>CM060903.1:210234313-211434313 GCA_030737815.1 Allium fistulosum
AACAATGATCATCACACAGCAACACTCAGCATGTTACATTACCAAATTGGGAATATATCGCTGATAACCTTCAACTACATAACCTCTGAGCTCGTACGTCTCAGAGAAGGGTGTTAAGCTAAGAGAATAAATTCTCCGCCACCAATCAGAAATGTATTTGAAAGAAATCGGCTTTATATCTCAAAGTGTAATGTCAGACATACAATCCATACAAGTCTGTTCTGGGTTCGAACAGAACCGAAGGCACTTCTTACGAAGCCCTTGCAATTCCAGGTATTCAAAATCCCGATCGGATTTCCCATCACTTAGGGAATCTCTATACCGGCGCGACTCAGTGTAGAGACAATCGACGAGTTATCCTTTCGTTCTCGTGAATATCCGGTCTTCACCACCGGTCTTCAAATGCTATCCATATACGACGTATCACTATTCGGAATGGGTTATATGACACAAAGGTCTTTTCCCGGCTAATTCGAATAGTGAGCTTAATATTTAAAGGAATATATGGATATTGGGATTTCAATTAAGTCACAACTTATTACCCAAACTTCTCTTTTCAAATGGTTTAACAAATTACCATTTTCAAATCTTTAAACAAAAAGATTCATTTGAACAACCTACAATGGTTTAAACAATTTCCACATTTTTATCTTTTAAACAAAAGATTCATTCACAGATTTTCCAAATCAATTTCCATTTCAATTTAACTCGTTAAATCTTTAAATCAAAGATTTAACTTATAGCTTTCAAAACAATTTTATTTCAAATGGTTTAAATAAATCATCATTTTAAATCTGTTAAAAATAAACAGATTCAATTCCTAGCTTTCAAAAAGAATTCATTCATAACTTGGAAAACCATTTTTCAATTCAATCTTGAAATTTCTTTAATTAAACTGGAACTTCATTTCTTATCTGAAAGCTTTTATCTTTTGAAAACAAATACTTTTCATTCCGGAAATCTGATTCATACGAGTTAAAATCTTTGGGTTAAATTCAAATTCTCAAACCAATATTTTAAAATGGTTCAAATTCATATAACATATTTATAACATCTTTAACTAAAATTTCCAACCATGGAATTCAATTTCTTATTTTGAATTCAAATTCAAATTTAAATTATTTAAATTGGAAATTTTACCAAGTTATTCAAAATAGCTTTTTATCTTTGAAAACACCTTTTCAAAAGCTTTTAATATTTAACCCAAATTCATTTCCAAAATCAATTGAAATTAAAATTTTAATTTCAAAAATATTAAATTAAAATTATCTGTGACTTAACCGATTTCCACGTGAAATCCATATTTGTGTGTGTATGAGTGTGGTCCAGGGATTTCAACACAATAGTGCAACATCATTCAATCATTACAGATAAGAATACAGAAATATAGTTGATAAGCGGTATTAACTATCACGCTTATCGTTCATTCACAAATCACAGATATATATCACATACAAGTAAATTACAGATCACAACATAAATCAGGATGTATCACAAAGCATCATATATCAGGGATATCAAACAATCAAATCATCCAATATAATCCAAATATCCATAAGTAAAATCAGTTAATTGTCTGATTAATTCAAATCCGATTAATTTCTTATGAATTACTAATCCTGGTTAATCAACATCGATAAATTACAAATTATTTTGATTAATTATCCTTTAATCATTTAATTAATCAATTTTAATTAGTTAATTACTTTTAATTAAGTAATTATCTTCACGTAATTAATTACCTTTAATTACATATTAATTAATCTTAATTAATAAATCAACCTTTAATAAATCACATAAATTAATTAATTCTTAATTAATTGTCCTTGAATTAAATACCTTAATTTATCAATTTACCTTAATTAATAAATCAATCCACTTTTAATCATTAAATAATTAACCCCTAATTATTTAATTATTCTTTAATTAATTATCCTTAATTAATTACAAAAAGTGATTATTCCTATCACTTTAATTAATAAATCACAAATTAATTACATTAAGTAATTATCCTTTAATCACTTGATTACTTAATCTTTAATCATTAATTAAATATCTTTAATTAATAACATTAACTAATCAACCTTCAATTAATCACATTAATTAATACAATACCTTGGTTAATTAATCACATAAATTAATTAATTCTTAACACATGAATTAACTTAAGACATTTTATTTAATTAAAAACTGAAAACATTTCATTTCCTTTAAAACTTAAAATTCTGTTATCTTACAATAACCCGAGCAAAACTCAACTCCTCTTCGAGTAAATCCCCAAGATTACTCGCGTTACATCTCATCTTCGAGTAAACCCGCACAAAAACTCGAGAACACCCCGAGACAATATCGTCTTCCCCAAAACACTGACACACCGACCCAAATGTGCACGTGCACGGCCATGATGACCATCGCCGATCAATGTCGAGGACACTGAAACCTCATCTTCGATCACCTGAACCAATTCGAACAACCAAAAATCCAAAACTACTGCGTAATCAAAATCGAGCTATTTCAATCTCCTGGAACCAAATGTTCGTCTGAAAAACTCTCATCCTCGCCGCTACGAGCTACCAGAAGCCATGAAAATTTAACCGAAGCTTCGTCCCGATCTCACGCCGCTATCCCTACCGAAGGTTCGAAGTCCGATCGCCTACTTATGGCGCAGCACCATCATTTCTGACACGAACGAGAATGGGTTCTTAAACCCTAGTTCGATTTCTAAAAAAAATGCAATGGTTTAAAATTAACCGAGTACTTTTCTAGTGATGTCGATCCTTAAATCTTGCTGCGAAAACGAACACGAGGCCTACCATTACTTAGATCACCAAATTTTGACAAGAATCCATTTTTCAAATCAACCCAAATATCTTGATGGAAACTTGATGAAAATTTGGGTTTTTGTTTTCTACAATCATTGCTTTTAAAGGGGATTCACATAGTTTTATTGAAGTAGAAATTCGTGAGGTTCGATTTTTCTGAAAAGTTTGAATGGTAACTGTGTTTCATTATTCCCAGGAAGAAAAAGTGTTATATATACTTTGGTATAGTTTTTAAAACTTTGGTATAGTTTACTTTGTAAAACTGATACTTAAAAATGATCCTGTTTCCAGTAAAGAAAATTACAAAAAACTTGCTTTGATTGGTTACTGGAACATGGTGTAAGTTTAAACAAAAAGACCCCAACTTGTTAACTGAAACATCATGAATAACCAACCGGAGTTTATTACACAAATCAAATGGAAACAGAGGGAAAAGAAGGGGTTTTCATTGATATGGTTTTACTCTGTATACTCAAGATTTTAAACATGTTTGAGTTCATTTTTCAAAGTTTTTCCAGTAAAAGAAAACTATGGCTTTGCTTTGATTTAATCTGAAAACAAAATGCATTGTCAAACCATCCTTCTACCTATCTTACAATTCAATTTCTTTTCAAAAGAAATGGGAAGAAGGTTTTTAAAACTTCACTGTAACAAAATGATACAGGAAGACAGAAAGAAAACAGGGAACAGTGTTTCCAGGCAATTCAAAACACAACATGCCTATTCATTCCATTCAAAAATTATGACATTCATGCAGAGATTCAAGCACAACAATTTGAACCAAGTGTAAGTTTACTCACAAATATTGAACAGAGAAGTCTGTTGACAAGCAACTCTATATGTATAACAGATTAAGCTTTAAAGATGATGATTTGCTCACCTGAATATGGATGAAGCAGAGAATAGTGGTATTTGTTTTAGATGATATCACTTTAGGTTGTTTTCCAGAAATCTACTGCATTACCAAAGCTGCAGCTCTGTTCCGAGTGAAAGCTTTTTGCATTCTTTGCTTTGAAATCGCATGCTTCCAGATTTGATTGTTGTTTTAGGTTTTAAGATAATATTTACTTCATATGTTCTTAGTTTTAAATGAACGGATTGATGAGAAGAAGAGGTTGATGTATATAAAAGAAAAGAAGGTGACAGGGTGATGTTATTTTATACAATATGATAAAATATTGTTTGTACAATAGGTCATGGCTGAGATGCTTGCATTTCCTTTTTTCTCGGCTGATATCATGCTTATTCTTCCCATACTTCAGCTGTACAAGTATGTAAAGGTAGGGTTTTGATTATTTTGTTATTTCGGCTGAGATGATATTTTAAAACAATTTAATTGATAAAAATGTTGCTACCAAGATAATGGCATTAAATGCTAATGTACTACATGTCTTTATACTTATATTTGTTTACACTTTAATAATATTTTGCCTATTTTCTTACTTCTTGTTTTGGCTGAGAATATCTATGTGTATTTTGTTTTCTTTTATAATGTTGCTTTGTAATATAGATGAAATTCTTTAGTAAATATATTGTTGGAATTTGTCTACATTTATCTAATTGGTTCATACTTGTTTATATTTTATTTTATCTTTTGTTTACACATTTGTTTACAACTTTGTTTCTTTTGTCTTGTTATATTCCTCATGTATTTGCATTAGTATTCATAGCTTAAGTATAAATTATTACTTTATAAAATAAGTGAACTTCTATTTTTTTATTTTACTTAATATTTTTATTATTTATCCTTTATTTATTTCTATTTCTAGCTTAATCTATATTATTATTTTTACTTTAATACCAATTATATTGTATTTCTCTATATATTTATTTTAAAATCCATTTACTTGAAATTCAAATTCAAATCAATATATACTTATATATAAAATTTCAAATTTACTCATATATCATATATACATATATATTCACATATATATACAATATTTAAATTTAAATGATTTAATATATTTTAATTTGGATTCGGGGAAACTCGAATCAATTTATCAATTGATTTTACAATTTTTATTCAAAAATTAATTTAATTATCAATTTAAATTTATAAGAAATCTGGGGTCGTTACATTTTCATTCACATTAATTCAAGATTCAATTATTTGAACAATTTTCAATATTAAATTTAACAATTTATTTATCCTATAAATCAATATAAATAAATCATTAAGTTCCAAATAAATTTTAGTTATCAACATCATTTTATTTCTATCTAAATAATTCACAATTATTATTCAACTTCAGTTATTGGTTATAAATCCAGTTAATGTATAGAATTTCATTTCAATACTCGTTATCGTCAAATCTTCGAAATTAACTATTTCAAAAATTTATCTAAGTTCATATTCAATGACTTACATTAATAAATCACCATATTTTTATTTTTTAACCATTTTTATTCAATAATCATATTAAATTTAATAATTTAAAATAGTTAAAAGTACGAGTCGTTGCATCCCTTCATTTCTTTTGTTATTAATTGTTGCATGTACGTTTTAGAATAGTTACCTCATTATTAATACTTGATCCGTTCATTTCTCCTTCTGTTTAATACCTGAGCCTAGACTTTTAGGTTGTATTTAATTCTTGCCACCTCATTTTTGCATATACAAAATTTCACTTTCCTTTGGTTTGCAAACTTTTCCATTTCTACGTACATTTCCTTATGCATTATTAATGCCTGAAGCTTTCAAAATAAAACGTGACATTTATTTTTGTCCCTCCACCTCATTTCCGAATTATTAAATAACCTACAGCTTATTTCTTCATTTTCATTTTGTTTCTCCTGACACCTCATATTCATTTAGTTCAAATTGTTCTTTGATGTAGGTATATTCTTATTATAAAATTATTCACGTTTTAAACTTATCCCTTCATTTTTTTTTGTCACCACCTCATTTCCTATGTTCAGATCTCCATTTCAAATCTTCCTTTCCCTGAATCATTTTAATGTTAGCTTGCAAATTCAAAAATTCATTTTTGCAAATTCAAAAATTTTCTTTTATGAAACATGAGTTTCATCTTTTCATTTTTCCTACACGTCCTGCCCTCGTCTTAATTTGTTCATCCATCTTTGTCTGAAGCGTCATCTTGAGAAAAACGTAAGTATTAAACTTTGTTTATTTTTTTATATTAAACGTGTGTACCAATTATTATTTTAATAATATTTCTTATAACATGAATATCTTTTGCATGTAAACTTCGATTCATGCGCGTTTTCTTCTATTGGATTCATATTTAAATTCCGGACAACATGAAACTGGTTTGGTCGAATTTGGAGACTGTTGGAATTTTGGGCTTTTATGTGATTTTTTTAGCAAAGCTCGCTGGCTTTATAACGGGCTTTTTTTAGCAAAGCTAGCCGACTTTTATTGGATTTTTAATCGACTATAAATCAAAGGTGAGTGATTTAACCCACTCATGCAATACTAAACCTTCTTATGCTAGTTGAATTAAATTTATGATGTGATAAGAATTTTATTGATTGTTGTTTGGTAGTTTAAATTGATATTTTAATTGTAATTGAATTTTGTATTGAATTAAACTGACATTTACTTAACATTGGATTTAATTGCTAGTTAAATACTTGATATTGGTAACCAGTAAATTATTGTGAATTATTGGCTATTTTGGATGTTGTTTATGATGGATACATATTTGTTGACATATTAGATGATTGGATGTCTATTTATTTATATTTTTATCTCTGTTATCACGCTGTGTATTAATTGAAAGCATATAAACTGTTATTTAAATTATTTCAAATAAATTTAGAAATATGTTGAAATATAAACCTATGACACTTTGATTTGGATTGAAATAATATATATCCATCCCTATAATTAAAATTGAAATAAATGATCACTTGGGCATAAGGTAGAAAATTATATACGGACATGGGATTGGTTAAATTCAATGGTTTTAAGAATACTGATTTTTGGATTTTGGTTAAATGAATTTGTTTAAAAGGTAATAAATTATGGATTTATATGAATTAAATTATTTTCTAGTTCAAGCTTTGAAATGTTGAAACTGAAATTGGAAAAGAAATTGTTTTAAAGAATTGAACTGGAAATGTGAAGTTATAACCGAGGTATGACTTTGATTTTGAAAATTGAATTATTTTAGGATTTGGACCTTAAAATTGAACAATGAGGTTTAATTTGATTTAAGCAATTTAAATCAGTAAATTGAAATTGGACATGAAATCGATATAAATTGAAATAGTTTAAAACAAGAACTGAATTGAAATTTAAATCATTAAATTGGATTGTTGAATCGAATTTGAAGTTAAAAATGAACGTTTCAAAATCGAAGCTATTTTGAATTGAAATTAAAATCAAGTTATTTGAAGCAAAATTGAAATCGAGTCAATTGAAATGAAAGATTGAAAATTGAGTCTTGTTGATTTGAAATTTGGACATGGCCTAGATTTGTTGAAATGGAAAGAAACGGTTTGATTTGATAATATTTTCAAAATAAATTATTTTAATATAAACTGTTTAAAATCTATTCATTTTAATATTCAAATTATTTAGATTTTCCAAACTATTTTACTATATAAACCATTTTCAATACTCAAACCATTTTATATTAAACTGTTTTAAACCTCTAAACTATTTTAAATGTTTTAAACTATTTATAACTATTTAAACTATTTTCTAAATTTTCAAACTGTGTAAAGTTGGAATGTTTATATTTAAACCGTAGATTTAAATGCGAATGTGAATAAATGAGGTTATAACCTAAGTTGGAATTTGAAATGATATTTTCAAATGAAAACGACATATTTGAATAAATATGATGATTTTGATATTTTAAAGTGAATATGATATTTTGATATCAAATATGAATCGGTTTTGAAATGTAAAAGAACCAACCGGTGTGAAAAATGACGTTTGGTTGTTAAAGAGACCGGGTCCTCTTATTTGCATACTTTTTGTCAATATTGGAACCACTTTAAAAACTATGTACGTGGTGGATGATCTAGAATGAAGTTGTTGAATTGGAGGCGTTTGCTGGATTTGAAGAAAGAGAATGATGGATGACTTCGGCACTTGTGCCAATTTAAAATGGCTAAAACAGGACGGCTTGTCAGGGCCAAGTGGACTAGCTACCCCTAGCGGACACACCTCTTCGTATTACTATATTGATGTTGGCTTGATCGGTGCACCTTGATTTGATTTGATTTTGGGGATGTTGGACGCGGTGGGCGGTTGTAGTTACGATGCGTTACCATCGACCCTACGACCCGAACTAGTAGTATCCTACCTTGGGCATTGCCTCACGTGTCTTGTCATACTCTTTATCCTTATTCGCGCCCATCATGATTTTGTTTTAGTATGGTACCTATAGGGGACTCACTGGCTACCGACGTTACTGGTTGTGTTGCAGGACCTGCATAGGCTACATGGTTAAAAATGTGTTAAGGGGGATCAATGTAAAGCCTTAACGCTAAGAAAAATATTTACTTTACTGATTAGACATTACATATATAGCGTATCTTACTACATATATATAGTTTAATGGATCCTTAGGAGATGGAAAATCCCGTAACATCTCTTAAGTTATTGCATGCACGTTATCCACTAGATAGGAGATGTAAAATCCTGTAGACATCTCTGAAGCTATCACACTCATATTTATTTGCTGTTGATTTAACTTACATAAGAACTTTTAGTTCTGACTCAAGTGTTTTGTCTTTTCATTACGCTCGGGTCAGCCTGAGCATTTCAGTGTTTAAAGACTTTATTCGTGGAGGACGAAGACGAAGTTTGGTATATTATATTATTAGTAATTTTCCGCTGCATCATTATTGGTATGTTGCTGTTATACTCTGATTATGTTGTAAAATTGTGTAATCGAATGTACATTGTAAAACAGCTTCATGAACTGTTTATCTGATTATTATATTTGTCATTCCGCTGTGAGATTTTGTGTTCTGTTTTCCTTCCTTTCTCTTATTTTTCTTATTAAACCATGTTGATAATCTACCCTTTTGAATGGTTTGAGTTAGACATGTATGGTTTATTGTCGATTTAAACCGTCCAAAATGGCGGGTCGTCACACAAATTTACTATCCCATCCGTCGGGCCAGTCTGGATAGTCAGGGAGAGCAGGAAACTGGTTTTCCAAACTCAAGCCTAGACACTATCTCTCTGACACCCAAAAGGCGGTCAAGTTATTTGATCGACTCTAAACCATTTAACATTTAACCATTCCATAAATCTTTCAAATCACCTTTAAAATACTTTATTAAACATTTGAAAATATTTTCAAAAGATTTGGAAAAGAATGGTTGCGTTTGAAACTATATTTCAAAAGTTATAGAAGAGTACTGCGAAAAAGTGCTACGGAAAGTGCTTTTTTAAGCTATATTGATCAAAACGGCTTCTTATCATTTGGAAATTAGTTTTTATAACTCAAAACACTTTTAAAACATTTTAAAAGATTTTTAGAATTTATTTCATATTTTTAAACAATTTTAAACATTATTTTCAAAGAAATCCTGTTATGGATTCCGAAGTGCAAAACCGTGATTTTTCCAAAAACTTGTTTTACTCATATCTCAAAATCTACTGAATGAAACCTCATTTTTCTTTCTTTTTTTGAAAACTATGGATATAATAGTTCGAAAAATTCTTATCTCGAAGAATTTCGAGCTAAATTCCATTTATACACTCGTTTGACTTTTATGGTGCGAAATCGCGAACTACCGCTACGCGACGCGTCTGTTTTTGACTAAATTTTCATTTACCTTTCAAACTTCACCGAAACACTTTCATATGTTTATAAAATATTTATAAATCATTTTCAAACATTTAAACCAATATTTTTTCATATTAAATATCTTTTTCACTTTTAAATCATGTAACGACCCGTAAATTTTAGATAATTTTATTTGTTTATTTATATATTTAATTGAAATTTTGTGAAACTTTAAACTGTAAAATTTTGAAATTTAAATTTTATATTTGAAATGCGTCTGTTTTAACATAGCAACTGGTAAATTTTCATCAGATAATTTGGAAGTTTATTTTCTAGTGTAATTTTATTCCAATTTATATCAGTTAAAATTGATGAAATAAAATATTTTCCAAACCTGAATATTTTTCTATAGAAAATTTCTAAATCCTCTTCTGAGCGAGACGTCATCTTTCATTTTCCAAAATTTTGACTGTTATTGTCCCGTTCATCTTATTTTTCGACAAAAAAACAGCATTTTCGGTATCGATATCGACTTTCGATCGGATGGTCGTACCATTGATATCTGTATACCGTTTTGATCGTATCGTCGTGCTGATCTCCACGGTATATTCAATTCTGTATTTTGAAGTTTGGAAAACGGCGGAATCTACGGAAACGATCTTCGTATCGGGTCCGCAATTTGACTTTTGGATTCCCTTTTATCGTCCACCGTGTAAAATCTAATAGTCATTGACTATTAGTATTCTTTATATACAACCGTTGGCTTTTGCTATTACTACCGTCCCATTTATATTATTAGCCTACTTCATCATTTTAATTTCTTTCCCATTTCTCTTTATGCTCTGTCGTTCCATATAAAAATTGTTTGCTTTGCCTGTTGAGAAATCGTGCTCCTCTCCACCCTAAGCTCACGTCTCTTCTCATTTTCAAGCCTCCGCCCTAAGCTCGCGTCTTCCCTGCAACCATCATCCGCGCGCCGACCTCTACAAGTGCCGACCCCACTTGAGCCCCACTATGCCTTCAACTCGTGCCTTGGTTCCTCCACCCACTCGTGCTCCCTTCACAACCTCAACCGACCAAGCTCCAGATCTCCCCCATGCATCTTAGCCATCATCTCTTCTAGGCTTCCCATCATGCTGTTCTTTCTTTATTTAAGGTATATACTTATATATATATATATAAATATATATATATATATTAGTTTTTATATAAGATTATATTATATATTTGTACGTATATAGTTTTCATGTTATGTTAGTCGCAGAGGTTGTTTTTGAATGTGACAGTATAAAAATTTACATATAAGTTATATATATAAGCATTGGTGGCTGTAGTTTACACATTTGTTATATTTATGTATCAGTAACCATAGTTGGCCAGTTGTATTGTTTTAGGTGCTGATTTTATAATATATATATACTGTATAAATTATATATACAATGTTATTTGTTTTGAATTTTATAGAAGTTAGTCAGATATGTTTATATGAGATTTATTTATGATCTATTATATATAAGATTTACATATATTGTATATATATAAAGCTGTTTGCTATAAAAATAATATTATAATAATGAGTATTTTATATATAATTCCAGCAATTTATAAGCCATATAGGTAGTTTTTCATATGTTAGTTTAGTATTATATATATACTCTGTTTTCGTAAGTATATAGGTTAGATATATAAAGTATATGCCAGTATTTGAAAGTGGTATATATAAGTTGCCTTAGATTACCATATTTCTTATATATTAATTATATAGAAAAGTATACATAGTATGTTTTGTTTTGATCTGGAAATTTTTGAAAGGAATATGCATGTGTTTCGAATGTATCTTTATACGTTATGTTGTATGAAAACAGATCTTTGATAATAATGGTATGTATGTCATACTATAAATATTTTAGTTATACATATGCTATGATTTATAAGGCTGCATATTTAATATAGGTTGATATTTGAATTGTATAAATATATGTTGATTAACAGTTTGGTATGTGCATATTTATATTGTATATTATGTCTACCTTTATATAATATTTTGGGTTTTGTTATATGTTACTACATTTATACTAATATATCACTAGCTTATATATTCTATTATATATATATATATATGTGTGTGTGTGGATTTGGTTTTCAATTATATATGTTTAAATTTAATATTGGGTTTGTATTGAGGAATTTATTTTTATATGAGTAAATATTAGACTTTAAAATTTGTATGTATATATTTAATTTAAAAATGTGTTTGTATTTAGATTATGATTTGGTATATATATAGTTATATATAGTTTATATATATGAATTCACCATTACTATTTATCATCATCGATCCAGTTCTGATTTGAATTCGTATATTCCTATTATCAGCTTCGTTCGTCGATTCGAGTTCTATCTTGCCTTATTTGGGATTCGTGCCTGGATTTCGTAACTCAATCTCATCGTCTATTTCTCTAGCCCGAAAGGTGAGCAATCACTCATGATTAATGTTCTTATATTTATTAAATTTGATTTCAATCGAAACGTCAATTGAAATATGCTGCTGTTAGTTATTTACATTGTTATATATATGCCATTATCTGTATCTATTCACCTATGACATCTGACACCATTATCTGTTATTTATATTAATGATATATGCCTGTTACTATTGTTATTTTAGTATCATATCTGTTATCACTCTGCAAGTTCCCTATTAGTATAGAATCACTATGGGTTGAAATGATACATACCCGAACGATCTTGTAGAATAAGAGAAAATCGTTATGGGTTGAAATGATAAACCCAAGCGATTTTCAATTAATTGAATTTGGGATTGCGGGTTGAAAAGATATATACTCGTATATATTTAAATTGCGGATTGAAATGATAAATATCCGTACCACTTGACCATAGGGTAGGAAGTTATATACAGACACCGTTGGTCTATATATAAATATTTTGAAAATGATTTCTATGGTTTTGAAAAGAAATATATGGTTTTGATAAATATTGATTTTAAAGATTCATTAAAGCTGATTTAATAAAGTTGATAAATAATATGTTTAAGTATTATTTAATATCTATATTTTCAAATATAGAGTTTATAATGATTTGAAATTGATTTGAAATTATATTTATTTAAGAATTATACTTAAATAAGTTTGATTTGAAATATATTGAATTTGAAATTTAAAGATATGTTTTATAACTTGAATTTGATTAAAGGTGACTTAAATGAATATTTCAAACTTATATAAATTTAAGTGGGATATTTTGTTTATTTAAATTTGTAAAATTGAAGTTGTATTTAGATGTTATTGAAATGATTAAGTAAATATTTCAAAACTAAATAATAGTAAGTGAATTTGATATATATATGAAATTATCGAATTTAGTTTTGAAATGTTGAATATTTGAAACTTTGAAATATTTTGAAATTGGAATGGTTTATTTGTGGTTCAGATCAGTATTTGAAATCGATATAACTTGAAAATGTTAACTTGAAAATGTTTAATTGAATTGGAATTGAAATTGATGATTTAGATTTGATTAAATTTGAATTTTGGAATTTGAGTTGATTCTGAATCAATTTGTGAAATTTGAGGAAACTATTTTATTATATAAAGTATTTTAAATCATATTTAAAACTATTTTATATTATTTTATAAACTATTTTTAATATGAACTATTTTAATATAATTATTTTTAATAGAAAGTATTTTAAATATACTAATTATTTTAATATAAATTGTTTTAACTCATAACTATTTTATATAAATTATTTTATTTTATAAACTATTTTTTTATATACTATTATTAATATCTAAACTGTTTGAAGGAAAGTGTTATGATTTCAAAGTATTATGATTTCCAAAGTATTATTATTTCAAATTGTTTTGGTTTCGAAAGTATTATATCTTTGAAAGTACTATGATTTTGGAAGTAAATATTTTTGAAATGGATATGATATCGTATGGATTTGGATTTTTGAAATGAAAATGATATTTTGGTTTTGAAGTATAAACTATTTTGAAATGACCACGGTGTTATAATAACGATTGGTTGTTAAAGAGACCGGTATCGGATATGGACATACTCTCTGTCGATACCGAAAACCACTTTAACAACTGTGTACGCGGTGGAGTTTCCAGAATGAAGTAGGATGGTGGCGACGATCCTAAGGTATATACGTGGACCCAACTCCCGTGAGTTGGCATAAGGTGGCTAAAACAGGAGCGATCTCGGACCAGTGAGGTAGGACCTCTTATCGGACGCACTTCTTCGATATCATTCTATTACTTTGTGATTGTTTGGGTGCATCCCTTGATTTGGGAGTGTTGTTCGAGGTGGAGCGGTAGTGGCTGCTATGCGTTTCCATCAGTCCGTTTGCGTAATTGGTATATCTACCCTAGCATTGCCTTGTGTGCCGTATCACCTACCATATCGAGCTTTACTACGAGTTGTGATTTCTCCCGTAGCCTGTGGAGTATCGAGGGTAGCCCCTATTTGGGAGTGTGCTAATACTGGATAGACTACTGGGACTATTACGTGTTAAGGTGGAAAATGTAAAGCCTTAATGCTATTTAAAAGTATGTTTATTTTATAATTAGACATTATTACAATAACGAATATTACTACATAGTAGATAGTTTAACGGATCCTTAGAGGATGGTTATCCCAAACATCCTTTGAGTTACTTGTATTTCTGTTGATATTTCACTTGAGTTGGATTTATTGATATAAGAATGTTAATCCTGACTCGAGTGTTTTGTGTTTTGCTTTACGCTCGGGTCAGACTGAGTGATACAGTATTTGAGACTCACCTTTGGAGTTGGAGCTTCGCTTGGAGATCTAGCTATCTATCCAGCTTTCTGATATTCAGTTGATTCCAGTGATGTATTCTGATCTTGTATTTGACTATTGTATTCGAGACTTCTGTTGTATCTTGTTTAACTCTATTATATATATATATAGTAGCTTCATGAACTACTATTCTTTTGTTTTCGCTGCATTATTGTTATACTACTCTGTGTCTGTGATTATTTTATTTACTGTATATGCTGAGTTTTGCCAAATTTTATTTACAATCCATTGTTTTGAATTATTCAAGTCCGGCATGTGTGGATTTATTGTTGATTTGAATGGTCCAAACTACTGGGTCGTTACAAATCACTTCATAATATTATATTATTATAATATTCATTTTCAACTTTTTTATATTTTCAAAACCATTAAGAGCTAAATAAACTCCATACACATATTATATTCATTCATTTCTATTAATTAACCATTTTATTGTGATTTCTCATAATTTATCACAACTAAGTTATCAACCATATCAACATTCATATAATCAACCATATAATCATTCAAGTTATCAATCATTCACACAAATCATTAAGAGATTAAATTGTCATATTATCATTTTTAAAAATAGTTATAGATATTATTTATTATTTAATAAACAATGAGTACTCACTTATGGCTCCACTCCACCAATCTTTTATGTAGCTTCTTGAATCGATTCTAGCAGCACTTCCTCCTCTTTTCCTTGCTCCGAAGCTTTCCAAACTCCTTCTTTTATCCTTGATGGGCTCAGCCTTCCCCTAGAAAAGGTGATGGAGCTTGGTCTTGAGGAGATGGTGATGGCCATGGATGGTGGAAGGGAAGTGGAGGTGATTCACTTTGGTTTTGAGGTGATTTCACTTTGTATATGTATGCATATAATTTTATTTTCTACTAAAATTTCTTCATAAATTATTTAAAGAAGAAGCCAATAAATGGAGAGGAGGAGCTTAGGAAAAATGAAGAAGAAGGTAAATGAAATGGAAGAGTATGCATGGGTATTTATAGGAAAAATTTGTGATAAATATCTAAATGTGCATGGACCAAACTACCCTTAGCCCACTCCCCTTCCATCACATCATAATACACGTTAATTACCCCCCTCCATGTGCTCCATCACTTCATTCACTTCATGTATGCATGTGTTGACTTATGTAAGCTTAAGGAGGAAGCTTGCTTGAAATATCTTCATATTTTATATTATGTATGTATTTAAGCGTATAAGTATATATGTATGTATACATATGTTCATGTTCATGTTAGTGGATGCATTTGTATGTCACATATGTGTACATGACATATAAACAATGTTTCATTGATTCTGAACAACTTTTGTTCGATAAACCGTTGCCAATTGGAGAACCGGTTGCCGGTTACATTTTTACTTATACTTTAACGTACATATATTTGTAAACAAAATTTGAAAAAAAATTTCTTATCATTTTAGATGAATTAAAATGATCATATTTGAATTATAAAACCATATAAATTCATATTAACAATTACTTACAAAAATCGCTATTATACCGATAAAACGATATCGATTTTTGCTTATATTTTGAAATCAAATATATATCTTTATAAAACTATTATAAATCATTTATTATCTCTTTATTACTATTTAAATGAACTATTATCATTTGAAAACAATTATTTGAATAATTATATTAATTATTAAATCATTAAATCTCAATTTAAAATCATAAATCAATTATTTATATATAAGGGCATCATTGATGATGTCATACGTTCATTTAATTTTCGGAAACAAATTAAAAAAATTCATATTCTTATTCAATTATAAAAATAAGTGTATGTATCCAGCTCTGTGCATGATGTTTTATGATTATAGAGCTGTTTACTAAGAAAACAGTTTTCGGCCATTTTATCGATTTAGATTTCGAGAAAAATATTTCTGTAAATATTTATTCAAAATAAGATTACTATTACTTATTATCACTTTAAACAATATTGTCTATATTATCAATATTTTATTTGTGTAAATTTTAAAAATAAATTTAATTTATTAAAGTGATAAATTTGTTGGTCGTTACATGGATGCCCATCGTGGATAGTTTGAGTGTATCAGTACCTCTGGACCTTTTGAGTGGGTCTAGCTCTTAGCCATCCAAGTGGACAAGGATTCGAGAATTAATGTAGATGCGATGTTGTGTAGTCGCTCACCATGAGTTATCGTATATTCAATGGCATCTGAGTATGAGAAATGCAAGATTGTATGATGGTTGCTATGTTTGCTATGGATGTCTACTGATATAGGTATTATCGATTCTAATACCTCAACACCTTAGTTTGTACTTAGAGTAGTAGTAGTACTCCCATAATGTTGAAAGTAATTTAGCATATACTATGTTTATATGCTAACTTGTTGGATTCGGGAGCAGGTCTGGTGTGACTTTCCATACCATATGCTCTTATTACAATATATTGGCTTTATATATATTTTTGAGGTTTGTAGATCGCTGAGACTATTGTCTAACCCAAGGTTATTTTCCTCAATTCTTATATTCTCGGGTACTGTTAAATGAGCATATTGAGAGATATATATGAGATAGCGCATGGAGTTGTGCGAAGGAATAGGAGGCTGACGCTTTCTTATATTTGCTATTATTGTAGAGTTGTTATCACTTATTTCCACTGTACAATGCTATGGAGATAATAACACATATCTTATGCATATAGAGACAATTTTATTTAGAGTTTATGATGTATGTGATGTATAAATTCATTTAACCACTTTGTATATTTTGATGAACCTATGATGTACTTTTAAGATGTTTTGGTTCATTTTGATTATGCTATTGTCTCACCTATTTTATATCAATTTTAATGTTATATTATATCCATGAATTGTGAGATATATTACTAGTCATTGATCGATCGATCGTATAGCTCTTAATGGTTTCCCTCCATCAGCCAAGTATCAGTGCAGTACACTGTTATATAGGTATGTGGCTACCGAAGGTGAAGGGAGGTCGTCACATATGGTATCATTACTAAGGTCGAGTGAAACCTAAGATCGATGAGTAGATCCATTAGAGATAGGGTAAGAGATATGCCATAGGATGGATCAAAGCGATATATGAGAGAGCATAAATATATAAATATATAAATGAATATACAAATAAATATAAATATAAATATAAACATATAAATGAATATATAAATAAATTTAAATATATAATAAGATGCACTGCATACACGTGTACTACTTATGCTTATATCTTTTATAAGAGACTGATCATTCTTATCATGGATTGTAAGAATGAGCCAGTAGGTAAGGAATATGGCCATGTTGGATTAGGTGCACTGGCAACAGAGTTAAAAAGGTGAATTTTAAAATTTTCATCTTTTATTAAATTGTGTAAGATATTTATTTGATGTTTATGTAAATAATATTCTGTTTATACTATATCAAATTTAGTATTTTATTACTGAAAAAGATTTGAAACCAATTAATTTATTTAATTTGACTAAATTTTTTTTGATGTAAAGGACGTATGATTCGAGAATCATACAGCCACGCTGGTTGGATCATAAGGTTTTGAATGCTGACAAGAGGCGAATGATCTTCACAAATCTACGACTATGGCAAATCCGAGCTCATCAACTCAAATATGGTTCGTATTGATTGAGTCTACATGTGATCAGTCTAGTATAGAATTTTGTTAAAATCTATCCTCAAAGCTCTTCACTCACAAATTCTTTTTACCACTCATTTTATAAAATTATTATATAAGCACTGTAAAAAAAACAGTACTCAATCGAATGAATACTATATCTCAATCGACTGGTACTGTGTGAATTTTTTTTATATACAGCGTTCAGTCGACTGAATCACTTAGGTCAGTCGACTGACACTGTACATGTTTTTGTGCACGTTTGAAATTCAGTCGACTGCTCAAGCAATTTCAGTCGACTGAATCTGCAACTGTCATTTTTCTCCAAAAGACACTTCTTTTGATCAAAGGGTTCCTTCTTCCTGGAAGGTCACAACTCTTAGATTCTAATAGATGTCAATTTCCAGAAGTCATATCTCATCACACACTATATATACACTCAAGATTCATAGATCAAATTACTTAATTTTCTATTCTCTTTTGATTTATAGCACTTAGCATTCTTGAGTTCAATATATACAATCTCTCATATAATCATTGCTTACATATTCATTTCCATACTCTTCAAGCAATATTATACTTCCTATTCTTCATACACACATAAATATACACATCGAGTTTGAGGACAAGATTATAGGAAGGGTGTACTACAAGTGACAAATCTGTGTTATACAGAACACACAAAGTCAAGTTAAAATCCAGTTTGTAAGAAATTTCTGTTCGGTTACACAGGCGGTCAAAGTCCTGTTCTATTGTTCAGGCAGTCAAAGTCCTGTTCTGTTGCTCAGGCGGTCAAAGTCCTGTTCGGTTGCTCAGGCGGTGTAATACCTGTTCCTCCGAGTTAAGTGAGGGTTGCTAGCTAAATCCAGAAGGAGTCTGGGACTGGACGTAGAACGGGAGTTCGAACCAGTATAAAAATCTCTGGTGTCATTTTCTTTACTGCTATTATTATTTTCCACACTAGTTATTTATTATATTCCATATTACACGATCCTTCAGTATAGTAACTTACATTTGGTATCAGGGCAAGGCCATCATTTAACCGTAATATAGTTATCTGATATTTTTAGTATGGAAAACAACACGAGCACTGTAACTAACAATACTTTCTTGAAGGTCAATCTACTACACGACCACCTCTATTTAATGGAATGAACTATAACTATTGGGCTACTAGAATGAGAATCTATATACAAGCCAGTAGTTATGAAACCTGGAACATTATGCAATCTGAATATATTATTCCTACTACCGAATATTCAACATGGTCTAACACACAAAAATTAGATGCTATTGCATATGCTAAAGCTATGAATATGTTGTATTATGCATTAGACAAAAATGAGTTTAATAGAATAAGCATGTGTAAAACTGCTCATGAAATTTGGCTTACACTTAAAGTTACACATGAAGGTACTAATAAAGTCAAACAAAGTAATTTTTCTATGCTCAAAAATCAGTTCCAGAATTTTAAAATGAAGCAAGATGAGACTATAAATAAAATGTACTCTAGATTTCAAGATATATATCATTCTTTGATAGCATTAGGAGAAACTTACAAGATTTTGATATTATTTCAAAAATTATCAACTCACTAACGGATGAGTGGGAACGAAAAGTCTTAGCAATCGAAGAAGCTAACGACATTTTGACCATAAAACAGAAGAGTTGATTGGAAATCTAATATCTTATGAAGTTAATCTCTAGGAAAAACGAGTACAGGCTCAAGATAAGAAAAATATAGCATTCCAGGCAGAAAAAGATGAATTAGATTCATATGAAGAAGATATGGCGTTCATTGCTAAAAATTTCAAAAAGTTTTTGAAATTTAGAAGAGCAACAAATTTAGAAATAACAAGAACAGCTTCAGCAACAATAACAACGCCAACAAACCATCATCATCTGCTCTAGAATGTTATGAATGTCATAAGAAAGGTCACATCAAGAAAGATTGTCCTGAGAAAAAGAAAGACAAGTATAAGCACAAAAAAGACAGATTCAAGAAGAAAGCTTTCTCTGTCACATGGGACGATACAAAATCATCTTCATCATCAAAAAGTGACTCGGACAGTGATTCAGAACAAGCCAACATTTGCTTTATGGCCACAAAAGACGAGGTAAGTGATCTAACTTTTAATGACCTCTTGGAAATCAATTTAGAATTACTTGACAAACTAAAAAGCAAAAATAGAAAGCACAAAGAAACTCTTGAAAAATTGAATAGAACTGAAATCGAAGTAGAAATGCTAAGATATGAAAAGAAAGTTTTAGAAGAAGAACTCCAAGTTACTCAAGAATCTTGTTCTAATATGACATCTCAACTTTCTCTGCTAAGTCAAGAGATAGAAACTCAGAAAGAAAAGAACACTACAAGGAAATATATTTTTTGCAGCACAAAGGAGCAGCGTTTTAATGAAAATGCTGTTATTATCTAGGTGAATTATTAAAAAAACAATTCTATTCTTAAAAAAACAATTTTAAAACGCTGCGTAGAAGGTGAACGTGGGGAAATTAAATATTTGCCGCCTCTCATGAATAACCCTCTCCAAACATAGGCGTATTAAAAACCTTTTCCCCCCACATTTCCCTAACCTAAATTTAATTAAAAATCCAACTATTCCAAATGTCGCTCAACATCGACCTTCCACCGTCGTCTCCGCCATTTCCGCTGTCTCCGCTGTCTCCCCCATCTCCGCTGTCTCCGCTGTTGATTTATCCTGTCCAACAACCCTCTAGTTTCAAAACCTAATAGAAGGTATTATTTGATTTGTTCATTCTTGCTTTCAATATCTGATTTCTTGATTTGTGGTATAAATAAACCATTACTGGTATGAGTATGTGATTTTGCTTTCATTATTATAACATCTTTGCCATGAAAAGTTAAACAATTAAATTTACAGAAAGAACCTTTTATAGATATAAGCTTGTGTTTGCATCCTAGTTCCATGATTTTTGATTCATAAGGTATTCCTTTCCCATATTCTAGCTCAAATTGCTCTGTTCTGAATGATGGTGCATCTGAATCCAACTTTTCTAACATTAAGCCAAACTTATGAGTAATATTTCAAGGCATTTCCACCCGATGTAACCTCACTTGTCCTCCTAAATCCAAATGTTTGCAGCTTTGACCTCACCTGGATAATGAACTAGAAACTGTTATACGTTGCATAATTACAGTAAAGAAACAAATTAAACCAACAAAAGGTTGAACTTACCAATATCACATTGTCAAAAGCAAAATGACCTACAACTCAAGTAATACTATGAAAGTTTCTATGATTTCACTTGAACTCGATTATTTGAAGAAGAAACAAAGGATGAATTTTATGTTCAGGTAAAATATTTTAATGGTAAATGAATAACAATAACAATAATTAAATATGACAGCAGAGCTTAAGCTTGGTTCATTAAATTTTTTGAAAATCAACATGTGCGTTGAATCACGCAACCTCATAAAAAGTAGAGGACCTAAAATTACAACACCTGAATCATTGAACCATGCAACCTCCTAAAAAGTCACATATACAATATCTAAGCAATTATTAGAAAAAATTATCCCCTCCGGCCTTTTCAAGAAATATCATAATACCAATTTTAATATTTGTTATGAAATGATCATTGTTATAAAGTATTTTAGACTTTTTGGATACAACTGCAATGAAAAGAAAAAAGAAAAAAAGAAAAAATAGAGAGATTTCTACTTTTGTTTACTGTAAATCTAAATTGCTTGAATATGTTTTGAATATAAATATAAGGGTTAGTAAAATACCAATTAGAAGAGCAATTATCCAAGTATATTGATGCCTATGTAGCAAATTTTACCAAAACAGCATAGATGCTCATATGTGATCTAGAAAATTATACTTGACAACTTCCACTCGACTCCACCCATCTCATCTCCATGATTTTAGGAGAACACACGGCCTATTAAATGTGGGAATATATGTTGATGATTAGCTAACCAAAACTTTTACTCATTGCATGGATACCAATGAATATGTTACCTTTTGTATACATGATAAACATGCATAAACTTTGAGATGTACATATGCACTAGCTTTAACAACTACGAGTTTCTATTTACAGAGATTAGCACTTAGCTTTAGCTGCAATTTAAGAGATTGAATAAGAATGAAAATCTTCTAATAATTAATATTTACAGAGAGATTAGCACTTACCTTTAGCTGCAATAGTACAACAGTGATGCTTCAGTTGTTTGCAGATTAGATGGTGAGCAAATATTTCACTTGTTAACATAAAACTTTGTGGGGTATATGAAGCTAGCTGGTGCAATGAATACAATGCCAGATGCATTTCAATCTCAGGGAAAATTGTTCCCTACACTGGTATGTCTATGAATTATGGACACATATATGCTCACTTAAATTACATATTTGTAAATTATGCACACATATATTATACAATATGTACTAAATTATATATGAATTATATTGTGTGAATTACTTATGAATTAATATGGATAATAATAATTATAATATCTTGATAAATGTATTAAACCATAGCATTAGCATGTAAAAGTATTATAATGTTCAAAACGAAGACAACCCATATGCTCAATTATGTAAACTGAGCTATGTTCAGTTAATTTCAAGCTTTAATCTCATTATTCAAAAAATAGAAAAATGAAATCTATGTTAAAAAAGAAATAGAGAGTGACGTTTTAACACTTAAAATATTTAAAAATCTAGCTAAACTCAAGAGAACTAGACCAAACAGCAACATGGGCTGTGACTTCAGTTTGTGTTATTATTGTATGATTTCTATGTTGCTTGAATTTTTTTTACATCATATTGGCAAGGTATATATCCTTTGTTCTGTATTTGACTTGGCTTTTATTGTTTTTACTGAAAACTTTTTGTAACAGCATGTATCAAACCAGTTGATTAAGCAACTTATAGGAATTTGTAAAAAAAATCATAAAACAAGTTATCCAAATTTGTTTGATTAAGATTTTAAACTTAATATAAATATGACATTTCTGATAGTATTTTTGATTGCAGTGGTTCAAGGTGAAACGGAAAAAGTTTTGTCTGAAGCATTTGAAAAGGTGAAAGCAGGTATGATAAGTGATTTTTTTTCATCATATAAGCGACTAATTCATCATTATACATCATCAATGATAATGCATATACATATAATCTATTTACAGTAGTATAAGCAAGTATATATAGTTTAGAGGTACCTATGCCATTGATGTACATGGAAAAACAATTCTCATAATATTCTACGCAAATGTACATGGAAACAAATTTATGAAATACAACACACCTTTATATATAAACAGTTTTGATTTATAGCTTGCATCATGGTGGATACAGCCATGCCCAGTCATAGTAACATGCTTCAACTGTTGTGTGTCCTGGTTAATTTTTATTGCTTGGATCATGCAATACACTGATTTATAGCTTGTATCATGGTTGGCACTCCTTTAAATAATCACAACACATGGCTACCTTTTTCATTGCTTTATTATTAAATGTAGTATTCATGGTGTAGCTCAGATACATGCAATACATGGCTAGTCTTCATAACAAATCTTTCGGGTTTGGACAATCTTTATTGTTATTTTGATTGCAGGTAATGCATATGTGCTAACTGTAAAGTGCCTTTTCTCTTGGTTTATTGGTTTTGAAAGATATTTACACAAAAACTAGTTTTTTATCTATTTTAAGATGGCTTTCTTTTGTGATAACGCGAATAAGTTCACTATGCTGCTTTAGTCATGCACTCTTAGAGTCGACATTTCGAATCTTATCACAAATGCATTTAGGGAAAAATAAAAATAAATTCTCAGCACACTGTCTATGTTGCTGTTTGTTCCATTTATTTTTCTTTTTTGCAAATAGTTGGTTACCCATCTGAAACCAATATTTGCAGGTTTTTTTCTCAAAACTGCTAATAGTTACTCCATTATTTCAGTTACATGCAACAGTTTTTCACTGTAGGCCTTATTATTGATGTTTAGTTTTACATCTTAACAGTCATTAGTCATCCTAAGTTTCTACTGTTATTATTTCAAATGGAGCAAACTTTAAAAGCTTAGGCAACTCGGGACATAAAATTATAGTTCATTACCTTTTTAATAAATGAAATGAAATGAAATTGTCAAGTCTGCCCAGGTCGGATCAGTTTCGTTTCATCTTACTAATTAATTGTTATATGTTGAACTAAAGTTATCTTTTTTTCCCAAACTGCAGATGGCTGAGCTTCTAACATCGCAAGGCCTTATCAAAAAAGGCAATGAACTATAATTCTATGTCTCGAGTTGGCTTGGGGTTTGCTTTGCTACCGGTTCAGCTTCAGGAAAAATCGTTTATTGATCTTGAACCTTACCGCGAGTAAGCTCCAAACAAAGGAATGGGATTATAAATGTGGAATGTTTCTGTTTATTTTTTTATCATTGTTCGTTGTGAGTATGGTTTGAGTGTAGCTTTCGAAAAAAAACCCATCTTTTATCTGAGAATTGGATATTTTATGATGGTAATTATCATAATTTGAAGTCTGACTATATCTGCTTTTTCTGACTAATTTTAGCAAAAAATAGATGTAAAACCCCTTCATTATTATATTTATACTCCCAGCAGATGTTTGGCTTGTACAGGTACATTTTTTCCATTTACAGTTAAATTGTTTCACAGTTATCTATTGTCTCCTACATTTATAGACTTGTATTAGATTTGAAAGGAGCAGGTAATGTATAATCTGGATACAAGCTGAAAGATGCGGAGTGCTCAAATTGAGATCTTGAAGTAGTATTTAAGTTCGTGGTAGGCAGCAGCTGTTCAGATACAGCTTTGATTAGTAGAGAGCACTTGCAAAACTGAATGTGCATTACTGAGATAACAAGGGGCAGATTAAACATGAATGGTGAGCTGATACTGACGAGTAACATCAGTGAACTGAACCTATGGCTCTATAGATTGAATGAAATGGGTAAAGGAACATAGCTGCTCAAAATCTGAAGTGCAAATAGCGTGTAGTTGAACTGAGAAGTTAAATGAGTAAACATAACTGAAAAGGATCAGCGGAAGTGACAGTGTAGTGGAAAGGAGATGCTGAGATAAATTGAAGAGTAAACATAAGTGCAGGTGTCGTGAACTACCAAGGCTGAAAGCGATGATTGCCATGGTTAGAATTAACATTTAATTTTGTTTTTCAATTTAGGTGACAGTGATGCTTCAATTGTTTGCAGATTAGACGGTGAGCAAATATTTCACTTGTTAACATAAAGCTTTGTGGGGTATATTAAGCTAGCTGGTGCAATGAATATAATGCCAGATGCATTTCAATCTCAGGGCAAATTGTTCCCTGCACAGGTATGTCTATGAATTATGGAGCTTTCTATTATTTATGCTAAAAGAGAATGTATTTGATTAAATACTCACTTATTTTTTGTGACACATCTTAGATACACGTAATACAGTAGCTTGGTAAACTCTATATTTGTTAATATCACACTACTGCATATAATAATGGCTTATAGTAGCCATTATATATTTACAGTTTCATATGACTAGGTTTTCCCCTGAAACATAAAGCATGTGTGTGTCCTATAGGCTATAATGGTCTTCCTTTGAAAGTACTAAAAGGTGTGATTCTTAAAAATGATTTATAATTTATAGTCTTGAAGGTCTAGTAAATTGGGGAAAAAAAACCAGTGACTTAGTGCAGCAAATCAAATCATTAAGATACAAGACTGCTCAAGAAATGTAAGAATGGGCAAGGCCATTTACATGACTTGGAAAATACAAGCACCAACTGTGTTTTACATGCCAATCCTCCACTTGTAAGAATGGGCAAGGAAAAATCACACACCATATATTCAAACACTAAGTACAAGCTGCATGCCATTGTTGTTGTGACTAGACCTTCTAACATTGCAACATTTCGATGATCTAAATGCCTTGATCTGGGGATTTTACATGCCAAGAATTTAATATTTTCTAGCTCCAAATTGCCAAATCTGACCTTCTTTAGTGCCACAATTTTTCCAGTTAATGTGCCTCTTGCCTTGTATACATTACAGTAGGTACCTTGCCCAATTTTATTGACCTTCTCAAAGCTGTCAGCTTGATGCACCTTCCACCCTCTAATAGCCTCACCTACCACCACCTCCAGCCATGTCGGCCATCCATTCTCAATCTTAGTAGCTACACCCATCAGGATATTGCTCCTCCGTCTCCTCTTTGTTTCCTTCTCTCTTACCGCATCCACGCACCCATTTGAATCAGATTTTTGAAATGGTTTCTATCAGCAGAGCTTGGTCTTTGTTCTTCTTGTTCTGCCGGAGGCCTTGCAGTTTCTTCACTCTCTGATCTTGACGTAATTCATTCAAATAGAAAAATAGTCTGGTCATACTTTATCCAAAAATACTTTCATTATGTAATCCCTAATGCAACATTACATATTTGAAAGATAACAATGTTGATTTATGAACATTGAGTAATCACTAAAATGGATTATGATGTTACCTGGTTGCTCATGATATGTGTTTCTCTTAACTCGTGCATCATAGCCGGAGATAGGACATTGCGTAATATTCCACTTGGTGGAGTTGCATAATCAAATTGCACAATAGGTGAATAAACTTTAGTTTCACCTGATACAAACACTGGGCCTCCCTGTTCTGCAATCTTGTCGCAATAGGCGACTAATGTAGGGTCCATTTGTGACAGCATTCCGTGAACCTGATTCAAATGAGATTAACCCACTGTTTTTTTTGAATTTAGAATCAAGATTTACTGTATTTATAGTGAGAAACATGACTAGAGAATATACCATGTCCCGAAGCTCATGAGCCCTGCATACGATTCTTGAACCTTTGTAATCATCTCCATGGTAATTTTGTACAAACTTCTGACATTCGGTACTCTACATTATGATTAAAGAAATGTTTATCATGAAAACTTAACTAAGTATAATAATTATAACAAATTTTATGAAAATTAAGTATAAAAATAAAAATAAATAATTTTATAAAAATTAACTAAGATTTATAATAATAATAATATAATAATAATAATAATAATAATTAAACGAGTGTATTATAACGACGGCGACAACAACAATAATAAATTTACTACGTTTTATAAAAATTCGATAAGTTTATAAGAATTAACTAAGTATTATGAAAACATAACTAAATAATAATAGTATTAGTTCTTTTAAGCACAGTAAAGCACGATGTAAATAACATGTTAATAGTATCGGTTGATGTTAAAAACGAAGAAACTGAACAGTTAAGTCTTTTGAACTATCTATTATCAATGTTGTTGAACAATTGCACTATCAATTAAGAAACAGAGTCAAGTATACTTGTTTTTATCTAATGTATCCTATAATTGCATTTCAATCCCTCTCACAACTTAGTATAGAAAGCACTGTAGAATTTCAAAAGAAAAAAGAACAGATCTAACAGTGTTTATTGACTAATTGAGTTTTTTTTCATGTAGGATATGGATGTTACCTGATATTATTCCTCAAATAAATCTTTATTGGATCAGATGATATTATGAAGATAAGTATCCATAAGCTCTGCTGCAATATATACGTCATGGAAAGCATCAGGTACAGGAGGTGGAACTACATCTTTTATTCCTATA
Organism: Allium fistulosum; assembly: GCA_030737815.1. NCBI lineage: Eukaryota > Viridiplantae > Streptophyta > Magnoliopsida > Asparagales > Amaryllidaceae > Allium > Allium fistulosum. Next base: position 210,261,949 of record CM060903.1, read on the forward strand.
ACCAATTAGCATGCAAAGCACACATATTAAGCTATCACATTTCAATGAAAATACATTAAGTAAATTTCCTTGGCATACTTATTCAAGACAATTTCACATTCTACCATATTTGTTCTCTATTGCTAATCTTTAATTCCATTTTTTATAGGCATATTAGACTTTTGAAGGAGACGGGCTTGGAATTTCCACGATTTATATTTTCCCTTTAAGCAAGCACTTTTTGTAAGATTTTATATCGTTAACATTTGTGGTCAAAACATATGAAATGTTGTATATGACTAAACTTTATGGTGTATGAAATTGATGTAACTTTGATTATGTTTAACTTTTATATCTTCTTGCAATATCAGATTATATATATTAGTGTTTTATAAATCGAGCAATTTGTTTTTGAATACATTATTCATGACTTTTATAATTGTTTTAAAACTGCGGCAGTAATTGTAAAATGAAGCAAAATTGGTGATATACCGTAGCATTTAAAAAGAGCTACAATACTAAAAGTAACAAAATGCTGAAGAAAATCAAACTAAAGCAAAATGAAAACGCTGTAAAATATTTTTGCAGCATTTCAAAACTGCTGTATATTACTGGTTCTACTTGAAACATGCTATTAGACTACGTTCTTAAAAATGCTGCAAATTTATTTACTGCAGCGTTTCGCAAAAGCTTCAATAGCCTTTTTTTAGCAACATATTAGAAACGCTGCAGTATTCCCTGACTCTATTGCAGCATGACATTAGGCAGCGTTCTTCGAAACGCTGTGAATGATTATGGCAGCATTGTTAAAACGCGCAAAAGCTCTTTTTTCTTGTAGTGGAATGATGCTTTATTAATTGAAAATCATGAACTTAAAGCAAATATCAAGATTTTAGAGTTAGATAACTCTAGTTTTAAAACAAAGTTAGAAGACATTACTAAAAATGTTTCTAATTTTAATAAAGGTAGAGAAAATCTTTCCAACATTATAGAAAATTCTCAAACTGTTTCAAATAAAAGAGGACTAGGATATAAACAATCTTCTAAAATTATTCCAAAGAAAAAGAATTCTTCATATAAAAGGAATAATAAAGTTGAAAAACCTAGTTCTAAAATTTCCAATTTTACTACATCAATTAAAATTTGGGTTCCTAAAACAAATAATTCTTCAATTAGAAATAAGTATATAAAATCTTTTATAAAAACTGTTCATAAAAACAAAGATTTTGTTTTCAAAAGGAATTCTGAACCCTCTTGGGTTTGGTTTCTAAGACCTAACTCTTAGGACCCAAAATAAAATGGTGGGTACCGATATTAATTCTATATTTTGCAGGTACCATCCAAAAAGAGAGGAAAATGGATACTAGACAGTGGTTGCTCAAAATACATGACAGGAAATAAAGGGATGCTAACAAACATTAATTACTCAGATGGAGGTTCTGTCACATTTGGAGATAATTCCAAAGTATGTGTCATCGGCAAAGGCGATGTGAGCAATAACGGTATACCTAATTCACCTCTTATTACAAATGTCTTATTAGTTAAAAATTTAAAGCATATTTTACTTAGCATCAGCCAATTGTGTGACAAAGGATTTAATATTTCCTTTTCTGAAAATAAGTGTAGCATTTTTGATCAAAATAAAAATCTTATTTTTGAAGGTTTTAGAGATAAAAATATTTATGTTTTAAATATGAATATAAATTATAATACAAATATGTGTTTAATAGACAAAGAAAATGATCCTTGGTTGTGGCACAAAAGATTTTGTCATATTAATTTCAAAATTATAAATAAATTATCTAAAAATAATTTAGTAAAAGGTTTGACAAAAATGAACTTTAAAGTAAACAATATTTGTGATGCTTGTCAATTAGGAAAATTAACAAAATCATCCTTTAAATCAAAAAAAATATTTCTACTATACAACCACTAGAACTATTACATTTAGATCTCTTTGGTCCAACTCAAATTCAATCTATAAATCGTAGTAAATATGTGTTTGTTATAGTAGATGATTTCTCAAGATATACTTGGACTATTTTCTTAAAAAATAAAGTGATACTTTTGAAAATTTCAAGAATTTTGCAAAGAGAATTCAAAATCTTAAAATTTTAAAAATTAAGAATATTAGAAGTGATCATGGAGGTGAATTTGAAAATGAAGCATTTGAACATTTTTGTAATAAAAGGGAATTTACCATAATTTTTCTTTTCCTAGAACACCACAACAAAATGGAGTTGTAGAAAGGAAAAATAGAACGTTACAAGAATGTGCAAGAACTTTGTTAAATGGAAACACATTACCAAAACATTTCTAGGCAGAAGCTGTAGCAACTGCTTGCTATGTTCTAAATCGTGTTTCCATCCAACCATTAACAAAACACACTCCGTATGAACTTTTTCATCAAAGAAAACCAAACATTTCATATTTTAAAACTTTTGGTTCAAAATGTTTTATCTTAAACACAAAAGATCAGCTTGGAAAATTCGATCCAAAATCCGATGAAGGAATCTTCATAGGATATTCAGAACGAAGCAAGGCTTATCGAATTTTCAATAAAAGAACAAAAACAATCGAAGAAACACTTCATGTTTTGTTCGACGAAAATTTCAAATTTAATAAAATTTTTGAGGTTGATGAAGATATACCTAAGACGATCACATATACGGTTACTCAAAATAATTTTGATGAAGATGAAAACATTGTTTATAATTTTGAATAAAGTGAAAACTTTGTTCATAATGAAAATGAATTAAGATCTCCTCCTAGGATTTTACGAGATCACCCAGTAGAAAATGTCATAGGAGAAATTGATTCACATGTTAGAACTAGGAATCAACTTAACCAAATGGGCCATGTAGCTTTTCTTTCTAAAATCGAACCTAAAAATGCAAAAGAAGCATCTACTGATGACTATTGGATTATAGCTATGGAAGAAGAGCTAAACCAATTCGAATGAAACAAAGTTTGGGAACTAGTTCCTAGACCAAGTGATCAAACAGTCATTGGTACTAAATGGGTCTTCAAAAATAAAGCAGATGAACAAGGTAATATAACTAGGAATAAAGCTAGATTAGTTGCACAAGGATATAATCAAGAAGAAGGAATTGACTACGAAGAAACATTTGCTCCAGTTGCACGACTTGAAGCAATACGAATCTTATTGGCCTTTGCATGTTTTCATAATTTCAAACTTTATCAAATGGATGTTAAAAGTTCCTTTTTAAATGGTTATATAAAAGAAAATGTTTATGTGGAACAACCTCCTCTATTCACACATGAAAATTTTCCTGACCACGTCTATAAACTTAAGAAAGCCTTATACGGTCTAAAACAAGCACCCCATGCTTGGTATGAATGTCTTAAGAGCTATCTAATAGATTCTGGTTTTGAAATTGGGAAAGTTGATCAAACTCTTTTTATTAAAAGAACTAAAAAGGATATTTTAGTTATTCAAATTTATGTAGATGATATTATTTTTGGATCTACAAATGAAAAATTATGTCATGAACTTTCAAAAATAATGACCAAAGAATTTGAAATGTCACATATGGGAGAATTATCTTATTTTCTTGGATTACAGATTAAACAAATAGAAAATTAAATTTTTATTAATCAATAAAAATATTGTAATAATCTAATTAAACGCTTTAATATGGAAAATACTTCTGCTAAACCAACTCCAATGAGTACAACAGTTCATCTCGATAGAGATGAAGATGGCAAAAGTGTTGACCAAAAATTATATCGAAGCATAATTGGATCATTACTTTATCTTACCGCTAGTAGACCTGACATAATGATGAGTGTTAGTTTATGTGCTAGATTTCAAGCAAATCCTAAGGAATCACATATGCGAGCAGTAAAACGCATATTGCGTTATCTTAGCAAAACCAAATATTTTGGACTTTTCTATCCAAAAGAATGTCCTTTCGAGTTAGTTTCTTATAGTGACGCTGACTTTGGAGGATGTCAGATGGATCGGAAAAGTACTAGTGGGACTTGTCACTTCATTGGACAATCCTTAGTCTCTTGATTTAGCAAGAAACAAAATTGTGTTTCACTTTCAACTTGTGAGGCAGAATATATTTCTGCTGCCTTAGCTTGTGCTCAAGTCATTTATATGCAACAAACATTACAAGATTTTGGTGTTAATTTATCTAAATCAACAATTTTTTGTGATAATACTAGTGCTATAAACTTATCCAAAATTCTTTCAATCACTCACGAACTAAACATATTGACGTACGTCATCATTTTCTTCGTGATAATATTGAAAAGGATTTAGTCAGACTGGAATTTGTATCCTTTGAAAATCAATGGCAGATATATCTACAAAACCTCTAAATGAAAATATCTTCATAAAATTAAGAAGAGAATTAGGAATTATATCCATACAAGATTTATAATTTTTTAATAATAAATCTTTTAAAAAAAGACTCGAACTCAGGATCTCTTACTTGAAAACCTGGTACTATACTACTTCGCTACTATTCTCTTTTCAACTAAATTTGGTTTTCTTTCTATTTTTGTTGTTTTACATTTTTTTTAACAACTTTACAACCAATTTTTTTCTCTGGTTCTTATCAACCTAACCATCAATTTTGTTTCTATTTATAAAAAAATCTTTTATATAAATACATTTCTTTTCAATGAAATAAAAATAATTGTATAGTTTCATTTCATTTAATCAAAATGTCCTCCCAGCTCAATTCTGAATCCTCTGCCCTATCATATTGTTCTCCTAGTTCAGGATCGGTAAATTTACGTACTCCAACACCAATTTATGAACCAGTTCCTATTGTTCCACCATCTAACATCCGCACTGGTTATACCCCTCCCATCAAAAGAGCTAAACGTTCTCTATTTTTTGGCTCGCCGTCTACAAAAGAAAAAATAGCCGACATTCATTACTATCAACGGGAGACTCTTGAGTTACAACGAGAACTATACTACGAGCAGAAGGTGAATGCAAAGCGGGTAAGCTTCCTTGAACAAGTGGCTCTTAAATTCTGTGGTTTTTCTTCACACAACACGGTTCATCAACCAACAACTCCTTCGCGTCGTAATCCATGGGAACCTTTACCTAAACGTTCACCGTTATCTCCGAATTCTTGGGAACGTGGACAAGGCTGGTCACCATTACGACCTCTGCATGAAAATACAAAAGTGGAACCGGAAGACTACCACACTCCTTCCTCTTCACCCAAATCATCTTGATTATATATATATATATATTACTGGTATATAAATTATGTACATTAATTCATGTTATTTAAAATTGTTGTTTATATACTGTTTAAATCATTTTCCAAGAAGGGGTTCACTATAAAAATTCAGCAGCGCCAGTCGACTGAATCAAATAATCATTCGACTGAATTCAGTTTTTTTCAGTTATAAAATCTCGGGATTGAATCAGTCGACTAAACCTAGCTTTTCAGTCGACAGAACTCAGAAAAATATATTTTTAAACACAGTACCAGTCGACTACCTATGAATATTCAGTCGACTGATACTGGGTACCCGACCTTTAACCCTCTTTCATCCTCTACATATTTACTTTTTACCTTTCCCAAAATCATTTTTTTACCTTTAACCCTTTCAACTTACTGCCATTAAACTCTTTTCAACTTCAAAATTCAACTAGAATTTCATCAACTTTCTCCTAAATTCGTCCATTTCTTATCATTTCAATCTCCCACTTCATCACCAAAACCCTACTTCTTCACATGGCTCCTAAAAGACCTCGTCATCCACAATCTACAGCAACTTCTTCGGATTCACAAATAAGAGCATGGCTTCACAATGGCAAAGCGGTGCAACGCTTTAAAAAAAATGCAAAACTCCAGGATTTTCGAAGGTTCTTTTATAAAATTCCCTGGTTTTTCTTCCTATGCTATTCAAGACTTAGCTCGCCGTAACGGATTAGAGCATCTCATTGATTTTGCGACAAATAATAACAAGATTAATCACCTTCTTGTTAAACTTTTCTACGCCAACTTAAATCTTGATCACCACACAATTACAAATCCGGATGACTGCATTTGGACGGTAGTATGTGGTAAAATGATTTTCTTCCACTACAGCGACTTGCACGGATTTTGCAATGTCCCGATGAAGTTGACGAGCTATCTGAGATTGCTATTAACATGGATACCCATGATCGAGTTAGTCATTTGTTCCTCTCAGATGATTTAACAAAGTTAAAAGCGGTAGCACTAAGACCAAAAGCTCGTATTATGCATAGAGTGCTTACCCACACCATCAATCCCCGCACCGGAAGTTATGAGAAAGTCTATCGGTGTGATTTCCAATCCTTATACGCCATTTGGGGAAATAGACGTGTAAACTGGGCAAAGGTCATTCTAGATGAGTTTCAAACTTTTAATCAAGGACGAATGAGGATGATCTATTATGGCGCTTACATCATGCGCATTCTCAAACATTTTGATGTTCCTTTTGTTGATTCCGAATGTTCGAACATAGGTTCTTTGAATACTAAAACCCTTAGTCTCATGAACCTACCAAAGCAATATCTTGACCACACCATAATTACTTATGAACATTGGCTTGAAAACCAAGCTGCGGGTCAAGCTCAACCTTCCTCCCAACAACCTCGTCAACAAACTTCTCGTGTGCAATCCTCTTCTTCATCCCAACCTCCTCGACCTACTCGAGAAATTTACGAGATTCAAGAAATAGATCCTCAAGCACGGCCTCACGAAGCCGTGACTACCATTGCTCGTAATCAAAGACTTCTCGATAATTGTCTCTCTCGAGTAGAATCAACTATCTCTAGAGTTGATAAAAATATCTCATTAGTCAATAGAAAGCTTAATTATATTAAGTCCTTCCTCAACAATATCTGGGATACTATCACATGCTCCCAATAATCTTCTGCCTCCGTCCACGTACCGACATCTCACGAAAAATGACCGACAGAACATTTTACTTGGTCTACATCAAATGAGGAGCAGGAGGAAGAAGCTGAAGAGGTAGGTGACCAATTGGATGGTGAAGAAACTGAAGGTGAAGATCAAAGTTCAAATGACGGAAGTCAAGGTGATGAATTAGTATTTTTTAAATTTTCTATGATGTTGTTAGACTTTGTTTTCAAACATCTTTATGTTCTAATGGTATTGAGTCATTGTCTAAAACTCAATGTTTTCTATGTGTATGTCATGTTGTATTATTATTCTGTTTCTATGTTATGTGTTAAGTTTCTATTTCATATATATGTATGTTTCTATACCATATTTCTCGTACTTTAACTACTTTATACCTTGAGTACTCTCCTTTTTGTCGATGACAAAGGGGTAGAAAAACATAAATTGTTGTTTACAGGAAATATAACATAGTTTCAGGGGGAGAATACAATATAAAAGATAAGTTGCAAGCATATTACTCAGGGGGAGAAATATTTTAACATATTCATGTCAAAGATTCACTCGTAGCAAATAGAGTTGTCATCATCAAAAAGTAGGAGAACGTTGGATCATAAGGTTTTGAATGCTAACAAGAGGCGAATGATCATCACAAATCTGCGACTATGGCAAATCTGAGCTCATCAACTCAAATATGGTTCTTATTGATTGAGTCTATATGTAATCAGTCTAGTATAGAATTTTGTTAAAATCATTCCTCAAAGCTCTTCACTCACAAATTCTTTTTACCACTCATTTTTTAATTTTTTTATATAAGCACTGAAAAAACAGTATTCAGTCGACTGAATACTATATCTCAGTCGACTGGTACTGAGTGAAATTTTTTTATATATAGCATTCAGTCGACTGAATCACTTAGGTCAGTCGACTGACACTGTAAATGTTTTTGTGCACGTTTGAAATTCAGTCGACTGCCCAAGTAATTTCAGTCGACTGAATTTGCAACTGTCATTTTTCTCCAAAAGACACTTCTTTTGATCAAAGGGTTCCTTCTTCCTAGAAGGTCACAACTCTTAGATTCTAATAGATGTCGATTTCCAAAAGTCATATCTCATCACACACTATATATACACACTCAAGATTCATAGATCAAATCACTTAATTTTCTATTCTCTTTTGATTAATAGCACTTAGCATTCTTGAGTTCAATATATACAAGCTCTCATATAATCATTGCTTACATATTCATTTCCATACTCTTCAAGCAATATTAGACTTCCTATTCTTCATACACACACAAATATACACATCGACTTTGAGGACAAGATTATAGGAAGGGTGTACTAAAAGGGACAAATCTGTGTTATACAGAACACACAAAGTCAAGTTAAAATCCAGTTTGTAAGAAAGTCCTGTTTGGTTGCTCAGGCGGTCAAAGTCATGTTCTGTTGTTCAGGCGGTCAAAGTCCTATTATGTTGCTCAGGCGGTCAAAGTCCTGTTCGGTTGCTCAGGCGGTGTAATACCTATTCCTCCGGGTTAAGTGAGGGTTGCTAGCTAAATCCAGAAGAAGTCTGGGACTGAATGTAGAACGAGAGTTCGAACCAGTATAAAAATCTCTGGTGTCATTTTCTTTACTACTATTATAATTTTCCATACTAGTTATTTATTATATTCCATATTACACGATCCTTCAGTATAGTAACTTACTATGCTATATATATATATATAAGATACAAAAGTCAAGGACCAGTAGATCTACACAATAGACCCACTACCAATATACTTGGCAAAATAGCATAAAATATCAACAAACAAACGACCATCATGCTAGGTGGAATAGCAAGTATATACATGTCTGAATACCCTAAAAACAATAACGGTAAACACAAACAGCATATAATAGCCAAGGAGAGAACCAAGTAGACCAGATTCCAACACATCTGCAGAACCAACCTATAATCTCAAGGCAGAATCCTGGATAACGAGGGGAGTAAATAAACTTACGGTCCCAATCAGTGGCAACCAGAATCTCCTTGTTGTTAGCGCTAAACTTTCCTTCATTGTATAGCATTAACTCATCATCTAAAAGCCTATAGAAAAGGTCCTATTCATCATTTTCATCTTTTGAAATCCACATTGAGAAGACCTCCCAAGCTGAGTGATAGCAAAGGCCACTATCCAAGTGAGTACAGGTTCCTGCCGTTTTGCACCAAACCAGCGAAATGTTTTTATTAAGTTTATTAGCTAACTCCTGCACAATGCATTTCACACTAGGGGGATTGGATATCAGGGCATGTACAAAACGCTTCTTAAAAGAAGTTATGAAGGAGTCAGACTAGAGAGCTGGATCTGGATCTGGATCTAAAGGTGTCTCAAGAGGGAAAATAAACTTGAGGACAATGGAAGGCGAGGGAGGAGAAATCTTAGGAAAGACTGGAATTGAAAGGGACAGGCAAACTACGATGGAGGCTTCTGGAGCAATTGGCAATGAAGGCAAGCAATCAACTAGAAGGGGCGGAGCAGGGGTGTAATGACCCGTAATTTCGCTACTTCGAAAATGAAGGATTTTGTTTATTTTAAATATAAAAGGGTTTAAAAACTTAAATAAATAAGTTATATATAATAATTAATAATAGATAAATTATTTATTCTTATAGTTAATAATTAAAAAGGATGAAATTTGGATTTTTAAACCAATCAGCAAAAGTTAAGTTTTGTTAAAAATAAATAAATGCTTAAATAAATAGGTTTAAATATTTGTTTGAAAAGTTAAATTATATTAAAATCACTTAATAAAGATAATAGAAGTATATTAAAGGATTTAAAAATAGGTTTATAATCGTTTTACAAAAATATTCAGATTTTTCACATTTTGTCAATGCAACTCCAAAATCCAATATTTTGATATTAACCCTAACGATATAAATTTTTAACCAAAATAGACTTGTTTTAATATATTAAATGTAGTAGGAAGTTCAATTAAGATGGATTACATAAAGGAATGATTTGACAAAAACGTCAAATTTTGACTGTAAAATATATCAACAAAAAAACTGTCGTTAAGTTGTTGCAACATGATATGTTTCCTAACACATATATATATATGTACACCTTTACAAACTATAAACACATTACATTTAGCATATGAGACAAAAGTTTATTTTAGGAAAGTTTTTAAATAAAGTTTACAAAACATGATTTGACTAATTTAAAATTTAAATAAAAAAATTAAAAACAACATCATTATAGAAAGTACTCAACATATCCATCACAATAAATGCACAAGTCCTTTCTTGCATGGAAAAGGAGCAAAAGGGTTTTTATGTAATTTAGAAAGTAAAGAATGAAGGCAAAATCATTTCATTAAGGACAAATTCACTTCCTAACATCATCTCACATTTAATACACTTCTTATCATACCTTGGAAAGAGTTTTAAAAATGGTTTAAAAGTCAAAAAAGTAGTGAAGGGTATTTGAGTCATTTTCCTACCAAAGCTCAAGTATAAATAGCACACACATTTCTCACAAAATTCACAACTCATTATCTACTTTTCTCTTCATTTTCCTAAAGCTATTCTCTCCATTTTCTTCCTCCACCTCAACATCACCCTAACCCGAGCTCTACCCACCTCCCTACACTCCGCCACCACCCTACCCGAGCCGTACACGGCTCACACTCCCCTCCAACAACCCACACCCGAGCCTACCCTCCATCCAAACCTACATACCCGCCTCTACACACCTCAAACTAGAGCCCAAAAGTCCACCTACCCACCTCCGGCCACTACCCATCTGTGCCATACACACCCTACCCGAGCCATACACCCACATACCCGCCTCCACTAACCTCTAAAACCCCACATCCCACTCCAAGGCCATACCCTCCATACCCGAGCCATAAAACCCACGGCCATATAAAAAAAGAATAAGGAAGGAAAATAAATTAAGGCGAGAGTTCGAGATGATTTAGAAGGAGCACGCTAGTTCTGATAAAGTTAGACGGAATGGAAATAAAGGTGAGAAATTCTCATCCTAACATCATCTCACATTTAATACACTTCTTATCATGCCTTGGAAAGAGTTTTAAAAATGGTTTAAAAGTCAAAAAATTAGTGAAAGGGTATTTGAGTCATTTTCCTTCCAAAGCTCAAGTATAAATAGCACACACATTTCTCACAAAATTCACAACTCATTCTCTACTTTTTTCTTCATTTTCCTAAAACTATTCTCTCCATTTTCTTCCTCCACCTCAACATCACCCTAACCCAAGCTCTACCCACCTCCCTACTCTCGGCCACCACCTTACCCGAGCCGTGCACGCCCCACACTCCCCTCCAACAACCCACACCCGAGCCTACCCTCCATCCAAACCTAAATACCCGCCTCTACACACTTCAAACCCGAGCCCAAAAATCCACCTACCCACCTCCCTACTCTCGGCCACTACCCACCTGTGCCACACACACACCCTACCCGAGCCATACACCCACATACCCGCCTCCACCGACCTCTAAAACCCCACACCCCACTCCAAGGCCGTTCCCTCCGTACTCGAGCCATAAAACCCACGGCCATAATAAAAAAGAAAAAGGAAGGAAAATAAATTAAGGCGAGAGTTTGAGACGATTTCGAAGGAGCACGCTAGTTCAGATAAAGTTAGACGGAGCGGAAATAAAGATGAGAAATTGTCATCGCTATTTGAATTATATTGATTATCAAGTTTAATTGTTATATTAGATAATCATCATTTGATGATATGGACGTTTGAATGATTGTTTGAATATGTTGGATGACTAGTAGAGTTATGCTAATATACTCACTTATTGATAATTACTATGCTATGAGAATGGATGTTATGTTAATGATGAATATTGGAAGTGATTAGGCTCATTTTTGATTAAGTAATCCCTTTGTTAAGTATGACCACTTTTATAAATATAGTATATGTTGGAATTATTAAGCCTCCTTGTGAATAGTTGAAAAAAAAATTGGATTTTAAAAATAAAGTCAAATTGGAATTGAAGTATAATTGAAATGGAAATGGAAATGGAAATTAGAATTGGATTTGAAATGGAAAGTGAAATTGAAATTGGGATGAATAGTAAAATTGAAATTGAAATCGATTTTGAAAATTGAAATTGAGATTAAGGTTGAAGTTTAAATTAGAATTGAAATTAGATTTAAAATCTAAGTTTTAATTAAGTTTAATTTGAAGTTAGAATTGAAATTTAATTGAAATTGGATTTAAAAATTTAATGATAAAATAATATGAATATAATAATATTATAATATGGAAATAGTGAAAATACACTTTAAATACTATAAAAAGTGGAAATATTGATTTAAAATGATTTGTAATGATTTTATAAGTAATAAAGTTCAATTTGAATGAATTATTTCAAGTATTGAAAAATGAGTTAAAACTAGACGCGTCGCGCAACGGTAGTTCGCGATTTCGTGCCGAAATGTTCAAACAAGTGTATAGAGTAAAATATCGCTCAGAATTTCTCGAGATAAGAAAATTCCAGACTATTGTATCCATTTCTTCTAAACAAAGAAAGAAAATCAAGATTTCATTAAGTAGATTTTGAAATATGTCCAAAACAATTTTTCAGAAAAATCGCGCTTTTGAAGTAAAATGACCAATGTTGGAAATCGATATTTTTTGAAGTTTTCAAAATATGAAATAAATTCTAAAAGTCATTAAAAATGTTTTAAAAGTGATTTAAGTTGAAAGGATGGATTTCTAAATGAGATGAAAGTCGTTTTGAAGAATATAGCTTTAAAACACTATTTGCAATGCTTTTGCGACAGTTTTAATTAACATAGAAAATAGACGTTTTAACTTGACAATTCTTTTTCGAATATTTCATAATCATTTTTACAAGGATAATTAAGTGTTTTAAATAATGATTTGGAATCTTTATAATCAATTCCAAAATAAAAGCTAATAACCGAGTATGCGGAAACGACTAGTACATTTGTCCCGCCTACGAGATCTGGGAAGATAAAACAAGGTATTTAACTAAGGTTGGGAATGGAGAAACCAGTGCCCTGAACTTACCTGGTCTATATTTTCTCTTCTTAGGAGAGGGGTGGAATAGATCGAAAGGAAAGCCCGGATGCTCTAAAAAGATTATATTAAGTTTTTCCAAAATAAAAGAAGATTAGTATCATCCAAAATTCAAGCAATCTCCAAAATGAATAAACTACAACTTGGATTGCATATAGGTAATCTTCTTATACTTGATATTAAACTCTAAAGAGGGAACTCGTCCTATTCGTGGAATTTAAAAGGTGATTTCACCATATCCCGCCCATAGCACTTATTGAATACGGAAATTGATATTGAGTAGAATAAGAATGGTTTCCATGATCCTATTTACTCACGGATGTTTGCTAAGATTGGTTTTAAGGTTTACAATAAATAATGTCTTAAATAACATTGTTTTTGACCTGCCTTAAAAGTTAAGGAATGTGGATCGAGTGTTAAGTAAGGAAATTGGAAATATTATCCAAAGCAAAAGAATGAATTAACTTAAAATTACTCTAAGACAGAAAAGAAGAGATTTTGTAATCATCCAAAAGAAATGAATGGAAAAGAGGTTTAAAAAATCCTATATACTCAAATTCACTTTTTATCGATGATTGGATTTTGAAGGAACCGGGATTGGATTTGGGTGATTCCTATCCGAAAACCACTTCGAACCAATCCACTTGTTCGAAGAATGAAGCTATTTGAAGACGGAGACATGGAGATAAATAATAACGAATGACTACTTGTTGATTAATTGGGGATAAACTCTCGATTTACTTATTGTAGTAGTGGTCCCTTTGTTATGAAAAACCTTAGAAAAACAAGGACTTCTCGCCTAGTAATGGCCGAGGAAAGTACCTTCGGTTTCGTTCAGTCCCAAAACGAACTTGTATGGATGAGTGTCTGACCTTGCATTCTAATTACATTGAATGATCTCTATAAAATGTATATTAGTCGGTGGTGGAGAAGACACGTTCTCTTAGCTTAACACCCTTTCCCAAGACATACGAGCTCAAGAAGTTATATATTTGTAGAGACCTGTCATGCGAATATGGAATGGCAATGTGGCATTCAAAGTGGAAGGAATTGTGCTATGAAAAAAGGTAATCATTGCCTCAAGCCTCATCAACTGGAAATGACCAAAACAGGGTAGATGCGGCAAGGTTAAGTGGGTCATTCCCATTAGGATATGATCATCCCCTTCTAGATAGATTTCTACCCGCCATAACGTTCGGGTATCTAATCATTGTGGAAAGTATGCTAAAACGAGCACTCGGTTAAAGGTCAGTAACAACCGGGGGATGACATATTTGGTACTATTTAGTTATAGAGGAAGGCTGGTCTTGTGTTGGTAGAGGAGCTTTATGATCGTTCCTTGGGACATCCATCTAGAGGTGTACCCATCGGAAGGTAGTCCCTTCACCTGGCCATTTGTATGGAAATCCGTTCTCCAATAATAAGCCTTTATGAGTTTGATATTTGAACCCACTTCGTGGCTAGTATACTGGAATTTAATCAATGTAACAATTTCAGCTAAGATTAATAAGTTTATTTGCAAATGTTTTCAAGAGACTATCATTAGAAATAATATCAAATGTTTTGTTATAAATGTTTTAGTTATCATAAGAGAAGAACCCGTCCGTGTTTATGTGTGGTCGTGGTCTTATGAGATACTCTTTCTTTTTAAAAGGATTTTTTCCAAGGCTGATATATGACACTGTCATTTATTATTTGATTTTTCTCATTCTGGTTTATCAAGCCTGATCCGGGTGTTTTCAATACTCGGGTCAGATCCGAGTTGTTTCAAGTTTAGTTGAAGTCGATTGGAGTTTCCAGAGGAGCTAAAGATATTCATCTACGTATGGACGTATTCTATTATCCGCTGTTGTTTTTTGATGTTTGTCAGCATTTGTAGGGACATATGTTTATAACTGTCCAAGCTGAATCTAGGTAGACTCTAATATATGTATTTTAAAATATTTCCGCTGTAAAGATATTGTTTAATATTATATATTATTCCATTCATGTGAGATTTCATTCTGTCTTATTTTTCTTTTTACCCTTCATGTTCCATCTTTTCGTTCAATTTGAGTTGGACATTTATGGTTTATTGTCAACGTAAAGGTACGAAAAAAATGGGCCTTGACAAGGGGGCTTTACGTTTCCATCTAAGAGATGTGGGCTTAGGGAGAGGGATTTTCTTAGGGGGCTTGGCAGGCGAGGAACTGGATACAGGACAAATTGAGAAAATATGACCACAGGAGAAGCAGTTTTCGTAGATTGAAGGCCTTCATTGGTAATTTACAAAACATTAACATTCTATGTTTCACTTAGGAGAATGGGAATATTGGTAAGCAGTTGCTTAGAGGGAGTAACTTTAACAAGGGCTTTTGCAAACACAAGGCGGTCACGTCTCTTCGTAGATATCTCAAAGCAGATCAGATTTCCAATATGGTTAGTAATCCAATTTATACCTACTAAAGATTGGAAGATGGAAGGGGTCCTCTACGAGATGATAAACACTTTCCCATCAATAATTAAAGGATCCACTTCCAAATTTCATGATTTTTCTAGAGGACATGAGAATTTAAAGAAGTACATAGAGTTGTCGCATCTAGTTTTGATTGAACCACGAAGCCTTCAAGCACTAAGGACATGCCTTTTTACTGAAGAGAAAGGTGAGGGATAATCTAAGATGGAACTAACAAGATGGTCCTTCTAGAAGGAAATGCCAGCATCAATAATATCATATGGTTGGGGAACATGCCGACCGTTAAAATCTATCGCAAATTGCTTGGGTAAATATGACCCAACGTTACTCGATTTTCTTTTAAACAAAGATGCCCACAGACATTTAAGGGGTGGGGTCTTATTCTCAAGAAGGTCACATGTCGAATTCGCAGCCAAATTGCTGCAACCATCATTCCAAACACCAATATTACCAGAAAATAAAGTATATAGAAGTGCTACCTGGCCAAACGAAACAACGCGGGGAAGAACAACAACAGGTGCTTCGGTAGCCAAACAATTAGCTGAAGCAGCACTAAACACTTGCTCGAAATCAAAAACTCCAGCAGGCAGGCAACCCCTATCGCCAGTAGAAGGACCTTCCCGAGCAACCCAAGGGAAGAATGAAGACCCATAATTAAGGACAGGGGAAAGAAATATCGTCAAAAAGAAGTGGTAGATCTGACACAACAACATTAGCAGGCCATGCGAGCTACGCCAAGGGGAAGAGAAGGGCGGTTAATAACAGTCGCTAAAATTAAGTCGAATACACAAAGAAGAGCGTCGGAAGCTAGAATCACGATCTGAAAATTTGAAATTGAAAGTTGCCTAAAAATCGCCTTAAAGCATCATGAAATCGATATTTTTTGTAGAAAAAATCAAGTAAAAATAGAAATGATACTTTTATTACTAACTTAATTTACATGTATTTATTAATTTATTTTCATTTATATTTTAAAATATTGTCTAAAATATTTACTTATTGTTCATGTTTAAAATAAATTTATTACTAATTTAATTTACATTAATTTATTTTAATTTATATTTTAATATGTTAAGATAGTCATGTTCACAACATGAACATTACAATAATATATACGGACAACCTGATTTAGGGTTCATAAGGAAAATTAACCGCTTTGTCCCACGGTCAATAAGATATCTAAGTGTGATATTTATGTATGCATGTATGTATGTATGTATGTATCATTTAAAGAAATTATAATTACTATAGAATTAGGACGTTGATATATATATTTATATATATAATAACTTTATTTTTGGTTATACATATAGAGTTTAAAATTCGAATTAAATATTATATCAAAAACAAATATACAATTTAACGTTGTTGTAGCCGCTGGCATATTAAATATATTTTTAATTAACTAATTTGGCCATAATTAATTTATGTGTGAATAAAATAAATTTGATTTTGAAACTTTTGACTTAGTTAATAAACTAAAATTAGTTTTTAACTTACAATCAAATAAAAGAAAAAATAATTTTTATGGCATATATATTCGTACGAATATATATATGTACACTAAAATAATAACTTAATAATTATATTTTTTAAGTCGAACCCCATAAAAAAATTGTTATTATTTTATTATTAATTTGAGAAAAAAAATTTACATAATTAGATTTGTTTAATATTATGTATATATATAAAATTATTTTTGGTTTAAAACTAAAATAGTTTACTGTTAAAAATAAATTTTGACATATATATATATACCTTTAAAAATTTTGATAAACAATATGTATTTTATTATTTGTGAATATATATATATATATATATTGAAATAAAAATAATTATTTTAAAATAAATATTGCTGAATTATACATATAACAATAACATGATATATGTGAGCATATTTATATTATTCCTCTTACCTAATGATCCTACCGAGAGCTAGTATGTTGTTTATTTATAACATCCTCTTGGAGCACTAATGTCTTCTCTTTCTCTTCAAGTTGAAAAGTTGAAGAAATGGCTTCACCAATCAAAGTTGTTTTTCATAACTTCCTCTTTGAGTGCCAATGCCTTGATGTGGACCGAGTATGGTCAAACATCACATTGACTCTTGAATCACCATTTAGTTAACTAACTTCTAGCACCTCAATCGATCGAACCGTCGTATAACATTTATACATCGCGCGTTCGGTTTTAAGCCTAAAATAAATAATTAAAATAACAACATATTAAAACAACATTTATATTAATTTATTATTATAACATTTTATAAATAAATTTTATCCTTGGTCGAATTCGAAAATGATTAACAAAACGGTTGTATTGACTCTCTTATGTGAAATCGTTCCACAGCCAATAATTAAAAAAATCAAATACTAAAGCAAGTGAAAATTTTGTTAAAGCACAGTAACGATAATTTAGGCAACAACATATTTCTAATCAAAAATAAGCTCACATAGTAACGAAAGTTTATACATATATTATTTTTGTCATCACTTTATCATTTGGATAACTAAAGTTTGGTCTGAGATCAAAAACTCTATTAATATATGTATTAATTGTGTAGGTCACTTTAAGTCCTTGGTTCAATCCGATAATATTTATCGATTAGCCAATTTACCCTGGTCGGAGATTTTGACTTCAAGTTGACTTACAATTACAGCGATACTAAGGTTCAATCGGATAATATTTATCGATTAACCAATTTACCCAGGTCGGTGATTTTGACTTTAAGTTGACTTACAATTATTGTGAAACTAACCTTTTAAAGCGAAGGAGACGATTCCACTCTCGAGTAGTGTTTCACTTCGAGTAGTTCAATGTGCACCAAGTTATGGCCATAACACGGTCTCCATACCATGTGGTTGACCATAGTCAAAGCAAATTTTATGCACTCAGGATTGACAATACTCTCAAGTCTTGTACGTCATTACCCTAGGATCTGCTATTTTGACTTAGTTATATTAACCTATAGATGCTCTTGTCGAGACATTCTTAATTGTTCCAAATAACCACAAGTACATAGCCCCCTTATTTCCATGACGGTCAAGAGTAAATCACCGTACGTCGTATGGAGAGCATTACATACATTAGGACGTATCAGTATCCTTTTCTCGATAAATCTCGACTAGGAACATATAAGCAGTTAGTGTTTTTTATTTACATCGATTTAATACTCATGGTTATAAACTCATTCGTAACTACAATCAAGAAAAATACTTCTCCTAAGGATTTTCTACTTATATATGTTTAATGTATTTAATTCATAATTTATATCTTTATATAACAAAATATATAAAAGAAAATTAAACTAGATGCATACATCATTTCAAATGAGATTCTCTTATAAGAGTTATGTTACGTAAATAATTATATAGTTGTCCCTAGGGCACATCCTTAACTCTATTAGTCCCCTACTTGCATTTGAGGCCAATTATGGTGCCTTATGCCCATACCTTCGATCTATCCACCTAAACTGAACTAAGAATGAGCCTTAGTGAATGGATCTGCAACATTATTATTTTGAATATACTTTTCGATTATGTTTCCATGTTACCAGTAAATTCTTTCATCATGTATTCATTATGGAGATTATATCCCAATTTCTTATTAAGCTATCGGTTCACACTGCAATTTATATTGCATTATTGAAGTCACACATATGTTATTAAATTTTCAATGGTGTGAACCACTCCTAGTTATCTTATAAATTTGCACACAGATATACTACTTTTATTAAGGCACTACTCAAGGCTATGTACTTAGCCCCTTTAGTTGAGTCCTCCACAACTTCTCATTTGGATCATTCCCAACTTGAAGCTCCATAATCAAGGCTGAGCATGAACTTAAGTTTGACTTGCTATGTTTGATGTCACTTATGAAGTTCATGTTCGGTCATTCCTTCATAAGGAGTTCATTGTTTCTATAAATAATTCTTTAGTAGTTTATAAACACTCAAGAACACTCTTAACTACCAACTAGTGATTTTAAGTCGAATGTGATATTCACTTAATAAACTAATTATATAAGAAAAATCTAATATACCACATAACATAGCATATACAATGATCCCTACCATCAATGCATAAGTGATCTACACCATAGTTCCGTACTAACCATTTTAATATGGTGTTTGTGTATTAGTTTGGGATAATCGCAACATCCTCATATACTAAATATTTAAGAAGTCTCTATCAAATCCTTCATTGATAATTAATCAACCATACTTTAACTGATTTTAGTGTGGTTACATTGTTAACAATCAGTAGCAAGTTGTTTACCTATAACATTAGAAATGATTTAGTAACTCCATTTTTTTCTTACAGACACACGCTTCCTTTGCATTTTGACAAAAAATAAAACTGTGATATCTTTGTAAAAATACTTGCTCAACTGCGATGCTTGTTGGATGCTATTGTTGTATCAACTCTTAGATCATATCCAAAAACCTACAAACCACGTAATCGCTCCCCTTGATTTTGAGGCATTTTGGATGTTATATGCAAACAGTCTCTTCTAAGTCATTATTTGGAAGTTCTATTTCAACATCGTTTTGCTAATACTTAAAACCAAATTTTGCAATGCTTAGGTGTAGAATCTGAATAGACTTAAGCATGTTTACTAGCAAAATTACTCCTCTAGTTTCAACATTTAAAATTGATGTATTCATTCCCTTTCAACATTGTTTTATACAATTCCAACTACATTGATCTTCTTCTTCAAGACTCATTTGCAACTGGTGGATCATATCCTTTTGTGTACAATTGCCTAAATCATATTTTGTTAATGTACTTATAATCCGTCTCGTGTTTAAAACATTGTGCCATATAGTAAAGTTAATATTCTCCATGGCTTGTCAAGACGGAGGAGATTGTTAATTTTAACAATTTGTTTTCTTGATATTGACAAGAAACCTATAGTTTCTCTTTAATGTAGTACAAATTTTTACTAAACGTTTTAATGTAATTGTGTCAGTTTTAGGCTTGGTTAAATTTACTTCATCTGCATGGTCTGTTACTATGATAGAATCTCAGATTATATCTGAGTCTAATGCACTACCACTAATTTCACTAGAAAGCAATTCCTTCGGTAAGGTGGTGGTGTGTCTCAAAACAACGATTTGTTTCTCAATGACGCAGAATAGGAATTCAAAACTTTTTATGACCTGCCTATAGACTTTCTAAAAATAGATCTAGTTTTGAGTTTGTGAAACTTACATTCATCACTTGAATTGGAACTGTGTAGTTAAAGCGCTTTGTGGTTTTATAAGGATGGAGGTACAAAAAGCTACAACTGGTATAAAGCAGGGATATATTGAAAAATAGCGAAGGTGTAAAAATCTTTAATGGAGATAAAACAAATCTCCAAACTTGACTTATTCTCATTACCACATCATTTGCGTAGAAAAAAGAAACATTATTCACTCAATACATAACAAAACAGAAGAATATCATAACCCATGCAGTCCAGACTTGGTGAATAGATAGAGTCGTAGTTTATGTTGAGCACTGAGGAATTGAACTTAGACCGATACCATAAATTTGTTAATTTAGTTTATAAGAGAACTAATCAATTAACCTTTTTATATTAAATTTGCCAAAGCAGGTACTAAAAACTCCGGATTTAACTGACATAGTGGAAGTGTAGCGGTTACAGTGCGCAAAGTGCTTTAGCGGGGCGTTAGCAAGGCTTTAGCGGGGCTTTAACTGCATAGGATTGGACAACCATATATATTAAACTATTTAAGATTATATTTCATTCCTACTTCATACTTATATGGTAGTGTAAACTATATTTAGATGAAATGAAATTTAACATATGTGTTTACGCTTAAGTATGTATCCTTACAAAAGAAATAACCCAACTTAAGTTATTTCCAATTCTACTTTGTACAATAGAGTTCGATTACTACTTATTTAGACATCATTATGCATCATTGGGAGGAGTAACTTTTGAGATTGTATACGTATTCACTTTTAGGTACTATTGAAACTCTTATCCAATGTAATCACACTCGGTTTCTACTTTCGTTTTATATTCTATGAACTTACCATAGGTACATAACTTGTGTATCAACTAACATGTTCATATCTTAGATAATTCAGTGGTGAATTTAATGAAGTAAGTAGATCTGCTTTTGGTATTACAAGGCTCTAGACTATATACATCTATATGTACCGATCTGGTGTGTTTGTTAACTCTTTTGTTGCTCCTATCGAATAGGTGCTTTTACCCTTAGTAATTTGAGATATAATTCACAAATACCATATGATTCACCATTATATGTTCAAAGAATTATTTCTCCAATATATGGCTTAGCCTACAATACCTAAATTTATTGTTAAATATTTTAAATGCTTCTTTATTTTCTATAGCTAACACATTACCGTTGTTAGTATTTATTTTATAACGCATGTTGTTAGTATTCATTTTAAAACCAAACTTCTTCTATTTTTGGTCAATATTGAAAATAATTATTATTCCGCAAATTGTTGTGGCATATATGAAAATAATCTTTCAAAACTTTATGTGTCCACTAGAAAATATCATATGATATGCTCACACTATTTCCGCATTTACAATAACAACGTATGAAATAACTCCATTCAACCAATTACAATAGGCTATTCATTTCATTTACTTTAGCTAATTTATAATTTAAAGTTTTAAATCAAACATTCGAACTAATAGAAAAAAAATTGACAGAAAATAGTTTTGTATAGGAGAAATGCATTTGGAATAGAAATCATATTTCTTATTTCCATATTAAGGATCTACAAATACTATAACCAATTATGTTTCCGATGCCTCTTCATAAAGCAGAAGTGACCATTCATTATCTTCATCCCAGTTGTGCTAATATATTTACCATTCTCAAACTCACTCTCTCTTTCAAACAGTCGAACCATCCAAAAGAGAAAACTTTTACTATAATACTTCATTGAATTATTTAACGAACATCATCTGTTAATCCTTAACATTTTAAGGATATTGAATAAGTTGCATTTAGATAAACCGATCAAAACTACTATTTCAGTGATCAAATTCCTATGTATGTCTATAATTCTTGGTCTCGTGTTGTTTCTAATACAACAACACTGCAACAAAAATACCCTTTAATAGCTTTTAAAAAACGCTATAAAAGGTTTTTATAACGTTTTTATAAACGCTGTAAATCAACATGTTGTAATAAATCAATGACCTATTATTACAATAAAAGAAACGTCGTAAAAAACATGTTTTTATAGCGTTTTCAACCTACTATAAAAAGTCTTATTAATGGCGTTCTTAATATGCTATAAAAAAGTTGTAATAAGTCAATGACCTATTATTGCAACTAAGGAACGCTATAAAAAAACACGTTTTTTTACAGCGCTTTCAACATGCTATAAAAAGTTTTATTAATGGCGTTCTTAATATGCTATCAAATCCTTGAACATTGTTTTAAAAATAATTTTTGCAGTACGTTCATATCCATTATCCCATTATAATCGACAAATTTACATAAACATAATGTTTCATTTCACACAATCATAGATCGCATTAAACGAAAAATAACTAACCATTCAACATTCACATAGAATAATGCATAACATACCATAATAGTTAATGAACATTACATTAGAAGTGTAAATAATACAAGTGATAAAAAAGATAGTACTACACATGATGATTAAATGTGCAAACCAAAAAGTTATTACTTCAAAAGAACTTCAAATCGGTAATATACCATAGCATGTTGCCATTTGTATGCACCATAGATGGATAATTACCTATGAAAAAGAAATTCAACAATTAGCAATTATAACTATACATATATATACATATATGTGTGTGTGTGAAACTTAATTATATAAATTTAATTAATTTATATGGAACTTAAGTAATTTATATGAAACTTGATTAACTTGGTTAATTTTTATAAAATTAAATTGATTTATATAAAATTTATTTAATTTTATAAAAATTAGTTAATTTATATAATCATATGGAAACGATATCAATAACATATGAAATTTCCTGAAATGGATGTAAATTTTGTTTAAAATACTTTATTCAACAATTGCATGTGTATTTTTATAAACTTATTAATTTTTATAAAACTTGAATAAATTTTAAAAAATTATTTAATTTAAAAAAAACAGTTTCTTATTTAATTATTATAAAACTTAATTAAGTTAGTTACTTATTTTAAACTTAGTTAATTTGTTGTTGTTGTTGTTATATTATTATTATATTATTTTATTGCTATTACTATTATTATATTATATTATTATTCATCTTCTAAATTTAGTTAATTTTTATAAACTTAATTAATTTTTGTAAAACTTAGTTAACTTAGTTAATTTTTATAAAAAACAGATAATTTTTATAAAACTTAGTCAATTTTTATAACAATTTAACAAAGATTCCAAAATAGAGAGCATGATTTTTATAAAACTAATTTTTATAAACTTAATTAAATTTCATAAACTTATTTAATTTAAAAAAAACGGTTAGCTTATTTAATTATTCTAAAACTTAATTAACTTAGTTAAATTATTATTACTATAATATTATTTTATTCCTACTACTATTATTATATTATATTATTATTCTTCTTTTAAATTTAGTTAATTTTTATTAACTTAATTAATTTTTATAAAACTGATTCAATTTTTCTAACAATTTAACAAAGATCCAAAATAGAAAACATGATTTTTATAAAACTAAATTAATTTTCATAAACTTTAGTTAATTTAAGTAAAAAAATTCAAATTTTATTGATTTTTATAAAACCCAATTAACTTAGTTAATTTTTATATAACTTAGTTTATTTTTATATCCTTTAATTAATTTTTATAAAACTCACTCAATTAACTCAGTTGAATATTTATAAGACTTAGTTTACAAATTAGTTAAATAATTTTAGTTAATTTTTATATAACTTAGTTAAATTTTATAAGAATTAGTTAATTTTTATAAAATTTTTGTTAATCTAGTTAAATTTGTATAAAACTTGATAATGTAGTTAACTTTTATAAAAAAATTAATTTTAGTTATTTTTTATATAACTTAGTTATCTTAGTTAAAATTTTAAACTTAGTTAATTTTCATAAATTTACTTAAATTTTATAAAAGTTTATTAATATTTAGATATTAATTTAATTTTATAAAACTAAGTAAATTTTTAGAAAATTATTTAATTTTTATAAAACTTGGTTAACGTAGTTAATTCTTATAAACTTTGTTGATTTTTATAAACTTATCTGATTTCATGAATTTTCGACAGCACCTCCTTTGCGTGGTTAATGCTTTACCGCACACCCCAATTTAATATACATTTACACGATCAAAACAAGATCGGATTTATATCGTATATAACAAAATATACTTCATAATAGCGTATATATTTAAATGCATAAAAACATACCTTTTATTAGCAACTTTAGCTAGCAATTTTCCATATAGCAAAGGAATGTTTTATGTACCTATATAGCAAAGTAAAGGGAATTAATTAGAGTGCGAATCTACAAAAGAGTAATGTAATTATGCAAAAGGTGTGAATGCCAATATTATCAATCAAATTTGACATAGGAGCGTTAGTTAATAGACTCGTTGTTTTCAACCAATAAAAATGCATCTCAAGCATCATGTTTTTAATTGAGAATGCAACATTTATATTTTATTTCCAGTTGCAGACCCAAACATGGAACCTATGTATCATATGCTCTACGTTTACAAATTTTAATTTAGTACAAAAGTAACACTTAACCAACTATATGTGTACAAATTTTAATTTAATACAGAAGTAACACTTAACCAACTATAATAGATTGATAGAATACAAATTTTACCTCATATTAGCTTGAAGCAGCAATGGTGAAGGCAATCACATCACAATACAACCATATATATATACATATATATACATACATATGTACATATGTATATACATATGTACATATGTATATACATATGTACATACACACACACACACTCAATAGAAGTATAGAACCATATACCATTATTCGCTTTTCACATGTATGCATTTTCAGTCTTAACTCAAAAACTGTCTATACCATGTAACATAAAATGTAAGTTACCAAGGTTGACACTAATAGCATCTATATAACAATAGTATCTTTTTCGCATGGAAAGAAGTGCCAGATATCCAAAACCTTAAAACAAAGAACACATATCATCTATAAAATTGAAAGATGCACCTGATGCTACCTTTAAATTGCAATATAAGATGCTTAGGATATAACAGAGTTGTGCTGATGTTTAATTTTGAACAGATTTTTGATTACATGTATATAAAGATTTGCATACAATCATAGATTCATATACATAATCCTATGATAATAATTAGTGTTGTTTCATCTCATAAGACTGAATATTGTTTACAACAAAATAATTATTTACTTGCATTGACATAAACTTAACTACAACATCAGTACTTCAATAAATAGATAAATAGATTTACCTCTTCTGTAGATTTAGCTACGCTTTTGTCAGATTACAACTCAGAAAACTCATTTTTTTTATCAGGTGCATCGCCAGGTTAAGTGTTGGCTCACTCGGAACTTCCACAGTCTGTTTAATTACATTTGTAAATAGATATATTACGTATATAATTATTCATTTTATTCAATTAATTAGTTAGGACTAGCTCTGGTACTAAAAACTAGCTCTTACTAGTATTGGTGCACCACTTTATATAGAAAACGAGTAACAGTTCTTCTTCCTTGATGCAAATGCACGAAGAGTTTCAAGTGATCTAGAAACTGATGCAGGTGCTTTCACAGTGTAACTCTTCCCGTTGTTTATGTAAGGCCTGTCTGATTCCCAGTCTATTTTGTTTTCATATGTATAAGATTTAGTTGCACCACAGTCAATGCTGGCAAGCACTGTCAACCATATTATCACATGCAAACAAATAAAGAGTTATTAGTAATTCGTACAAAATCATTTGATATTTGTACTATAAACTGAAAGAGATTAGTTACACTTAGCTGAGGATCAATATAGACGCGAAAAAGAACAAGTGATAAGAGGAGGTTGCCCATGGCTTGTATTCAGTTTGACAAAGATGAATAAGGTGTATATATAGATAAGGGAATTAGTGAACAAGTATATAACAAATAGAGATTAACAATCTAATACGATAGGAGCAGAATTATTCATACTATACTTAAATACATCGTGTGTGTGTATTTGTGTGTGTGTGTGTTTTTCTATTTCTGGCTGAAAATTAACCAAACTTCATTGATATTATGTTTTCCATAGATTGACTCTTCATGGTCTACAAACACACTCATGCATACATATTAATGTGCTTGAATATTGATTTAGATGTGCTGGACATTGCATGGCCAGGCATTTCATATAATGCTAAAAAGGAATTCACAAGTCTCATAGCTATAAAACATGAAATTTTGACTGAGGCAACACTCCTCGGTTTAGTTTTAACTGAAGCAAATATGTCTCAGTTTTAACTAGGGTGTGTTGCCTCGGTTCAGTTTTAAATTTCTACAAGCTGAATCCAATGTACTCTTTAAATGTTACAAGTTAAATCTTGCTACTTGCTTTAGTCGCTCTCAGTCTCATATAAAAAAGCCATTCAGTTTACTTACTCAAACTTGCTATATATGCTAGATTTCCAATCACATTCAAATGTAACAAACATTGCTTATATGTCTAATAATTTTATTGAACAAATTTAAACAACTGTAAACACACACACATACACACACTCACTCACTCTTTTGCAAATAATGAACAAAGTGCTTAATTCAATTATATTAGTTATAGACCCATAATATTGATATAACACATCATTTTCATAATTTTGCTTGTTCAAGTGTAGTAAAGAACATGCTAACTAATGAAAGAGACAAGCAAAAGCATGTGGCGATAGGCGTGTTGCCTCAGTTTTAACTAAGGCGTGTTGCTTCAGTTTTAACTAAGGCATGTATGCCTCAGTTTTAACTAAGAGAGTCGCATTGAAAATTCAGTTTTAGCCGAGGTGTATATTGTCAACCTCTCAATAAAAGATTCATCTTGATAAAAATCAGCTGGTATTCTAAATCAATACAGATTGTAATCAGGAACCTTTGCAAGAAAGTTGTGATATGTGGCATTTACCTAGATAGTGATCCCAACATGTACCGGTTATGCGATTAAATACAAATAAAATTTATGAAGATGCTTTTTCCAGACAAACGATAAACTACACAAAAAATTAGCAACTTCTACCTAATCCAAAAATAAAAAAATTCTTTAAGATGTGCAGAATAAGTTTTTGTTTTCACAAGATGATAAGATACTATCCTGTAAGATCCAATATTCTAGTTTGTTACATCTGAATCTAAAAAGGAAAAAGAAAAGAAAAATCAAATATCCTTCATATAAATTCTTGGCCCAAAAATTGCTAATTTTGGTACTAAACTCATACAAATAGGTTCTATGAATAGTCGCAATAGTTAAAAAGGTGAAACACGAGATTAGATGTGCGGAAACTAGTTACAGTGCATAGACCGTATTAGATAAATATCAGTGCAAACATAGCTGGCTTAGTTTCATACCTTCATGTAAGCATTAGTATTTGTCAACTGCCAGGAAGTTTCTAGCCTTTGAAATGATTAGGTGCAATATCAATATGATATAACTTAGGTCCCATGCTCTAGTCAACTGTGGGGATGGTCTCACCATTAATAAATGGTTCCTAAAAGGATCAGAGTACAACTGGTACTATTATACATACACTTTGACAAGCATTTTACCAGTTTGGCTCAATTTGACAAATAGATTTTAAGAATAAACTCAAAACACACATGAGCCTTCAGGTGATCATCTAAAGCTTGAAGTTCTGCAAGGAAAGTTGCTGTGTTAAATCATTAGGACCCTTGCTTTTCAAGAATTTTATAAAAGAAGAAAATATATTCGACCCCCTGGAGGAAAAACAAATATATTCAGATATTATTAGGTCGAGAAAACTTACCTATAATTCTGATTTTATATCAACATTTATAAGTAACTTGATTTACTTGAATCAGTTTATGACAAAAGTCTATTATGTGTATAATCGTTAGCTAAAACAATTCACATTGACAGTTAAAATGTATCTATATCACGCAACCTTAACAACAATGCTTAAACGGGTTTTGAGTTCAAAATTATCTCCTATCAAAAATATGATATAACATGCATCACTTTTGATGAAGAAAAATCCTCAAACTACGTACCGACAGCCTTAAATAATACGGCTTAAAGGAAAAAAAATTCCTTTACAATTCTTGCACCATTACCAAAGTATCTTCTACACGTCTCAATTTTCTATACATTGGTTTTTTTCACTGAACTGGTGACATACATGGTCAACTAGCCATTCTAATCAAGTTAACTTTACAAATAGCTATAAAGATATGAATTCACAACTTTTATACATGGTGATATACAGGTCAGTTTTATTGACAGTTTACTATTTTGAAACATGTTCTATTTCTTAACTTTTATACACTATACGTCCAACCATCTGCCAAAATGATACGTTCACAAAAACTATTGTACAGAGTTGTATGAACAAAGTCATCCTGTAATGCCCCTGAATTTTAATTAACATTATTTGGGATATTTAATTGGATCAATCAAAAAGAACAATGTGAATAATTAGAAAGATAAGATTAATAAAATCCAATGGCCGTGTCTTAATGAATGAACTAAAATAAGACTTAACTAAATTTAGAAGGAGTAATTTTCCTAAGGGGTAAACTTAAAAATGGGGATACATTTCTCAGTATATATCTCTTCCTCCACCTTAATAAACTTTCACTTTCTCATTCATAACTCCTCAGCAACTTTCGACCGGCCATTAAAAGCTCCAGGAAGAATATAAATTAAAGATAAAAGTAAGGAATTAAAGCTAGGAAATTATCTCATTCTCCAATAAACTAATCAAGATGAATAATCATGTTTATCATCTCATTTTTCTCTGTTTAAATCGACTATGGATTATACCCGATTCATGATTGTGTTTTGGTTAGGATATGACCATTTAAAACCTTTGTTTGGATAAGACATAGGTGTTTTTAAACGATAATGGGCTAATTAACATGTTTTATTCGGTTTTGGTTAAATTTCGAACTGATTTTGATTTTCATATGCTCTGAAATTTTAATATATTGAAGAGAACATATTAATTGATTTTTTGGAATTTTTCATGATGTTTTAATAGTTAAATAAAATTGTTCAAGGAATGGGACTTAAATGTTTTGTATAATTATAAAGGAGAAATGGGCTTTTTCAAATTTATTCAAATTTCCAAATAAGGAAAGTTAGCAGCAATTTTGAATATAAAATTCTGGCAACCAATCAGATTTAGACAAACAATGCAGGTGGGGTACAAAAGAACTGTTTAAATTAAAATTTTCACAATTTCAACTCTTTCGACAAGAGCTTCCGCCTCCATTCCAAACCTTCTGACAGGGTCGAAAAGTATCAAACCTTTCGACTAGGTCAAAAATCAATGAATATGGTATCAGACGACAGGTACGTAGTGAATTGAAAGGGGACGAAAGGTTTAGGGACGAACATTAGAGCTTTCGAAGGAGATGAAACTTTATTTTAGTTTTAAAGAAAATACACTTGCTAGCTTTCGAAAAAGAGCTTTCGACGTTGTAAAATGGTTTAAAAGAAAAATGTTTCGATTAGTTTGCTTTCTTGTTTTAAATGAAACATTTCGACAAGGTCGAAAGGTTAGCTTTCGACAGGGTCGAAAGCAAAATTGCCGCTTCCAAACCTTTCGACCTAGAAGGAGTCAAAGGTTATCTTTTGTTTTATAAAACTTGCCACCTCTCTCCATTGTTTTTGAAGGGTTGGTTCAAACACCAACACTTCACTGTTTTTGAATGGTTTCGATGGGTTTCGACTTCAAAAGGTTTGATTTCGAAAGGTTTCGACAGGGTTAACTTTAATGATTTCCAAAGGTTTTGAGTTTCAGTAAATTCGAAAGGTTTTGAGTTTCATTGCTTTCGAAAGGTTTAAATGGTTTTATAAGAGGGAATACCCCAGGCTTTCGATAAAGTCGAAAGGTAGAACCTTTCAACTAGGTCGAAAAGAAACCTTCCGACAAGGTTGAAAGGTAGGACCTTTCAACAAGATCGAAATGTATGATTATACGATGCTTTCAAAAGGAAGGCTTCTGAAGGGGCTAACTTCGGATGTTTATTTTCTTTCGAATGGGGCTTCATTCGAAGGGGTTCAAAGGGCTTTTTAAGCCATTTTTCTTAAATAAAGTTTTGCTAATTTGAATGCAGTACTTCAAGGGGTTATAGCATAAAATACTTATCTCGGTTTGAATATGTAAGGGGGATCTTTATATAAATTGGATGTTATTAAACCTTGAGGACACCGGGGTGGGTTTAATGTTTTCGAAACATAGTTTGGGGTTACAAACAGAAATATGCTTTCGAAAATAAACATTGGGGCTATCAATATGTTTTTATTTAATTTAACCTAATTGGGGCTACCAATGGGAATAGGTTAAACATGTGGGATACATGGGAAAAATAAATATTAAGGGGATCATGAATTTTAATGAATAATCATGGGGATCATGATATTTTAATTGGCCAAGTGGTGGGTTCTTAGTTAACCTAGGAAAACCATGGATTATGCGGTGGATAGCCCACGTCAAATTTCTAAAGTAAAGAATGTTTTGCTAGAGGTGGTTAGCCTCGGGATTTGGCACCCAAGGGTTCATAGTCATCCTAGGAAAACTATAGAGTGTGCGGTGGATAGCCCACACCAACTTTTATAAAATAATGTATGATGGATAATCTGCATTTATTTTGATGAATTTGGGACGGATAGTCGTATTTAAGCTTTGACGGATAGTAATTTTAAAGATTTTAGAGGGGAACTCTAATAAATGGATTTTAGATGGAAAATCTAATAAATTTCTTTTAGAAGGCATATCTAATGAAGGGGTGGATGGGATATCCAGTATATATGATTTATGGCTTTATTTCATACTATTATAAGACTAATCATTTTGGGTGTAGGCGCATAGTAAATGATTTGCATGTTTTGTTTTGGTTACTAGTGAGGGGAATACCAATTACGCTAAGCGACGTGGTCTCACTAGATATCTATTTATGATAAGAGATGATATGGGATTATTCATACTAGACTTATTGTCTGACTCGAAGTTTGTGTTTCTCCACAAACTCTTGGGTACTCAAAATTAATTTGAGTAGTCCGAGAGTGGGAGACTTTCAGGTTTTTGGATGAACAAGCTTCCGGAGATGTGCAGGAGGCAGTGTTTGCTATATAGGAGCTATTTTTTGTTTTCCATTGTGATGTACTAAGAACTGTAAAGTTCATATTTATTAGTACTCTGATCATCATAAGGGGACATTTCATATGTCACTCTTATCGTATTTTGTACATGTATATGTGATCTGAACGTAGTTAACATCTGGGATTATGTAATTAAATTTTAAATTGAAATTTATAAGAAATGAGAAATTTTGTTTTGTTGAAGTTTAAAATTTTTCATATTCTTGTGTTTCTGTGTTGCCAATAGTTTTAAGATTCCTATTTCGGTCACTTAGAAATAACTCCTATGGATGACTGCGGCATCTGTAGCAGTTAGTTTTGAGCCTGTGGAAGCGGGATGTTACAAGTTGGTATTAGAGCATGGTTTATGTACTTAAAAAAGGAATTTAAACCTTAAAAGATTTTAATGCATAATCTCATGAATCTAAAATATGGTTGGGCTTGGGTAAGCGTTATAGTTTCGTATGTGTACTTTGCTATAAGTACCTAAGTATGTATTCCCCACTCTCTAAGACCGTTCTTCTGTATCTTACAAAGATTGGATTTCAGGTAGTAGGGAACTAAGATATGGAAGCAGGAAACGGAAGAGTTAATCAAGGGGGAAGACGCACCGCAACAAGTGGAAATGTTCAACCTAATACTAGGAGCAACAAAGGTCGACAGGCAAATGCAAACTCAGATGCAAATGCTAATGTTGGTGCTGAGATTCCGCCGATTGATATGGGGATAATGTATCAGTTCTTCGTGAATATGATGCAAGCTGGAGCAGCTACGGGAGTGGTTTTAGGGAATGTTGGAGGAGCTAATCCGGTGGCCTCAGTTGGCAATAATTATGCCAAGCTAAGCAGGGATTATGCTATTCTTGGAGGGAAGCCTTTTCTGGGAATTGAGGATGCAGTAGGAGTGGAGAACTGGTTATTGCATTGTGAAAGGATATTTGCAGATCACGGCTTGACGGATATGCAAAAGCGAAGACTTGCTTCAAGGCAATTGCAGGGAGCCGTATTGTTTTGGTGGAATGGAGTTACCATGGAAGAGCCAGAGGAAGACCCGACTTAGGCTGAATTTCGAAGGAGGTTCGAAGAAAGACTTCTATCAGATGTTGCCAAGTCAGCATTGCTCAAGAAATTTGCAGATTTACTCCAGGTGATAGATCAATGATTGAGTATGCTACGGTGTTTGATGAGCTGTCCCGCAAGGATATGCTACTGTGGATATAGTCATTCGGAGGAATGATAAGTTTATCAGGGGGTTGAATCCTGAGATCGCCAGAGCAACCATGCCAAACCTCCAGGATCTGTGTCATATTGTTGTTGATATGGCTATTCGGAATGAAGAGATGCTTTCTACTTTTGGAAAAGGAAAATCAGCCGCGGTTCAGAATTTTTAGGGTAAGAAGTGGAAGTTCTTTAAGAAGAAAGGAACCCAGTCGGAGGCATCACCCAAGAAGAGCAAGGCTGATATTGTCTATTACAAGTGTGATAAGAAGGGGCACTATGCTAATGAGTGTCGCTCGTGTGATGGAAGAGCAGTTGTAGTGAGGCCGAATGTGAAGTGCTACAACTATGGCCAGATGGGGCATTATAAGGACAATTGTCCCGAGGCTGCTAAGGCTGGAAAGGGAAAGGTCTTTGTATTGGAACCATCATCCTCCAGACCAACGGCTACTAAGAAAGGAAAAGCAGTGATGAAAGGTATGCTTATGATTCATAGTACTCCAGTTAGGATACTATTTGATACCGGTGCATCACACTCATTTATATCTCAGTATTTGGTAGATTGCTTATGTCTGGAACCTTTATACCTTATTACTCCTTTAAGGGTTGCGAATCCTATAGGAGGGTATGCAACTCTGGGAATGAGATATGACCAGTTAGAACTTGATTTGTTAGGTCATATGTTTGCATGCAGTTTATATGTTTTTCATTTCGTAGGTTTCGAGATCATATTGGGTATGGATTGGTTAGATAGATATGATGCTAGGATATTTTTCCATGAGGGAGAAATATCATTGAAGCACCCTAATAGCCGTAATCGAGTTATTTACTCAGTAAGGAGTTCGGACGGAAATGCGTATGTGTTATTGGGTGCTATGGGAACGGAAGCAGAGTTGAAGCTGGTTTATGTTGCAAGAGAGTTTGTGGATGTGTTTGAACCACTTTCGGGCTTGCCGCCGAAAAGAGCGATCGAGTTTCGGATGGATCTCGTACTAGGAGCTGAACCCGTAAGTAGACCACCTAGCAGGATATCACCAATCGAGATGAAGGAATTGAAGGTGCAGCAAGTGGAATTGGAAGGAAAGAATTTCATCCGGCCAACCAATTCGCCTTGGGGAACGGCCGTGGTATTCGTGAAGAGGCCAGATGGGTCGTTAAGGATGTATGTTGACTATCGTATGCTGAACGAGAGGACGATCAAGAATAGGTATCTTTTGCCGAGAATCGACGACTTATTCGATAAGTCGAGTGGATCCAAAGTGTTTTTGCAGCTGGATTTGGCGAAAGGTTTCCATCGGCTAAGAGTAGTAGAGGACAGTATTCCTTTGACGGCGTTTAGGACCAGATATGGGTCTTACGAATGGTTGGTTATGCCATTCGGGCTTACTAATGCGGCAACTTTTTTCATGGATTTGATGAACCGGGTTTTCCACGAGCACTTTGATAGGTTCGTGTTGGGTTTTATTGATGACATTTTGGTGTATTCTATGAATGAGAAGGATCATATAGATCATCTTAGAATAGTGTTGGAGACGCTAAGGCACCATCAGCTGAAAGAGAAGTTCTCCAAGTGTCATTTCTAGAAGAAGGAAGTGAAGTTCCTTGGTCATGTAGTTTCCGAGGAGGGTTTAGTTGTTGATTCAGATAAAATCAAAGCTGTTAGCAATTAGAAGAGACCAGAGACGGTAAATGAGATTAGAAGTTTTATTGGACTTAAAGGATACTACCGGAGGTTCATTAAGGATTTCTCGCAGATAGCGGCATCCTTGACTATGCTAACTAGGAAAGACATGAAGTTTATTTGGTTTGACAAATGTGAGGAAGCATTCCTTAGATTGAAACATTTGTTAACCAATGCGCCTTTGTTAGTAGTTCCAGATGGGAATCAGGGGTTGGTAGTTTGCACCGATGCATGTGGTACTGGGTTAGGTGTTGTGTTAATGCAGAATGGAAAGGTTATTTCCTATGCTTCTAGGCAGCTTAGACCGCATGAAGTGAGATACCCTACTCATGATTTAGAGTTGGCAGTAGTAATCTTCGCATTGAATGTGTGGAGATATTATCTTTTGGGAAAAAGGTTTGAGCTATTTAGGGATCATAAGTCTCTACGGTATTTATTCTCTCAGAAGGAGCTAAACATGAGACAACAAAGATGGCTGGAGTTTGTTGCAGCTTATGATCTTAGCATCGAGTATATACCGGGAAAAGGAAATAAGGCGGCAGATGCGCTTAGCAGGAAATATCAGAATGTAGTGTTAGCTATGTTAGAGGAATGGAAAGACTTGGAAGCACTTGCTACTTGCAGTGTGTGGTTGAGGTCGACTGCTGGATCTAGTCGGAATATCACCGTGATGTCTTGTTTGGAAGTTCAACCAGTTCTGATCGAACGGATTGCTTCTAGGCGGAAAGAGGATCCAGTGTTAGCCGAGAGGATTAGAAGGTTAGAAGCTGGAACCAAGATTGATGATTTGAAGGATTTTATTCTTGACCATAGGGGTTGGTTGAGAAAGAAGGAATGGTTATGTGTTCCAGACGTTGGAGACCTTAGAAAGAAAGTTCTTAGGGAATGTCATCGATCGAAGTTTAGGATTCATCCTGGGAGAACCAAGATGTATCGGGATATGAAGAGAAGTTTCTTCTGGGAAGGAATGAAGAGGGAGTTGGCTTATCGATAAAACAGTGTTTGAGCTGTCAGCAAGTAAAAGCCGAACATCAGAAGCCAAGTGGTTTGCTTCAGCCTTTGGATATTTCAGTTTGGAAGTGGGACTCGATATCCATGGATTTTGTTGACGGGTTGCCAAGAACAAACCGGGGTAATGAAAGTATATGGGTCATAGTAGATAGATTTACCAAGAGTGCCCATTTCATTCTGGTAAGGTCAACCAGGACGACACCTACTTTGGCTAAGTTGTTCATGAAGAACATCGTTAGAGAATTCCTAGTAGTATCGTAGTGATAGAGATGCTTTGTTTACTAGCGAGTTCTGGAAGAGCCTGCAGAGTGTGTTAGGCACTAATTTTAAGATGAGTACCGCATATCATCCTCAGATGGATGGACAGACAGAGAGTGTCAACAATGTACTGGAAGATCTATTGAGAGCTCGTGTGCTGGATTTTAGTGGTTCTTGGGAATGCACTTAGTGGAGTTTTCCTTTAATAATAGTTATCAGACTACTATAGGAATGGCGCCTTTTAAAGCTTTGTATAGTAGGCCATGCAAATCACCAGTATGTTGGTTAGAGACTGGAGATAGATTGGTTCTTGGTCCAGATTTGGTGAGAGAGGTGGCGGAACAGATCGAGTTGATACGGGAAAGAATGAAGAAAGCTCGGTCTAGGCAGAAGAGTGACGCAGACAAAAGGCGTAAGGACCTAGAGTTCTCAGTTGGAGATAGATTTTTCATCAAGGTATCGCCGATGAAAGGTGTGGTTTGGTTCAGGAAGACCGGGAAGCTAGCACCAAGATATGTTGGACCATTTCCTATATCAGAGAGGATTGGGAGACTCGCATACCAAGTAGATTTATCGAGCAGTTTGGCCGAGGTCCACAATGTGTTTCATGTTTCTCATCTTAGGAAGTATGTTCATGATCCAGAAACTACTATCACTCTGATGGCACTGGAGGACTTAGTGGTGGAACCGAATATGACTTTTTTAAGGCAACCAGTTTGTGTTGTGGCAAACGATAAGAAGAGGCTAAGGAACAAGACAGTCAGGTTGGTGAAAGTTCAGTGGAGCGACAACGTGAAGGATTATACTTGGGAGACAAAAGACAGGATTAGAGCTACTTTTCCTAGGCTGTTTTAGATGGCATGTTCTATATAGAGTTTATATAGAATTTGGCTGGTAGGTTATACTAGCTTTGCTTGCGTGGGCTATATGCTTGTTGTTGTGTCCAAACTGAAATTTCGAGGACAAAATTATTTAAGTGGGGGGAGTCTAAAATGCCCATGAATTTTAATTAACATTATTCGGGATATTTAATTGGATAAATTAAATAGAATAATGTGAAAAATTAGGGAGATGAGATTAATAAAATCCAATGGCCGTGTCTTAATGAATGAACTAAAATAAGACTTAACTAAATTTAGAAGGAAGAATTTTCCTAAGGGGTAAACTTGGAAATGGGGCTACATTTCTTAGTATATATCTCTTCCTCCATCTTAATAAACTTTTACTTTCTCATTCATAACTCCTCACCAACTTTCGGTCGGCCATGAAAAGCTCCAGGAAGAATATAAATTGAAGATAAAAGCTAAGGAATTCAGACACATTTAATATCACTGTACACGTACTATATGTATATGTAATCTGTTCATGGCTTCCTTCTGTTCGCAATTGTATCGTTCGCATTTGTTCCATTCGTCCTGCCATCCCTAGTCCTCTGTCTTCCCTTCTCGTCCTCCCTCCTTTTCTTCATGCCCAATTCTCCTTTACTTTCGTCCGTCCCCGTTGTTCCATCCTCTTCTCCTTCGTCTACGAGATCTGGTAGCGCTTTTCGAAATCCAGCGCCTTTGTTTTCTGTACCGCCGTCGCTTTCAATCTTCGAGTATCCTCCTCTGCCTTCTGCCATCAATTCTACAGCTGTTGATTGCACAAGTGTGCGATCTGAGACAATGAACACAGTGGTTGGTGTTGTTTGTCAATCGGTTAGTGGTACTGAGGCAAAGTGTATTAATGATGTTGTTGTCTCTAATGTATATGAAGAGGAAATTGGTGTGACTGGTAGAGAGTTTAGTTCTGTTGCTGCTGTTAATATGAATTTAGCTCGACGCACTTCAGGCGTTTGTCCAAATGTTTCTGAGAAGGTCCTTCCTAAGTCATGTGTTATGAGTTCAGCTGAGAATTTAAATCCTATGCTCGTGGCCTCTGTTGGTGTTCCCGTTGTTGTGGAGATTCCTCCTGTTGCTCCTTCCCCTGCAGTTCACAAAACATGGTCTTCGCTCTTTACATCTCTGCCCCGTAACGCAGGTGTATATGAACCAGTGGAATTTGATATCGTTGAAATAAATGGCGTGATGATTCCTCCGCCGAATGTTATGCAAGCTGGTATGGACTATTGGTCAGATTATTTGGTTGGTTTCTTTTTGGACCCTCATCAACGCCTTCTTGACGCATCATCTGTTTGTCGTAGGGCTTGGAAGCTACGTGGGAATCTTCTTGTTAAGCTGGTTGACACAATGTATTTCTTGTTGTTCTCCTCATCTGAGGATCGCTGTCGTGTTCTTGAGGCTGAGCCTTCTTTTTTTGATGAAAAACCTTTCATTATCACTCCCTGGTCTCCAACGGTTGCTAGAGCACGTGAACAAGTTCGTTCTATCCCAGTTTGGGTTTATTTTTCTCATATTCCTTCTGCTCTTCAACCGCTGATTGGTTTGAATTGGCTTGCTTGCAATGTTGGAAAATTGAAATGTTTTGATTCTAACACTGTTGCTCGTGATAAGCTGATGTATGCTAAAGCTCTGATTGAAGTTTCCCCCTGTAAGCCTCTGCCTACCTCTATTCCTGTTCAGCTAGCTGTTGGTCATGTGGTGGACGTCCGTGTTCGTTATGGTTGGGTCCCGGACATTTGTTCCTCCTGTCTCTCCTTTGGCCACTTGGTTTCTGCCTGCACTCATACTCCTGTTTCAGCTGCTGCGCCTAAGACTCCTCTCCCTCGGCCTCCGCTCAGGAAATGGGTTCCCAAAGTCTCTCTGGGCGCTCCTCCTCCTGAATCTCCTTTTCTTGTTCCTAGTTTGTTATCTTCTATTGATAGGCCTGCTGTCCCTGGTGAAGTTTCTTCGGATCCCATTGTTGTCCCGGATCTTGCTCTGCTTCAATCGACTGTTATTTGGTCAGAGTCTGAGCGTTGTTGGGTTGATCGCCGTTCAGATATGTGTTTTAACCCAGCGGATAATTCTTATTTCAGATATGTCTCTGATGATCTTATGGACCTTAGATGCTTATATTATCGACCCTCTGGCGATTCCTTGGTCCTTGACTTGGATGGTTTGTATGCTGACTTAAATTCTGTCCAGCTAGCTGATTCTTCCTGGGATCGATCTTTTATTTACTCTTCTGATGCTCTGATATATGATCCCTCTCTTGCAGTCTTGTTTCATCCCTTTTTTGGCCTTCTAAGGAATGTGGATTCCTCCCAGGTTGTTGATGTTCGAGATTCTCCCTCTATGGAGGTGATTTAGTCTTTTACGTCATTTATTGTAGCTGTGACATGCTGTCACACTCCTGTGCTGTATTTTCTTATTTCATTTAGTAGTTAAGGTGCCTCTACCTTACACCTGTTCTTAACTTTTATTACGTTCGTAATAAAAAGTGGACGGTCCACTATAAAACCGGCTGGCCTTGCCAAAAATAAAAGTTAAGGAATTGAAGCTAGGAAATTATCTCATTCTCCAATCAACTAATCAAGGTGAATAATCAAGTTTATCATCTCATTTTTCTCTGTTTGGATCGGCTATGGGTTATACCCGATTCATGTTTTTGTTTTGTTTAGGATATAACCATTTAAAACCTTTGTTTGGATAAGACATTGGTGTTTTTAAACGTTAATGGGCTAATTAACATGTTTTATTCGGTTTTGGTTAAATTCCAAATTGATTTTGATCTTCATATGCTTTCAAATTTTAATATGTTGAAGAGAACATATTAATTAATTTTTTGGAATTTTTATAGAAATTTTCATGATGTTTTAATAGTTATATAAAATTGTTTAAGGAATGAATCTTAAATATTTTATATAATTACAAAAGGAGAAAGGGGCTTTTTCAAATTTATTCCAATTTACAAATAAGGAAAGGCGGCAGCAATTTTGAATATAAAATTCTAGCAACAATCAGATTTAGACAAACAAGGCTGGTGGGGTACAATAGTACTGTTTAAAGTACAATTTTCACTATTTCACCTCTTTCGGCAAGAGCTTTCGCCTCCATTCCAAACCTTCGGACAAGGTCAAAAGGTATAAACCTTTTGACTAGGTCAAAAATCAACGCACGTAGTATCAGGCGACTAGTACGTAGTGAATTGAAAGGGAACGAAAGGTTAGAGCTTTCGAAGGAGATGAAACTTTGTTTTGGTTTTAAAGAAAATGCACATGCTAGCTTTCGACAAAGATCTTTCAACGTTGTCAATTGGTTTTAAAGAAAAAGTTTCGATTGGTTTGCTTTCTTGTATTAAATGAAACCTTTCGACAAAGTCGAAAGGTTAGCTTTTGACAGGGTCGGAAGAATAATTTCCACTTCTAAACCTTTCGACCTAGAAGGAGCCAAAGGTTATCTTTTATTTTATAAAACGTGCCGCCTCTCTCAATTGTTTTTGAAGGGTTGGTTCAAACAACAACACTTCACTGTTTTTGAATGGTTTCGATGGGTTTTGACTTCGACAGGTTTGATTTCGAAAGGTTTGACCTTCAATGATTTCAAAAGGTTCTGAGTTTCAGTGACTTCGAAAGGTTTTAATTTCGAAAGGTTTTGAGTTTAATTGCTTTCGAAAGGTTTATAAATGTTTTTATAAGGTGGGATACCCCAGGCTTTCGACAAAGTCAAAAGGTAGGACCTTTCGACTAGGTCGAAAAGAAACCTTCCGACAAGGTCAAAAGGTAGGAACTTTCGACAAGATTGAAATGTATGATTATATGATGCTTTCAAAAGGAAGGCTTTCGAAGGGGCTAACTTCGGATGTTTATTTTCTTTCGAATGGGGCCTCATTCGAAGGGGCTCAAAGGGCTGTTTTTAGCCATTTTTCTTAAGTAAAGTTTTGCTAATTTGAAGGGGGTACTTCGAGTGGTTATAGCATAAAATACTTATCTTGGTTTGAATATGTAAAGGGGATCCTAATATAAATTAGAAGTTATTAAACCTTGAGGACACCGGGGTGGGTTTAATGTTTTCGAAACATAGTTTGGGGTTACAAACAGAAATATGCTTTTGAAAATAAACATTGGGGCTATCAATGTGTTTTTATTTAATTTAACCTAGTTGGGGCTACCAATGGGAATAGGTTAAACATGTGGGATACACGGGAAAAAGAAATATTCATGGGGATCGTGAACTTTAATGAATAATCATGGGGATCATGATATTTTAATTGGCCAAGTGTTGGGTTCTTGGTTAACCTAGGAAAACCATGGATTGTGCGGTGGATAGCCCACATCAAATTTCTAAAGTAAAGAATGTTTTGCTAGAGGTGGTTAGCCTCGGGATTTGGCACCCAAGGGTTCAAGTCATCCTAGGAAAACTATGGAGTGTGCGGTGGATAGACCACACCAACTTTTATAAAACAATGTATGATGGATAATCTGCCTTTATTTTGATGAATTTGGGACGGATAGTCCTATTTAAGCTTTGACAGATTGTCATTTTAAAGATTTTAGAAAGGAACTCTAATAAATGGATTTTAGATGGGAAATCTAATAAATTGCTTTTAGATGGCATATCTAATGAAGGGGTGGATGGATATCCAATATATATGATTTATGGCTTTATTTTATACTATTATAAGACTAATCATATGTGAATAAATATGAATTATAAAGTTGAGTTAAATTATATTTGAATTATAATGATGTTGGAGAGCTTTTAAAATTGAATTAAAAGTTAATTTGTAGAAATTGAATATTTTAATATTTAATTAACGAGTAAAAATAGCCATTTTTCAAACAGTCTCGGATTTCGACGAAACCAGTTTCATTGGATCCGTAATGTTATATTATTGTAAGATTTCAAATTTCGTGTTAGTCGGATTTACGGTTTGTCCGGGGCAAGTTAAAACGCGTGGAAATCGGTTTAAGTAAATTTTAAATTTAAATAGTCGATTTGAAAACCTATCTTCCAAATACGATCGAATTGGCTCTCGATATATATTCAATTGTGTTCGGAATAGGGGTAAAACATTATAAATGCCAGGCGGCACGTTTCGATTAGAGTTCGGAAATTTTTCGGGTGAATAGTGCGCGTAAATTTTCTATAAAAGGCCAAAACTATTTTCATTTTTATCAAAACCCTAATGGAGCTAGGGCAGGCCGCCACTTATATTCAATGGCTGATATCTCCCCATTTTCTTCCTTCGATTTCTCCCAATCCATCAGCTTTTAGCAAAAACTTTCTTCTGCAAAGTTGTAGAGAGCAACGAGTTCTACAAGATCAACGGTAATGATTGAAAACATCGTGGTGGATCATCGGCAAATCGAGCTCGAACATTTGCCGTTTACATGCGTTTTTCCACACAATGGTACAGCCGAGCTTAACGTCATCGCGGCCATTGGTAGAGCTCGCGAAGGTCTTCGTGGTGGCAGGCCCTAATCAACGTCTCGACGTTCGAGGAGGTCGCGATATTCGTCGATAGATCGATGGCTATATGGGTTTGGTTACATTCGAATTTGTCTGGGAGGAAGAAATAGAAGTCACGGCCGAGATTTATGCAAGCAGATCGAATGACCAGGGGAAAAGAAGGTTAAAAAATAAAATAAAAATTGTAAATTTATTGTATATAAATTCGTATAAACTTTAAAATACCATAACTTCTTCATACGAGGTCCGTTTTTGACGAAACGAATTGCGTTGAGTTTGTATTGACGAGCACTACATTTTAGAGCGTTTAATTTTATTCGGAATAAAACACGGCAACTGCTATTGGAAGCAATGTGAGTACAACTCGCTCTTTCTGACTCACTGATATTTTTATATAAGTGAGAATAAATATTATTTATGATGATTGATGATTGTTTGGATTATATATGATATATGGATTGGTAATTGGATATGTACCTGCCTATTGGAGCAGATGAGACCCTATACGTTCCCGTGTATGAGCGGATGACCCTTTGTACGCGCGTCTGCCTCGAAGCATACATTGTACACATATTCTCATATTATATTTATTGCAGGTGACAGGTTGGAGGGATCCAACTGGATTCCTCACCAGTATTGGTTTATTTACAAATACTGTGATATATGCTGTTATCATGTGATATATGATGTTTGGATGCCGTGATTGATGTATTTAGTGATGTTGCAGCATTGGGCCTATTTTGGAAATTTAAAAATGTTAAAGTGGTGATTTCCAAATTAAAAAGGATTCTCAAGTGATTTTGAAAATAGATGTTTTATTGATTTTTGAATTGTAAAGGAATTGAATTTATTTTGAATAAATAAAAGTTATAATTATTTTATGTTATAAAAATTATGATTTTTGTGAAATGTACCAAAATGTGATTTTTGGAATATGAAATGAACTATTTTGTAAATATAGTTTAAATTGAGAGTTTGGACTTA
Organism: Allium fistulosum; assembly: GCA_030737815.1. NCBI lineage: Eukaryota > Viridiplantae > Streptophyta > Magnoliopsida > Asparagales > Amaryllidaceae > Allium > Allium fistulosum. The sequence continues at coordinate 210,305,147 of CM060903.1, forward strand.
TTATAAATGGTTTATATAGAAGATTTATAAAATTGAATTTTTATAAATCAAAGTAAAGGAATTATTAAGGAATTTTGTAAATGATAAAATGGAGTTATAAATGGATTTTATAAGTGAATATTTGGCAAGGGATTTAAATAAATAAAAGATTAATCGAAAGGGCCTAGTGATTGTATATAGTGCTAAATATTTGTTGTTTGCTTTGATAGTTAAATAACCGACTATCAAATTTGGCCATTTTAGTTCCTCGACTTGATGGGGGAATTATTTAGTCGTACACTTAGTACATCGCCTTCTGTGTAGGCTTGATAATCGTTTTTGTTGAGGATGTTGATTCGTGTAGTGTGGAGTATTACTCCAATCTATCGAGCTTCCTTCTTGGCCCGAAGGATAGCAAGTTGAAAGTTGGAGACGTGATAAGTCTATGAGACTTAGTTTCTGTGTGAGGTTGAGAAACGCTTTTGCGTTGTTAGTGTGAAGAGACCGGGATCAGATTTATCTGAAAACAACTTCGGACCAACGTATATGTGACCATTGTGCAGGTTGCTTATGATGATATTGATATTTCGGATTTTCATAGTGGGGGACTGTTTGTTGATCATTTGGGGTTAAAATCCCAATATACATCCAGTAGCAGTAGTCTCTTCATTATGAAATATCCAATGCAAGGACTATTCGCTACTAATCCTAGGGATCTCCCGACAGGATGTGGTAGGAAAGTGCCTTTCGGTTTGTCCTATTCCTGGACAACTTGGATGAATGTTTGTCTGACATTGCATTCCTAAAGATTACGTACATTGGTTTTTACAAATGTACATCTGTTTGGTGGCGGAGAGGGCAACTTCTCTTAGCTTAACACCCTTCCTTAAGACGTACGAGCTCAAGGGTTGTATTTTTGTGGAAGGCAATTAGTAGTCAACGGAAATGGCCGTGTGGCATTCATAGTGATGTGATTGTGATTTGTGAAAGGTAATCGTTACCTTAGGCCTCATCAAACGGAAATGACCAAAACAGGGTTAGATGCGGCAAGGCTAAGTGGGTCGCTCCCAAGTAGGATATGATCATCCTCTTCTAGATATATCTTTATACGCTATGACGTCGTGTATCTGATTATCATGGTTTGTGTTGGTAGAGGGCCCTCGGTAAAGGTCGGTAATGACCAGAGGATGACATATTCGGTACCATCTAGTTATAGAGGTGGGCCGGTCTTGTGTTGGTAGAGGGCAGATGTTCTGTGCCTCGGGACATCCATCTAGAGGTGTACCCCTTCGGAAGGTAGTCCCTTCACATGGTCATTTGTATGGAAATCCAAACTCCACTACGTACTTGCCATTTTGATTGTATTACCCATTTTGGGCTATATGCTGGAATTTAATCAATGTAACAATTTCGGCTATGATTAATATTATTTGTATACTAGACACTAGTATAATATCAGATGATTTGATATGAGATGTTTTAGTTATCGTAAGGTAAAAACATGTCCGTGTTTATGTGTGGACTTGTCTTATGAGATACTTTTGTTTTGATAAAGGAAATTTTTTGGTAATTTGATAAATTCAGTTGAGTGTGTTTCTCACGCTGGTTTACCAGACTGATCTGGGAGTTCTTCCCTTTCAATGCTCGGGTCAGACCGAGTATATTTACAAGTTCAAATTTGGTGCTTTTAGAGCTTCAGCAGGCGAGCTGGAGATCTTCATTTTCGTATACACGTATCTGTTTTGATTATCTGCTGTGCTTAGTTGTTGTATATTGTCGGCATTTGTGAGAACAGGTTATTATAACTGTCCTGGCTGATAACTAGTGATTGATTGTTGTACTCTGATTGATGTATGTATATACAGTTTCTGTTTTGTAAAGATCATTGATATGATATTATATGTTTTCCGTTGCGATGTGAGATTCTGTATTGTTATATTGGTTCTTTCTTCTCTCTTTCTTCTCTTCTCTTCTTCTCTCTTCTTTTCTTTCTCTTGACTTTCCGTCAGTCTGTGCTTTTTGGGTCGGACATGTGTGATTCATTGTCGATTCAAAGGGTACGGATTTGCTGGTCGTCACACGTGGTCTCACTAGATATCTATTTATGACAAGAGATTATAGGGGATTATTCATACTAGACTTATTGTCTGACTCGAAGTTTGTGTTTCTCCACGAACTCTCGGGTACTCAAAATTAATTTGAGTAATCCGAGAGTGGGAGACTTTCAGGTTTTTGGACAAATAAGCTTTCGGAGATGTGTAGGAGGCAGTGTTTGCTATATAGGAGCTATTTTTGTTTTCCATTATGATGTACTAAGAACCGTAAAGTTCATATTTATTAGTTCTCTGATCATCATATGGGGACATTTCATATGTCACACTTGTCGTATTTTGTACATGTATATGTGATCTGAACGTAGTTAACGTCGGGAATTATGTATTTAAATTTTAAATTGAAATTCATAAGAAATGAGAAATTTTGTTTTGTTGAAGTTTAAAATTTTTCATATTCTTGTGTTTCTATGTTGCCAATAGTTTCAAGATTCCTATTTCGGTCACTTGGAAATAACTTCTATGGATGACTGCGGCATCTGTAGCAGTTAGTTTTGAGCCTTTGGAAGCGGGATGCTACAAGTTGGTATCAGAGCATGGTTTATGTACTTAAAAAAGGAATTTAAACCTTAAAAGATTTTAATGCATAATCTAATGAATCTAAAATATGGTTGGGCTTGGGTAAGCGTTATAGTAACGTATGTGTACTTTGCTATGAGTACCTAAGTATGTATTCCCCACTCTCTTAGACCATTCTTCTGTATCTTACAAAGATTGAATTTCAGGTAGTAGGGAACTAAGATATGGAGGCAGGAAACGGAAGAGTTAATCAAGGGGGAAGACGCACCGCAACAAGTGGAAATGTTCGACCTAATACTAGGAGCAACCAGGGTTGACAGGCAAATGCAAACCCATATGCAAATGCTAATGTTGGTGCTGAGATTCCGCAAGTTGATATGGGGATAATGTATCAGTTCTTCATGAATATGATTTAAGCTGGAGCAGCTACATGAGTGGCTGTAGGGAATGCTGGAGGAGCTAATCCGGTAGCCCCAGTTGGCAATAATTATGCCAAGCTAAGCAAAGATTATGCTAGTCTTGGAGGGAAGCCTTTTTTGGGAATCGAGGATCCAGTAGGAGTGGAGAACTGACTATTGCATTGTGAAAGGATATTTGAAAATCTCGGCTTGATTGATATGCAGAAGCGAAGACTTGCTTCAAGGCAATTGCATGGAGCAGCATTGTTTTGGTGGAACGGAGTTACCGTGGGAGAGCCAGAGGAAGAGCTGACTTGGGCTGAATTTCGAAGGAGGTTCGAAGAAAGATTTCTTTCAGAGATTGCCAAGTCAGCATTGCTCAAGAAATTTGCACATTTAGTCCAGGGGGAAAGATCGGTGATTGAGTATGCTACGGAGTTTAACGAGCTGTTCCGTTAGGATATGCTAATGTGGGTACAGTCATTCGAAGGAATGATAAGTTTATCAGGGGGTTGAATCCTGAGAACGCCAGTGCAACCATGCCAAACCTCCAGGATCTGTGTCATATTGTTGTTGAGATGGCCATCGGAATGAAGAGATGCTTTCTACTTTTGGAAAATGGAAACCAGCATAGGTTCAGAATTTTCAGGGTAAGAAGTGGAAGTTCTTTAAGAAGAAAGGAACCCAGTCAGGGGCAGCACCCAATAAGAGCAAGGCTGATATTGTCTATTACAAGTGTGACAAGAAGGGGCACTATGCTAATGAGTGTCGCTCGGGTGATGGAAGAGCAGTTGTAGTGAGGCCGAATGTGAAGTGCTACAACTGTGGCCAGATAGGGCATAACAAGGACAAGTGACCCGAGGCTGCTAAGGCTGGAAAGGGAAAGGTCTTTGTGTTGGAACCATCATCCTCTAGACCAATGACTACTAAGAAAGGAAAAGCTGTGATGGAAGGTATTCTTATGATTCATAGTACTCCAGCTAGGATACTATTTGATACCGGTGCACCGCACTCATTTATATCTCAATATTTGGTAGATTGCTTATGTCTGGAACTTTATACCTTATACTCATTTAAGAGTTGCGAATCCTATAGGAGGGTATGCAACTCTAGGAATGAGATATGACTAGTTAGAACTTGATTTGTTAGGTCATATGTTTGCATGCAGTTTATATGTTTTTGATTTTGTGGTTTCAGGATCATATTGGGTATGGATTGGTTAGATAGATATGATGCTGGGATATTTTGCCAGGAAGGGGAAATATCATTGAAGCACCCTTATAGCCGTAATCGAGTTATTTACTCAGTAAGGAGTTCGGACGGAAATGCTTATGTGTTATTGGGTGCCATGGGAACGGAAGGAGAGTTGAAGCAGGTTTATGTTGCAAGAGAGTTTGTGGATGTGTTTGAACCAGTTTTGGGCTTGCCGTCGAAAAGAGCGAACGAGTTTCGAATAGATCTCGTGCCAGTAGCTGAAATCGTAAGTAGACCACCTAGCAGAATGTCACCAACCGAGATGAAGGAATTGAAGGTGCAGCTAGTGGAATTGGAAGGAAGAATTTCATCCGGCCAAGCAATTTGCCTTGGGGAACGGCCGCGGTATTCGTGAAGAAGCCAGATGGGTCGTTAAGGATGTGTATCGACTATCGTATGCTAAACGAGAGGACGATCAAGAATAGGTATCTTTTGCCGAGAATCGACGACTTATTCGATCAGTCGAGTGGAGCCAGAGTGTTTTCGCAGCTGGATTTGGCGACAGGTTTCCATCAGCTAAGAGTAGCAGAGGACAATATTCCTTTGACGGCGTTTAGGACCAGATATGGATCTTACGAATGGTTGGTTATGCCATTTGGGCTTACTAATGCGCAAACTTTCTTCATGGATTTGATGAACCGGGTTTTCCGAGAGCACTTGGATAGGTTCGTGTTGGTTTTTTTTGATGACATTTTGGTGTATTCTAAGAATGAGAAGGAACATACAGATCGTCTTAGAATAGTGTTGGAGACGCTAAGGCAGCATCAGCTGAAAGCGAATTTCTCCAAGTGTCATTTCTAGAAGAAGGAAGTGAAGTTCCTTGGTCATGTAGTTACCGAGAAGGGTTTAGTAGTTTATTCAGATAAAATCAAAGCTGTTAATAATTGGAAGACACCAGAGACGGTAAATGAGATTAGAAGTTTTCTTGGACTTGTAGGATACTACCAGAGGTTCATTAAGGATTTCTAGCGGATAGCGGCATCCTTGACTATGCTAACTAGGAAAGACGTGAAGTTTATTTGGTTTGACAAATGTGAGGAAGCATTCCTTAGATTGAAACATTTGTTAACCAATGCACCTGTTTTAGTAGTTCCAGATGGGAATCATGGGTTGGTAGTTTACACCGATGCATGTGGTAACGGGTTAGGTGTTGTGCTAATGCAGAATGGAAAGGTTATTGCCTATGCTTCTAGACAGCTTAGACCGCATGATGTGAGATACCCTACTCATGATTTAGAGTTGGCAGCGGTAATCTTTGCATCTCTCAGAAGGAGCTGAACATGAGACAACAAAGATGGCTGGAGGTTGTTGCAGCTTATGATTTTAGCATCGAGTATACACCGGGAAAAGGAAATAAGGTGGCAGATGCGCTTTGTAGGAAACATCAGAATGTGGTGTTAGCTATGTTGGCGGAATGGAAAGACTTGGAAGCACTGGTTGCTTGTAGTGTGCAGTTGAGGTCGACTGCTGGATCTAGTCGAAATATCGCCGTGATGTCTTGTTTGGAAGTTCAACCAGTTCTGATCGAACGGATTGCTTCTAGGCAGAAAGAGGATCCAGTGTTAGCCGAGAGGATTAGAAGGTTAGAAGCTGGAACCAAGATTGATGATTTGAAGGATTTTATTCTTGACCAAAGGGGTTGGTTGAGAAAGAAGGAATGGTTATGTGTTCCGGACGTTGGAGACCTTAGAAAGAAAGTTCTTAGGGAATGTCATCGATCGAAGTTTACGATTCATCCTGGGGGAACCAAGATGTATCGGGATATGAAGAGAAGTTTCTTCTGGGAAGGAATGAAGAGGGAGTTGGCTTATGGGTAAAACAACGTTTGAACTGTCAGCAAGTAAAAACCGAACATCAGAAGCCAAGTTGTATGCTTCAGCCTTTGGATATTTTAGTTAGGAAGTGGGACTCGATATCCATGGATTTTATTGACGGGTTGCCTAGATCAAACAAGGGTAATGAAAGTATATGGGTCATAGTGGACAGATTGATCAAGAGTGCCCATTTCATTCCGGTAAGGTCAAACAGGACGGCACCTGTTTTGGCTAAGTTGTTCATGAAGAACTTCGTTAGACTGCATGAAATTCCTATTAGTATCGTCAGTGATAGAGATGCTTTGTTTACTAGCGAGTTCTGGAAGAGCCTGCAGAGTGTGTTAGGCACTAAGCTCAAGATGAGTACCGCATATCATCCTCAAATGGATGGGCTGACAGAGAGAGTCAACAAGGTACTAAAAGATCTATTGAGAGCTTATGTGCTGGATTTTAGTGGTTCTTGGGAAGGTCACTTGCACTTAGTGGAGTTTTCTTATAATAATAGTTATCAGACTACTATAGGAATGACGCCTTTTGAAGCTTTGTATGGAAGGCCGTGCAAATCACCAGTATGTTGGTTAGAGACTGGAGACAGATTGGTTCTTGGTCCAGATTTGGTGAGAGAGGTGATGGAAAAGATCGAGTTGATACGGGAAAGAATGAAGAAAGCTCGGTCTAGGCAGAAGAATGACGCAGACAAAAGGCGTAAGGACCTAGAGTTCTCTGTTGGAGATAGAGTTTTCATCAAGGTATCGCCGATGAAAGGTGTGGTTTTGTTCGGGAAGACCGGGAAGCTAGCACCGAGATATGTTGGACCATTTCCTATATCAGAGAGTATTGGGAAACTCGCATACCGAGTAGATTTATCCAGCAGTTTGGCTGGGGTCCACAATGTGTTTCATGTTTCTCATCTTAGGAAGTATGTTCATGATCCAGAAACTACTATCACTCCGACGGCACTGGAGGACTTAGTGGTGGAACCGGATATGACATTTGTGAGGAAACCAGTTTGTGTTGTGGCAAATGATAAGAAGAGGCTAAGGAATAAGACAGTCAAGTTGGTGAAAGTTCAGTGGAGCGACAACATGAAGGATTGTACTTGGGAGAAAAAATACAGGATTAGAGCTACTTTTCCTAGGCTGTTTTATATGGTATGTTCTATATAGATTTTATATAGAATTTGGCTAGTAGGTTATACTAGCTTTGCTTGCATAGGCTATATGCTTGTTGTTGTGTCCTTACTTAAATTTCGAGGACGAAATTCTTTAAGTGGGGGGAGTCTGAAATGCACATGAATTTTAATTAATATTATTCGAGATATTGAATTGGATAAATTAAATTGAATAATATGAATAATTAGGGAGATGAGATTAATAAAATCCAATGGTCGTGTCTTAATGAATGAACTAAAATAAGACTTAACTAAATTTAGAAGGAGGAATTTTCCTAAGGGGTAAACTTGGAAATAGGGCTACATTTCTTAGTATATATCTCTTCCTCCACCATAATAAATTTCACTTTCCCATTCATAACTCCTCACCAACTTTCGGCCGGCCATTAAAAGCTCCAGGAAGAATATAAATTGAAGATAAAAGCTAAGGAATTGAAGCTAAGAAATTATCTCATTCTCCAATCAACTAATCAAGGTGAATAATCATGTTTATCATCTCATTTATCTCTGTTTGGATCGGCTATGGGTTATACCCGATTCATGTTTGTGTTTTGTTTAGGATATTACCATTTAAAACCTTTGTTTGGATAAGACATGGGTGTTTTTAAATGTTAATGGGCTAATAAACATGTTTTATTTGGTTTTGGTTAAATTCCGAATTGATTTTGATCTTCATATGCTTTGAAATTTTAATATGTTGAAGAGAACATATTAATTGATTTTTTGGAATTTTTCTAGAATTTTTCATGATGTTTTAATAGTTATATAAAATTGTTTAAGGAATTGGACTTAAATGTTTTATATAATTATAAAGGAGAAATGGGCTTTTTCAAATTTATTCAAATTTCCAAATAAGGAAAGGCGGCAGCAATTTTGAATATAAAATTCTAGCAACCAATCAGATTTAGACAAACAAGGCTGGTGGGGTACAAAAGAACCGTTTAAAGTACAATTTTCACTATTTCAACTCTTTCGGCAAGAGCTTCCGCCTCCATTCCAAACCTTCGGACAAGGTAAAAAGGTATCAAACCATTTGACTAGGTCAAAAGTCAATGCACATAGTATCAGGCGACTAGTACGTAGTGAATTGAAAGGGGACGAAAGGTTGGAGCTTTCGAAGGAGATGAAACTTTGTTTTGGTTTTAAAGAAAATACACCTACTAGCTTTCGACAAAGGGCTTTCGACGTTGTCAAATGGTTTAAAAGAAAAAGGTTTCGATTAGTTTGTTTCTTGTTTTAAATGAAACCTTTCGACAGGGTCGGAAGCATAATTGCCGCTTCCAAACCTTTTGACCCAGAAGGAGTCAAAGGTTATCTTTTGTTTTATAAAACTTGCCGCCTCTCTCCATTGTTTTTGAAGGGTTGGTTCACACAACAACACTTCACTATTTTTGAATGGTTTCGAAGGTTTTTGACTTCGACGGGTTTGATTTCGAAAGGTTTCAAAGGGGTTACCTTCAATGATTTCGAAAGGTTTTGAGTTTCAGTGACTTCGAAAGGTTTTAATTTCGAAAAGTTTTGAGTTTAACTGCTTTCAAAAGGTTTATAAATGGTTTTATAAGGGGGGATACCCCAAGCTTTCAACAAAGTCGAAAGGTAGGACCTTTCGACTAGGTCGAAAAGAAACCTTCCGACAAGGTCGAAAGGTAGGACCTTTCGACAAGATCGAAATGTATGATTATATGATGCTTTCAAAAGGAAGGCTTCCGAAGGGGCTAACTACGGATGTTTATTTTCTTTCGAATGGGGCCTCATTCGAAGGGGCTCAAAGGGCTGTTTTTAGCCATTTTTCTTAAGTAAAGTTTTGCTAATTTGAAGGGGGTACTTCGAGGGGTTATAGCATAAAATACTTATCTTGGTTTGAATATGTAAGCGGGGTCCTTATATAAATTGGAAGTTATTAAACCTTGAGGACACCGGGGTGGGTTTAATGTTTTCGAAACATAGTTTGGGGTTACAAACAGAAATATGCTTTTGAAAATAAACATTGGGGCTATCAATGTGTTTTTATTTAATTTAACCTAGTTGGGGCTACCAATGGGAATAGGTTAAACATGTGGGATACACGGGAAAAAGAAATATTCATGGGGATCGTGAACTTTAATGAATAATCATGGGGATCATGATATTTTAATTGGCCAAGTGTTGGGTTCTTGGTTAACCTAGGAAAACCATGGATTGTGCGGTGGATAGCCCACATCAAATTTCTAAAGTAAAGAATGTTTTGCTAGAGGTGGTTAGCCTCGGGATTTGGCACCCAAGGGTTCAAGTCATCCTAGGAAAACTATGGAGTGTGCGGTGGATAGACCACACCAACTTTTATAAAACAATGTATGATGGATAATCTGCCTTTATTTTGATGAATTTGGGACGGATAGTCCTATTTAAGCTTTGACAGATTGTCATTTTAAAGATTTTAGAAAGGAACTCTAATAAATGGATTTTAGATGGGAAATCTAATAAATTGCTTTTAGATGGCATATCTAATGAAGGGGTGGATGGATATCCAATATATATGATTTATGGCTTTATTTTATACTATTATAAGACTAATCATATGTGAATAAATATGAATTATAAAGTTGAGTTAAATTATATTTGAATTATAATGATGTTGGAGAACTTTTAAAATTGAATTAAAAGTTAATTTGTAGAAATTGAATATTTTAATATTTAATTAACGAGTAAAAATAGCCATTTTTCAAACAGTCTCGGATTTCGACGAAACCAGTTTCATTGGATCCGTAATGTTATATTATTGTAAGATTTCAAATTTTGTGTTAGTCGGATTTACGGTTTGTCCGGGGCAAGTTAAAACGCGTGGAAATCAGTTTAAGTAAATTTTAAATTTAAATAGTCGATTTGAAAACCTATCTTCCAAATACGATCGAATTGGCTCTCGATATATATTCAATTGTGTTCGGAATAGGGGTAAAACATTATAAACGCCAGGCGGCACGTTTCGATTAGAGTTCGGAAAATTTTCGGGTGAATAGTGCGCGTAAATTTTCTATAAAAGGCCAAAACTATTTTCATTTTTATCAAAACCCTAATGGAGCTAGGGCAGGCCGCCACTTATATTCAATGGCTGATATCTCCCCATTTTCTTCCTTCGATCTCTCCCAATCCATCAGCTTTTAGCAAAAACTTTCTTCTGCAAAGTTGTAGAGAGCAACGAGTTCTACAAGATCAACGGTAATTATTGAAAACATCGTGGTGGATCATCGGCAAATCGAGCTCGAACATTTGCCGTTTACATGCGTTTTTCCACACAATGGTACAGCCGAGCTTAACGTCGTCGCGGCCATTGGTAGAGCTCGCGAAGGTCTTCGTGGTGGCAGGCCCTGATCAACGTCTCGACGTTCGAGGAGGTCGCGATATTCGTCGATAGATCGATGGCTATATGGGTTTGGTTACATTCGAATTTGTCTGGGAGGAAGAAATAGAAGTCACGGCCAAGATTTATGCAAGCAGATCGAATGGCCAGGGGAAAAGAAGGTTAAAAAATAAAATAAAAATTGTAAATTTATTGTATATAAATTCGTATAAACTTTAAAATACAATAACTTCTTCATACGAGGTCCGTTTTTGACGAAACAAATTGCGTTGAGTTTGTATTGACGAGCACTATATTTTAGAGCTTGTTTGGAGTTGATTAGAGCTAGTGTAAATTTTGGGTAAAATTAAACGCTCGTTTAATTTTATTCGGAATAAAACACGGCAACTACTATTGGAAGCAATGTGAGTACAACTCGCTCTTTCTGACTCACTGATATTTTTATATAAGTGAGAATAAATATTATTTATGATGATTGATGATTGTTTGGATTATATATGATATATGGATTGGTAATTGGATATATACCTGCCTATTGGAGCAGATGAGACCCTATACGTTCCCGTGTATGAGCGGATGACCCTTTGTACGCGCGTCTGCCTCGAAGCATACATTGTACACATATTCTCATATGTATATTTGTTGCAGGTGACAGGTTGGAGGGATCCAACTGGATTCCTCACCAGTATTGGTTTATTTACAAATACTGTGATATATGCTGTTATCATGTGATATATGATGTTTGGATGCCGTGATTGATGTATTTAGTGCTGTTGCAGCATTGGGCCTATTTTGGAAATTTAAAAATGTTAAAGTGATGATTTCCAAATTAAAAAGGATTCTCAAGTGATTTTGAAAATAGATGTTTTATTGATTTTTGAATTGTAAAGGAATTGAATTTATTTTGAATAAATAAAAGTTATAATTTTTTTATGTTATAAAAATTATGATTTTTGTGAAATGTACCAAAATGTGATTTTTGGAATATGAAATGAACTATTTTGTAAATATAGTTTAAATTGAGAGTTTGGACTTATTATAAATGGTTTATATAGAAGATTTATAAAATTGAATTTTTATAAATCAAAGTAAAGGAATTATTAAGGAATTTTGTAAATGATAAAATGGAGTTATAAATGGATTTTATAAGTGAATATTTGGCAAGGGATTTAAATAAATAAAAGATTAATCGAAAGGGCCTAGTGATTGTATAAGGTGCTAAATATTTGTTGTTTGCTTTGATAGTTAAATAACCGACTATCAAATTTGGCCATTTTAGTTCCTCAACTTGATGGGGGAATTATTTAGTCGTACACTTAGTACAAAGCCTTCTGTGTAGGCTTGATTATCGTTTGTGTTGAGGATGTTGATTCGTGTAGTGTGGAGTATTACTCCAATCTATCGAGCTTCCTTCTTGGCCCGAAGGATAGCAAGTTGAAAGTTGGAGACGTGATAAGTCTATGAGACTTAGTTTCTGTGTGAGGTTGAGAAACGCTTTTGCGTTGTTGGTGCGAAGAGACCGGGATCAGATTTATCTAAAAACAACTTCGGACCAACGTATATGCGACCATTGTGCAGGTTGCTTATGATGATATTGATATTTCGGATTTTCATAGTGGGGGACTGTTTGTTGATCATTTGGGGTTAAAATCCCAATATACATCCAGTAGCAGTAGTCTCTTCATTATGAAATATCCAATGCAAGGACTATTCGCTACTAATCCTAGGGATCTCCCGACAGGATGTGGTAGGAAAGTGCCTTCGGTTTGTCATGTTCCTGGACAACTTGTATGAATGTTTGTCTGACATTGCATTCCTAAAGATTACGTACATTGGTTTTTACAAATGTACATCTGTTTGGTGGCGGAGAGGGCAACTTCTCTTAGCTGAACACCCTTCCTTAAGACGTACGAGCTCAAGGGTTGTATTTTTGTGGAAGGCAATTAGTAGTCAACGGAAATGGCCGTGTGGCATTCATAGTGTTGTGATTGTGATTTGTGAAAGGTAATCGTTACCTTAGGCCTCATCAAACGGAAATGACCAAAACAGGGTTAGATGCGGCAAGGCTAAGTGGGTCGCTCAAAAGTAGGATATGATCATCCTCTTCTAGATATATCTTTATACGCTATGACGTCGTGTATCTGATTATCGTGGTTTGTGTTGGTAGAGGGCCCTCGGTAAAGATCGGTAATGACCAGAGGATGACATATTCGGTACCATCTAGTTATAGAGGTAGGCCGGTCTTGTGTTGGTAGAGGGCAGATGTTCTGTGCCTCGGGACATCCATCTAGAGGTGTACCCCTTCGGAAGGTAGTCCCTTCACATGGCCATTTGTATGGAAATCCAAACTCCACTACGTACTTGCCATTTTGATTGTATTACCCATTTTGGGCTATATGCTGGAATTTAATCAATGTAACAATTTCGGCTATGATTAATATTATTTGTATACTAGACACTAGTATAATATCAGATGATTTGATATGAGATGTTTTAGTTATCGTAAGGTAAAAACATGTCTGTGTTTATGTGTGGACTTGTCTTATGAGATACTTTTGTTTTGATAAAGGAAAATTTTGGTAATTTGATAAATTCAGTTGAGTGTGTTTCTCACGCTGGTTTACCAGACTGATCTGGGAGTTCTTCCCTTTCAATGCTCAGGTCAGACCGAGTATATTTACAAGTTCAGATTTGGTGCTTTTGGAGCTTCAGCAGGCGAGCTGGAGATCTTCATTTTCATATACACGTATCTGTTTTGATTATCTGCTGTGCTTAGTTGTTGTATATTGTCGGCTTTTGTGAGAACAGGTAATTATAACTGTCCTGGCTGATAACTAGTGATTGATTGTTGTACTCTGATTGATGTATGTATATACAGTTTCTGTTTTGTAAAGATCATTGATATGATATTATATGTTTTCCGCTGCGATGTGAGATTCTGTATTGTTATATTGGTTCTTTCTTCTCTCTTTCTTCACTTCTCTTCTTCTCTCTTCTTTTCTTTCTCTTGACTTTCCGTCAGTCTGTGCTTTTTGGGTCGGACATGTGTGGTTCATTGTCGATTCAAAGGGTACGGATTTGCTAGTCGTCACACGTGGTCTCACTAGATATCTATTTATGACAAGAGATGATAGGGGATTATTCATACTAGACTTATTGTCTGACTCGAAGTTTGTGTTTCTCCACGAACTCTCGGGTACTCAAAATTAATTTGAGTAATCCGAGAGTGGGAGACTTTTAGGTTTTTGGACAAATAAGCTTTCGGAGATGTGCAGGAGGTAGTGTTTGCTATATAGGAGCTATTTTTGTTTTCCATTATGATGTACTAAGAACCGTAAAGTTCATATTTATTAGTTCTCTGATCATCATATGGGGACATTTCATATGTCACTCTTGTCGTATTTTGTACATGTATATGTGATCTGAACGTAGTTAACGTTGGGGATTATGTAATTAAATTTTAAATTTAAATTCATAAGAAATGAGAAATTTTGTTTTGTTGAAGTTTAAATTTTTTCATATTCTTGTGTTTCTGTGTTGCCAATAGTTTCAAGATTCCTATTTCGGTCACTTGGAAATAACTTCTATGGATGACTGCGGCATCTGTAGCAGTTAGTTTTGAGCCTTTAGAAGCGGGATGCTACAAGTTGGTATCAGAGCATGGTTTATGTACTTAAAAAAGGAATTTAAACCTTAAAAGATTTTAATGCATAATCTAATGAATCTAAAATATGGTTGGGCTTGGGTAAGCGTTATAGTAACGTATGTGTACTTTGCTATGAGTACCTAAGTATGTATTCCCCACTCTCTTAGACCGTTCTTCTGTATCTTACAAAGATTGAATTTCAGGTAGTAGGGAACTAAGATATGGAGGCAGGAAACGGAAGAGTTAATCAAGGGGGAAGACGCACCGCAACAAGTGGAAATGTTCGACCTAATACTAGGAGCAACCAGGGTTGACAGGCAAATGCAAACCCATATGCAAATGCTAATGTTGGTGCTGAGATTCCGCAAGTTGATATGGGGATAATGTATCAGTTCTTCGTGAATATGATTTAAGCTGGAGCAGCTACATGAGTGGCTGTAGGGAATGCTGGAGGAGCTAATTCGGTGGCCCCAGTTGGCAATAATTATGCCAAGCTAAGCAGGGATTATGCTAGTCTTGGAGGGAAGCCTTTTTTGGGAATCGAGGATGCAGTAGGAGTGGAGAACTGACTATTGCATTGTGAAAGGATATTTGCAAATCTCGGCTTGATTGATATGCAGAAGCGAAGACTTGCTTCAAGGCAATTGCAGGGAGCAGCGTTGTTTTGGTGGAACGGAGTTACCGTGGGAGAGCCAGAGGAAGAGCTGACTTGGGCTGAATGTCGAAGGAGGTTCGAAGAAAGATTTCTTTCAGAGATTGCCAAGTCAGCATTGCTCAAGAAATTTGCACATTTAGTCCAGGGGAAAGATCGGTGATTGAGTATGCTACGGAGTTTAACGAGCTGTTCCGTTAGGATATGCTAATGTGGGTACAGTCATTCGAAGGAATGATAAGTTTATCAGGGGGTTGAATCCTGAGAACGCCAGTGCAACCATGCCAAACCTCCAGGATCTGTGTCATATTGTTGTTGAGATGGCCATCGGAATGAAGAGACGCTTTCTACTTTTGGAAAATGGAAACCAGCATAGGTTCAGAATTTTCAGGGTAAGAAGTGGAAGTTCTTTAAGAAGAAAGGAACCCAGTCAGGGGCAGCACCCAATAAGAGCAAGGCCGATATTGTATATTACAAGTGTGACAAGAAGGGGCACTATGCTAATGAGTGTCGCTCGGGTGATGGAAGAGCAGTTGTAGTGAGGCCGAATGTGAAGTGCTACAACTGTGGCCAGATAGGGCATAACAAGGACAAGTGACCCGAGGCTGCTAAGGCTAGAAAGGGAAAGGTCTTTGTGTTGGAACCATCATCCTCTAGACCAATGGCTACTAAGAAAGGAAAAGCTATGATGGAAGGTATTCTTATGATTCATAGTACTCCAGCTAGGATACTATTTGATACCGGTGCACCGCACTCATTTATATCTTAGTATTTGGTAGATTGCTTATGTCTGGAACTTTATACCTTATACTCATTTAAGAGTTGCGAATCCTATAGGAGGGTATGCAACTCTGGGAATGAGATATGACTAGTTAGAACTTGATTTGTTAGGTCATATGTTTGCATGCAGTTTATATGTTTTTGATTTTGTGGTTTCAGGATCATATTGGGTATGGATTGGTTAGATAGATATGATGCTGGGATATTTTTGCCAGGAAGGGGAAATATCATTGAAGCACCCTTATAGCCGTAATCGAGTTATTTACTTAGTAAGGAGTTCGGACGGAAATGCTTATGTGTTATTGGGTGCCATGGGAACGGAAGGAGAGTTGAAGCAGGTTTATGTTGCAAGAGAGTTTGTGGATGTGTTTGAACCAGTTTTGGGCTTGCCGTCGAAAAGAGCGAACGAGTTTCGAATAGATCTCGTGCCAGTAGCTGAAATCGTAAGTAGACCACCTAGCAGGATGTCACCAACCGAGATGAAGGAATTGAAGGTGCAGCTAGTGGAATTGGAAGGAAGAATTTCATCCGGCCAAGCAATTTGCCTTAGGGAACGGCCGCGGTATTCGTGAAGAAGCCAGATGGGTCGTTAAGGATGTGTATCGACTATCGTATGCTAAACGAGAGGACGATCAAGAATAGGTATCTTTTGCCGAGAATCGACGACTTATTCGATCAGTCGAGTGGAGCCAGAGTGTTTTCGCAGCTGGATTTGGCGACAGGTTTCCATCAGCTAAGAGTAGCAGAGGACAGTATTCCTTTGACGGCGTTTAGGACCAGATATGGATCTTACGAATGGTTGGTTATGCCATTTGGGCTTACTAATGCGCAAACTTTCTTCATGGATTTGATGAACCGGGTTTTCCGAGAGCACTTGGATAGGTTCGTGTTGGTTTTTTTTGATGACATTTTGGTGTATTCTAAGAATGAGAAGGAACATACAGATCGTCTTAGAATAGTGTTGGAGACGCTAAGGCAGCATCAGCTGAAAGCGAATTTCTCCAAGTGTCATTTCTAGAAGAAGGAAGTGAAGTTCCTTGGTCATGTAGTTACCGAGAAGGGTTTAGTAGTTTATTCAGATAAAATCAAAGCTGTTAATAATTGGAAGACACCAGAGACGGTAAATGAGATTAGAAGTTTTCTTGGACTTGTAGGATACTACCAGAGGTTCATTAAGGATTTCTAGCGGATAGCGGCATCCTTGACTATGCTAACTAGGAAAGACGTGAAGTTTATTTGGTTTGACAAATGTGAGGAAGCATTCCTTAGATTGAAACATTTGTTAACCAATGCACCTGTTTTAGTAGTTCCAGATGGGAATCATGGGTTGGTAGTTTACACCGATGCATGTGGTAACGGGTTAGGTGTTGTGCTAATGCAGAATGGAAAGGTTATTGCCTATGCTTCTAGACAGCTTAGACCGCATGATGTGAGATACCCTACTCATGATTTAGAGTTGGCAGCGGTAATCTTTGCATCTCTCAGAAGGAGCTGAACATGAGACAACAAAGATGGCTGGAGGTTGTTGCAGCTTATGATTTTAGCATCGAGTATACACCGGGAAAAGGAAATAAGGTGGCAGATGCGCTTTGTAGGAAACATCAGAATGTGGTGTTAGCTATGTTGGCGGAATGGAAAGACTTGGAAGCACTGGTTGCTTGTAGTGTGCAGTTGAGGTCGACTGCTGGATCTAGTCGAAATATCGCCGTGATGTCTTGTTTGGAAGTTCAACCAGTTCTGATCGAACGGATTGCTTCTAGGCAGAAAGAGGATCCAGTGTTAGCCGAGAGGATTAGAAGGTTAGAAGCTGGAACCAAGATTGATGATTTGAAGGATTTTATTCTTGACCAAAGGGGTTGGTTGAGAAAGAAGGAATGGTTATGTGTTCCGGACGTTGGAGACCTTAGAAAGAAAGTTCTTAGGGAATGTCATCGATCGAAGTTTACGATTCATCCTGGGGGAACCAAGATGTATCGGGATATGAAGAGAAGTTTCTTCTGGGAAGGAATGAAGAGGGAGTTGGCTTATGGGTAAAACAGCGTTTGAACTGTCAGCAAGTAAAAACCGAACATCAGAAGCCAAGTGGTATGCTTCAGCCTTTGGATATTTTAGTTAGGAAGTGGGACTCGATATCCATGGATTTTATTGACGGGTTGCCTAGATCAAACAAGGGTAATGAAAGTATATGGGTCATAGTGGACAGATTGATCAAGAGTGCCCATTTCATTCCGGTAAGGTCAAACAGGACGGCACCTGTTTTGGCTAAGTTGTTCATGAAGAACTTCGTTAGACTGCATGAAATTCCTATTAGTATCGTCAGTGATAGAGATGCTTTGTTTACTAGCGAGTTCTGGAAGAGCCTGCAGAGTGTGTTAGGCACTAAGCTCAAGATGAGTACCGCATATCATCCTCAAATGGATGGGCTGACAGAGAGAGTCAACAAGGTACTAAAAGATCTATTGAGAGCTTATGTGCTGGATTTTAGTGGTTCTTGGGAAGGTCACTTGCACTAAGTGGAGTTTTCTTATAATAATAGTTATCAGACTACTATAGGAATGAAGCCTTTTGAAGCTTTATATGGAAGGCCGTGCAAATCACCAGTATGTTGGTTAGAGACTGGAGACAGATTGGTTCTTGGTCCAGATTTGGTGAGAGAGGTGACGGAAAAGATCGAGTTGATACGGGAAAGAATGAAGAAAGCTCGGTCTAGGCAGAAGAATGACGCAGACAAAAGGCGTAAGGACCTAGAGTTCTCAGTTGGAGATAGAGTTTTCATCAAGGTATCGCCGATGAAAGGTGTGGTTTTGTTCGGGAAGACCGGGAAGCTAGCATCGAGATATGTTGGACCATTTCCTATATCAGAGAGTATTGGAAAAATCGCATACCGAGTAGATTTATCCAACAGTTTGGCTGGGGTCCACAATTTGTTTCATGTTTCTCATCTTAGGAAGTATGTTCATGATCCAAAAACTACTATCACTCCGACGGCACTGGAGGACTTAGTGGTGGAACCGGATATGACATTTGTGAGGAAACCAGTTTGTGTTGTGGCAAATGATAAGAAGAGGCTAAGGAATAAGACAGTCAAGTTGGTGAAAGTTCAGTGGAGCGACAACATGAAGGATTGTACTTGGGAGACAAAATACAAGATTAGAGCTACTTTTCCTAGGTTGTTTTATATGGTATGTTCTATATAGATTTTATATAGAATTTGGCTAGTAGGTTATACTAGCTTTGCTTGCATAGGCTATATGCTTGTTGTTGTGTCCTTACTTAAATTTCGAGGACGAAATTCTTTAAGTGGGGGGAGTCTGAAATGCACATGAATTTTAATTAATATTATTCGAGATATTGAATTGGATAAATTAAATTGAATAATATGAATAATTAGGGAGATGAGATTAATAAAATCCAATGGTCGTGTCTTAATGAATGAACTAAAATAAGACTTAACTAAATTTAGAAGGAGGAATTTTCCTAAGGGGTAAACTTGGAAATGGGGCTACATTTCTTAGTATATATCTCTTCCTCCACCATAATAAATTTCACTTTCCCATTCATAACTCCTCACCAACTTTCGGCCGGCCATTAAAAGCTCCAGGAAGAATATAAATTGAAGATAAAAGCTAAGGAATTGAAGCTAAGAAATTATCTCATTCTCCAATCAACTAATCAAGGTGAATAATCATGTTTATCATCTCATTTATCTCTGTTTGGATCGGCTATGGGTTATACCCGATTCATGTTTGTGTTTTGTTTAGGATATTACCATTTAAAACCTTTGTTTGGATAAGAAATGGGTGTTTTTAAATGTTAATGGGCTAATAAACATGTTTTATTTGGTTTTGGTTAAATTCCGAATTGATTTTGATCTTCATATGCTTTGAAATTTTAATATGTTGAAGAGAACATATTAATTGATTTTCTGGAATTTTTCTAGAATTTTTCATGATGTTTTAATAGTTATATAAAATTGTTTAAGGAATTGGACTTAAATGTTTTATATAATTATAAAGGAGAAATGGGCTTTTTCAAATTTATTCAAATTTCCAAATAAGGAAAGGCGGCAACAATTTTGAATATAAAATTCTAGCAACCAATCAGATTTAGACAAACAAGGCTGGTGGGGTACAAAAGAACCATTTAAAGTACAATTTTCACTATTTCAACTCTTTCGGCAAGAGCTTCCACCTCCATTCCAAACCTTCGGACAAGGTAAAAAGGTATCAAACCATTTGACTAGGTCAAAAGTCAATGCACATAGTATCAGGCGGCTAGTACGTAGTGAATTGAAAGGGGACGAAAGGTTAGAGCTTTCGAAGGAGATGAAACTTTGTTTTGGTTTTAAAGAAAATACACCTACTAGCTTTCGACAAAGGGCTTTCGACGTTGTCAAATGGTTTAAAAGAAAAAGGTTTCGATTAGTTTGTTTCTTGTTTTAAATGAAACCTTTCGACAGGGTCGGAAGCATAATTGCCGCTTCCAAACCTTTTGACCCAGAAGGAGTCAAAGGTTATCTTTTGTTTTATAAAACTTGCCGCCTCTCTCCATTGTTTTTGAAGGGTTGGTTCACACAACAACACTTCACTATTTTTGAATGGTTTCGAAGGTTTTTGACTTCGACGGGTTTGATTTTGAAAGGTTTCAAAGGGGTTACCTTCAATGATTTCGAAAGGTTTTGAGTTTCAGTGACTTCGAAAGGTTTTAATTTCGAAAAGTTTTGAGTTTAACTGCTTTCGAAAGGTTTATAAATGGTTTTATAAGGGGGGATACCCCAAGCTTTCAACAAAGTCGAAAGGTAGGACCTTTCGACTAGGTCGAAAAGAAACCTTCCGACAAGGTCGAAAGGTAGGACCTTTCGACAAGATCGAAATGTATGATTATATGATGCTTTCAAAAGGAAGGCTTCCGAAGGGGCTAACTTCGGATGTTTATTTTCTTTCGAATGGGGCCTCATTCGAAGGGGCTCAAAGGGCTGTTTTTAGCCATTTTTCTTAAGTAAAGTTTTGCTAATTTGAAGGGGGTACTTCGAGAGGTTATAGCATAAAATACTTATCTTGGTTTGAATATGTAAGCGGGATCCTTATATAAATTGGAAGTTATTAAACCTTGAGGACACCGGGGTGGGTTTAATGTTTTCGAAACATAGTTTGGGGTTACAAACAGAAATATGCTTTTGAAAATAAACATTGGGGCTATCAATGTGTTTTTATTTAATTTAACCTAGTTGGGGCTACCAATGGGAATAGGTTAAACATGTGGGATACATGGGAAAAAGAAATATTCATGGGGATCATGAACTTTAATGAATAATCATGGGGATCATGATATTTTAATTGGCCAAGTGTTGGGTTCTTGGTTAACCTAGGAAAACCATGGATTGTGCGGTGGATAGCCCACATCAAATTTCTAAAGTAAAGAATGTTTTGCTAGAGGTGGTTAGCCTCGGGATTTGGCACCCAAGGGTTCAAGTCATCCTAGGAAAACTATGGAGTGTGCGGTGGATAGACCACACCAACTTTTATAAAACAATGTATGATGGATAATCTGCCTTTATTTTGATGAATTTGGGACGGATAGTCCTATTTAAGCTTTGACAGATTGTCATTTTAAAGATTTTAGAAAGGAACTCTAATAAATGGATTTTAGATGGGAAATCTAATAAATTGCTTTTAGATGGCATATCTAATGAAGGGGTGGATGGATATCCAATATATATGATTTATGGCTTTATTTTATACTATTATAAGACTAATCATATGTGAATAAATATGAATTATAAAGTTGAGTTAAATTATATTTGAATTATAATGATGTTGGAGAACTTTTAAAATTGAATTAAAAGTTAATTTGTAGAAATTGAATATTTTAATATTTAATTAACGAGTAAAAATAGCCATTTTTCAAACAGTCTCGGATTTCGACGAAACCAGTTTCGTTGGATCTGTAATGTTATATTATTGTAAGATTTCAAATTTCGTGTTAGTCGGATTTACGGTTTGTCCGGGGAAAGTTAAAACGCGTGGAAATCAGTTTAAGTAAATTTTAAATTTAAATAGTCGATTTGAAAACCTATCTTCCAAATACGATCGAATTGGCTCTCGATATATATTCAATTGTGTTCGGAATAGGGGTAAAACATTATAAATGCCAGGCGGCACGTTTCGATTAGAGTTCGGAAAATTTTCGGGTGAATAGTGCGCGTAAATTTTCTATAAAAGGCCAAAACTATTTTCATTTTTATCAAAACCCTAATGGAGATAGGGCAGGCCGCCACTTATATTCAATGGCTGATATCTCCCCATTTTCTTCCTTCGATCTCTCCCAATCCATCAGCTTTTAGCAAAAACTTTCTTCTGCAAAGTTGTAGAGAGCAACGAGTTCTACAAGATCAACGGTAATTATTGAAAACATCGTGGTGGATCATCGGCAAATCGAGCTCGAACATTTGCCGTTTACATGCGTTTTTCCACACAATGGTACAGCCGAGCTTAACGTCATCGCGGCCATTGGTAGAGCTCGCGAAGGTCTTCGTGGTGGCAGGCCCTGATCAACGTCTCGACGTTCGAGGAGGTCCCGATATTCGTCGATAGATCGATGGCTATATGGGTTTGGTTACATTCGAATTTGTCTGGGAGGAAGAAATAGAAGTCACGGCCGAGATTTATGCAAGCAGATCGAATGGCCAGGGGAAAAGAAGGTTAAAAAATAAAATAAAAATTGTAAATTTATTGTATATAAATTCGTATAAACTTTAAAATACCTTAACTTCTTCATACGAGGTCCGTTTTTGACGAAACAAATTGCGTTGAGTTTGTATTGACGAGCACTATATTTTAGAGCTTGTTTGGAGTTGATTAGAGCTAGTGTGAATTTTGGGTAAAATTAAACGCTCGTTTAATTTTATTCGGAATAAAACACGGCAACTACTATTGGAAGCAATGTGAGTACAACTCGCTCTTTCTGACTCACTGATATTTTTATATAAGTGAGAATAAATATTATTTATGATGATTGATGATTGTTTGGATTATATATGATATATGGATTGGTAATTGGATATATACCTGCCTATTGGAGCAGATGAGACCCTATACGTTCCCGTGTATGAGCGGATGACCCTTTGTACGCGCGTCTGCCTCGAAGCATACATTATACACATATTCTCATATGTATATTTGTTGCAGGTGACAGGTTGGAGGGATCCAACTGGATTCCTCACCAGTATTGGTTTATTTACAAATACTGTGATATATGCTGTTATCATGTGATATATGATGTTTGGATGCCGTGATTGATGTATTTAGTGCTGTTGCAGCATTAGGCCTATTTTGGAAATTTAAAAATGTTAAAGTGATGATTTCCAAATTAAAAAGGATTCTCAAGTGATTTTGAAAATAGATGTTTTATTTTGAATTGTAAAGGAATTGAATTTATTTTGAATAAATAAAAGTTATAATTTTTTTATGTTATAAAAATTATGATTTTTGTGAAATGTACCAAAATGTGATTTTTGGAATATGAAATGAACTATTTTGTAAATATAGTTTAAATTGAGAGTTTGGACTTATTATAAATGGTTTATATAGAAGATTTATAAAATTGAATTTTTATAAATCAAAGTAAAGGAATTATTAAGGAATTTTGTAAATGATAAAATGGAGTTATAAATGGATTTTATAAGTGAATATTTGGCAAGGGATTTAAATAAATAAAAGATTAATCGAAAGGGCCTAGTGATTGTATATGGTGCTAAATATTTGTTGTTTGCTTTGATAGTTAAATAACCGACTATCAAATTTGGCCATTTTAGTTCCTCGACTTGATGGGGGAATTATTTAGTCGTACACTTAGTACATAGCCTTCTGTGTAGGCTTGATTATCGTTTGTGTTGAGGATGTTGATTCGTGTAGTGTGGAGTATTACTCCAATCTATCGAGCTTCCTTCTTGGCCCAAAGGATAGCAAGTTGAAAGTTGGAGACGTGATAAGTCTATGAGACTTAGTTTCTGTGTGAGGTTGAGAAACGCTTTTGCGTTGTTGGTGCGAAGAGACCGGGATCAGATTTATCTGAAAACAACTTCGGACCAACGTATATGCGACCATTGTGCAGGTTGCTTATGATGATATTGATATTTCGGATTTTCATAGTGGGGGACTGTTTGTTGATCATTTGGGGTTAAAATCCCAATATACATCCAGTAGCAGTAGTCTCTTCATTATGAAATATCCAATGCAAGGACTATTCGCTACTAATCCTAGGGATCTCCCGACAGGATGTGGTAGGAAAGTGCCTTCGGTTTGTCCTGTTCCTGGACAACTTGTATGAATGTTTGTCTGACATTGCATTCCTAAAGATTACGTACATTGGTTTTTACAAATGTACATTTGTTTGGTGGCGGAGAGGGCAACTTCTCTTAGCTTAACACCCTTCCTTAAGACGTACGAGCTCAAGCGTTGTATTTTTGTGGAAGGCAATTATTAGTCAACGGAAATGGCCGTGTGGCATCCATAGTGATGTGATTGTGGTTTGTGAAAGGTAATCGTTACCTTAGGCCTCATCAAACGGAAATGACCAAAACAGGGTTAGATGCGGCAAGGCTAAGTGGGTCGCTCCCAAGTAGGATATGATCATCCTCTTCTAGATATATCTTTATACGCTATGACGTCGTGTATTTGATTATCGTGGTTTGTGTTGGTAGAGGGCCCTCGGTAAAGGTCGGTAATGACCAGAGGATGACATATTCGGTACCATCTAGTTATAGAGGTGGGCCGGTCTTGTGTTGGTAGAGGGCAGATGTTCTGTGCCTCGGGACATCCATCTAGAGGTGTACCCCTTCGGAAGGTAGTCCCTTCACATGGTCATTTGTATGGAAATCCAAACTCCACTACGTACTTGCCATTTTGATTGTATTACCCATTTTGGGCTATATGCTGGAATTTAATCAATGTAACAATTTCGGCTATGATTAATATTATTTGTATACTAGACACTAGTATAATATCAGATGATTTGATATGAGATGTTTTATTTATCGTAAGGTAAAAACATGTCCGTGTTTATGTGTAGACTTGTCTTATGAGATACTATTGTTTTGATAAAGGAAATTTTGGTAATTTGATAAATTCAGTTGAGTGTGTTTCTCATGCTGGTTTACCAGACTGATCTGGGAGTTCTTCCCTTTCAATGCTCGGGTCAGACCGAGTATATTTACAAGTTCAGATTTGGTGCTTTTGGTGCTTCAGCAGGCGAGCTGGAGATCTTCATTTTCGTATACACGTATCTGTTTTGATTATCTGTTGTGCTTAGTTGTTGTATATTGTCGGCATTTGTGAGAACAGGTTATTATAACTGTCCAGGCTGATAACTAGTGATTGATTGTTGTACTCTGATTGATGTATGTATATACAGTTTCTGTTTTGTAAAGATCATTGATATGATATTATATGTTTTCCGCTGCGATGTGAGATTCTGTATTGTTATATTGGTTCTTTCTTCTCTCTTTCTTCTCTTCTCTTCTTCTCTCTTCTTTTCTTTCTCTTGACTTTCCGTCAGTCTGTGCTTTTTGGGTCGGACATGTGTGGTTCATTGTCGATTCAAAGGGTACGGATTTGCTGGTCGTCACACGTGGTCTCACTAGATATCTATTTATGACAAGAGATGATAGGGGATTATTCATACTAGACTTATTGTCTGACTCGAAGTTTGTGTTTCTCCACGAACTCTCGGGTACTCAAAATTAATTTGAGTAATCCGAGAGTGGGAGACTTTCAGGTTTTTGGACAAATAAGCTTTCGGAGATGTGCAGGAGGCAGTGTTTGCTATATAGGAGCTATTTTTGTTTTCCATTATGATGTACTAAGAACCGTAAAGTTCATATTTATTAGTTCTCTGATCATCATATGGGGACATTTCATATGTCACTCTTGTCGTATTTTGTACATATATATGTGATCTGAACATAGTTAACGTCGAGGATTAGGTAATTAAATTTTAAATTGAAATTCATAAGAAATGAGAAATTTTGTTTTGTTGAAGTTTAAAATTTTTCATATTCTTGTGTTTCTGTGTTGCCAATAGTTTCAAGATTCCTATTTCGGTCACTTGGAAATAACTTCTATGGATGACTGCGGCATCTGTAGCAGTTAGTTTTGAGCCTTTGGAAGCGGGATGCTACAAGTTGGTATCAGAGCATGGTTTATGTACTTAAAAAAGGAACTTAAACCTTAAAAGATTTTAATGCATAATCTAATGAATCTAAAATATGGTTGGGCTTGGGTAAGCGTTATAGTAACGTATGTGTACTTTGCTATGAGTACCTAAGTATGTATTCCCCACTCTCTTAGACCGTTCTTCTGTATCTTACAAAGATTGAATTTTAGGTAGTAGGGAACTAAGATATGGAGGCAGGAAATGGAAGAGTTAATCAAGGGGGAAGACGCACCGCAACAAGTGGAAATGTTCGACCTAATACTAGGAGCAACCAGGGTTGACAGGCAAATGCAAACCCATATGCAAATGCTAATGTTGGTGTTGAGATTCCGCAAGTTGATATGGGGATAATGTATCGGTTCTTCGTGAATATGATTTAAGCTGGAGCAGCTACATGAGTGGCTGTAGGGAATGCTGGAGGAGCTAATTCGGTGGCCCCAGTTGGCAATAATTATGCCAAGCTAAGCAGGGATTATGCTAGTCTTGGAGGGAAGCCTTTTTTGGGAATCGAGGATGCAGTAGGAGTGGAGAACTGACTATTGCATTGTGAAAGGATATTTGCAAATCTCGGCTTGATTGATATGCAGAAGCGAATACTTGCTTCAAGGCAATTGCAGGGAGCAGCATTGTTTTGGTGGAACGGAGTTACCGTGGGAGAGCCAAAGGAAGAGCTGACTTGGGCTGAATTTCGAAGGAGGTTTGAAGAAAGATTTCTTTCAGAGATTGCCAAGTCAGCATTTCTCAAGAAATTTGCACATTTAGTCCAGGGGGAAAGATCGGTGATTGAGTATGCTACGGAGTTTAACGAGCTGTCCCGTTAGTATATTCTAATGTGGGTACAGTCATTCGAAGGAATGATAAGTTTATCAGGGGGTTGAATCCTGAGAACGCCAGTGCAACCATGCCAAACCTCCAGGATCTGTGTCATATTGTTGTTGAGATGGCCATCGGAATGAAGAGATGCTTTCTACTTTTGGAAAATGGAAACTAGCATAGGTTCAGAATTTTCAGGGTAAGAAGTGGAAGTTCTTTAAGAAGAAAGGAACCCAGTCAGGGGCAGCACCCAATAAGAGCAAGGCTGATATTGTCTATTACAAGTGTGACAAGAAGGGGCACTATGCTAATGAGTGTCGCTCGGGTGATGGAAGAGCAGTTGTAGTGAGGCCGAATGTGAAGTGCTACAACTGTGGCCAGATAGGGCATAACAAGGACAAGTGACCCGAGGCTGCTAAGGCTGGAAAGGAAAAGGTCTTTGTGTTGGAACCATCATCCTCTAGACCAATGGCTACGAAGAAAGGAAAAGCTGTGATGGAAGGTATTCTTATGATTCATAGTACTCCAACTAGGATACTATTTGATACCGGTGCACTGCACTCATTTATATCTCAGTATTTGGTAGATTGCTTATGTCTGGAACTTTATACCTTATACTCATTTAAGAGTTGCGAATCCTATAGGAGGGTATGCAACTCTGGGAATGAGATATGACCAGTTAGAACTTTAGATGGAAAATCTAATAAATTGCTTTTAGATGGGATATCTAATGAAGGGGTGGATGGGATATCCAATATATATATGATTTATGGATTTATTTCATACTATGTTAAGACTAACCATTTTTGGTGTAGGAGCATAGTAAATGATTTGCTTGTTTTGTTTTGGATACCAGTGAGGGTAAAACCCATTCCGCTAAGCGGCATGGTCTCACTAGATATCTATTTATGATAAAAGATGATAAGGGATTATTTATACCAGACTTATTGTCTGACTCGAAGTTTGTGTTTCTCCACAAACTCTCGGGTACTCAAAATTAATTTGAGTAGTCTGAGAGTGGGAGACTTTCAGGTTTTTGGACAAATAAGCTTCCGGGGACGTGCAGGAGGCAGTGTTAGCTATATAGGAGCTATTTTGTGTTTTCCACTGTGATGTACTAAGAACTGTAAAGTTCATATTTATTAGTTCTCTGATCATCATGAGGGGACATCTTCATATGTCACTCTTATCGTATTTTGTACATGTATATGTGATCTGAACGTGGTTAACGTCTGGGATTATGTAATTAAATCTTAAATTGAAATTCATAAGAAGTGAGAAATTTTGTTTTGTTGAAGTTTAAATTTTTTCATATTCTTTGGTTTCTGTGTTGCCAATAGTTTCAAGATTTCGATTTCGATCACTTAGAAATAACACCTATGGATGACTGCAGCATCCGTAGTAGTTAGTTTTGAGCCTCCGGAAGCGGGATGTTACACATCCGTTATTTTTTATTTCACACTTAAAAACATGAGCTACCTATTCCATTTAGTCTTTAACTGATTGTGTTTTTATTTACTTTGTATTTAAAGTATCGATGTACTAACTTCATGTATTTGTTATTACTTACTTTCTGCTACTTCCATCCTGTTCACATTTGTATCTTACTAAACCTATACTATATATATTGGTTACTGTAGATAAAGGTTAGTAATGAATCATTGTATACAATGGCATACTTATTCTACTTCAAACTCATGGACACAAAATACTTCAATTCGTATGCTTAATTTGACTACACACTATATCTATATGCATATTTAATAGCCAGACAATATGTTATTTTTATTTTGAAATGAGAATTGAGAACCGAGTATCATGGCTGAAGCTAACATCACTCTTTTAACATTACTTATGTGTAAGACCGTATGTCTTGCCATTATCACACGGTTGATTAGTACCTTGAACCATTCCTTTAATAGGTTAAAATTCTATAGTACAAAATTTTAAGTCAACTCTAGAAAACCCAAAAAATGGAGAATTAGATAATTTTGATAAAAAAAAGAGTACAAAATTTTTTTAAATTTTAAAATGAAAGCTTATGCCATTCTTTTGAGCATGATTCATTATGAGTCTGCAAACCTTTTCGCCAACTAAATTTTTTTCGAATTTTAAGTCAACTCCACCATCTATTGTTATTGATTATTACGCAGTGGAGTAGGAAACGAACCATTGTTGTGCTCTACTTAAGTGAAGCGACGGTATAAGCTTGTGGTTGATAATTCGAGGCCTAACCCTACTATAAAACCACGGTATGCTAGAAAAGCATTAAGGGATATCGTGTCTAGCCGCTTAATCTAGGGTCAAAACTAATATGATAACAATAAGACTGTGAATCTAGATTTATTATTCGAATTAAATTACCTAATTGCAAAGGTTTTGTAAAACTCATATTTGAATTATGTTCAAAAGACCTTCATTTTATGGAAAACAATAAGCTTGTTATTCTCGACACACATAAGTGTCAATTTAATCTAAATATTGAACAATAAGAACATGTTGTTCATATTCCCACTCTAGAAAACCCAAAAAATGGGATTCATAATTTCATGATTGACTTACTTCATGAAATTGAGTCAATCTATTCTGACACTACTGAAAATGAAGATGAAATTATTGATTCCTTTGATAATTTCAAAATCAACATGATTACAATAATTCAGACACATAATCAAATAAAAATAATTCCATTAACTATATATGCTATACTCCCCAAAAAAGAAAAAATAAATTCTCCGGGTTATACATTATATGCAGCAAAATGCTCTAAACTAAGAAGGTACTTCACAACCGAAATATTTTTGGATCTACTAATAAAAATCCCACTAGGATATTATGGACAAATTTATAATATACCTAAACATACTAAAGAAAATATTTTTATAACACATGGATTAATTGAACCCCTTTCTAAAAATAATGCTTCTATACTATTTAAAAGTACTAGTATGGAAGATAAAGATTATATTATAGAGCAAGGAGACCCAATAGGATTACTAGTTCTACATAAATATAAAGACCTTCCAATTATAAAGGAAGAAATATATGATCATGATATGTTTACCCCATTAAGTGGTTCTACGTCCAGATCATCGAGAAATAAAGAATCAGAATCATATCAAGAGTATAGAATATATATGAACACTTTTATATCTGAAGAAACATCAAACCCACAAATACAAGATAGCACAGGAGAACAATTTGAGGTTACTGATGAAGATTTAGAAAAATTAAAAGAGGCAATCCCGCACTCAGATAAAAAGGATATTTATAAACCATTAACTTTTAAATCTAGATTTTTAAATCAACATACATATATATATTTGAGCGTATGCAAGGGAATATAGAATTAAAAGGAGAAGAAGATTTTACTTCTATAAGCCTTTTGAATAGAAATAAAATAGAAAAACTAAAAGCAAAATATCCCAAAATGAAATACCTTCATATAGGTCTAATACAAATAAAAATAATAGGATTATTTTGAACCGGAATTTATACTCCAATAATGATAGTCTACATGGATGAAAGAATTATCAATAATCCTCTAAATAGTATTATTGGAGGAGCTAAGTCAAATTTAGCAAATAGATTATTTGGAGTAATATACATCCGGACTTTTGTATAAGTCTTGATGATTAAAATATAGAAAAGGCCTGTACATTATCAATAAATCTACAAAATATTGAACTTCTATCAGGATTTAAAGTTCTTGGCATATAATAGGAACATTGTATGGCTTTAAATGACACTACTACATTTAAATCAATTACACCCAAACAATTCGTTAAACTATTTGAAGTCGGATTAGGAAAAACAATCCAACCCAGATTGATCGACATAAGGCATTTAAAATTCGATAATGAAATTCAAGTTTTTTGTAAAATCACTTAAACCAAGAATACAATTACCTACAGGATATTTTATAGCATCAGGAAATACCATTTCCACCATAACTAAAAATAATGAAGAAAATACAAATTCACCTAATGCATTAAAAAGATCTCAATCATACAATAAAATGTCTAAAGTTGAATTAACTCCTGATATATTAAAAGGTATCAGTCATCGTATGAGCTTTAGACAAGAAAATCCAATCGAAGGAAGAACATTGAGAATACTTGACAAACAAATAGAACAGGAATCAAACCGAATGGTTATAAAGGTTCCTACAGAAAATATAAAACATCATGGTTAGATCCATTGATCTAAAATGAAAGGCACAATTACATATATATCTACCAATAACGATATGCATCCCTGAATATCAGGAATTCACGGTGCATGCGTTACTAGATTCTGGTGCAGAAGCCAGTTTACTACAAGAAATATTCATACCCCAGTAACTCTGGGTACCCTTGGACAAAAAAGGGATGCTAAATGACTTTATGGGAAGGCAAGTTCCTATTACTCATAAAGCAAAAAATCTACAGGTACAAATACCTGACATACATGGAAATAATAAATCATACAACTTTGATTTTGCGTTACTACCAAAAGAATTTGATAGTGATTGCATTCTTGGAATGGACAATCTTAGACATCTCCCTCCATTCAACAAATATTATTTCGAACTAGACGGCGTTCTCGTACCCCAAGTAACGCTCCCTGCTACAATTGCACCACATTATACTCCAGTAGCACAGCGTGGTGATAAACCTGTTACACTAATTGCGAATGTAAGAACACCAAAAATAATACAACCAAAAATTTGTACATACAATATACTAACTACAAATGAATTTGAAATATTAATACATAATATGTTAGAACCTCTCTATATATAACTGTCGAAAATATATATAATTGCTTTTGATGTTGAATTTTAACCTATATATATAATTGCTTTTGATGTTAAAATTACATTTTTTGTAGATTTGATGGATATTTCATTCCATCTGCGGAACATCTAACTAAGCAAATACAAGGAGCAAAATATTATAGTAAATTTGACGCAAAATCGGGTTTTTGGCAATTAAAACTTGTTGATAAACAATTCATAGAACTAACCGCATTTAGTTGCCCACAAGGACATTTTGAATGGTTAGTTATGCCTTTTGGATTAAAAAACGCACCACGAGTATTTCAAAAATGGACGAACTCTATGTTCGGGCATTTACCCTTTGTAACCGTTTACATAGACGATATCCTCGTTTTTTCCAATTCTGCTGAAGACCATAAACAACATCTCCTTGCAGTAGTATAAATATTACTTCAAAACGGTGTTATTCTAAGTCCTAAAAAAATTGAATTATTTAAAAAAGAAATAGATTTTCTTGGAAAAAGAATTAAAAATGGACAAATAGAATTACAACAACACATTTACACTAAAATTAGAGATTTTCCCAATACATTCAAAACATTAAAAGAGCTTCAAAGTTTCCTAGGATTACTAAACTACGGTAGAAAATTTATTCCTAATTTATCTGCCAAAACCAGAAATTTACAAAAAAAACTAACAGACGAACAAGCAAAATATAAACAACATAATGGAGAACAACCAAGAAGATGGAATACAGACAAAATTCCTATTACCTAACAAAAACAAGAAGAATAAGAGATACAAAAATAAAAGGTCAAATAAAAGATAAAAAAATCCTCTATTTTCCTTCAGATGAAGAATTACTTACACTACAAACTGCCACTTCTGACAATTTTTGGGCAGGAGTATTAATTGCTAAACAAAAGGAAGTTGTAGCATATTCCTCCGGAAAATTTAGCAAACCCCAAATTAAATATGCTACCTATGATAAAGAATTACTAGCTATTAAATTAGCAATCAAAAGTTTACGAATTTACCTTTTACATAGACATTTTGTAATAGAAACAGATAACAAATCTATTGTTCAATTTTTAAAGAAAAAGACTGTAACAATCCGGAAGAAAATCTTCGGAGAATTAGATTAGCTATGTATTTAGAAATCTTTAATTATGATGTCAAATACATTCCAGGATACACTAATTTTGCTGCTGATCTTCTTACCAAGTTATGAAAAATTGATGACGAAGATATAAAGAAAATCAAAGAGTTATTAGAAACTATGAAAAGGCAAGAAGATTTCCAACAAGTGAAATCGTCCAAAAAAAGCCAAACAAGCCTCCAAAGAGGCTTCTTCTTCGCAAGAATCCGAAGATAACAGTACTCCCACAGGAGTAAATGAAGCAAAGGTCCAACAGACCAAAGCAATTCAGACAACCAAAGGAAAGGCAACACCTTCCAATACAGCTCAAAAATTTATTCCAATGAACAAAGGAAAGGCAATTGCTTCCATAGGAGTGCAAAGACCATACGTATCAGCTGTGGTCAAAGACTGGTACAACTTGGAGATGAACGCTTCAAATCCAAACTTATATGACAATTTCAATGGATGCTTTAAAGCTATCCAATCTGCAGACCACAGAGCTGCAAACTTCTGGTTAACTCAACTAGAAAAAACTTATTTGGGACTAAAGCACACAATATCCCAAAAAGAGAAAAAATCACAAGACACCCAAAAACTAGTGTCTAAATTATCGCAGCATTCTTTTACATCTAGGTCTGAAGCTCTAGATTTAAAAGAAGCGGAATTGTTCACTGACAACTTAGCTAAACACAGCCATTTAAAAACAATATTTGCTCAAATGCAAAACTCTGATCTCGTGAATCTAAGAATTCAAGACTTTCTTGAATTACTTACACTTTATGAGATAGACAATACAAAAACCAAAGAGATGGAAGCTAAAATGACGGTACAGGATATGATCTCTTTGTATCAGCAACATCTCATCGACGAAAGCAATCTTCTTCTATTTTTAAAAAATTAGAAGACACGGAGTTAATAAAACCCTTAGAAAATAAGGAATTGATCCTCAATAACAACAGAAGACCACGCTTAATAGCTTGTTTTTCTGAAATACAAAAATATCAAAAACATATCAAGAAAGGCTTAGTGCATGAAATTTATGTCAACACAAGCCATCCTGAAGAATATTCAGACTATATTCCAGATATTTGTACAGCAAAACTTGCTGAGCATTCAAGCAGGTTTTTTACCATGTTCATGTTTAAAATTTGGAGCATTTGGGAAGAAAGACAGTATATACGTCTTTATCCTTCTATCCAATTATGGGAACTGCATAAAGTAACAGAAAATCCCACACATGGATTCGTTAAATTCAATCGAAAAGAATTTAATGAAGAAAATGAACGGCTCCTAGCAGCACAAGAGTTCTTTTCTGAAGCCATTAGCAAAGGCGAAGTCGGATCACACTCCGCAACTGAAGGCAAAATAGTATTGCTGTTAGACTACCTATCAGCCTTCGAACCATCAACAGACAGAATAATGAAGGTTCAACGATTTTTAGATAGTCTCAAAATTGGCCCAGTAGGCACAATGGCTCAAGAAGAATACTTTGAAGAGCAAGTGGAAAAGGAACGACTTAAGCAAGACTCGATAATGAGAGATACTATGGGAATAGACCCTTTCGACGACGAATCTCTAGCTAATCTAGAAATTCAAAATTAAATCAGAAGCATGGTGGACCACTTCGCAGAATAAAGGGACAGAGAATCTAGCCTCTAAACTAGGGTGACATATCACCCCATAGCCTTGCCAGCTTACTTTCTGCAGGAATTAAATAAAGGACATATCCTCTATCTATAAGGGACACATATTAGCCCTATTATGGACAGATATCATGTCTAAAAATAATAAAATAAGGAGAGAAGATGCTATAAAAGGAGGACCCATATGTGAAGATAGATCATGAGAAAAAAATCTTCTTCATTTCCTTTCTTCTCTTCGTTTTGTATCTGCAAGCTTTGTAATATAATCTAGTAGATCAATAAAATTTCAGTTTCTGCAAGTATCTATTGCTGTTTATTTTTGTTTTCTGCTTTCAAAATAAGGTGCTTAAAATTGGTATCAACTTGCAGAGTGCAGTGGAGATCTGAGGCTGGGTATAGTGGTGAATCTATTATGTTATCTTGTTTAGAAGTTCAACCGATAATGATCGAAAAGATTGCTTCTAAATAGATGGAGTATCTAGTATTTGTCGAACGGATAAAGAAGTTATGGGATGGAACAGAGAGCGATGACTTGAATGATTTCAGTCTTGACCAAAATGGGTGGCTGAGAAAGAAAGGAAGATTGTGTGTTCCGAATGTGGGAGACATAAGGAAAGAGGTTTTGGAGGAATGCCATCATTTGAACTTCTCTATTCATCCAAGAGGAACTAAGATGTATCAGGATATGAAGAGGAGTTTCTTCTGGGAAGGTATGAAGAGGGATGTAGGCTTTTAGGTAAAGCAGTGTTTGAACTGCGAACAATAAAAAGTCGAACATCAGAAGCCAAGTGGGCTGCTTCAGCCATTGGATATTCTAGTATGGAAGTGGGATTCTATTTCTATGGATTTTATAGACGGGTTGCCAAGATCAAATAGAGGAAATGAAAGTATATGGGTCATAGTGGACAGATTGACCAAGAGTGCCCATTTCATTCCAGTTAAGTCAACTAGGATGACACCTGTTCTGGCTAAGTTATTTATGAAGAATGTAGTTAGACTGCACGGAATTCCCAGTAGCATAGTAAGTGATAGAGATTCTTTGTTCACTAGTTAGTTCTGAAAGAGTCTATAGGAGATTTTAGGAACCAAGCTCAAGATGAGTAACGCTTACCATCCATAGACAGATGGGCAAACGGAAAGAGTTAACAAAGTCTTGGAAGACTTGTTACGAGCTTGTATGCTAGATTTTGAGGGATCATGGGAAGACCATCTACACTTAGTCGAGTTTTAATATAACAACAGTTATCAGGCTAGTATAGGGATGGCACTGTTTGAAGCTTTGTATGGAAGGCCGTGCAAATCTTCCATTTGTTAGTTAGAGACCGATGATAGGTGTATTCTTGGTCCGAATTTGGTTAGAGAAGCTACAGAGAAGATCGAGTTGATTCGAGCTAGAATGAAGGATGCTCAATCTAAGCAAAAGAATTATGTAGACAGAAGACAAAAAGACTTAGAGTTCTTAGTTGGAGATCATGTGTTTGTTAAGGTATCACCGATGAAGGGTGTGATTAGATTCGGGAAATCAGGAAAGTTGGCACTGAGATTCGTAGGACCATTTCCTATTGTAGAGAGGATCGGTAAACTTGCGTATAGAGTAGAGTTACCGAATAGTTTGGCAGGACTCCATGATGTTTTCCACGTTTCTCATCTAAGGAAGTGTGTTAGAGACCCGGAGTCTCCTATAACACCGACTGTGTTAGATGACTTGGTAGTAGAACCAGACATGACTATAGTTAGAAAGCCAGTTTGGATAGTTGCGAGAGATGAGAAGAGGCTTAGAAATAAGACAGTTAGATTAGTGAAAGTCCAGTGGAGCGACGATGAGAGAGACTGTACTTGGGAGACTGAGAGCAAGATTAGAGACGCTTACCCTGATTTGTTTGATGGTATGTTTTACCATTATGATTGATTGTTATGTACCTCGTCGTAATTTCGAGGACGAAATTATTTAAGGAGGGGAGTCTGTAATGACCCTAATTTTTAGTAACATTTAATTAGGTAAATTAGATGAAATACTGTAAACTGGTTAATGGATTGAGATTTGTGATTAGTAAAAGAAAGCCGTGCCATGTTAACAAATGAACTGAGTAAATTGAAATGGAATAAAATGTTAGGAAATAGACAAGGGCAATATAGGAATAAGTGGATCCTTATACCCCAAACCCTAAACCATGTAAATTCTACACGTTCATTTCATAAGTTCATAATCTAAACAAAGTAAGAGGCCTATCACCATTAAGCTAAAAGAAGAAAAAGATGAAGAAATCAAAGGAAGGAAGATTAATCAATTCAAATCCATTCAAATCTCAAACTCCTTAATCTCAAAGCTAAGGTAAATAATGACTACATCTCATATTTTCTATTGTTTTCGGTTTAAGGTTAATCCGAATTATTTTGCAATCTTATACCATGTTTTTGAATGATTAAATGTTTATATATGCTTGTTGATGATTTATGCTTATTCATATAGGTTTTATGATACGTTTTGATGTGAAAACCCTATAAAATGACATCCAAATGCCTTGCGATTTTAGATTTAGATCAGAAATCATATTTTAGAGATGATTTTCAATTTTCATAATTTTCTGAATTAATGTGGATTTAATATTAATTTTCTAGTAAAGAAAATGATTATTGGGGTTTAAAATAATTTACGGTTAAATTATTTATGTTTTAGGTCTAAAATTAATATATGTTGGAAAACATATTAAAAATGATTTTCTAGAATTTTTATAAAATTTTCCTAAGTGATTTAATATATATATATATAATTATTTAAGGTATAGGACATAAATGTTTTATATATTTATAAAAGGAGAAGGGGTATTTTATAAATTATTTAGAGTAATTACTTCTGAAATTTGGCAGAACTTTTAGAAAAGAAAATGCAACCAATCATATTTTGACAAACAAGGCAGGTTAGTTGAAAAGAATTACTTTATAAAGTAAAAATCAGTTTTTACATGCATTTTTCATGTTTCGCCGCTTTCGGCACCATGCTTTCGACCCGGTACTCCCACCTTCGTCTCCATCGAAACCAATGTGCATGGTATCAAGTCTTAGTACGTAGCGAATTGGATAAAGGCAGAAGGTATGAAGTCGAAACAAAAGGGTCTGAAGGAGGTTGAAATCTTACTTAGCTTTCAAATGAAAATCACGCCTGCTTTGCTTTCGAAAGGGATGCTTTCGACTTGGTTGGCTTTCGACTGGGTAAAATGGTTTTAAAGGAATGGTTTCTAAGAGGTTGTGCCTTTGTCGTAAGTAAATGCTGTCGTCGAGGTCGAAACCAATGCTGCCGCTTTCTTCCTTTCAGCGATGCCTTCAAAAGGGCTATTTTGTTTTGTAAACCCAAGTAGCTTCTCCATTGCTTTCGGAAGGTTGGTTTCGACACCATCGATTCTTTACTTAGGAAATAGCTTTCGAAAGTGTTGCTTTCGACCCTGTTCTTTTATGACCC
Source organism: Allium fistulosum (assembly GCA_030737815.1). NCBI lineage: Eukaryota > Viridiplantae > Streptophyta > Magnoliopsida > Asparagales > Amaryllidaceae > Allium > Allium fistulosum. The sequence goes on from CM060903.1 coordinate 210,342,833, forward strand.
TTTGAGATTTTTAAAGATAAACCCAAAAGGTTTCGAAAGAGATAGTTTTGAATGGTTTTGAAAGGACGTTCCACATGTTTTACTTGAACATGCTTTCGAAAGGTTTGATGGATTTAATGCTTTTAAAAGGTTTTAAAGGAAAGGTTTTGAAGGGGTGGTTCCCTAAAGTATTCGAAAGGTTTAAAGGAAAGATTTCGAAGGGGTGGTTCCCTAATGATTTCGAAAGATTTTAAATGGAGGGTTTCCAATGTTTTCGAAAGGCAATATTTAAAGAGTTTTGAAAAGAGGATGTTAAAGGTTTTAAAAAAAGGCTTTCGAATGAAAGGTTTTTTAATGGTTTCGAAAGGACTATGGCAATGGTTTCGAAAGGGAAGTTTTGGCCTTTCGGCCTAATGTTTTAAGTGTATCAAAAGGTGTACTTTCTATGATTTCGAAAGATATTGTTTCAAGGTTTAAACAAAGTTTTTGAATGTACATCAACAATGTTTTGAGAGAAGCATATATAACATGGCAAAGTATTTTGGGTAAAGCATAGTATATTTTCTTTGTTTAAGTATGATTTGAAAGGATTAAATCTGCTTGATAATAAAAGGTTTTTAAGGAAAATTTTGGGAAGATTACCCTAAGTAAAATGACTCGGATATTTGTATACCAGATGGGACTGGTATAGGGTCGAGCCCTATTCGTTAGCTATTAGCCCTTAGCTAATTTAGTCCAAAATTCCAGTGTGTAGGGCTTTGTCACGGGTAAGACTAAAATAATGTTACACACAGAAGCGAATATATTTGTAAAGAGGTAGGTTATTAGTGAGCCCGCAAAACTATTAGGATCGGTTGACCTGGTGAAAGTAAGTTAGGGACAGACCGTCCAGAAGAGGAGTATCTAACTGATGTTAGATTATTATTTTATATTATCTGGTAGGCCCGAGTCAGCCAAAGGTTAGAAGTTAGCCAGACAAAACTATAGTGTTCGGACAGATATTCCATTTTTACCTGATATATATGTTTACATGATAATGCTTTACAGTTTTAACTAATTTTGGTTGCAGGATTATGATTTGCAAAAGATATGTTTTAAAAGGATATTAGTGATGGGAAACCCGTTCCGCTAAGTGGCGCGGTCTCACTTAATATCAAATAACCGAGATGTATAGTATTATGCACATCAGACTTTATGTCTGACTCGAAGTTTATATTTTTCCCCTTAAACTCTCGGGTGATCAAAATTGATTTGAGTAGGCTGAGGGTTGAGGATTTTTAGGTTTTAGTAGGTTGGCGAATAAAGCTTCCGTAGATGAGCAGGTGGCTGACAGATAACAACTTAGGAGTTTCTGTTTTATTTTGTTTGATTCCGCTGTGTTGTAATATGTCAATTATGACTATATAGTACTCTGGTCATCTGAGGGGCATCTTTATATGTCGCTCTTGGTGTATTTATGTAATAATTATATTTGGTCTAAACCTGGGAAACGTTTGGGATTATGTAACTTGGATATGAAATATTATTTTGAAATGTAATCAGAAAAATGCTTTTATGTGATGATTTCATTTCATATTCAAGTGTTTCTGATATTATGGATACCATTAACATTACCGTATTTGGCCACTGGAAGTTAATACTATAGATGACTGTAGCATCTATAGCGCTTAGCTTCGGGCCTCCAGATAGGGGATGTTACACAAATATGCTCACGTGTATTATATTATTATTATATGCATAATTCAACACTATTTTTTTAAATTATTTTTAATTCACCCGTATATATAATGAAATATATATTGTTTATCTCAAATTTTAACGGCATACAGATATACATACATATATATACTATATATATAGTTATATATATAATAAATTTATTTTCGACAGTTAAAAAAAATGTAATTTTAACATCAAAAGCAATTATATATATATATATTCAATATTAAAAAAAAATTAATTTTGTAAAATCTTATTTTCGGATTAATAAACATTTGATTTCTAACTTAAAAATAATTATTACTATCAAATTATTATTTCGGCATATACATATATATATATATATATATATATGTGTGTGTGTGTGTGTGTGTGTGTGTATCCCTATAGAATATATTATAATTTAAAGTTTATCCGTAGAGATATATATAAAAAATTATTTTTATCTTTCATCATACTATAAGTTAAAATACCTACTTTTTATTTTATTTACAAAGTCAAAAGTTTAAAAATCAAATTTTTTTATTACTCAAATTTAAATTAATTAGGTTGAAATTAGTTAATTAAAAAATATTTAAATATGTTGCCAGTTGTAACACATTAAAAAAATATTTTGGATAAGTAAATAATATTTAATTTCAATTTTAAACTAATATATGTGTAGCTAAAAATAAAATGATTATATATATTATATATAATTCTACCTGAATTTGCTTACTATAAATAAAGTTATTTCATAATTATTATAGATATATTTCAAATTATATATATATATATATTAAATATAAATATTATTTATAAAGTATTAATGGTTGAAAAAATCATTTAATATCTGCATAGTGACTATATTATATTTACATGATTTAAATTATTGTACGTATATATATATATGTATATATATATATATATATATCTGTGTGTGTGTGCACGTGCGCGCCATCTTCTTGGTTGTTCTCCATTATGTTGTTTATATTTTGCTTGTTCGTCTGTTAGTTTTTTTTGTAAATTTCTGGTTTTGGCAGATAAATTAGGAATAAATTTTCTACCGTAGTTTAGTAATCCTAGGAAACTTTGAAGCTCTTTTAATGTTTTGAATGTAATGGGAAAATCTCTAATTTTAGTTTAAATGTGTTGTTGTAATTCTATTTGTCCATTTTTAATTCTTTTTCCAAGAAAATCTATTTCTTTTTTAAATAATTCAATTTTTTTAGGACTTAGAATAACACCGTTTTGAAGTAATATTTGTACTACTGCAAGGAGATGTTGTTTATGGTCTTCAGCAGAATTAGAAAAAACGAGTATATCGTCTATGTAAACGGTTACAAAGGGTAAATGCCCGAGTTAATCCATTTTTGAAATACTTGTGGTGCGTTTTTTAATCCAAAAGGCATATCTAACCATTCAAAATGTCCTTGTGGGCAACTAAATGCAGTTAGTTCTATGGATTGTTTATCAGCAAGTTTTAATTGCCAAAAACCTGATTTTGCGTCAAATTTACTATAATATTTTGCTCCTTGTATTTGCTTAGTTAGATGTTCCGCAGATGGAATGAAATATCCATCAAATTTAGTATAGCTGTTAAGCTTTCTGTAGTTTATTACCATTCTTGCTTTTCCTCTTTTAATTTCAGCATGGTTTCTTAATAAGAAGGCTGGAGATGAGTGAGTGCTGAAACTTTTTTGTATTAATTTTAAATTTAATAAGTCTTTTATTTGTTTTGAAAATTCTTCTTTGTCAGTTGGCGAAACCATGATACTGTTAACTCGAACTTTGGCATCTTTGTATTGTTCCATAAGTTCAATTTTACAATACCTCGGAGCTTTATCAAACCATTTTAATGGATTGTCTGAATAGAGAGGTTCTAACATATTATGTATTAATATTTCAAATTCATTTGTAGTTGGTATATTGTATGTACAAATTTTTGGTTGTATTATTTTTGGTGTTCTTACATTCTCAATTAGTGTAACAGGTTTATCACCACGCTGTGCTGCTGGAGTATAATGTGGTGCAATTATAGCAGGGAGCGTTACTCGGGGTACGAGAACGCCGTCGAGTTCGAAATAATATTTGTTGAATGGAGGGAGATGTCTAAGATTGTCCATTCCAAGAATGCAATCACTATCAAATTCTTTTGGTAGTAATGCAAAATCAAAGTTGTATGATTTATTATTTCCATGTATGTCAGGTATTTGTACCTGTAGATTTTTTGCTTTATGAGTAACAGGAACTTGCCTTCCCATAAAGTCATTTGGCATCCCTTTTTTGTCCAAGGATACCCAGAGTTGCTGGGGTATGAATATTTCTTGTAGTAAACTGGCTTCTGCACCAGAATCCAGTAACGCATGCACCGTAAATTATTTTAAACCCCAATAATCATTTTCTTTACTAGAAAATTAATATTAAATCCACATTAATTCAGAAAATTATGAAAATTGAAAATCATCTCTAAAATATGATTTCTGATCTAAATCTAAAATCGCAAGGCATTTGGAAGTCATTTTATAGGGTTTTCACATTAAAACGTATCATAAAACCTATATGAATAAGCATAAATCATCAACAAGCATATATAAACATTTAATCATTCAAAAACATGGTATAAGATTGCAAAATAATTCGGATTAACCTTAAACCGGAAACAATAGAAAATATGAGATGTAGTCATTATTTACCTTATCTTTGAGATTAAGGAGTTTGAGATTTGAATGGATTTGAATTGATAAATCTTTCTTCCTTTGATTTCTTCATCTTTTTCTTCTTTTAGCTTAATGGTGATAGGCCTCTTACTTTGTTTTAGATTATGAACTTATGAAATGAACGTGTAGAATTTACATAGTTTAGGGTTTGGGGTATAAGGATCCACTTATTCCTATATTGCCCTTGTCTATTTCCTAATATTTTATTCCATTTCAATTTACTCAGTTCATTTGTTAACATGGCACGGCTTTCCCTTACTAATCACAAATCTCAATCCATTAACCAGTTTACAGTATTTCATCTAATTTACCTAATTAAATGTTACTAAAAATTAGGGTCATTACAGACTCCCCTCCTTAAAGAATTTCGTCCTCGAAATTACGATAAGGTACATAACAATCAATCATAAAGGTAAAACATACCATCAAACAAATCAGGGTAAGCGTCTCTAATCTTGCTCTCGGTCTCCCAAGTACAGTCTCTCTCATCGTCACTCCACTGGACTTTCACTAATCTAACTGTCTTGTTTCTAAGCCTCTTCTCATCTCTCGCAACTATCCGAACTGGCTTTCTAACTATAGTCATGTCTGGTTCTACTACCAAGTCATCTAACACAGTCGGTGTTATAGGAGACTCCAGGTCTCTAACACACTTCCTTAGATGAGAAACGTGGAAAACATCATGGAGTCCTGCCAAACTATTCGGTAACTCTACTTTATACGCAAGTTTCCCGATCCTCTCTACAATAGGAAATGGTCTTACGAATCTCGGTGCCAACTTTCCTGATTTCCCGAATCTAATCACACCCTTCATCGGTGATACCTTAACAAACACATGATCTCCAACTGAGAACTCTAAGTCTTTCTGTCTTCTGTCTACATAATTCTTTTGCTTAGATTGAGCATCCTTCATTCTAGCTCGAATCAACTCGATCTTCTCTGTAGCTTCTCTAACCAAATCTGGACCAAGAATACACCTATCATCGGTCTCTAACTAACAAATGGAAGATTTGCACGGCCTTCCATACAAAGCTTCAAACAGTGCCATCCCTATACTAGCCTGATAACTGTTGTTATATTAAAAATCAACTAAGTGTAGATGGTCTTCCCATGATCCCTCAAAATCTAGCATACAAGCTCGTAACAAGTCTTCCAAGACTTTGCTAACTCTTTCCGTTTTCCCATCTGTCTGTGGATGGTAAGCGGTACTCATCTTGAGCTTGGTTCCTAAAATCTCCTATAGACTCTTTCAGAACTAACTAGTGAACAAGGAATCTCTATCACTTACTATGCTACTGGGAATTTCGTGCATTCTAACTACATTCTTCATAAATAACTTAGCCAGAACATGTGTCATCCTAGTTGACTTAACTGGAATGAAATGGGCATTCTTGGTTAATATGTCCACTATGACCCATATACTTTCATTTCCTCTATTAGATCTTGGCAACCCGTCTATAAAATCCATAGAAATAGAATCCCACTTCCATACTAGAATATCCAATGGCTGAAGTAGCCCACTTGGCTTCTGATGTTCGACTTTTACCTGTTCGCAGTTCAAACACTGCTTTACCTAAAATCCTACATCCCTCTTCATACCTTCCCAGAAGAAACTCCTCTTCATATCCTGATACATCTTAGTTCCTCTTGGATGAATAGTGAAGTTCAAATGATGGCATTCCTCCAAAACCTCTTTCCTTATGTCTCCCACATTCGGAACACAAAATCTTCCTTTCTTTCTCAGCCACCCATTTTGGTCAAGACTGAAATCATTCAAGTCATCGCTCTCCGTTCCATCCCATAACTTCTTTATCCGTTCGACAAATACTAGATACTCCATCTATTTAGAAGCAATCTTTTCGATCATTATCGGTTGAACTTCTAAACAAGATAACATAATAGATTCTCCACTATACCCAGCCTCAGATCTCCACTGCACTCTGCAAGTCGAAAACGCTTCCAAATCTTTCCACTCTGCTATCATTGCCAACACTACATTCTGATGCTTTCTGCTAAGCGAATCTGCAACCTTATTACCTTTCTCTGGTGTGTACTCAATTCCAAAACCATAAGCTGCAATAAACTCTAACTATCTTTCTTGTCTCATGTTCACCTCCTTTTGAGAGAACAAGTACTTCAACGACTTATGAACCGTATATAGCTCAAACCTTTCTCCCAAAAGGTAATGTCTACACACCTTCAACACAAAAATCACAGCAGCTAATTCCAAATCATGTGTAGGATGTCTAACTTCATGTAGTCTAAGCTGTCGAGAAGCATAGGCAATCACTTTACCTCTCTGCATTAACGCAGCTCCTAATCCAGTTTCACACATATCTGTATAAACTACCAAATTTTGATTCCCTTCCGAAACAACTAATACAGGTGTGTGGGTCAATAAGTGTTTCATGCTCTGGAATGCTTCCTCACACTTATCGATCCAAACAAACTTCACATCCTTTCGCGTTAGCTTGGTCATCGGTGCTGCTATCCGTGAAAAATCCTTTACGAACCTCCAATAATATCCAGCCAATCCAAGAAAACTCTTTAAAACGGTCACTGTGTCGGGTCTCTTCCAATTATTCACCGCTTCAATCTTAGTTGGATCTACAGACAACCCTTTCTTTGAGACTACATGACCAAGAAACTTCACTTCCTTCTTCCAGAAATGACACTTCAAAAACTTCGCCTTCAGTTGATGCTGCCTCTGCGTCTCAAGCACAATTCTAAGATGAACTTCATGCTCCCTTACATTTCTAGAGTATATCAATATATCATCTATGAAAACCAACATGACTCTATCCAAGTGCTCTCGGAAAACTCGGTTCATCAAGTCCACAAAGAATGCCGACACATTAGTTAGTCCGAACGGCATAACTAACCGTTCGTACGATCCATATCTGGTTCTAAACGCTATTAAAGGAATACTATCCTCTGCTACTCTAAGCTGATGAAAACCTATTGCTAAATCCATCTAAGAAAAAACCTTGGCTCCACGCAACTGATCGAACAAATCATCAATTCTAGGCAACCGATATCGATTATTTATCGTGTTCTCATTCAGCTTACGATAATCGATACATAACCTTAACGCTCCGTCCGGCTTCTTAGCAAACACCATGGCTGCTCCCCAAGGTGAACTACTAGGTCTGATAAAACTCTTGCCTTCCAAATCCCCCAACTGCACCTTCAGCTCTCTCATCTCTATAGGTGTCATCCTACTTGGCGGCCTACACACCAGTTCTGCTCTAGGCACCAAATCAATCTGAAACTCAATGGCTTGTTTCGATGGAAATCCTACTACTGGCTCGAAGACATCCGCGAATTCTCTAACCATGAAAACTCAATTCAACTCGTCATCAAACTCCAAAACACCCAACAAAGCATTCACCTCACAACTAGGGCTACGGTATATACAATCCTGATCACTACAGTCAGAGTGTCTAAGTGATATTTTCCAATCATGGCAAAATATCCTAACATCATACATACTTAACCAATCCATACCTAAAATAATCCTGAACCCTACAAAGTCAAATACATGTAAACTACAAACAAAGGTATGACCTAACAAATCAAACTCTAAGTGGTCACACTTCATCCCAAGTGTCGCACACCCTCCTATCGGATTTGCAACCCTTAAGGAAGTAACTAAGTATGAGGGTTCTAGGTTAAGCTTATCTACCAAACAATGAGATACAAAAGAATGCAATGCACCAGTATCAAATAGAACGCTAACAGGCATACCATGTATCTGAAGCGTACCTCCCAACACTGCCTTTCCTTTTCCTCTACCGTTGGCCTCGAAGAAGCTGGCTCCAATGAAAATACTTTTCCCCTTCCATCCTTAGAAGGCTCCTTGCACTGGTTCTTGTAATGACCAATTTGATCGCAGTTGAAACACTTCACCTCTTTCTTCTCTGCGGCTTTCTTTCCTCTGCTTGTCCGGCACTCATGGGCATAGCGTCCCTTCTTGTCGCACTTATAACAGACCACTTCTGCCTTTCCCTTCTTAGCAGCTTCACCCTTCTGAGCTCCTTTCTTTTGGAAAAACTTCCTTTTCTGACCCTGCCCCACCTGGACCTCCTTTGCCATATTCTTCTCCAGAGAAGCAAGCATCTCCTCATATCTCAATGCAATCTCTATTACAACATCACAAGGATCCCTAATACGAGGCAATGTAGCCCTTGCCAACTCAGGCTTCAACCCCCTTATGAACTTCTCGTGTCTCTTCATCACAGTATCCACAGTGGCATATCCATACCTAGCCAACTCCTCAAACCTTCTAGCATACTCCAACACAGTCATCTCTCACTGTTCCAACTCAGCAAACTTTCTGATCAAGATAGACCTCGCCATCACAAACATGAACCTCTCCTCGAACCTCCTCTTAAACTCAGCCTATGTCATCGTTTCTTCATTTACTCCAATTGTCACACTATTCCACCAGAATAAAGCTGCTCCCTGAAGCTGTCTCGATGCAAGCCTCCTCTTTTGCTCATCATTTAGCCCCAAGTCTGCAAATATCCTCTCACAATGCAGCAACTAGTTCTCCACCTCAATAGCATCTTCAGTTCCGATAAATGGCTTTCCTCCAAGCCTAACATATTCTCTACTCAGAACAGCATAATTGTTGACCACCGGAGCTTTCTGAACTCCTCCTACAGCATTTCCTCCAACCACTCCAGCAACAACACCTGCATGCATCATATTCACGAAAAACTGATGCATAGCTCCTATATCAACTTGCGGGACTCCAACACCCACATTTCCTGCTTGTGCCTGACCTAAGTTTATCCTTGTATTTGGTCTGGAATTTCCATTTGTTGTGGTGCTTCCCACAAGATTCACTCTTCCACTTCTAACATCCATATCCGTATTCAAGCCTCGTGAGATACAGAAGAATAGCCTAAGAGAGATAGGAGAATAGAGATATAGAGTATACTTATATATAACAAATACAAGTACGTTACTATAGCATTATCCCATAGCCCGATCTTATCTCTAATTCCTTAGGATTATGTTTTCAAAAATCATTTTAGTTTAAATTTTTTCATAAACCTATGCTCTGATACCAAGTTGTAACATCCCCAATCTGGAGGCCCGAAGCTAAGCGCTACAGATGCTGTAGTAATCCATAGTATTAACTTCTAATGACCAAATACGGTAATGTTAATGTATCCATAACATCAAAAGCACTTGAATATGAAATAAAATCATCACAGATTAAAACATTTTTCTGATTACATTTCAGAACAACATTCATATCCAAGTTACATAATCCCAAACATTTCTCGGGTTCAGATCAAATATAATTATTACATAAATACGCCAAGAGCGACATATGAAGCCCCCTTGGATGACCAGAGTACTATATAGTCATAACTGACATAATACAACACAACGGAATCAAAAAAATAAAACAACAACTCCTAAGTAGTTATCCGTCAGCCACTTGCTCGTCTATGGAAGCTTTATTTCCCAACCTACTAAAACCTGAAAATTCTCAACCCTCGGCCTACTTAAATCAATTTTGAGTGCTCGAGAGTTTAAGAGGAAAAACATAAACTTTGAGTAAGACGTAAAGTCTGGTGTGAATAATACTATACATCTCGGTTATTTGATATTAAGTAAGACCATGCCGCTTAGCGGAATGGGTTTCCCCTCACTAATATCCTTTTAAAACATATTTTCTGCAAATCATAATCCTACAACCAAAACTGGTTAAAACTATAAAGCATTATCATGTAAACATACATATCAGGTAAAAATGGACTATCTGTCCGAACACTATAGTTTTGTTTGGCTAACTAATAACCTTTGGCTGACTCGGGCCTACTAGAAAATATAAACAAAAAATCTAACAACTGTTAGATACTACTCTTCTGGACGATCTTCCCCTAATTTACTTTCTCCAGGTCAACCGATCCTAACGGTTTTACGGGCTCACCAATAACCTACCTCTATACAAATATATTCCCTTCTGTATGTAACATCATTTTAGTCTTACCTATGACAAAGCCCTACACACTAGAATTTTGGACTAAATTAGCTAGGGGCTAATAGCTGATGTACAGGGAGCGACCCTGTACCAGTCCCATATGGTATACAAATATCTTAGTCATTTTAACTAAGGTAATCTTTCCAAAATGTTCCTTGAAAACCTTTTCTTATCAAACTGATTTAATCCTTTTAAATCATACTTAAACAAGGAAAATATATTATGCTTTACCCAAATTATTTGCCATGTTATATATGCTTCTCTCAAGACATTGTTGGTGTACATTCAAAAAATTTGTTTAAACCTTTAAACAATATCTTTCGAAATCATAGAAAGTACCCCTTACGAATCCTTGAAAGTACCCATTTCGATACACTTTAAACATTAAGCCGAAAGGCCAAAACCTACCTTTCGAAACCATTACCATAGTCCTTTTGAAACCATTGAAAAACCTTTCATTCGAAAGCCTTTTAAAACCTTTAACATACTCTTTTCAAAAATCTTTCAATATTGCCTTTCGAAAACATTGGAAACCCTCCATTTAAAATCTTTCGAAATCATTGGGAAACCACCCCTTTGAAACCTTTCCTTTAAAAACTTTTGAAAGCATTAAATCCATCAAACCTTTCGAAAGGATTTGGGTTCAAGCAAAACATGTGGAACGTCCTTTCATAACCATTCAAACCTATTTCTTTCCAAACCTTTTGGGTTTATCTTGTTTTATTTACATCCATATTTTATCTTGTTAAATAAAATGTGCATATATTTACATCCATATTTTATCTATTTTTATTTAAAAAAATGTCATATTTGGGCATTTTGACATGTTTAAAACCAAAATTCAATTATTTTCAAATCATCATATATTCATCTTTATTCAAGGGCAAATTGGTCATTTTTATGCATGCGTCAATTTGAGAATTTTTACTTGGACATTTTTTATGATTTTTATAGCAATTTGGATGCATATGGAGAGGCTTTCATGAAGATATATGGATGCACAAGAGAATACAAAGGAATGAAGAGGAAATAATTCAAGCTTATGATCATGGAGGACCCCACCCACTTACCTAAATCTACAATTAGAAACTAATGGAAAACTAAGTGGAGGTTAAAGCTTCATGCACTTTTAATCATGGATTAATTAGTGGCTAATGGTTACTTGGTGGCCACACTTCCTAAAGGCCATTTTGGGAAGCACCCTAAAAATTGAATTAGGATTTTATGCATGTATAAATAGCCCTCTTATGTACATGTAAATGATCTTTCTACTCTTAAAAATTAGTTAGGAAATCAAAATTAAAGTTGTAAGCTCTATGTTTCATGAAATAAAAATGGCTTCCTAGCCTCTTTCTCTTCTCTTTTCTACTTGTTTTTATTTACTTTTATGCTTATGCTTATTTCTATGCTCTTTTCTTTTCTTTGTTAGTAGATTAAATTTACATTCATGCAAGTAGTGTAGCTTTGTTTTTTATGCAAGTAGTTAGTAGATAATCTATCTTTCTTCCTTTGCTTAGTTTCCATTTCTTTTCTTTTTAATGTTGAAATTTACAAGTGTTGATTTGATAACACAAATGAGTAGCTAAACCCCTTCAATTTAGGGGTAATGAAGCTCTCTAACTTTATGTAATTTCAACATTTCTATGATTTATGATCTCTTTTATTTGTGCTTCATGAGAGTAGATTTTGATGTAAGTTTATACAAATGGGTTTGATAGCTTACGTTGCATTTGCAAATGAGCTATCCTTATTCAACATAAACACAATTTACATCATCATTTGCTAATTGATTATTGATTTTGAAATGAAAGTAAAAACAAACTTTGATGATCTATGTTAATAATTACAATAGTAAATAGATCATACTTAAAATAGCTTTTCCTTTGGCTTCATTTTCATGAGAATTTATAAGTGGTTTATTTGTTGTATTATAGTTTGATGGTTTAAGTTATGTTAATTAATAACATAAATAAACCATACTTAATGTAAATGCAATAATTATTTCACTTAATATCAATACTAGAGATCATAAATTATTTGTTTGTTGATTTACAAAATAGGAGAGTGGATTTGCCTCTAAATTGTTCTCTAATCTCATAGTTTTTAATCTCATTTTAAATCTAGTTTTAGCTTCATTTTGCTTGTAGTTAACACCTTCCTCTCCATTTGGTATAATTTGATTGAATTGATTTTTAAAATCTAACAATTGCCTGCGGATCGACCAGTACTTGCCACGTACTAACTTTTGTACGCCGTGCGCTTGGGGTTCTTTTAATTTGAAATTTATTGGCGATTTTCTAATCCAATAGAAAATTCATCATTAAACAAGTTTTTGGCACCGTTGCCGGGGAATTGATTTGATTTGATTTTCTATTCTTCGGATTAGTTGTTTGGTTTTTGTGTGTTTTTATTTTGTGTGTGTTTGCATTTGAAAAAAAAAATATTGTGTGTTCGTTTGATTTTTGTGTGCATTTGTTTATATGCTTGTTTCTAGTTTCCTTTTCCATTTTCATTTTCATTTATAAAAAAAACATACACAAATTCATTTCGAAAACAATTTTTTTTATTGCATTCCATTTACATTTTTGCATTTGTAGTTCATTTCCTTCTTTTCTTTACATTTACAAAAAAGAAAAAAAAAAAACACCGTTCACTGTTCACTGTGCAATGCAACACAACCCTCTCTGTAACTCCCTTCAAACTCTCGGTAACCATTGCCAACCTTCCCCACATTCACTTCTAACAACACCGCACATCATTTTCTCAACCTAACCAACAGCCTGAAACTACATACCCACTCAATAGTTCAACAGTTCCATTCACAGTTCCACTCAACAGCGCAAGTACATACTGTTTGCACCCTGATCACCCCTTACAACATTGCCTGAAACCAACCATTCTTCCTAAACATACATTACTTCACCCACTTCATAACACAACAACTACAGCCCTCTGCAATTCCACCCTTACCTGCTACAAAGCTACCACTATCATCAGTACTGTTGCCATTCACTTCTCCAAATACTTCAACAAACAATCACCCAACATTTCCATTAACCTGCACATACAAGAACATCTCTAACATCCACAAACCATAATATACTGCCTTCATTCACTGTTGTCCATCCATTCTCCATTAAACTCCACTACTGCCCGAACAACTACATACATCTTCATTCATCACCTCCATATAACATCACAGCAGCAATTCCCTGTCACTAACCAACCATCCCACTCAACCACCACCTTCTTCATACTACTGCCTAACTGCCTTCACACTTTACTGCACAGTGCCAAGCTTGCCTCATCAAACTGCATCAATAGTTTTACACTATCTAGTGCACAACAACTATAATTCCACTACCTTGCCAATCTGCACCTTCAAACTCCTTACTGCACCAAACCTGACACCGCTACCATCAGCATTCACTTCAACTACAACAACTTACCATTCACGATTCAACCTGCCTGCTACTATACTACCCTCCCCTTCTCCACTGCCTACTTGCCACCATTCATCCATTACCAAAACAACCAGCAGCATATCCAAACCCCAATCCCCAAGACAACAAACTTCTCACAAATCTTCACCACAAACTTCTAACAACACTCTTGCATACGTCACTACGACCACCATAGTTCCATCACAAGCTACAGACCATCAATACCACAAACACACTTCTTCATTCTACCAACCCGCAACCTCAAACCAAGAAGAAAAAGGAAGAAAAAAAAGAAAGAATGAGCGCAAGAAAAAGGAAGAAAAAAAAGAAAGAATGAGCGCAACTTTCATCACCTAAAATTGACTTAGAAACCAAACTACAAATCCCTAATTGAACTGACCAGAGCAAAAACTCCAATTCCATATCTTCGAACCCAAACATACGAACTATCTCCACTTCACCCAAACCACTTGCCGCCATCAATTCACCTTCCTCCGATCACCACGACCATCCTCCTGGATGCTACAACCTCCCCAAAAAAACTCGCGACTTCAACCGCGACACTCCTCATACCCAAAACCGCCAAACCAATTCCGAACATCGCTTCCAAACGTCAACCCCAAATCCCAATCGCCGAACGACTCGCCCCCACAATCGCTTGCGAATTGAAATTTACCCAGTGGCTTATATTTTCGAACGGGAATTTGGATTTAACAAAAAAATAATTGTAGTGAAATTGTGATTTACTGAAGTGAATTGCGAAAGTTGTTTATGTGAAGTACTAAGGTTTTATAACTTTGGGCCGGGTTGGTTTTGAATTTGCGTCTCTTCTTTTCTTTATTATTATTTTACCTTTTATTTACTTAATTTGTTTAAACAATTAGGCTCTAAAAAAAGAAAGAAAAAAACAAGTTTCACTTTGTTTAATTTTCATTTTTAACTTGTTTTACTTGTTTAGTTTTCATTTTCACCAGTTTTTGTTTTCATTTGTTTTACTTTCATTTTTTTTGTTTTTCACTTGTTTTATTTCCTTCTTTGATAAACATATAAAAAGAAATTGTATATACCTTGTTATTAGTTTCAGGTTGCAGGTGGCAGAAGTGCTTGCCAAAAAAACTAGCTCGCTCGCTTGTTAAAAAAATTGCCGCTTTAGAAAAAAATGTTAATAATTCTGCACGCTCTGATATCGTGCCCTTTTCCCTTGTTTTTGTCTGAATTGCATTGTTGGTTGCTTGCATTTGCATTTTTATATAAAAAATAAATTTCAAAATCCAAAAACAAAAACAAAATTCATTTTAGTTGCATTGTAAATTCACGTTTAATTTTTGCTTTGCATTCATCTCATCTTATTTTCTTTTCTAAGGGCAATACCGCAATTCACATAAGGTGAGGAGTTTCATCACCCTTTCCTTAACCAACAAATCGCATTTCATTGTAGAATTTGACTAATAATAAAGGTTGGACATTCGACTTAAGGGTGTCACGAGCTCATCTAGGGCTTAATTGTATCTTCATAATTGTTTTCCTTGAACAATTTTATTTCTTGGTGTCTACGCAACGGTAGAGTAATAAGCAGTTATAAAAATTACGGTGATTCGTAAATATTATACTGGTTGTTCCACTGAAGGTACTTAAACCTTCGGCTGCATTGCTACGGTGATTCATGATGCACCGATAAACCCTGCCTTTTACCTGGTTGAGAAATATTTTTGTTGATTTAAGACAAAGTGTGATTATACAATTTTGGGTTAGAAGCTACTAAGGACAGAAAACTGTAATTAAGACCTTTGCATTCATTTAGTTGCATTAGTTCATGCATATTTACAAAAAAATCAAAAACCCAAATCCAAAAAAAAATTGTAAATTTTACTTTCTTAGTTTTTAACCCAAAAAAAAATCCTTTTTCCTTTCCTTTGAAAATTTTCAATCAAAAACAAAAATCCCAAAAAAATATATATAATCTTTTCAAAAAGAAAAGAATTTAAAATTCAAAAATAAAAACAAAAAAATCAAATTCCCATTTTGTAAAAAAAAATTGCTTTTGGTAAATATTTGAAAGTTTGAAAATTTAAAAACAAAAAAAATACAAAAACATATAAAAAAATTTGAAAAGCCAAAATCAAAACAAAAATCAGAAACAAACTTTTCTTTTGAAAATAAATTTCACTTGGTAAATATTTTTCTTTCTTAAAAAAAAACAAAAACAATTTTTCACTTCATTTTCCATATCTTCTTTCATTCTCTAAACTCGATTCTAGCTTCCTTCTCTTCTCAACTTTCACTTGTGCATGAGTACTTGGACTCGTGACACAACAACAAATCATTGGACTCGCGACTCAACAACTAATCGTTTAACTCGAACAAACGATCCTCCCGAAATGGCGAACGAGAATGCCCCTCGAACTCTTATGGATAGAATCTTTCCCGATAGAGTTTCTATTACATCTTGCATCACGTTACCCGCCCCTATGGGTAACCATTTCGAAATTCACTCGAACCATATTGCCACACTTTCGAAATTTGGCAATTTCGAGCACGATGACCCCTACATTTTCTTGACTAAATTCGAACAAGTTTGCGTAACCATTAAACTCCAACAACTTTCCCATAACGGAATCAAACTTCGATTAATCCCATTCGCTCTTACGGATTATGCTGAAAAATGGTTATACAGCTTACCATCGAACTCGATTAAAACTTGGGAAGAATTCGTAAAAGCTTTCTTAAAAAAGTTCTACTCCTTGGAAAAAAATGAGTAGAATCTGAAATGAAATTGTAAATTTTCATCAATTCAAGGGAGAACCATTCGGAAAATATTTTGAAAGATTCAAAGAGCTTTTGATAAAATATCCATACCATAACTTCGAAAAATGGACGATTTGCCAAATCATATACGATGGACTCAAAAATAGCTCATGAACCATGCTCGAATCAATGTGCCAAGGCAACTTTCTTGCCCAACATCACGACGATGCTTGGCAATTTCTTGAAAACCTCGCCGAAAAATCATCCCAATGAGAACGTTCGAACGAAAAATCAATTCACTCACGATCGAGTGCACACTCGATAGGATCTTCTTTTGCTTTGGAAGCTAAGATCGACGCAATGATTAAAAATTTCGATAACATTTTCTCATCGAATCAAATGAACCAAGCTTCCCAACCGATGTGTTATAAATGCAACGATCCTAATCATATAGCCGATCGGTGCCCTAATTCTGTCGAACAAATCAATGGTTTCAATAAAGCTAAAAATGACCCATTTTCTCCAATGTACAATCCTGGTTGGAGAAATCATCCAAATTTTTCTTGGAACCAAAACAATCCCAACATGAATACAATTCGTCCCAATTTTCAAGCATTTCCGAATAATGCTTCGAATCCTCCCTTTCAGCCCAACCATTTTCAACCAAACTTTGCGAGTCCATCTCATAATCAACCGCAATAATCAAATTTTCAACCAAATGCTTCCATCCTCTCCAAGACGATAAACGTTTAACTTCGCTTGAGAAAATTCTTGAAACATTGGCTAAAGCAACTACTCAAAGCCTTCAATCAAACATCAATTTGCAAAATTTATTAACGTCATATATGAAAAACACAAATCAATTGATTGCAAAACTTGAAATGCAAATGGGTCAATTAGCCACGTTTGTAAGTGAACGTGAACGAGAAACATTCCCAAGCCGGCCTCTTCCAAATCCCAAAAATCAAAACGCAAATTCAAATCAAGCCCATGTTGTTCAAGATAGCAATGTCACCCAACTGAATGCTATCACAACTTTACGTTCTGGTAAACAAATCGATAATTAAGTCATTAACCCAAACGATTTACCGAAATCCTCTCTTCACACTTCTAAAGCAACGAATGAATCTGAACAGAACGTGGAGCCAAACGTTGAATCGAATGCCAATCAAAATTCTTCTTCTACTCGAGTAGACCCGCCAACCGAGTATCGCGTTCCCTTTCCACATCGTCTTCGACCAAAGAAACACTCGGACCAAATGGAAAAGATTTCGGAAATTTTTAAACAAGTCAAAGTTAACATTCCGCTTCTTGACATCGTTCAGCAAGTCCCCACGTACGCGAAATTTCTTAAGGACTTGTGTACCCAAAAGTGACACACTCAAGTGCCCAAAAAAGTCTTCTTAGTCGCCAGTTTGAGTGAAGTCTTGTGCCAATCCATGCCCATTAAATACAAAGATCCTGGCTGCCCTACGATTTCGTGTATAATTGGAGACAAGACGATTAACAAATGTTTGATAGACTTAGGCGCGAGTGTCAACTTGTTTCCATACTCCGTGTACGAACAATTATGCTTAGGTGAGCTCAAACCCACAAAATTTACGCTTCAATTCGCCGATTGTTCCATTAAGAAGCCCGTGGAAGAAATCAAGGACGTTCTCATTCGAGTAGGGCAATTCATATTTCCCGTTGATTTTATCGTTCTCGAAACACAACCCGTGACAAATCCCGCGAGTCAAATTCCATTGATTTTAGGCCGACCATTCTTAGCCATCTCAAACGCCTTAATCAATTGTCATAATGGTTCGATGAAAATCTCTTTTGGAAACATGACTTTGGATCTTAATATTTTCAATCTTGAAAGCCAATCGAATGAACCTCGTGACCAAACGTTGGAAGTTAGTGCCATTCATGAAAACTTCGAAAAAGAGACATTTGATCTTAACGACGAACGCGAAGCTGAGTATGAAAAATTGTTTCATGAAATACCCAATGAGATTGAATACACTCTTCCTTTTGAATCGCTTCCAGTTGAGTCCGAATCTCAAACCAATTATTTGATCGAGCAACTCCCTAAGTTGGACCTCAAGCCACTTCCCGATCACCTTAAGTACGCATACTTAGGTGAAAACGAAACGTTTCCCATCATAATTTCTGCAACTCTCCCTCTTGATCAAGAAACCTCCTTACTTTCTATTCTTTCGAAAAACAGAGAAGCAATTGGGTGGTCCATTACCGATATTAAGGGAATTAGTCCCGCTCTTGTTCAACATCGCATCCATTTAATTGACGATGCCAAGCCTGTTCATGATGCGCAACGAAGGCTTAATCAAAAAATAAAAGATGTGGTGCATGATGAAATTCTTAAGCTCCTCGATAACGGTATCATATATCCCATCTCCGATAGTTCATGGGTTAGCCCAATTCACGTTGTACCGAAAAAGTTTGGGCTAACTGTTGTCAAGAACGATTCAAACGAACTTATTCCAACTCGTACTCAAATGGGTTGGCGTGTTTGCATTGACTATGGAAAACTAAATGCCACAACACGAAAAGATCACTTCCCTCTTCCTTTCATTGACCAAATGCTCGAACGTTTAGCCGGCCACGAATTTTACGGCTTCCTTGATGGTTATTCTGGCTATAACCAAATTCCAATCGCTCTTGAAGATTAAGAGAAAACAACTTTCACGTGTCCATTCGGTACCTTTGCTTATCGACGTATGCCATTCGGACTTTGTAACACTCCTGCGACTTTCCAACGATGCATGGTTGGCATTTTTTCTGACATGATTGAACGCTTTCTAGAAGTTTTTATGGACGATTTCTCTATCTTTGGCGATTCTTTTTCCCAATGTTTACATCATCTCGAGTTGGTTCTAAATCGATGTAAAGAAAAACATTTGACTTTGAATTGGGAAAAATGCCCATTTATGATCAAACAAGGCATAGTCCTTGGACATATCATCTCAAATAAAGGCATTGAGGTAGATAAAGCAAAAGTTGAGGTAATTGCAAATCTACCCATTCCCAAATCTGTTAAGGACATTCGATCATTTCTTGGACACGCTGGCTTTTACCGACGCTTTTTGAAAGACTTTAGCAAAATCTCTCTTCCTTTGACGACTCTTCTTGGAAAAGACGTTCCTTTCGACTTTAACTCTGATTGTATCTCTTCTTTCGAACATCTCAAAACCGAACTCATTTCTGCTCCAATCAATTGCGCACCCAATTGGGATCTCCCATTTGAAATAATGTGTGACGCTTCTAACTTTGCGGTTGGTGCTGTCTTAGGACAACGCATCAACAAAATCCTTCATGTCATGTACTACGCGAGTATGACTTTGAACGACGCTTAACTCAACTAAACAACAACCGAAAAAGTGCTTCTAGCTGTCGTTTTTGCACTCGAAAAGTTTCGACCTTACTTGATAGGTTCACACATCATGGTCTACACTGACCATACTGCTCTTCAATACCTTTTTGCCAAAAAGGATGCTAAATCCCGTTTGATTCGTTGGATCCTTTACTTCAAGAATTTGACCTTACAATCAAAGACAAAAAAGGATCCGATAATGTCATAGCCGATCACTTGTCTCGTCTTCTGAACACACCATCTTCCTTACTAATCAATGAAAACTTCCCCGATGAACAACTTATTTCAATTTCTATCGATCCATGGTACGCTGGTATAGTGAACTACTTAGTCACTAAAGAAACTCCCTCATCTTGGTCCAAACAGGACAAATGCAAATTCATGTCCCAAGTGAAATATTTCTTTTGGGATGATCCATAATTGTTCAAATATTGTCCCGACCAAATCATCCGACGTTGCATTCCGAATAATGAGATCAGGAATGTTCTTTCGTTTTGCCACGATCAAGCGTGCGGTGGACATTTCGATCCTCGAAAAACTATGGAAAAGGTGCTTCGGTGTGGTTTCTATTGGCCTTCTCTTTTCAAAGACTCATTTAATTTTTAAAACTTGCGATTGATGTCAAATGCTTTTACAAATTTCTCGACGAGATATGATGCCTCTAAACCCCATTCTTACGATTGAAATCTTTGATGTTTGGAATATCGACTTTATAAGACCTTTTCCTAATTCTTTTGGAAACTTGTATATTCTTCTCGCCGTCGATTACGTCTTAAAATGGGTCAAAGCCGTTCCTTGCAAAACCAATGACCATAGAATTGTTGTGAAATTTCTCAAAGAAAACATCTTTTTGAGGTTCGGCACACCTTGCACCATAATCAGTGATAACGGAACCTATTTTTGCAATCGATCTTTTGAAACATTAATGAAGAAATACTCGATAACCCACAAGTTATCCACTCCATATCATCCTCAAACTTGTGGGCAAGTTGAAGTTTCAAATCGTCAAATAAAACAAATCTTGAAGAAAACTGTCAACAAAAATTAAAAAAATTGGTCTCAGAAATTGATCGACGCGCTTTGGGCTTACCGTACTGCTTTTAAAACTAACCTTGGGATGTCTCCATTTCGTTTGGTTTATGGGAAACCTTGCCATTTACCGGTTGAAATCGAACACAAAGCATTGTGGGCAATAAAGAACTTAAAGTTTGATCTCGATAAAGCTGGCGAAAACCGAAAATTACAACTCAACGAACTAGAAGAACTTAGGAACGACGCATATGAAAACGAGAAAATTTACAAAGAAAGAACAAAAGTTTTTCATGACAAGTCAATCCTAAGAAAAACGTTTTCTCCTAACCAAAAAGTTCTTTTATATGACTATAGACATCATTTATTCCCTGGGAAACTTAAATCGAGATGGACCAGACCATTTGTGGTACAAACCGTTTTTCCACATGGCGCCATAGAAATACAAAACCCTAGGGATGGATCGATTTTCAAAGTCAACGGTCATCATTTGAAACCTTTCTTGGAATTGCCAAATAACCAAGAGGAGGAGCTCATGATCCTTTATGAGTCAAGCTACGTCTAGTAAGAATGTTAACCCTCTTTTGTAAATATGTACGTATTTTTCCCCATTACATTCATTATATCGTGCATTAACTGTAGGGACACAGTTAAAAATTAAGTGTGGGGGGAGTCTCATTTTCATTTTTTAAAAACAAATTTCATGGCATTTTTGAATTTTCATTTTCTTTTAATTCAAAAAAAAATCTCAAAATTTCTAAATCTCAAAAACATTTTCTTTTTAGCATTTGATTTATTTTTGAAGAAACACTATAGGATAAGTATAAGTTTTGGTTAATAAATTGAAAATTTTGAAAATTTATTTGTCTTAATAAAAATAAAAATGAAGTTTGATTACAAATAACAATGGTTTAACTAGTATATAGGAAGGTTCATATGTGTTAATTATGAAGTATATTCTAATTGAAAATCTTTGTTTAAAAAAGTGGTAAATTTAAAGTAAAGGCTATAACATTTTTATCTTCTAAGTTAAATGGTGCTAAGATGATTTTGCAAAACTCTCTCTTTCTAAAAAAATAGAAAAAATACACAAAAAAATATATAAGTAAAAAAAAATATTTGTATATATGTATATATTTTTATCACCTAGAGTCATGTGTTGACACCGTATGTTCACTCGTCATGCTCTATACCCTTCTCACGTAAGCCCGAAAGGCAGTGCACGATCGGTATATCTGGCCTCAGTTTATCTGAGTTAGGTGTATGTATATTAAAATTCTGTTTAATAACGCCTACAGTCGATAAGTGTTCACACTTGTGTGTTCACTCGCCACGCTCTATATTCCCCTCAAATCAGTCCGCAAGGCAATGCACGGGTAATATATCTGGCCTCGGTTTACCTGAGTTAGGAATATGTAAATATTGTTAATATCAATAAAATTTTCAAATAAGAAAGAGTAAGCAATTAAAATCCAAGCACTATTTTTACTTATTTGATTTGACTTGTTATTAAAAAGAAATGAAAATACCACTTTGATAAATTTTGATAATCAACTAAGGATCTATTTCATAGTTGCATACCAACCGAAACAACGAGTTAAACTATAGTCTATTTGTTACGATAACTTCGTTTTTATTGGAAGTTTTGACGAGTAAATGACTTAAATTTTCAAGATAATGACCAAAACTTATATTTAACTTATTTGTTTCAATTTAAAAGTAAATCCTTCATTTTTAAATATTTTCAAAAACTTGCATTCATCTCATTGTAAATAAATCTTGCATTTTGTAAATATTTTCACTTTGCATTCAGATTTTGTGAGTAGTATCCGCTGAAAACCCTCACGAGACAACACTCGTCCTACTGGGGACACCCATAGGTTTAATGGCTTGTTGCATATGCTCAACGCAATCGTTCTCCCTACAAAAACAGATTTATCTTAGTTTTCCTTTATTCGAGGATGAATAAAAAGATAAGTGTGGGGGTATTTGATGTGCACGTAAATGTGCATATATTTACATCCATACTTTGTCTATTTTTATTTATTTAAATAAATGTCATATTTGGGCATTTTAACATGTTTAAAATCAAAATTCAATTATTTTCAAATCATCATATATTCATCTTCATTCAGGGGCAAAATGGTCATTTTTGTTCATGTGTCAATTTGAGAATTTTTACTTGGACATTTTTTTATGATTTTTATAGGAATTTGGATGCATATGGAAGAGGCTTTCATGAAGATATATGCATGCACAAGGGAATACAAAGGAATGAAGAGGAAATAATTCAAGCTCATGATCATGGAGGACCCCACTCACTTACCTAAATCTACAATTAGAAGCTAATAGACAACTAAATGGAGGTTAAAGCTTCATGCACTTTTAATCATGGATTAATTAGTGGCTAATGGTTACTTGGTGGCCACACTTCCTAAAGGGAATTTTGGGAAGCACCCTAAAAATTGAATTAGGGTTTTATGCATGTATAAATAGCCCTCTTATGTACATGTAAAAAATCTTTCTACTCTCTAAAATTAGTTAGGAAATCAAAATGAAAGTTGTAAGCTCTATGTTTCATGAAATAAAAATGGCTTCCTAGCCTCTTTCTCTTCTCTTTTCTACTTGTTTTTATTTACTTTTATGCTTATGCTTATTTCTATGCTCTTCTCTTTTCTTTGTTAGTAGATTAAATTTACATTCGTGCAAGTAGTGTAGCTTTGTTCTTTATGCAAGTAGTTAATAGTTAATCTCTCTTTCTTCCTTTGCTCAGTTTCTATTTCTTTGCTTTTTAATGTTGAAATTTACAAGTGTTGATTTGATAACACCAATGAGTAGCTAAAGCCCTTCAATTTAGGGGTAATGAAGCTCTCTAACTTTATGTAATTTCAACATTTCTATGATTTATGATCTCTTTTATTTGTGCTTCATGAGAGTAGATTATGATGTAAGTTTATACAAGTGGGTTTGATAGCTTATGTTGCATTTGCAAATGAGCTATTCTTATTCAACATAAACACAATTAACGTCATCATTTGCTAATTGATTTTTGATTTTGAATGAAAGTAAAAACAAACTTTGATGATCTATATTACTAATTACAATAGTAAATAGATCATACTTAAAATAGCTTTTTCTTTGGCTTCATTTTCATGAGAATTTATAAGTGGCTTATTTGTTGTATTATAGTTTGATGGTTTAAGTTATGTTAATTAATAACGTAAATAAACCATACTTATGATAAATGCAACAATTATTTCACTTAATATCAAAACTAGAGATCATAAATTATTTGTTTTTTGATTTACAAAAATATGAGAGTGAATTTGCCTCTAAATTGTTCTCTAATTCATAGTTTTTAATCTCATTTTTAATCTAGTTTTAGCTGCATTTTTCTTGTAGTTAACACCTTCCTCTCCATTTGGTACAATTTGATTGAATTGATTTTTAAAATCTAATAATTCCCTGCGGATCGACCCGTACTCGCCACGTACTAACTTTTGTACACCGTGCGCTTGCGGTTATTTTAATTTGAAATTTATCGGCGATTTTCTAATCCGATAGCAAATTCGTTGTTAAACAAAATCTCAAAGTGTCATAAAAGAACAGGGTCGAAAGCCACACTTTCAAAAGCTATTTCCTAAGTAAAGAAGTGATGGTGTCGAAACCCACCTTCCGAAAGCAATGGAGAAGTGGCTTGGGTTTTATAAAACAAAATAGCCGTTTCGAAGGCATCGCTTCGAATGGAAGAAAGCGGCAGCAAAAGGGTTTCGACCCCGACGAAAGCATTTAGTTAAAAACAAAGGCGCAACCTCTTAGAAACCATTCCTTTAAAACCATTTGCCCCAGTCGAAAGCTAACCAAGTCAAAAGCATCCCTTTCGAAAGCAAAGCAGTTGCGTTTTTCATTTGAAAGCTAAGTAAGGTTTCGACCTCCTTCGGAACCCCTTTGTTTCGACTTCATACCTTCCACCTTTATCCAATTCGCTACATACCAAGACTTGATACCATGTGTTTCGATGGAGACGGAGGAGAGAGTATTGGGTCGAAAGCATGGTGTCGAAAGTAGTGAAACATGAAAAAAGCATGTAAAAACTGATTTTTATTTTATAAAGTAATTCTTTTCAATTAACCTGCCTTGTTTGTCAAAATATGATTGGTTGCTAATTTTCTTTTCTAAAAGTTCTGCCAAAATTTTAGAAGTAATTAATTTAAATAATTTACAAAATACCACTTCTCCTTTTATAAATACATAAAACATTTAAGTACCATACCTTAAATAATTTTATATATCTATTAAATCACTTAGGAAAATTCTATAAACATTTCAGAAAATCATTTTTAATATGTTTTCCAACATATATTAATTTCAGGCCCAAAACAACTATAATTTAACCGTAAATTTTTTTAAACCCTAATAATCATTTTCTTTACTAGAAAATTAATATTATATCCACATTAATTCATAAAATTATGAAAATTGAAACCCATCTATAAAATATGATTTTTGATCTAAATCTATAATCGCAAGGCATTTGGATGTCATTTAATAGGGTTTTCACATCAAAACATATCATAAAACCTATATGAATAAGCATAAATCATCAACAAGCATATATACACATTTAATCATTCAAAAACATGGCATGACCTTGCAAAATAATTCGAATTAACCTTAAAACCAAAAAAAATATGAGATGCGGTCATTATTCACCTTAGCTTTGAGATTAAGGAGTTTGAGATTTGAATGGATTTGAATTGATTAATCTTCCTTCCATTGATTTCTTTATCTTATTCTTCTTTTAGCTTAATGGTGACTGGCCTCTTACTTTGTTTTAGATTATGAACTTATGAAATGAACATGTAGAATTTACATGGCTTAGGGTTTAGGGTATCAGGATCCACTTATTGCTATATTGCTCTTGTCTATTTCCTAACATTTTATTCCATTTCAATTTACTTAGTTCATTTGTTAACATTGCACGGCTACCCTTACTAATCACAAATCTCAATCCCTTAACCGTTTTACATTATTTCATTTAATTCACCTAATTAAATTTTACTAAATAATATTACTAAAAATTAGGGACATTACAATTTGTTAACTGGGTTTTTTAACCAAGCAGAAATCATTAGGAGTTAGAACGTCAATACGAGGACAAAACGACTTGAAATTGAATAGAGATGTTCAGAAGGATAAGAGGAAAGGCTCAAGAAAGTATAAGTCAAAAATAAGCTAAGTATCTAACGTGGTACGAGTCAACCCCCTTGTCTCTGTACTGAGTCTAAATGCCAAGTCATGTCATCCTCATATTTTTACCAAGTGGTCCCCAAGTCTTCCTAAGCATGTTCAAGAAGTAGAGTTCTACTAAGCCAATCGTGAGAAATGAATACGTGACGGTCCAAACTGTAGGATAATTCAAGTCATGGAAGAACTATAATCAAAACTCATCGATAACCTACCTAATTACACGGAGGGATGTAGACTAACCAAGGAGTTCCAAATATTAGGATTCAGCCAAATGTTGGTTAAGGATTAAACTCGGCACCGAGTCAAGGCCTTGACTCGGTACCGAGTTTAGCCATTAACTCGGGTCGTCCCGGTATCTCTTGTGCTATCTTGGGTCACTCCTTAGACTTCTTTGGTGGTGGGGTTTTGTTCCGACATGATTGCTACCCCTATAAATACAAACTATAGAGCAACCATGAAGGGATCTGGATTCTTCTATCATTACGTGGGATCTCCATCTATTCTTTAACTCTTTCATCTTCAACATAGTCACCAATGCAGCTACTCTACGCAATTCTAGGACTTAGAATCAGTTTAACCCCTATACTTATGACTAATTCTTTCTTAATCACCTTGTAATCTTATTCAAGCTAGATCAAAATAAATAATCAAAGCTATAAAGTGGATGTAGGCTTAGTTAACAACTGAATCACTATAAAAATCTTTGTCTTATTTACTTTTATGATGTTTTCTATTATATTTTCTCTGTTCTAACAGGGTTGGTGCTTTCACATCATACTCCAGGATGTTGGTCTATTTTTTGGTTAACATTTTAGAGCTTTCATTGAGAACAAAGAACCCAAGCTTGGATCCAGCTATCTAATTTGGATTGGATAGATCTAGAGGTTAGATTAGGAAAGTTTGCTTGAAGAAGGTTAGAGATTCGCTATTCTAATGGCTCAAGGAGGAAGTCAACATCTGGAAGATCTGTTGGGACAACACTTAGTTTTGATGAAACCAATCTCCAGCAAACGGAAGTGAACAACACTAATAATCATCGAACAGAGGTTAATGCTGGAAACCTAGCACCAGGTGCTTCCTCTCAACAAGAGGTTGTAACCAGAGGAGAGTTTAACCAAATGGTTAATCAACTTAATTAGAAGATGACTGATAGTCAGAAGGCTCTTATAGACAATATTGATTTTTTTCTAGCACTACAACCACCAACTGCCATAAGGACTAGGCCGGAAAATGCAGAAGCTATGGGATAGGAGAATTCCTTTTTCTCAGGATTGAATAGGAGGGATGGCAAGCAAAAGAAAAATGAGATAGTTGGTGTGCCACTGGAATGGTTATTGAAGGTAATGGAAGTACCCCTCCCGCTGGATGACAACCTGCTACAAACCCTAACCTTAGAGTGAAGGCTCAACCAGGAGATATTACAATGTTTCTCTTTTATTCTGAAGATGATATGTAACTTGATACTAAAGGAATGGAATTGAATGCTGACATAGATAGGAAAAATGCCGGGAAGGAAGCTCAAATTGTCGCTATAAGGCAACAGTGTGCCAACGGAATTCTATAGGAGTGGTTCTTCAGCGGAATGGAGGGTACCTACGATTCAGTTGGCACACCAAGGCCTTTTGTTGAGTCCAACGCTTGGGGTAGCCCTTGATAGTCGACCTGTGGACTACCGGACTAGTGCGGCATTAATTGGGGATATGGTCAAGCGCTTAATGGAAGAAAGTAAAGGCAGGAAGGACGACGATTAGGGTTCTGCACCAAGCCGAACTTCGTTTACTGAAAACATTCAAAAGGAAGAGTACCTCCAGAAGTTTACAATGCCCACATGCCATCTTATAACAGGACGATGGACCCCAAACAGCACTTGTACAAATACAATTGGCATATGGATAGAGCTAAAGCAACAGATGATGTCCGCTATAGATGTTTCCCTATCTTCTTAGAAGTTGTTGCTTCTAAGTGGTTTTCCAGACTCCCACCAAGATCCATTTCTACCTTAGATGAGTTGCAAGGAAATTCTTAGAACAGTTCAAACTTTACATGGCACAGCCAAAGGATGTGATGTCTCTATCTGGCCTTTTCCAGGGACCAAATGAGTCATTAAAAACCTTTATGAACTGGTTCACTATTGCGATGACTGAAGTGAGCAATCCTAATGAAGATACGATATTCATGGTTCTAATTCGAGCTATCCATCTAAACACAGACTTAGGAAGATTGGTTAAGACGAAACAACCAACCACCATGAAGAAGTTTAACCAAAAGGCAAGCCAATATATGAGATTGGAAGAGTTAGACACATTGGAGGGCAAGACCGCCAATGTACAACCAAAGGAGATAGTTCAGAGCAATGTAGCGGTCAACCAGGATGGAAACTAGTTTGGAGTCACGAAAGAAATGCAGGGAAAGATAGAAATCATAAAAGGAAGAACCAGAACACTAGTAGGCATGATGGGAATGGAAAGCGAATCAGGAACCTGAGACCCAAGGAGTATACGCCATTGAATGACAGATTGGAGAACATCTACCTTGTAACTCATGGTACTGAGTGATATAACAAGCCTCCCAGAAAGGAAGAATCCGAATGACAAAAGAAATCAGAGAAGTTCTACTGCTTCCATGAGACTCACGGGCATAACAAAAATGAATGTCGACATCTGAAGGACTTAATCAATAATTAATTAGGAACAACATGCTCTAGTAGTACGTGAAGATATACCAAAACTATGACCAGCCTATTGGACCCCAAGTTCAAAGTCCTCAAGGAAACCAATCCAGACACAGTGGAGAAGGATCCAAATGGACATAATAGAGACTTATTATCAGCACTATTTCTAGAGGACCTCACCCGGTGCAGAAGAGATAGGGAGAGATGGAGTGATATGCAAGTTCACTAAAGCACGCTCTGAAAGAAGCTTGTTTTGCAATTGGGATGGCACTTCGGCCAAGTAGCAAAGGACACTCAATAATGACATAGTGTTTCAAAACCAAGACAGTGAAGGAGTAGAAGCACCGATGCTCGACCTGATGGTAGTGATAGTCAAAATTGGACTGGCAATTGTAAGCCGAGTCCTAGTGGATAGTGGAAGTTCTATTAACATCTTATTTCGACATACGTTCGATCATATGAAGATCAATATAAATGATGTGTTTGCTTGCCGAATGAAAATCCAGAGCATTACTAGAGAACCAAGAAAGCTAGTTGAGATTATTGACTTGCTTGTTAAGCTCGGAGAAGGAGAACAAAGGGTAGTCCTTGCCAAAACTTTGTAATCGTGGATGAAATGTTAGCTTACAACGCTTTTTGGGGTCGATCGACTCTTGCTGATTTTAGAATTGCTTTGGCCCGGTGGTGCCTAACATGAAATTTTCGATGTAGAATGGGGTTGGAGATAGAAAAGGAGATCAAAGCATCACTATAGAATGTTATGTCACTGAGTTACACGAATTGAAATGAAAGGGGAAGGAAAATAATATGTGGACTATAGCCATTTCGACAAGGATTTGGACCCTAGGAAGAAGAGTTCAGGGGAGGAAGAGGCAACACCGACAGAGATTACGGTATCAATCCCCATCGATATGGATGACCCAACTTGAGTCTTAAAAATAGGGTCACAACTTGGGATCAAAATGCAACAAAAATTAATCAAATTTCTTCGCGCCAACCTGGATGTGTTTGCTTAGACGCGTTCTAATATGTGTGGGATATCGTCGAAGATAGCATGTCACATGCTCAATGTTGATCCCAAATTTATTCCCGTGAGGCAGAAGAGATGCAATCTGGGTCTGGAGTGATCCACTGCACTGGAGGAGGAAGTGGATAAGCTATCTGCTAATGGCTTCATCCACGACACAACTTGTAACAACCCTGCTAATAATGATCTAATTAATAATTGATTAACAAATTTAATTATGAATTTAAGGATTTAATTGAGAACTTAAATTATCAATTTTGATAGGTGAATTGGAATTTAGATATTTTATAATATCAATAAAAGTCAAATTTAATTATATGAAAATAAAGCATTTTTTGGAAATCTAAATAACTAGAGTTTTAAATTCTTGTTTAAAAGATTTAAATTTGGTTTATCCTTAGGCAAAGTGTAATAAAGTTATAACTATTGTCTTCTAGAGATTTTAAGTAAAGTAAAAAGAATTCTAAATTTTTGTAAACAAATTGATTTATCTATGAAATAAATGAATGAATGAAAATGTGATTATTTTTTTCCTTAATTGGGTTAGAGTTTTAAATAAACTTTGTTAAGAATAATTAGGAAAAAATAAATAAATTGATGTTATTCGATTTGGGCCTTAGTATTTTTCAGCCCATTAGTTTGAGGGAAGAACCATTTTACAACTTAAATTCCTAACCTCATTCTTTAGCCTATCGTAAAAAACCAACTCCTGTACATCATCGTTTCATCATTTCTTCTTTAAAAACCTAAGCTAATGGAGAAAAGGGAAAGACTAATTTCAGCCCTAGTTTAAATCCTAGAAATTCAAAGTAAATTCTACAAATCCAGAGGAGAGAAGGTATAGAATCCTCATCCTCTATTCTATGTTCTTATGTGATTAAATTTGGGTTTTTGATATCCTTTTTAAATTTCAAAAATTCTATCTTTGATTTTAAGGTGAAGAAGAGGAGTTGTTTTGCTTGAAGTATAGAGTATATTACAAAGGAGAAGGAGAGTGCTAATAGCTTCTTTGATTGTGGTGAGTTAATCTAATTAATCACATATCTATATCTAAAAACGATTATATTCCTTTGACATGCCTTGTTTGATTATAGAGTGGGATAATACTCTTACACATCTACATCTTGATGATTAGTATAATTGAATGGTTTGTTGTTTTGGTTGCTATGATTGTTTCATTAGTTATAAACTAAAATAAATTAGATTAGAGCTTAATAACATATCAAATTTTTGAATTTTATAAAATACATATAACAAACCCTCTTAGGAATGTCATATAAGGCTGCATTATGGATTAATTGAATGTTGCATATGCATCTTAGGTTAATATGCTAGCTTTTACAATCTCCAGAGATGAGAAAAGATCGCCAGAGTTGGCCGGGGTTGGTGTGTAAGATTCATGGCGCCTGCATAGTATAGGAACTGGGTATCAGTTTTGCAAATTCTCGGTATCGGTTTTGATGCAGCACAGGCCTTATTTGCCCAAGGCATGAGTCGTACACGAGATAGCCTAAGTCGTACTATACGACTTAGTGATGATGCAGCACAGGGTATAAGTCGTCTACGACTTAAGGAGGCGGTGATGAGTCGTCCACGACTCATCTGGACAACCAAAGGGGAAGGCATAAGTCGTAACCGACTTAAGGAAGGAAGTATAAGTCGTGACCGACTTATGGAAGAAGCTATGAGTCATCTACGACTTAAGAAACGTGCAGGGTTACGACCTAAGACTACGGGAAGAACAGTTGGAAAATGCAAAGGTTTAAGCCGCTGCCGAGTTAACGACTTAGTTTTGACAAGTGTACGACTTAACAAAGCAGGGAATAAGTTGTTGCCGAGTTACGACTTAGTTAAGTCGCCTGAACTATCTACCGAGTTATGCAGAAAGAAAACAGAGCCAACTGGTGAAGTGTTAAGTCGGCACCGACTTAAGGAAGGTGATGAGTCGGCACCGAGTTACAAGGCACAAGTGTTAAGTCGGCACCGACTTAAGAAAAGTGATAGGTCGGCACCGAGTTACGACTTATTTAAGTCGGTCGAAATTTTAAGTCGCGAAAGCCCTGATGCCGTTGGATGATCTGCCGAGTTAATATCAACCATTGATTTCTTTAAACCACTAATCTGAGATGCGCATGTTTTAAGTCGCCGAAGACTTGTTGCTGTTGATTTCTGCTGCCGAGTTAAGCTGGACCGTTGATTCCTTAAGTCGCTACTAAGTTGAGTCGCGTAGCATTTTTAAGTCGGCAACGACTTAAGTACTTGTATTTTCTTTGATGTTTTTGTCTGTTTGTTAAGTCGGAGGTGTTGTTAAGTCGGTTGCCGACTTAGGAGCTGTATGTTTTTTTCTGGTTTACATGTTGTAGCCTATAAATAGGCGAGATGTTTCATTTGTAAAGGTTGTTGAATATTGAATAAAATTCTCTTTTGATTGCTTTGTGCTTTCATTCAAATTGGTAGTTGAGTGTAATCTCCTATCTCCTCTTTCGGATAATCGAGTGCGCTCGATTCAACGATTGTAGAAGCCGATTCGCGGAATCAAGTGCGCTTGATCAACGCTTGAAGAATTGAAGATCTTTGAACCCGGTATCGTGCGCGATCAACGAGTTCGAGATAGCTAGAGTTCGGTATCTTCGGATCAACGAATTCGGGCAATTCAGCATTCATCAATCCATCGACTGCTACTTTCACCGATCTACATTGTTTTTGAAATATCCGCTGCGTCAGTTTTGGTATCGGAGCTTGTTCTAGCCAATCATAGCTAGATCGAGTCTTGGAGCCTAATCATTTGAAGAGTTTTGAAGTGAGGAGTAGCCGAGCTTGAAGTGTTGGGACACGGCCGAGAGGAAGAAGAAGTCATCATTGTTCGAAGATTGTTTGATCGGATTTGCATTGGAGGCCGAAACTTTGTCCATTGTGTTCATCGCGATTTGCTACAAAGTGGAAGTTTTCGATCCGTTTCATTTTGGATCAAAATCCGAAAAGTGTTAGAATTTGTGAAGTTTCCAAGTATGCCGCCAAGAAGAGCTAATCGCCACCAAAACGTAGAAGCTTTGTATCGAAGAGAAGAAGCTGATGAGATGGAGCAAAGAATCAATGAGAATTTTAGTGAAAAGCTTAACGAAGGAATTGGCCGGTTAGAGAGGCTTATGACGGAGATGAATCAAAATCGGAGAAGGGTTTCACCAGAATCTAATCATGGAGGTAGTAGAGTCTCGCCACATTCCAATCGAGACCGAAGTGTTGAAAACGAACAAGGGCGTGGGAGAAACGTGAATGATCGCGAACGGAGGAACGTAGATAGAAGGGATGATGGTGGAAGGCGTAATGGTAGTAGAGATGTTGGT
Organism: Allium fistulosum; assembly: GCA_030737815.1. Taxonomy (NCBI): domain Eukaryota; kingdom Viridiplantae; phylum Streptophyta; class Magnoliopsida; order Asparagales; family Amaryllidaceae; genus Allium; species Allium fistulosum. Next base: position 210,376,116 of record CM060903.1, read on the forward strand.
GGTCAGAATCGACATCGTTATGCATCTGATTTTGAAGAGGAGTATGATGGTGGTAGTATTCAAGGAAGAGGTCAAGGAAGAAACTATTCTGAGTATGATCACAAGTGGGAATCGGGGATGAAGACAGAAATTCCTGAATTCAAAGGTGGTATGCAAGCAGAGGAGTTTCTAGATTGGGTGGCTAATGTTGAGGAGATTTTTGATTTCAAAGAAGTACCAGAACATCGTAGAGTGAAGTTGGTTGCTACGAGGCTGAGGGGTAGAGCTTTGGCATGGTGGCAGCAAACCAAGCTTACACGTGAACGAATGGGGAAGTCAAAGATTGAATCTTGGGAGAAGATGAAGAAATTGATGAAAGCAACGTTCTTACCATACAATTATCAATCTTTGATGTATCAACGTTTGCAGAACTTGAGGCAGGGCACGAAGACAGTTAATGAATATGCTGATGAATTTTATCAACTCATTGCAAGGAACGATATTATGGAAACAGAAGAGCAGCTGACATCTAGGTTCATTGGAGGATTGAGAATGCAGATTCAGGATATGGTTAATATGTTCGATCCAAGATCTGTAGCAGAGGCACATCAAAAAGCGTTGGCTTGGGAGAAGCAGGGTAGAAGAGGAGGTGGTGTGTTTACTAATCCTAACAATCAAGCGAAGGGTGTTGGAGGAAGTTCTAATGTTTCTAAACCTAACAGTAGACCAATGGTGAAGGAGGTTGAGAAGGCGAAAGTTAATAATGGGTTTAAATGTTACAATTGTCAAGAATTGGGTCATAAAAGCAGTGAGTGTCCAAAGCCAAAGAAGAGAACCATGATTGCAGAAGTTGACGATGAGGATGTTGATGAAGATTGTTCTAATCCAGCTGAGGAGGATGAGCAGGATATTGCGTCGGGAGACGAAGGTTGTAACCTAATGCTGAGAAGATCGTGTTTAACACCGAAGCAGGAAGAAGCTAGTTGGTTGAGGAGTAATATCTTTCAGTCGACATGTACTATTCTGGGGAAGGTGTGTAAGTTTGTGATCGACGCAGGAAGCTGTGATAATATTATCTCAACCGAAGCTGTGACAAAGTTGAAATTGAAGACAGAGAAACATCCGAGTCCATACAAGTTAGCATGGTTAAGAAAAGGAGGAGAAGTGAAAGTGGATAGACGAGTTCGTGTACCATTCTCTATTGGGAAGAAATACAAAGATGAAATATGGTGTGATGTAGTAGAGATGGATGTTTGTCATTTATTATTGGGAAGACCATGGCAGTATGATCGAGCAGTACAACATGACGGTCGGACCAATAGCTACAGTTTTATGTTTAAAGGCACGAAGATTATATTAGTTCCAAAGAAGAGATCACAAGAAGAAAGTAAGTCCGAAGAAATCGAAGAGCTGAAGACTTTATTGACTTTGAAGGAGTTTGTTAAAGAAGTTGAAGAAGAACCGGAAGTATTCTTGTTGATTGGACGTGAGAGTAGTGAAGAAGTTGAAATTCCTGAAGAAGTTAAACCAATCTTGAAAGAATTTGACGATGTATTTCCAAAGGAGTTACCAACGGAGTTGCCACCGTTGAGGGATATACAACATCAGATAGATCTTGTTCCAGGTGCTGTGTTGCCACACAGACCACATTATCGAATGAGTCCGAAGGAACATGAAGAATTGCGGAGGCAGGTAGAGGAATTGCTTGAGCAGGGGCGTGTGCAGGAGAGTCTGAGTCCTTGTGCTGTACCAGCTTTATTGGTACCCAAGAAGGATGGGACGTGGAGGATGTGCACTGACAGCCGAGCATTGAACAAGATTACTGTGAGATATAGATTTCCGATGCCGAGGTTGGATGACTTGTTAGATCAAATAAGTGGAGCTATTATCTTTTCGAAGATTGATTTGAAGAGCGGATATCATCAAATTCGTATCAGACCAGGCGATGAATGGAAGACTGCTTTTAAAACCAGGGAGGGTCTATACGAGTGGTTGGTCATGCCATTTGGTTTATCCAATGCACCAAGTACGTTCATGAGGGTGATGAATCAGATTTTTCGACCATTCATTGGAAAATTCGTGGTGGTGTATTTCGATGATATTCTTATTTACAGTGGGAGTTCAGAGGAACATCTGAATCATCTTAGAGAAGTACTGATGGTACTGAGACAAGAACAATTTTATGCTGCTACAAAGAAGTGCGTGTTCATGACGCACAGTGTTTTATTTCTGGGGTATGTTGTTTCAGAGAAAGGAATACAGGTTGACCAAAGTAAAGTCGAGGCGATCAGAAATTGGCCGCAACCCAAGACGATAACGGAAGTTCGTAGTTTTCACGGGTTGGCTTCATTCTATCGAAGGTTTATACCACACTTTAGTAGTGTGATGGCACCTGTTACAGATTGTATGAAAGGCAAACAGTTTGCATGGACAGAGGAAGCAGGGAGTGCTTTTGGGAAGATCAAGGAATTGCTGACGTCTGCACCAATCCTAGTATTACCTGATTTTCAGCTAGTGTTTGAACTACATACTGATGCATCCAAGGTTGGGATTGGAGGAGTGTTGAGTCAGAAGGGGCGTCCAATTGCATATTTCAGTGAGAAGTTGTCAGGAGCAAAGATGCGATACAGTACGTATGATGTGGAGTTCTATGCTGTTGTACAATCTATTAAGCACTGGAGACACTATCTGTTTCAGAAAGAGTTTGTTCTTTACACTGATCATGAAGCATTGAAGCATTTGCAAGGGCAAGACAAGATTTCAGCGAGACATGCATCGTGGATTGCGTATCTACAACAGTTTACTTTTGTTGTGAAACACAAGTCAGGGGTGACAAATCGTGTGGCTGATGCTTTGAGTAGGAGGAGTCATTTGTTGACTACACTAAAGGTTGAAGTGACGGGATTTGAAATATTGCCAGAGTTATTCACTGATGATCCTTACTTTGCAAAATTTGTTGAAAAAGTCAAGGAGGGAGAGACGGATGACTTCGTGATGGTAGATGGTTTTCTTTTTAAAGGAAGTCGATTGTGCATACCGGAGGGTAGTTTGAGAATGAAGATTATCAAGGAGTTACATGAAGAAGGGCATGTTGGAAGAGACCGTACCTTACAGTTAATTTCACAATCCTACTTTTGGCCATCGATGAGGAAAGAAGTAGCGAGGTTTGTGGAGCGTTGTCATATTTGTCAAGTTTCGAAAGGAACTGCGACTAATGCTGGTTTATATATGCCGTTACCCGTACCTGTAAAACCATGGGTTGATGTGAGTATGGACTTCGTGTTGGGATTACCGAGGACACAGCGTGGTAACGATTCCATTTATGTGGTGGTTGACAGATTTTCAAAAATGGCGCATTTTATTGCTTGTAAGAAGACGGCGGATGCTGTTCATGTTGCTCAGTTGTTTTTCAGGGAGATCTATCGACTTCATGGATTGCCAGAATCTATTGTGTCGGATAGAGATACTCGATTTCTGAGTCATTTTTGGTTGAGTTTGTGGAAAATGGTGGGAACGAAGTTGAAGTTCAGTAGTGCTTATCATCCGCAAACGGACGGACAGACTGAGGTGGTTAACAGATCATTGGGAAACTTGTTGAGATGTCTTGTGCAAGATAATCTGAAGAGTTGGGACGTGAAGTTATGCCAGGCAGAGTTTGCCCATAATCATGCAGTAAATCGAAGTACTGGGTTCAGTCCGTTCCAGATTGTTTATTCAAATTTACCGAAGGGACCGTTAGATTTAACGATGATACCACACTCGAAGGGGACAATTAAGAAAGCTGCTGATTTTGTTGAAGGGCTGACGGAGTGTCATAAAATCGTTCAAGAACGATTAGAGAAAGCAAATGAGAAATATAAACAAGCTGCAGATTTGAAACGACGAAATGTTGAGTTTAACGAAGGAGATTTGGTTTATGCAGTATTAACAAAAGATCGTTTCCCAGTGAGCGCTTATAACAAGTTGAAAGCCAGGAAAATTGGTCCGGTGGAAGTTGTGAAACGAATCAATGAAAATGCTTATAAACTAAAGCTGCCGGATGATGTGTATACGTCTGACGTATTCAATGTTAAGCATCTCGTACCATATCATGGGGATGAGTTTGTTGGGGATGAAGAAAGTGCAAATTCGAGGTCGAATTTCTCTCAACATGGGGAGGATGATGCAGCACAGGCCTTATTTGCCCAAGGCATGAGTCGTACACGAGATAGCCTAAGTCGTACTATACGACTTAGTGATGATGCAGCACAGGGTATAAGTCGTCTACGACTTAAGGAGGCGGTGATGAGTCGTCCACGACTCATCTGGACAACCAAAGGGGAAGGCATAAGTCGTAACCGACTTAAGGAAGGAAGTATAAGTCGTGACCGACTTATGGAAGAAGCTATGAGTCATCTACGACTTAAGAAACGTGCAGGGTTACGACCTAAGACTACGGGAAGAACAGTTGGAAAATGCAAAGGTTTAAGCCGCTGCCGAGTTAACGACTTAGTTTTGACAAGTGTACGACTTAACAAAGCAGGGAATAAGTTGTTGCCGAGTTACGACTTAGTTAAGTCGCCTGAACTATCTACCGAGTTATGCAGAAAGAAAACAGAGCCAACTGGTGAAGTGTTAAGTCGGCACCGACTTAAGGAAGGTGATGAGTCGGCACCGAGTTACAAGGCACAAGTGTTAAGTCGGCACCGACTTAAGAAAAGTGATAGGTCGGCACCGAGTTACGACTTATTTAAGTCGGTCGAAATTTTAAGTCGCGAAAGCCCTGATGCCGTTGGATGATCTGCCGAGTTAATATCAACCATTGATTTCTTTAAACCACTAATCTGAGATGCGCATGTTTTAAGTCGCCGAAGACTTGTTGCTGTTGATTTCTGCTGCCGAGTTAAGCTGGACCGTTGATTCCTTAAGTCGCTACTAAGTTGAGTCGCGTAGCATTTTTAAGTCGGCAACGACTTAAGTACTTGTATTTTCTTTGATGTTTTTGTCTGTTTGTTAAGTCGGAGGTGTTGTTAAGTCGGTTGCCGACTTAGGAGCTGTATGTTTTTTTCTGGTTTACATGTTGTAGCCTATAAATAGGCGAGATGTTTCATTTGTAAAGGTTGTTGAATATTGAATAAAATTCTCTTTTGATTGCTTTGTGCTTTCATTCAAATTGGTAGTTGAGTGTAATCTCCTATCTCCTCTTTCGGATAATCGAGTGCGCTCGATTCAACGATTGTAGAAGCCGATTCGCGGAATCAAGTGCGCTTGATCAACGCTTGAAGAATTGAAGATCTTTGAACCCGGTATCGTGCGCGATCAACGAGTTCGAGATAGCTAGAGTTCGGTATCTTCGGATCAACGAATTCGGGCAATTCAGCATTCATCAATCCATCGACTGCTACTTTCACCGATCTACATTGTTTTTGAAATATCCGCTGCGTCAGGTTTTGCAATTCTAGGTATCAGTTTTGCAATTCTAGGTATCAGTTTTGCAATTCTCGGTATAAATTTTGCTACATAAACTAGGTATCGGTTTTGCAACTTTTGGGTATCAGTTTTGCAATTCTGGGTATTAATTTTTGCTATTTTGAGTATCAGTTTCACTAGAGGAACGGGGTATCAGTTTTACAAATTCTGGGTATCAGTTTTGGAATTTTTGGTATAATGTTGTGCTCGGGTCATTTGATTCTTTGTGTTCTCCTTACATTTAATTCTTGCTTGCTTTAAATGTATTTTGTCTGAGATATGTGCTCATAATTATGGGCAATTTGAAGGATATTAGTAATGATTATTTGATATTTAAATCCCTTTTAAAAATAAAGTTTTATATACACTTAAAGTATATTGAAAATGAACATGAAATGTTGAAAACTCTTTTTTACGTGTTGAATTTGAATGCTATGTTATATCATGATTTCGTGAAGTTCTAATTTGAAATTATATATATATATATATAAATCTATAAGTAGAGTTTTAATTATTTTATTAACAAAATCCTTTGGTTAATAAAATAAATTCTATTATAAAATTCTTTTTAAAAATAAACTTCTAAATTATTATTTCCAAAGGTAAAAAAATCTAATTTTAAACTCTTTTCTTTTCTTATGATTTGAATTTGGATTGAATGAGATTTCTATCTGAATTTCATGCTTTTCTATGAAATAAAGAGTTTTAATAAACGATTAAATTGTCGAATTAGTATGGGACATTTCGTACGATTCATTCGTTTATTATTATAATTAGTTAAATAGAGTTTGAGTGGAATTTATTTGTTTTTAGTAAATACTAGAATTTACTATCTGGTATGGGACAGTTAGTTAAATTCTTGTGATTACTTGAGTGATAGTAATTAGCACTTAGAGTTATATTATCTTAGGGTGTTTAGATTTTATTTTAGGCCGATATATCCCTGAAAGACAACAACTCATTTTCCATTGACCAAAGAGTCGATACATTTTTAAATTGGGGTAGGTAGGCCTATTTGGTTGTGTTACGTTTGTTCTGGTGTAATGCGGCTGTCCTTTTGCTGTTTGGACAGGTGTTACATTGCAGCCCTATCAGTTTATTTGGTTTACAGTTAGACAATGTTTACTTATTTGGTTGTGTTAGGTAAATTCGCATAGCTAGTCTATTTTATTGGTTTAGACTATTTCACTATGTGGCGGGGTCTATTTTGTTGTTTGACTTATCTTAGTCTATTTGGTTTGTAGACTCCATGTCGCTGTATTAAACTGATAGTTGACTACCATTATTTTTTTTTTAGTGATGTTTGTTCAGCAAAGATTTTTGGGATGGATATTTAGTATCTTTTAGCTCTGAAGAATTTTGAATTGTCATCACCATATTTTTGATGATGGTCCATTTGAGACTTGATATGGATTTATGAAATGGTTATTTGGTTTGACATGCCTTGTTTTAATCATTTGTTCTAGTATAGTTTTATCATGGCTTATTTTTATTGTTAAGTCATATATTGATATAGATCTTAAATGGTGATTTGGTTTGATATGCCTTATTATGATCAATTGGTTTTAGGCATATTTTGAGATGACTTATTTTATGGTTAAGTCATATATTTATGATATCAGTATCTTACCTTTTTATTAAATATAGTCTGATCCGTTTATTTTATAATACTCGATTCAGGCCGAGACTCTACAGGTACAGGGACTCATTGGCATTTGGATTTTGTGCTAGCACTGGAGTAGACTATTTTGACTGTTTTAGTTTACTTCATCATTTTATATATTAACACTTAAGAGGATATGTTATGTATATTATTTAGTAGTCACTATGTACCTGATACTGTATTTGATGCGATGTATATATTTATATGGGTCTAGTACTGATATTTTTTAAATTCACATTTCATTATGTTATATGATATATATTATTCTACTGTGATCTATGACTCTGAATCTGATTTATTTATATTATATACTATTTTGAATATTTTAAATCGGTGTGTTTATAACTTTGTATTAATAATGTACATGTCAAAATTTTCAGTTCAGATTCTCAAAAAGGTAATAAAGACGTGTCAGTAGTAGTATAAAGATATTTTCAAATTCGATCGACCTTAACTAGCCATATTCCCTAAGTCATTGGACGACATTACTTGTAATGTTCTTTAATAATATAGGTATAATAGTGAGGTTGTTACACTTTTTATCCTGAATGGGTATCAAATCCAGTTTTGGTTAAAAAGTCAAATGGGAAGTGGCAAACTTGTGTTGACTACTCACACCTGAACATAGCTTGCCCAAAGGACAGCTTCCCACTACCTACAGTTGACTAGCTCGTGGACCAAAACTGCATGGCATGAACTACTCTCTTTCATGAACACCTACTCACGATATAACTAGATTATGATGAATGAACCTTATCAGAAGAACATCGGCTTCATTACCGAACTCGAGTTGTATTGTTATCGAGTAATGCCATTCGGCCTGAAGAACACCAGGGTAACTTATCAACGGTTGGTGCACACAATGTTGAAGGATCAAATTGGATGAAGAATGGAAGTCTACATGGATGACATGCTAGTTAAATCAAGTGTATTTGGAAATCATTTGGATAACCTCTTGGAAATGTATGAGATTCTTCTAAAGTATGGAATAAAACTTAACCTGCTGAAATGCTCTTTCGTTGTGGCTTTTGAATTTTTTTTAGGTTTTATCATGAATGCTAGGGGCATTGAAGCTAATCCCAAGCGAAATACTGCCTTACAGAATGTCATAGCCGCTACAATAAAAAAGGAGTTGCAGAGTTTGAATGGAAATGTCGCAGCGTTGAGCCGATTCATTTCCAAAGTAACAAATAAGTGTATACCGTTCTTCGACGCATTGAAGAGGGGAAAGAAAAATTTCAAATGGAATCAAGCCTGCCAAGCCTCTTTTGAGTTATTGTGACATATGGACACCCCATCGGTTCTTTCTAAATCAGTGGACGGGGAAGACCTATTCTTCTACCTGGCAGTGTCAGCTCATGCTTTGAGCGCAGCACTAGTACGCGAAGAACCTAGGATCTAGAGGCTCGTTTACTACATCAGTAAGCGGTTCACTAGAGCCAAGAAAAACTATCCAAAGTTGGAAAAACTAGCCTATTGCCTGCTGATCACATCAAGAAAGTTATGATCATATTTCCAAGCTCATCCAATTGCAGTAATAACAGATCAACCTTTAAAATAGGTATTGTACCGTCTAGAGACGTTACGACGAATTCTTAAATTGAATATTGAGTTGAGTCAGTACGACATCACTTATCACCCCCGAAGGGAAATTAACAGACAGGCGTTGGCTGATTTCATCACGGAATTCACCATTCGAGATGGAGAAGAGCAAGAGACAGAGGAAGTGGTATCACAATGGAAGCTATTCTTGATGGCGCATCAAATAAGTTCTGCTCGAGAGCGGGAGTTGTGCTTGAGATTCCCGAAGGATGATCAATCTACTATGCCTTAAGACTGGAGTTCCCTGCTACTAACAACCAGGCATAGTACTAAGCATTGATAGCGGGATTGAAGATTTTGAAGGAACTAGGAATAAAAGATGTGCACACCTACATCAATTCTCAACTAGTCGTTTGTCAAGTAAAGAGGGAATATCAGGCTAAAGGGGAAAATATCGCTATCTACTTGTCAAAAGCATGGGAACTACTCGATGACATTGAACACTACACGATAACCCATATTCCAAGGGAACAGAACGTGAAGACCGATTACTTAGCCAAACCGACCAGTTCCAGAGAGGCACAATCAATATAATAGATCCAAGCATGGATCAGATGGATGTAGATTAGGTTTGGGAGATCACAGAAGAGAAAGAATCATTGATGATGTCAATCAAGGATTATCTGCTTAAAGGAATACTACTCGAAAACCAAAATGAACGAAAGAAGCTCCTTCGAAAGGCACCGTGGTTCGTGCTAGATGGTGGAGTGCTATACAGGAGAGGCTTCTCCACCCCTTACTAAGGTGTATAACCAAAGAAAAATCCAAGAAGATTCTAATGGAAGTCCACAAAGGCAGTTGTGGGGACCATGCTGGGGGCAGACACTGGCAAAGAAGGTTTTACATTACAGATATTTCTAGCCCACAATCAACCGAGACGCACCAGACTACGCCAAGCACTATGATCAGTGCCAGATATTTTCAAAGATCCCAAGAACCCCATCCTCGGAACTTACACAAATTGTCAGCCCTTGGTCATTTGCAATCTGGGGAATCGATCTAATTAGTGTATTACCAATAGCCAAAGGGGGAGCCAAATATGCTATCGTTGCAGTTGATTACTTTACCAAATGGGCTGAAACAGAACTGCTCGCCAACATTACCACTAAAAAAGTAATTAACTTTGTAACAAAAAAATTATTTGCAGGTTTGGAGTACCATAAAAAATCATAACGCATAATGTAACTCAATTCAAGAGTACTAAATTCAAGGACTTCCACAAGCGTTATCGGACCGAGAAGAGTTTTTCCACGGTAGTGCACCGATAGGCAGAAGTAGTGAACAAAATCATCAATCCACCATCAAGAAGCGACTAAAAAAAGCTAAAGGAAACTGGGTAGATGAATTTCTACTTGCACTATGGGCTTATAGAACAACATGCAAATCAGCGCCCGGGCACTCACCGTTTGCCTTGGCATATGGTTCAGAAGCACTCATGACAGTGGAACTGGAAGTCCTCTCTCATCGGAGATGACAGTTTAATTAAAAAGAAAACAAGTATCTTTTGCTTAAGTCACTTGACCAAATTGATGAGAAGCGAGAAGAAGCAGAGTTAAGGATCGCTACTCACCAGAAGAGGGTAGCGCGACACTTCAACACCAAAGTTCGCAACCACACTTTCGAAGTGGGAGATCTCGTCCTAAAATGGATCTTCCAGGGTATAGGAGTACTTGACCCACACTGGGAAGGACCCTACTTTATCGGCCAAAAACCTGAAGCTAGAATATTTAAGCTCACAATGACCAATGGAATTCTAATTCCCCATGCTTGGAACAGTGACTCACTACGGCACTATTTTATTTAGCACTTATCTATGTATTTCCTATTTCCACAAATAAGCCACCCAGGGATACTGGAGGCATTGTAAATAGGTAGGATTTGCCTTTCTTTTTATTTTATTAGTAAAGTCATTTCACTTTTGGAACCAATGGAACCACGTTCATGTAAGCAACCACTGAGTCGACGGTATCATATTGACTCAAACCACCGGATCGACGAGGAAAATCGATCCCGGCCATTTGAGAACCGATGTTGCTCTAGTAACATAGAGAAGGCCTAACCCTCGCATGCTTTCATAAGCCGCGCCTCGCTTCTTGGACTAATGGAACGACATCCAAGTAAGCCTCCATCCTTTTGCCACTTGAACCGATGGAACCGTGTTCAAGTGCACTCCATTGCCTCGCTTCTTGGCTCGATGGAACCGCGTCCAAGTAAACCTCCGTCCTTTTGCCACTTAAACTGATAGAACCGCATTCAAACGTGCTCCATTGCCTCGCTTCTTGGACCGATGAAACTGTATCCAAGTAAGCATTCATCCTTTTGCAACTTGAACCAATGGAACCACGTTCAAGTGCTCTCCATTTCTTCGCATCTTGGACTGATGGAACCGCATCCATGTAAGCCTCCATTCTTTTTCCACTTGAACTGATGGAACCACGTTCAAGTGCGCTCCATTTCTTTGCTCCTTGGACTGGTGGAACCACGTCCAAGTAAGCATCCATTCCATTTCCACTTGAACCGATGGAATCACGTTCAAGTGCACTCCGAATCATTGATGTTACCTCGGTAACATCATCAGTATGTGAAAATCTCCTAAGTACCAACGCTGCTCCGGCAAAATTGGAAAATTCATTAGTTGTAGGATTGGTAGAAATCAATCCCTACCTCCTAAGACTCGACATCGCTCGGAGATAGGCAAAGTCAAAAGATAATCCAGGGGATTGAGCTATCCATTGATCTTTGGAAATATAGACAGATGCACGAGTAGTACCTCAGTACCGAGCTTGGAGAGAATCAATCGCAATCAAAGTACATGGTGCTTGGAATCAAGTATTCAAATTACAAGTTCCAGAGATAGGAGCTGGAATACATCATGGACTGAGGGCAACCAGAGAGCTACCCAGAGTATCTGTCTCATGTCAGGTGTTCGAAGTAACCAACCCCATGGACTGGAGGGCACACAAAACACTTCTTCAGAATGAAGATCACTTCACGGTTCTGTTACGTCGAATGGAGAATTTTGACAACCGCAATAGAGCTAAGCAAAGTAGTACACTGAACCACTGCAAGTTACACTACTTACACCATTTAAATGCATGGAATTACGGTAAATAAACATATCACATGACATGGTACAATAATATAAAATATGGAAATTGCGAGACAAGCAATCATATTATGTACATACACGGTGATATATAAATAGGCATAGTACATAGAATATAGAAAAATATACAGAAGAGATTACAGTGGAAATGCTAATCTTTTTCATTACTTATATCATTTTATGTATAATATCAAACAACGGGGACCATAAATACCGGTATGTTTTGGAAATCAAAAAGCAAAAGTACAAACGTTGGTGACACTACAACAAAAGGAAAACGACGCTAAGCATAGACTCTGTACTTGTACATGCTCTGACACCACAAAACACACAAGAAGACAACAAATACCCTGCTCCAACTGGTTCTCAAGCTCATCTCGACTTCTTTCCGCCTTTCCCTCCGCATTTACTTCCCCTGCCTGATTGAATCAGGAGCTTCTTCCTGCTATCCTTGTTGGTCTCTCCTCCCAAGGGAGGTCGAACCCTCTAACCCTCCAGTAGCCGAACTCCCATCCTTCGATACCTTCAACGTGATGGTAGTGGGAGTCTTGCACTTTTGCTCCTCCTTATCTTTCTTCATATGCATCCCCTTCTTATCCTTCTACAGTCTCTCTGCTATGGTCGTCTTGTCTATCGGCCTCGACTTGCTGGTAATCACCACCTCTTCATCCATAGACGCTGAGACGTCCTTCAAGTTTTGTAGCGCCTTTATCTGTTTGGAATCAAGCCCAGGCCCAAAGCTGGAGACCGGAACTATGCCAAAAACCGCTATAGTGATAGCGGTAGAAGCAGTAAAAATAGCAGCAGGTCCCGAATCCTGAACAGTAGGAGGAGGAGGCAGGAGAGTTGGCTGACCTACAAGTTGGGAAAGAGACATGCACAATTTAGAAAAGGATTCTGGAGTAAATCGAAGTGTCTAGAGCACCAAAGAGACAAGAGGAATACCTGAGCCAGAGGTTTGGTCATGAACTTCAATCTCGAAGGCTTCACCACCAGTCCCCATCTCTGAAGGTCATACTACAGCTGGAAAAGGGCGTGACTCACCCAAGACTAGAAAGTTGCATGGGCGTGAGCAACTTCAGAAATAATAGCCATAGATAGAGGGATGGTCGCCGTCTGCTCTTCCAAAATTTAAATAAGTGTTTGGTGTGAACCCAAGGAGCTTAGGCTAGCAAAAGCTTTGGCTGCAGCGTCAACAGTTTCCTTCTCCCTCTCTTCCCTAAAGATCTCTCTACTGACGGCCAAGAAGTCTATGTCCTCAGGGCTGAGGTAAGCAGCCTTCAGTTCCTCTTCAGAGCATGTATCCTTAGCTTCCTCATACCGGATCAATAATTCCTCCCATACCACGGAAAGAGACTGGGGATAGTTATGACCAAGCCATTTTAAGTTGCCCTTACTCATCATGCAGCTAGTATACAGATGAACCACACTGGCGTCCATTTGGCTTATCGCATCATCGTATTTCGATCGTAGCTCTGTAAGCTCTGACTTGGTTCTTAGATGCTCGATCTCCTCTGCTAGTTTGCCGAATGCAGCCTTTTCCTTCTCTTTTACTAATCGCGCATTCTCCTCACGAAGATGAGTGAGAACAGTAGTTTGCTCAGCAATGACAGTAGCATGACCGACGATAGTTTGGTTCCGAGATTTGATGGTATTTTCTACTTTGGTAAGCCACTCTTTCAGTTTCTCGGATTCAATATGAGCATCTTTGAGTTGATCCTTTATTACGATAATGCCTCTATGGTGAGCCCAGTTTGCCTCAATCGACAACTTGTGACTAGCAGCCTTTCCTTTTAGTGCTGGGTCCCTCTCAGTCTTCAACTAAACTGTCTCATCATCATAATCTTTGATCGCCATAGCATAGCCTTCCCTTTCAGCCTCAAACAAGAGGATCTCCTGATAATTAATGCGATTTACATCCAAAAGGACCTGCATTAAATGCTGCATATCACACTCGACTCTCTAGATTGCTTAGAGAAGTGGCCCTAATAGGGAGTATTATTTTCTTTTGAAACTTAACCCTCTTCAAGAACAAATGTGAAAAAGCAGCTTGAAGTATAGGCGGACCTGGAGGGAGTACAAACTTCTCCCTTTGATTATAAGAAGTGGGAGCTATTGTAGTAGTCATCACTCAAGAGGGTGGAATTGTTTGAATCCCGACAGTCTAAGCATCAGAATGAGGGGGTGAAATCGATAATAAGGGCCTGCGGTGATCATTAAAGTCTCTATGGAGCTTGTGTATGTCATTGGGGGCACTACTCTTGTCATCTCCTTTTCTCTTCTCTCCTCTCTCGCGCTCTCGCTCAAGGTTGCGAGCTTCATCCTCCTTTCATTTTCTTCCCTCCTCGTCCGTTTTCCGAGGAGGGTAATAAGTCGGATCATAAGTTTTACTTTTATGGGAGTTGGTGTCTTGACATAACCGATGGTATAACCCACGTCCTATGGTGCCTGAAATGAAAACAAGAACGAAGTTAATACTCGAACTTAGGAACTTAACATGATGCAGAGATGTGTGTATGTGATCCTAAAGTGAAGTGTGTAGTGCCGATGACCCCCTATATACTCTACCAATCGTATCAACGGGGTTTAAAGGTCGGAGTCCTTTCACCACTGATCACAAATGCGCTTGAGATATGTCAATTTCCTAGTCGATCTCAGCGATCATTTCGCTAATGGGGATATTCCCATGTTCATCTATATAGATGGCGACATCTCTCATGAAATCAGAAGTAGATGTATCTCCAGTGAAGGTCCTAGTAGCTTGACCTTTGGCGGACTATGGACTCTCGATAGCAGGTTGTTCTTGAGAAGGAGAAATCATGAGTTTGGGGCTTAATGCCTTAGTGGTTAATGAGTTTGGAGAAGGCGGCTTGGGGGAGATCAGGGCTCATCTCCGGCGACTCGCCGAAAGATTCATCTCTCTCTTCAGAGATGTGAAAGTCGTTATCATCATCGTCTGAACCCTCTTCCTCTTCTTCCTTAAGAATAAGCTGTTTCCCATCTCTCCTCTAAAATGTTTCATCTTCTTCCTCGGGAATTGGAGACATCCTGTGGTCCTCATCCCTATCCCCCGTAATGTCCCCTTCGAAGGGTAAGTCTATATCAGCTCTAGGAATCTCTTCGGTTTGTACTTCCTCTGACAGACCCGCCACTTCTTCTTGAGCCTCCTCGTCAGAGTCATGGGTGCGGGCTGAGGAACGAGTTGTCTCCTAGGGCCACTCGATGTTGGCAACTCGTCATCTACAGTAGATCTATTGGGATAAAGTAAGTTGAACCATCAGAGGTTCTCATTTGTCAAACGGAACTCCACAGTGCACTCGGAAGCTCTCACAGCTTAAGAGTTTTAAGAATTGATTTGAGCTCGTTATTACTTTCTCACCTTAGGACGACTATAATAAGACATACGATAGGTTCTGAAACTGGAAAATCACTTGGAGTGGTAAGAGCTAAGGAATAAAGACTTACTTCCAGATAACTAGAAGTGATTGAAACCCCCTGGACGTCGAATGAAGAAGAACTCGTTCTTGAATGCTGAACGTTTGTTGTGATGACCCTTTATCAATTTACATCCCCTCTAGGCTTCAGTAATTATAAAGGATTGGCAGTCCTATCTCCTCTTGAAATGTAGGAGATATGCGAGTTCATTTAGCCTTAGGGGTCACCCAAACCTGATCATGAATAAGATGTCCAAGGAATTTAAGAGAAGTTAACCGTTGGGATGAATTAGAAACGGCGCCAATCCTAAAACTTGAAGCACCACGGACAAGAACCAATTAAACGGTGGCATGGCACCACTCAAGCACATGTATTGGTTACAAGAAGTAAAGCCTTCGGTAGGATTATGTGCAAATTCGGCTCGAGTTGGCAGGCAAACATCACCCTTGAGGATGCCATGTTGTACGCATATATTTTCAAGCATTTTAGCTGTCAAGATTGAGGGCGTTTGCTTCGGAGGGCCAGCTAGAATTCTCGGCCTAAAAGGTAACTGGTCAAGTACAGGTCCTACCGGAACTAGTGGGTCATAGAAATCAAAAGTCATAGGTTGACTTAGCCCTATGGGAATGGATGGAGAAACTAGTGCAGTTGATGACTCAGCTTCTGAAGGCGTGGATGCTCCATCAATGGACTTGCGACGTGTCGACCAGCGTGTCATTCTAAACAATAAAACTTGTTGATCATGGCCAGGTATGCTTTATTTCTAATAAGAATTCCTATACAGTTAACTCTTAAAATCCAAAGGTAGTTAGCGTATGCTAACCAATTGGATTCCAAGCGTTGACCGGGGCAGTTGTAATGTGTTATCTATGTGGAATGAGTCCAGTGTCCCGAACACTATGAATAGACCATCATGTATAGATAGCTCGCTTGTGTTGAAAAAAACGATCTGTATCATTCTTTGAAATCATTTTCAATACTTACCCGTTATCGATCAATGATCGATAAAGGATCTAATGTCCAGAGCATGCAAAAAGTTCTTTTTCAGAAGCATTGAACGTGCAGAAATGCAAAGCAATGGAGCCATCCGATACATTCAAATCTAAAGTGAATCGCCAGATCAGAATCAATTCGATGATTTAGCTTTAGTCAATTCCATGAAAAAAGAGATGGTTGAAACTAAGGAGCATATTGTCCCTCAAAGTCATACGCCTTCAATGTGAAGTCAAACCCTAAGCACAACGCTAACAAATCATGTTTGATTTCAACCATCTCCATTTCAAATTTGCAATAGACTAGAGCAAATCATCATCCCCATCACCATTCAAGCATGAGTTCACCATCACCAACCTATAGATTCAGATTAGGAGAAAAATCAACATAAAGTTTCGATAACCCGAATCCAAGATAACACACAGTGGTCTTTGGTGCTACCAACTCGTTCAGATGATGTCGGGAGATACGGTGAGACGACAGAGGTCGGTGGTGAAGTCGAAAGTTGGACAACGGCAGAGAGGAGGCTTGAATCGACACGTCTAATAACTTTGGTAGGAAATTTGCAGACTCGGCTTGGAAATGATGCAAGTGGGAAGAGTAGTTAAGTGAAGCAGTATAAGAAAGGAATTTTTTTAGAAAGCTATCTAAGTCCTTAACTTGGGACGAGTTAAGGATTGACTCAGCATCGAGTTTACTGACTCAACTCGAGCTAGCTCCAACTCACCATAATATACCTACATGCCAACTTAAAGCCTTACGCAAATTTTAGAGTGAAGATTGCATCGTCGGTATAGAGAATTGGAATTCAAATCAAAATCAGGGCAAATAGCTGGTCATAAGTTAACTAGTTAGAAACAATGTCTTAAAATGTAATCCAACAATCGACAGAAACTTATAAGATAGCAATTCAAGACTTATTTCGTTTCAAATCACATTTTGTTTCCACCTAAAGCGTACTTTGGGGGGGAAATGTTAACTGGGTTTTTAACCAAGTAAAAATCATTAGGAGTTAGAAGTCGGTATAAAGGCAGAACGACCTGAAACTCGGTAGAGATACTCATAAGGACAAGGGGAAAGGCTCAATAAAGCATAAGTAAAAAATAAGCTAAGTATATAACTTGTCCTAAGTCAACCCCTTGACTCGGTATCGAATCTAAATGCCAAGTCATGGCATCCTTATATTTTTAGTAAGAGGTCCCCGAGTCTTCCTAAGCATGTTCAAGAAGTTTCATAGAGTTCTAATGAGCCAATCGTGAGAAATGAAGACGTGACATTCAAACTGCACGATAATTCAAGTCATCGAAGAATGATAATCAAAACTCGTCAATAACCTATCAAATTACATAGAGGGTATCTAGAATAACCAAGGAGTTCAAAACAAGATGATTCGGCCAAAGATTGGCCAAGGATTAAACTCGGCACCGAGTCAAGGCCTTGACTCGATATCGAGTTTAGCTATTAACTTGGGTTAGCCCGTTATCTCTTGTGCTATCTTCGGCCACTCCCTAGACTTCTCTGGCAGAGGGTTTTTGATCCGAGATGACCGCTACCCCTATAAATACAAACCATAGAGTAACCAAGAGGGGATCTAGATTCTGCTATCATTACGCGGAATCTTCATATATTCTTCAACTCTTTCCTCTTCACCATAGTCACCAAGGCAGCTACTCTAGGCAATTCTAGGACTTAGAATCAGCCTATCCCTTGTACTAGTGACAATTCTTTCTCAATCACCTTGTAATCCCATTCATGCTAGATCAAACCAATAATCAAAGCTATAAAGTGGACATAGGCTTAGTTAATAGCTGATCCACTATAAAAATATGTATCTCATTTACTTTCCTACCATTTTATATTATATTTGCTCTATTCTAACAGGGCTGGTGCTTTCACATCATACTCAAGGGTGTTGATCCATTTTTTGAGTTAATAATACTTATATGAATTAAAAACTAGATCGTTAATTTTACCTCTCACTAAGTGATCCCATTGAGAGCTAATACGTTGTTTGCTCAAAACTTCCTCTTAGAGAACCATATTCTCCTCCTTCTCTTCAAGTTGCAAAGTTGAAGAAATGGCGTCATCAAGATGGAGGCAAGTGGCTAGGGTTGAGGTAGAACACTAGAAAATGTGTATTGAATTATGGTGGAGGTTATTCTATTTATAGCTGAAGGTTTGCACCATATTCTCTAGCCTTAAAGACTTGGTAATGTCTCCCTTCAGATTCTAATTTGTTTGGCCTAGATGTGGACTAAGTATGGTCAAATATCTCATTGACTCTTATTTGAATCACCATTTAATTAATCAACTTCTCGCTCCTCGATCGATTGAACCATCATATAAATTTATGCATTTTTATGTTCGATTTTAAGCTTGAAATAAATAATTAAAATAGCCATATATTAATATAACATTTGTACTAATTTATTATAAATTTATAACATTTATAAATAAATTTGCACCCTTGGTTAAATTCAAAAATATATGACAAGGCGATTGTATTGACTCTCTGGTGTGAAATCCATCCATAATCAATATGTGACGCCCCATACTCAGTTTTCACAGAAACAAAACATGAACAGCCTAAAGCTATTTTTACTTAAATTTTGGCATTTTAAAGCTTTTGCTTCAGCTAGCATTTGTGAGCAGTAACTCACCTTGGCAAATAGCAAAAATTAACACAAATTAGCTGAAGAAGATTGAAGCTTTTGGTGAAGAAGGGCCTTCAAGAACCTGTAAATGCTAAAAATTGGACATGTAGGAAAGAAGAAACAAGTTACAGACAATTTCATGATCAAACTCAAGATTTTTGATGAAATATGCTAAGTATTGGATTTGATTACTTTCTATTATTTTTGTTTTAATGATTTTCTCTTTTATTTCAGCAAGATTTGACGAAAAAATTAATTTTGAAAAGTGGTGGCCATGGATTTTCTTTTTACTGTAAATTGTTTGAGAAGAAGAAAGAGAGCAGAGAGAAAACAACGTACAACTAATTTTTTCTCCTTTCGTGATAATTCTAGATCAGGTTAATGGATCAAAACCCTATACCCATTAAGCCCAATCCTTTACTTAGTGAAAATTCACTAAGTAATGAACATTTTCACCTATTTTAACAATATAAACACATATTTTGTTATGTTAAAAATGGTGTTTTGAGATAAAAGGTGTAAATTGTGATATTTATATAAATAAGGTTTTATTATTAAAAATAGATTTTTATACATAAAATAAATTTTATTTTATCGAGAAAACAATTTTGTTTACATACACTTTTGTTATATAAGTTTTATTTGGTTTTTGGCTATAGATGTTTAAGACAAGACTATTATTTTCTTTTATTCTTATTCTTATTTTTTTATTATATTATCAAGCTGTTACGCCCCACCCTGAGACCCATATTAACAAAGAGTATTACTGGGTAATACTGTCTGCTAATGCGGAGAATAGGTTTGGTTCAGAGCGACCACCTATAGTCTTGTCTTAAACATCTACTAAATACGTCAATAAATGCTCTATTTTTTTTCTATCTCAAGTGGATCGACATATTCAATAAATGCTTAATACAAAACTATAGGTGGCTATCGAATATATCAGAACAAAATACAACAACTAAAATGTACATCACATCACAGAACAACAAACAACAGATATATTTACATATATACAGATACATCACGATACAATACAAAATGATACATCATAGTGGTTCGAAGACCACAATATATACAATGAGCCAAAAATATACATATATTAGAGTCATCAAAAGACTACAACAAAAAGTGATAAGTAGATATATCCAAGCGAAAGTAGAAAGGCTAAGTCCAAAATAGGTATCTAACCTAAAACAACTCGATCTGACTCGAGTATAAAATATACTGGTTAGTCTAGCTAAAACAATCAGTGTAATAGGATAAACGATAATATAATGCATAAGGATAAGGGTGATAATTCTTCTCAAATGAGAAGAAATAATTCTAAGTTCATGTGATTACTTCAAGTGATGAGGTGGTATCACTAAACAAATATATAATCTCAAAGAGATAAACTCCATAACAAAAGCACTAAGCATAGCATGCCTCATATCATCGGCATATCCCAAAACAACAATAATGGTTTAGAGAAACCATAACTCCTAAATAGAAGAAATCTCGAAACCCGCCATAACGGCAATCTCAAATGCATTCCCAAAAGAGAAATCTCAATCTCAAAAATATGCCATAAAGGCAATTGCATATATCTTTGAGATGATTTCATTGATTATTTGTGATTTTCCAAGTGTATCGCATTTTTACATTATTGGCCATTTGAGTCATTTGAGATATCATATATGTGGTGATTACATCTTTGGAATTTGAACTCCTTCGAGTTCTATATTTAGGATTTGAGTTGCCAACACTTGGCATTTATTTGAGATTTGTCATTCTTGGCGTTTATTTTAGATTTATATTCTCCTATTTGATAATTAATTCAAACTTGTTTTCCAATAGAATTTTACAAATTCACATCAACATATTTTTAACACAACCAAAGTTTTAAAACAAAACTTGCTCACAAAATGCTAAAATTTAAAATTAGCATACTCAATTTCAAAAAAATTTCAAATAATACAAGGGTGTTGCCTCGCCATTGATTTATAGCGAATGCCCCCATCGATTGGCTGTAGTTTTGATCATTAGGTCAACTCAAAATATCGTATTTACGTAAATATGATCAATTTCACTTGAAAATATCATTTCATTCAAATTTCATAATTTTACTTCCAAAATCATTTCCAATTTAATTTTGGGGTATAACTTCATTTTAACCACATTTACATTTAAATCAATGATTTAAATATAAACGTTCCAACCTTGACCAATTTGAGTTTTTAGAAAATAGTTTGAAAATTTTTAAATAGTTTAAAAAGTTAAAATAGTTTGATATAAAATAGTTTATATATTAAAAATGGTTTATATTGGAAATAGTTTGGAAAATCAAAATGATTTAAATATTTAAAGATAGGTTTTAAACTGTTTATATTGAAATAATTTATTTTGAAAATAATTTCAAATCAAACCGGTTCTTCCATTTCAACAAATCTGGACCCAAGTCCAATTTCAATTCACCGATTCAATTTCAATTATTCCAATTCAAATCAGTTTAAATCTCAATTCAATTCAAATCGACTCAAATTTCAATTTCAAATCAATTTCAATTCTCAATTCGAATTAATTTCAACTCTCAAATTCAAATTCAATTCAACTATTCGATTCAATGGTTTCGATTTCAATTAAATTCTTAATTTTAAACCATTTCAATTTTGTATTAATTTCGAGTTCAATTTCAAAACACCGATAAATCACTTAAATCAAATTAAACTTCAGTATCAATTTAAGGTTCAAATCTTTTTAAAATAATTCAATTTCGAGTTCAAATTTGAAATATCCATTTAAATTACTTTTACTTAAATACTTCGAAGTTCAAGTGAAAGTTCAAACCTTTTAAAACAATTCAATTTCTATAATTTAAGTCATATTTCAATCATAACTTCAAATTCCAAGTTAAGTTCTTTAAAATAATTTCTTTTAACAATTTTAATTTCAACATTTCAAGCTCGAGTTCGAAAATAATTCAATTTCCATAAATTCAATTTTTATTTCTTTAAATCAAAATCATTTAAATAATTCCAAACCAAAAATTTTAAAATCATTTAATTTAACCAATCCGGTGTCCGTATATAATTTTATATCGTATGGCCAAGTGATCAGTTATTTCGATTTTAATTTCAAGGATGGATATATATGATTTCAATCCAGATCACAGTGTCATAGGTATATATCGTTTCAACTTATTTCTTAGTTTATTCGAATAAAAATTTAGGTAATAGTTTATACGATGTCAATAATATACAGGGTGATAACAGAAATATACAAAAATAAATAAACATCCAAATCATACAAAATATCATCCAATAGCATCCAATTCCAATCAACATCCAAATCAGTCAAAATTTCACAATCATTAACTAGTTATCAATATTGGGTGTCTAATTGGTAATTTAATTTCAATTACAAATTTTTCAGTAAATTTAAATTCTATCAATTACAATCATATATCAATTTAGATGTCAATTAAATTACCAAACAACAGTCAATAAAATTAAATTTCTTTATGATTATCAATTTAACTAACATAAAAATATTCTAGTCATTCGTGAGCATTTAAAACATTCACCTTTATTTGAAACTAAAAATTTCTCAGCTTCAAATAAATACCACTTCAATTCCATGTTGTAGATGACATCGATACGGTCGCAACGCGACTCGTTTCACTCGAAACGGACCGCGTATGCAAAAGTTATACGATAATTAGCGATACGATTTTTTTATTAACATTTAAATTATCTTAATAAAACTAATTAACAATACCTAATCCATCTTCGTTCATTGCTCCCAGGTGTCGTGCACCTTCGTTCTCGAGCTCGCGACTTGCTGCTGCTTTATTTTTTTAATATACACGAATAGACAATCGACACCCAGATTCATCGCGCATGCACACTACCTCGCGCTCGCCGCCACCAGCTTGGCGCGCCAGCGCACAAATCAGAGAAAAAATATCACAACCAGGATTCATCGCATGTGCTACCAGATGACCACCGGAGCTCGATGAACCTCCGCCCTTTGCCGGTAGTTCATCGCCGTCCATAACGCTATGCGCGCGCGTACGCATTTGTTTTTTTTTCTTTTCATCTTTCGTTCTGCAAAAATAGAAAATAGGGAAGAGGAGGATGTACGAAGGGAGACAATAACACGCGGATGTACGAAATGTTGGGATGAGGTTAAATATATATATTGTTATAATTAGAAAATATCTGACCTTTAACGTCCAAAATTTTCAAAATCCAAACGAAGCATGCCGTTTAGCATTATATACGTTATACCCCTATTTTGAACGCAATGGAACTAGCCTCGAGGCCTAGTTCGATCGTATTCAGAAGATAGCTTTTCAAATTAAATTATTTTAATTAAATTACTTAAATTATTTTCTATGCGTTTCAAGCTCGCACGACCAAACGATAAGTCTGATCGCTGCGAAACTCGAAATCCTACAATAATTCACTATTACGGATCCGACGAAACTGGTTTCATCGAAATCCGAGACAGTACCCAAAACGGCTATTTTTACACGTTAATTAATACGAGAAATTTCAAAAATTAATTTAATCACTTTAAATTAAATTTTAAAAGTTAACAATCTTCATTCTTGTTTAAATAAAATTTAAATCAACTTTCAATATCATTTTCATTCATATTAAATTTAGAATTCAATTATTTAAATAATTCCAATATTAAATTTAAACAATTTAATTATCCAATAAATCACCCTATTTTTAATATAAATTATTTAACTTATAAAATTTACTTTTAAACGAATTCAAATGATAAAACAACTACTACAATTAGTTTCACTTCTTTATTTTAAAGTATTCCAATATTCCAATTTTGATGAATTCCAATATTAGAATTTCAATAAATTCCAATATTGGATTTCAAATGAATCTTAATTATCAAACAATTATTTTATTTTCATCTAAATAATTCAACATTTATTATTCAAGTCTAGTTATTGATTATAAACACGGTCAATACACAGAATTTCATTTCAATACCTGTTATTGCCAAAATCTTCGAAATTGGTTATTTCAAAATTTCATTCAAGTTCATATTAAATAAATTGCATAAATAAAACAACAAATTTTTATTTTTAAGCATTTTTATTCAATAATTATATTAAATTCAATAATTTCTAATAGTTAAAAATACGAGTCGTTACAATATGGATTGGTACCAATTCATTTCAACCGTGTGAACTTGCACCTTGGAGCTTTAGGGAATTAGAAGAAATGAATACAAGTGAACCTGAATGGATTTTGGCAAATTCAATGGATCGACACCGATCCATATGAATCTATGTAAATCGAACAAGATGTAAAATTTTGGTACTTTGAAGCTTGTAAGGCCTAGAGAAGCAAGATGTAACAACCCGTATATTTGGACCATTTAAATTGACAATAATCCACACATGTCAACTTAAATAATACAAAACACGAATCATTATGGGATTATGAATACATATATGTAAATGAGAATCAATACAACATCACAGACACAGAATAGTCACAGAATAATGCAGCGGAAAAGTACATCATCATAATAGTAGTTCATGAAGCTACTACAGGAATACAACAATGTCTCAACATAAAGTGACAAAGAGGAAATACAAGATGTTCAATACATAAGTTCATCAAATACTAGAAAGGAAATAAACTGATAAAGATAAATGCTAAGTCTTCAGCATCTTCAACCAACCTCGATCAGCAACTAGATAGCTTCAGACTGACCCGAGCATATACAAAAGAAACACTCGAGTCAGGACTCAAAATCTTATACAGGATAATCAGGTGCAAATATAAAGTTCATAACTCAAAGATGAATGTGATACACAGCTTTAAGGATCCGATAAACTATCTATATATACAATAGAATACGCTAAATAGATAATGTCTAATCAGTAAAGTATGATATTAAAATAGTGTTAAGGCGTTACCATAATCCCCCTTAACACATTTTATAATGCCATAGTCTATACAGCACCGTAAACCCCACTGTAAACTAGTGGTTATCAGAGGGTACCCCATAGGTATAACATAAAACAAATCGTAGTGGTCGCGAATAGGATAATCAGTATGACAAGGTACATGAGGCGATACCAACTAGGATACTAGTCGTTGCCTGATCCGGACTGATGTTGGGCATAGCAGCTACTATCCCAACACCGCGAAACAACACTCCCAAATCAAGGGGTGCACCCAAATCGAATCACATAAGTAATAGATAAGGTATCGAAGAAGTGTGTCCGCTAGAGATGGCGATCCTCAATGGCCCGGCGCGGCTCCTGTTTTAGTCATGTCAGGGGTCATCCAATATCGTTCTCTTTCTTCAGTCAACGCGTTCACCAAAACCATCCACTTCGTTCTGGATCAACACTCCGCGTATATTAGTTATTAAAGTGGTTTTCGGTATCGACAGAGAGTATGTCCATATCCGATCCCGGTCTCTTTAATAACTACGCATTAATTACCCGATGGTCATTTAATATTAAAGTTTAAACAAATCAAAGTCCAAAAGTCAAGTTGCAAGTTTGACTTTCAAAATTTGACACTTCACAATTTAATTTATTTCGAACATTTAAAAATCATATTTCCAAAGGAAGTTTTAGTTCAAGCCCTTGAGTTAACAATACTTAAGTATTCAAGTTCACTTTAACAAGATCCAAATTTCCACTTACTAATTTAATTCATAATCCATAGATTCAATTTACTGGTCAATTTGGTTCAAATCATTAAATCAAATTCTATTCATTTTAATTCATATTCACATTCATCGTTACATTAAATTTAATCAGAACTTTGATTTGATCAATTTTCACAGCTAAATCAAATCCTTAAACTTTAGTTGGTTTTGTGTTCCCCTTAAGTCAATTTGTTACTTAATCTCAACTTAAATTTTATAACAAATTCCAAATCTATTAAATTTATCCGAGTTTAGATCTAATCTCAAATCTAACAAATTTCAAATTATTAAATTCTAAAACTTACTTGTTTTTAAATCTCATTTCAATTAAATGTGTCAATCCATTTTATTCAATTAAATAGATTTATTAATCCGTTTCAATTAAATCCATTAATTTATTATAATTAAATCCATTAATTTATTATAATTAAATCTATTAATTTATTACAATTAAATCCATTAATTTATTACAATTAAATCCATTAATTTATTTTAATTAAATTCATTAAGTTCGTTACTTAATTTCCAAACAAATTATTAAATTCATTCCTTAACTTCAAATAGATTTCAATTCCAAAATGATTTTTGTTGACCAATCGGGTTTCTTATTTTTAATTATCCATCCTAGGCCAAAGTTGTTCAATTGGTCATTTCAACCCAATACCATTAAATAAAACAAAGCATAGCAAAGGGAACTTGTAGTGTGATAACTGGGATGGTGTCAAAGTAAATAAACAATCAATAGCAACCATACATAACAATTCACCAATTTATTTAAATAATCCTGAAATAATCGTATTAATTTACATTTGTTATTTATGTAAATTAATAAAATTATTCCTAGAATCCACACTATCATTTCATGCAGATTAAAGATTATTACATTATGGGTTTTCACTTGGCGTCTATTATCAAATTATTACATCAATCATACATTCAATGGTTCAAAGTATAGTTAACACTATTTCTACGTGTCGATTTATTTAACATTAAAAGGGACAAGTTCAACATATATAATCTATTTTAAATTGTTGACTATCCTATATCAAATTCAATTTCATATTAATCATCACTTATATTAACGACCAAATTCAACATCACATAACAATTTAGTGTCACAACTATTTACCATAAACCAACTTCAAATCACAATTTAACATCAACCATTAACATCCAAATTAATATCAATAACATCTATCACTTTATTATCGTAGCATAATAGATTTGAGTCGTGAATGAAATATTCACCTTGCGTGGTTAGAGATTTGACGACGAAGCACGAAGACGAATAGATAAGAGGTACTAACAAGTACGACAAAAGCGAACACAAACTGCAATCAAACAAACAATTAAATTGACAATTTTGTTCAATATAATATATATTTTTCATATATAATCATACCAAAACAAAGAACTAGATCGATTCGTCAGCTGAGTGGAAGCCTAATTCTCTGAAGCTGTAGCTGGCACAAAACACAGCAAAACACTGTATGTTAGTAACCAGAAATTTCAAAAGTAACTACTGCTTCAAGATATAACAGTTTCATATATATATTTCTATATATATACAACGGAATGAAACGGAATACGGTTGTGGCCAAGGCGAGGCACGGCGGTGACGGTGGCAGGGGATGTCGCGGTGGTCGGAGGAGGCGGTTGCGGGCTGGGATTCGGTTGGGGTCGCTGGCGGGTTCGGGTTGTCGGCGGGTTCAGTTGGGCCTGGGTTGGAGCGGAGGCGGACTGGGTACGGGTGGCAGATGGTGGCAGCGGGACAAGGCGATGGGTGGCAGCGGGCAGGGCGATGGCAGTGGCGTAGGCGGCTGGATCGGTGGGCGAATGCGGGCTGGGCGTTGGAATGCGGGACTGGGTGACGGGGACGTGGCTGGGTGACGGGGACGTGGGCTGGGGCGTGGGACTAGTGGAGGCGGAGGGCTAAGGGAGGCTGACGGTTGGTGGAGGCGGAGGCTGGTGGAGGCGGAGGGCTAGGGGAAGGAGTCGACTGGCCGACGGAGGCTGGGTGGAAGGGCAGGTGAACGGGTGGCAGATGGGTGAGAGGCGGCGGGTGGACTGGCAGGCGGGTAGGTGGATGGTCAGGCGGGCAGAGACTGGGTAGGTTGAGGGTCAGGCGGCGGTGGTGGCGAACGGAAGCGGGCGGAAGGGTCAGGCGGAGGGTTGGGCGACCGGGCTGGCAGGTGGGCGGAAGGCAAGGTAGGGTGGAGTGAAACAATTTCTGGAGAGGAGAGTTTAAACAAAGAATAATATAAGAGAGGAGAGAAGGCTGAAGCATACGAACCAATAGATTGATTTTTGCAAACCACTAAAGAGATGAACGGGCTAGTTTATATAAATTATTATAGGAATTCCAAATGCCTCAATTGATTGTCACGATAACCAAAAGACTGTTGGCTTTTCAATGCAGCTGAATAGTCAAGGCTCCTAGAATTCCAACAGGGTAGATGATTGGGTACCGGTCTGTACAGCGTAACGGACCGGTTTGTAGTCCGTTAAACGATTATAATTTTCAACGCCGAACTCCGATTGACACAAATAAATATACCGTTTTGATCAGCGCGACGAGGCGAACACAATGGCATATAGATATCAGTGGTACGATTTGAATTATAAAATTTCAAGTTTTCTATTATAGAAAAATGCAGCAAAAACGTCGAAGAATAAGATCGATGGAGCTGAAGATGTCCGAATTTTGAAAAACGAAAAATGACGCCTTGGTCAGAAGATGGTTTAGAATTTTTCTATGTAAAAATATTCCGGTTCGGAAGATAAAAAATTTCCGCGTTTAAAATGAACTGATGTGCAATAAAACGCGAACGAAATTTACTGCGGTATTTTCCGACGAAACTTTTCCCATATCTATAACCATCTAGGCGCAATTTATAAACAAAGTTTGGACGTTAATTGAAATCGTATGTAAGTTCCATATTTTATATAAAAATAATGGATTCAAAATTTTAAAATTGGGTCGGAATTTCAGGGTCGTTACATTCTCCCCCACTCAAAACTTTTCGTCCTCGAAAAGAAACGAGACGGTGAAGTAAGAATGGAGTAAGCAGAAAAGTCAAGATAGATGTTAAGAAAATTTGATTTGTACCTGATATTAACAATTCGGGGTTTGAATCCCGGATACTATCCTCCGTTTCCCATGTGCAATCTCGCTCATCCGTACTCCACTGGACTTTGACTAGATTTATGGACTTCCTTCTTAGTTGCCTTGTTTCACGATCGACTATCCGAAGTGGTCTTCTTTCGATAGTCAAATCTGGCTCAATATCTACTTCATCAAACTGAGCAATAGGAATGGTCATGAATGGATCACGCACGACTTTCCGAAGATGTGAAACATGGAATACGTTGTGTACGCCCTCAAATTTTTCTGGTAATGCAACTCTATAAGCTAGTGTACCAATTCTCTCGGTGATAGTATATGGTCCAACAAATCTAGGGGTAAGCTTCCCTATACGACCAAATCGAATAACATTCTTCAAAGGTGATACCTTCAGAAATACCTCATCCCCAACCTGGAATTCCAAATTTCTTCTACGCCTATCTGCATAACTCTTCTGCCTATCCTGTGCGGTCTTCATCTTCCTTCTGATCTCATTAACCTTCTCGGATGCTTCCATAATCATATCTGGGCTAAGAACCAATCGATCACCAGGCTCAATCCAACAAGCTGGCGATTTGCATGGCCGTCCATATAAAGCTTTGAACGGTGCCATATCGATACTTGCCTGATTATAAAGGTGGTTAAATTCCAATTCAAATTTGCTTGTTCAATTTGAAAATTTGACATACTTGATAACTGTTATTATAAGTGAATTCAACCAAATGGAGATGGTCTTCCCAAGATCCACCGAAATCAATTATGCAAGCTCGGAGCAAATCCTCCAAAATCTGATTTACCCTTTCAGTTTGGCCATCCGTTTGAGGATGATAAGCTGTGCTCAGATTCAGTTTAGTGCCTAAGACGTCCTGAAATGCCTTCCAGAATTTACTAGTGAATATAGGGTCTCGATCGCATACAATACTAGATGGAACCCCATGAAGTCTAACAATCTCTCTCATATAAATCTCAGCCAAACTCGAAGCAGTATGAGTGGTCTTTACAGGAATAAAATGAACAGTTTTGGTCAACCTATCAACAATCACCCATATACTCTCGTTACCTTTTCTGGTCCTCGGTAATCCATCGATGAAATCCATAGAAATCTGATCCCATTTCCAACAAGGAATCTCTAGGGGTTGAAGTAAACCAGCAGTCTTCTGGTGATCGGCCTTGAGTTGTTGGCAAGTGGTGCATCTACTGACATATATAGAAATATCCCTCTTCATCCCACTCCACCAATATAAACGCTTCATATTACGATACATCTTAGTGACACCAGGATGAAATGAAAGTGATGACTGATGGTTCTCTCTAAGCACTTCTTGTCTCAATCCATCGACATTAGGAACACAAATACGGTTGTCGATCTTCGGAACTCCATTACTACTTGTGCCCCCACTTTACTGTCAACATTTCCGACTCTACCAAGCACTAACTCCTTCATACGATAGAGCAAAGTGTCCTCATATTGTTTAGCTTTGATGTGATCCATAAGAGATGGAGAGATAACAAGTTGAAATAACATGCCTTCAACAAGATTACAGCAAGACAATGCTTTGCTGCGGCTCAAAGCATCTGCTACGACATTTGCTTTCCCAGGAGTATAAGTGATGTCGAGATCATATGCAGCTAAAAATTCGAGCCATCGGACTTGTCTCTGGTTCAAATCCTTCTGAGAAAAGATATATCTCAATGACTTATGATCAGTGAATAATTCGAATTTTGTTCCCAAAAGATGATGCCTCCATAGTTTTAAAGCAAATACAACGGCAAGAAGCTCAAGATCATGTGTGGCATAGTTTAATTCATAGGTCTTCAACTGACGACCCGCATAGGCAATAACCTTTCCATTTTGCATAAGGACAGCGCCTAAACCTTCTCGGCAAGCATCTGTATAGACAGTTAATCCTTCACTTCCATCGATTACCGCAAGAATAGGGGCTGAAGTTAACTTACGCTTCAGCTCATTAAAAGCTGATTCGCACTTCTCACTCCAAATAAACTTAACATCCTTTCGAGTTAAAGCAGTAAGTGGGGCAGAAATCCGGGCAAAGTGCTCAATAAATCTGCGATAATAACCGGCTAGGCCCAAGAAACTACGAATATCTGTAGGAGTTTTAGGAGTCTCCCAATCCTGTAGATTAATTGATTCAAATTATCAAAAGATAAGGTTGTTTGAACAGAAACAACGAATAAGATAGAACTTACATTGATTATGGAGATCTTAGCTGGATCAACCGAAATCCCATTTTCAGAAACAATATGGCCGAGGAATCTTACTTCGTCTCGCCAGAAATGGCATTTAGAGAACTTGGCTTTAAGCTGATGGTTTCAGAGAGTTTCTAGAACATAACGAAGATGTGTTTCATGCTCCTTCTCGTCTTTGGAGAAGACGAGAATATCATCTATGAATACAAGAACAAACTTATTAAGGACGTCCCGGAACACTCGATTCATCAAGTCGACGAAATAAGCAGGTGCGTTGGTCAAACCGAATGGCATAACCAACCATTCATAGAATCCATTTTCGGTACGGAAAGCTGTCTTATGGATACTATCTTCTGCAACTCTGAGTTGGTGGAACCTAGTGGCTAGATCAAGTTGTGAGAAAATTTTAGCTCCATGGAGCTGATCGAATAAAT
The DNA here is from genome assembly GCA_030737815.1 of Allium fistulosum. Taxonomy (NCBI): domain Eukaryota; kingdom Viridiplantae; phylum Streptophyta; class Magnoliopsida; order Asparagales; family Amaryllidaceae; genus Allium; species Allium fistulosum. The sequence continues at coordinate 210,407,446 of CM060903.1, forward strand.
CGTTGATGCGAGGCATCGGATAACGATTCTTGAGAGTGCGTTTGTTCAGTTCTCGGTAATCAACACACATGCGAAGAGATCCATCTGATTTGGTGACAAATACAATTGCGGCGCCCCATTCAGAGCAACTTCTCCTAATCAAGCCCTTAGCAAATAGATCATCAATTTGGGTTTTTAGTTCAGCTTTTTCTTTAGGAGCCATCCTTCGGTGTGGGAGAACTACGGGAGTAGCTCCAGGAATAAGATCAATACGGAAATAGATTTCCCGTTTAGGCGGTAGAGAGTTGACCTCTCCAAATACATCGGGGAATTTCTGAACAATAGTGGTAGTATTAAGATCATCCGGATGAGCATCAAGAGAGAATATGAAGCTTCCAGCATATTTCTGAGGTGATTTGCATTCAATGACAAGTGGTTGACCCTTGTCGCTTACCAAAGAAACTGAACGAGTTTTGCAGGAAATAACAGCATCGAATTTGCTTAACCAATCAGCTCTTAAAAGAAAGTCGAATGCTTGGAATCCAAGTACATAGAAATCCCAAGTGAATCGAGAAAAATCATACATAAGTGCAACTCCCTTGCAAATACTTCGGAGGTTAGCGGGTCCTCCGATAGGATTGGAGACACATAAAGAAGTAGTAGCAAGAGTAGGTTCTAATTTGAGCTTATTACAAAGGTCTACTGATATAAAGCTATGTGAAGCACCAGTATCGAATAATACCCTAACAGGTGTAGCATGTAAATGAAAAATACTTCGTAAGGTACCTTGGTCATCCTGGGCGGGTGGTGCAGAGGGTGCAGGTGTGGTGATAGCAAATACTCCAGAAGTGGTGCCACGCTTATGCATTGGGCAGTCTTTCTTGAAATGTCCCGACTAGAGGCAGACATGGCATAAATCTCTCCTAGTCATAGAAGGTGGTGGGACAGCAGCTCCGGTAGATGGACAACTATTAGCATAATGACCCTTCTTATCGCACTTGAAGCAAGTGATATTAGCAAGGTCAATTGGGCTTTTCTGGACGTATCATAATCCAGTAGTCTTCTGCCAAGCTTTCTTTTGTTGATCAAAGTTCATCTTCCTTTTTTCGGGCTGGCTAGAAGAGGGCTGAGTAGGAGTGGCCTTGGCAGTAGGTCCCTTAGGCTTCGCCTCATATCTAAGAGCATAGTCAACAAGCTCTGTGAAGGTGCAATGAGTGTGGCCAGTAAGCAAGTCATAATATTCTGGTCTAGCTCCCAAAATGAATTTCTCGTTCTTCAGAAGTGGTGTATCGATCAAGCCAGGTCCGAATTTGGAGAGTTCGTTGAATTTCCTCTCATACTCAGAAAAAGTCATACTGCCTTGCTTAAGATCCATGAAAGCTCTATAAAGTTGGGTTTTCCCAGCAGCTGGCATCCATTGTGTCGAGAAAGTATCCCTAATCAAAAGATAGACTAGATGAACAATCATTCCAAAGATTGAAGAAAGAATTTAGACTACGAAATCAAAACAAATTTATACCTAAACTGGGCCCAAGTGATGGTGTTTTCCTCGATATGTGAAGTAATAGATTCCCACCAATCCTGTGCGGCATCTTGAAGTTGCCAAGCAGCAAGCTGACGCTTCTGAGCATCAGTGATCTCCAGACCAGAAAATATCTTCTCTAAGCCTTTAAGCCATTGCTGAGCCTCGATAATGTTCTCGGATCCAGAAAACTTAATACCTCCCAGCTGTGTGTACTCCTTACTAAGAGTGGTGAATTTGACAGGAGCCGGAGTGGCAGGTGCAGCCTGAGCAGGACCATTGCCTCTTCCACCCCTATTGTTTCTTCTGGCACTCATCTTGAAATACCAAAAGAAATTTAGAACCAAGGATAAAGTCATAGAACTCTAAGGAAAACCCAATCAACGAATCAAAGAAGTTTGGATTGAAAGGATTTGGATATTGAATCGATTCTCCTCATTCTAGGGTATTGCTACCCTATCTCTAATGAGTTTTATAATCCCGAACTAAGGTTTTTAGGGGAAACCGAAGCTATGATACCAACTGTAACAACCCGTATATTTGGACCATTTAAATTGACAATAATCCACACACGTCAACTTAAATAATACAAAACACGAATCATTATGGGATTATGAATACATATATGTAAATGAGAATCAATACAACATCACAGACATAGAATAGTCACAGAATAATGCAGCGGAAAATTACATCATCATAATAGTAGTTCATGAAGCTACTACAGGAATACAACAATGTCTCAACATAAAGTGACAAAGAGGAAATACAAGATGTTCAATCATAAGTTCATCAAATACTAGAAAGGAAATAAATTGATAAAGATAAATGCTAAGTCTTCAGCATCTTCAACCAACCTTGATCAGCAACTGGATAGCTTCAGACTGACCCGAGCATATACAAAAGAAACACTCGAGTCAGGACTCAAAATCTTATACAGGATAATCAGGTGCAAATATAAAGTTCATAACGCAAAGATGAATGTGATACACATCTTTAAGGATCCGATAAACTATCTATATATACAATAGAATACGCTAAATAGATAATGTCTAATCAGTAAAGTATGATATTAAAATAGTGTTAAGGCGTTACCATAATCCCCCTTAACACATTTTAAAATGCCATAGTCTATACAGCACCGTAAACCCCACCGTAAACTAGTGGTTATCAGAGGGTACCCCATAGGTATAACACAAAACAAATCGTAGTGGTCGCGAATAGGATAATCAGTATGACAAGGTACATGAGGCGATACCAACTAGGATACTAGTAGTTGCCTGATCCGGACAGATGTTGGGCATAGCAGCTACTATCCCAACACCGCGAAACAACACTCCCAAATCAAGGGGTGCACCCAAATCGAATCACATAAGTAATAGATAAGGTATCGAAGAAGTGTGTCCGCTAGAGATGGCGATCCTCAATGGCCCGGTGCGGCTCCTGTTTTAGTCATGTCAGGGGTCATCCAATATCGTTCTCTTTCTTCAGTCAACGCGTTCACCAAAACCATCCACTTCGTTCTAGATCAACACTCCGCGTATATTAGTTATTAAAGTGGTTTTCGGTATCGACAGAGAGTATGTCCATATCCGATCCCGGTCTCTTTAATAACTACGCATTAATTACCCGATGGTCATTTAATATTAAAGTTTAAACAAATCAAAGTCCAAAAGTCAAGTTGCAAGTTTGACTTTCAAAATTTGACACTTCACAATTTAATTTATTTCGAACATTTAAAAATCATATTTCCAAAGGAAGTTTTAGTTCAAGCCCTTGAGTTAACAATACTTAAGTATTCAAGTTCACTTTAACAAGATCCAAATTTCCACTTACTAATTTAATTCATAATCCATAGATTCAATTTACCGGTCAATTTGGTTCAAATCATTAAATCAAATTCTATTCATTTTAATTCATATTCACATTCATCGTTACCATAAATTTAATCAGAACTTTGATTTAATCAATTTTCACAGCTAAATCAAATCCTTAAACTTTAGTTGGTTTTGTGTTCCCCTTAAGTCAATTTGTTACTTAATCTCAACTTAAATTTTATAACAAATTCCAAATCTATTAAATTTATCCGAGTTTAGATCTAATCTCAAATTTAACAAATTTCAAATTATTAAATTCTAAAACTTACTTGTTTTTAAATCTCATTTCAATTAAATGTGTCAATCCGTTTTATTCAATTAAATAGTGTTATTAATCCGTTTCAATTAAATCCATTAATTTATTACAATTAAATCCATTAATTTATTACAATTAAATCCATTAATTTATTACAATTAAATCCATTAATTTATTACAATTAAATCCATTAATTTATTTTAATTAAATTCATTAAGTTCGTTACTTAATTTCCAAACAAATTATTAAATTCATTCCTTAACTTCAAATAGATTTCAATTCCAAAATGATTTTTGTTGACCAATCGGGTTTCTTATTTTTAATTATCTATCCTAGGCCAAAGTTGTTCAATTGGTCATTTCAACCCAATACCATTAAATAAAACAAAGCATAGCAAAGGGAACTTGCAGTGTGATAACTGGGATGGTGTCAAAGTAAATAAACAATCAATAGCAACCATACATAACAATTCAACAATTTATTTAAATAATCCCGAAATAATCGTATTAATTTACATTTGTTATTTATGTAAATTAATAAAATTATTCCTAGAATCCACACTATCATTTCATGCAGATTAAAGATTATTACATTATGGGTTTTCACTTGGCGTCTATTATCAAATTATTACATCAATCATACATTCAATGGTTCAAAGTATAGTTAACACTATTTCTACGTGTCGATTTATTTAACATTAAAAGGGACAAGTTCAACATATATAATCTATTTTAAATTGTTGACTATCCTATATCAAATTCAATTTCATATTAATCATCACTTATATTAACGACCAAATTCAACATCACATAACAATTTAGTGTCACAACTATTTACCATAAACCAACTTCAAATCACAATTTAACATCAACCATTAACATCCAAATTAATATCAACAACATCTATCACTTTATTATCGTAGCATAATAGATTTGAGTCGTGAATGAAATATTCACCTTGCGTGGTTAGAGATTTGACGACGAAGCACGAAGACGAATAGATAAGAGGCACTAACAAGTACGACAAAAGCGAACACAAACTGCAATCAAACAAACAATTAAATTGACAATTTTGTTCAATATAATATATATTTTTCATATATAATCATACCAAAACAAAGAACTAGATCGATTCGTCAGCTGAGTGGAAGCCTAATTCTCTGAAGCTGTAGCTGGAACAAAACACAGCAAAACACTGTATGTTAGTAACCAGAAATTTCAAAAGTAACTACTGCTTCAAGATATAACAGTTTCATATATATATTTCTATATATATACAACGGAATGAAACGGAATACGGTTGCGGCCAAGGAGAGGCACGGCGGTGACGGTGGCAGGGGATGTCGCGGTGGTTGGAGGAGGCGGTTGCGGGCTGGGATTCGGCTGGGATCGCTGGCGGTTTCGGGTTGTCGGCGGGTTCGGTTGGGCCTGGGTTGGAGCGGAGGCGGACTGGGTACGGGTGGCGGATGGTGGCAGCGGGACAAGGCGATGGGTGGCAGCGGGCAGGGCGATGGCAGTGGCGTAGGCGGTTGGATCGGTGGGCGAATGCGGGCTGGGCGTAGGAATGCGGGACTGGGTGACGGGGACGTGGCTGGGTGACTGGGACGTGGGCTGGGTGACGGGGACGTGGGTTGGGGCGTGGGACTAGTGGCTGGGTGACGGGGACGTGGGCTGGGGCGTGGGACTAGTGGAGGCGGAGGGCAAAGGGAGGCTGACGGTTGGTGGAGGCGGAGGGCTAGGGGAAGGAGTCGACTGGCGGGCGAAGGCTGGATGGAAGGGCAGGCGAACGGGTGGCAGGTGGGTGAGAGGCGGCGGGTGGACTGGCAGGCGGGTAGGTGGAGGGTCAGGCGGGCAGAGACTGGGTAGGTTGAGGGTCAGGCGGCGGCGGTAGCGAACGGAGGCGGGCGGAAGGGTCAGGCGGAGGGTTGGGCGACCGGGCTGGCAGGTGGGCGGAAGGCAAGGTAGGGTGGAGTGAAACTATTTCTAGAGAGGAGAGTTTAAACAAAGAATAATATAAGAGAGGAGAGAAGGCTGAAGCATACGAACCAATAGATTGATTTTTGCAAACCACTAAAGAGATGAACGGGCTAGTTTATATAAATTATTATAGGAATTCCAAATGCCTCAATTGATTGTCACGATAACCAAAAGACTGTTGGCTTTTCAATGCAGCTGAATAGTCAAGGCTCCTAGAATTCCAACAGGGTAGATGATTGGGTACCGGTCTGTACAGCGTAACGGACCGGTTTGTAGTCCGTTAAACGATTATAATTTTCAACGCCGAACTCCGATTGACACAAATAAATATACCGTTTTGATCAGCGCGACGAGGCGAACACAATGGCATATAGATATCAGTGGTACGATTTGAATTATAAAATTTCAAGTTTTCTATTATAGAAAAATGCAGCAAAAACGTCGAAGAATAAGATCGACGGAGCTGAAGATGTCCGAATTTTGAAAAACGAAAAATGACGCCTTGGTCAGAAGATGGTTTAGAATTTTTCTATGTAAAAATATTCCGGTTCGGAAGATAAAAAATTTCCGCGTTTAAAATGAACTGATGTGCAATAAAACGCGAACGAAATTTACTGCGGTATTTTTCGACGAAACTTTTCCCATATCTATAACCATCTAGGCGCAATTTATAAACAAAGTTTGGACGTTAATTGAAATCGTATGTAAGTTCCATATTTTATATAAAATAATGGATTCAAAATTTTAAAATTGGGTCGGAATTTCAGGGTCGTTACATTCTCCCCCACTCAAAACTTTTCGTCCTCGAAAAGAAACGAGACGGTGAAGTAAGAATGGAGTAAGCAGAAAAGTCAAGATAGATGTTAAGAAAATTTGATTTGTACCTGATATTAACAATTTGGGGTTTGAATCCCGGATACTATCCTCCGTTTCCCATGTGCAATCTCGCTCATCCGTACTCCACTGGACTTTGACTAGATTTATGGACTTCCTTCTTAGTTGCCTTGTTTCACGATCGACTATCTGAAGTGGTCTTCTTTCGATAGTCAAATCTGGCTCAATATCTACTTCATCAAACTGAGCAATAGGAATGGTCATGAATGGATCACGCACGACTTTCCGAAGATGTGAAACATGAAATACGTTGTGTACGCCCTCAAATTTTTCTGGTAATGCAACTCTATAAGCTAGTGTACCAATTCTCTCGGTGATAGTATATGGTCCAACAAATCTAGGGGCAAGCTTCCCTATACGACCAAATCGAATAACATTCTTCAAAGGTGATACCTTCAGAAATACCTCATCCCCAACCTGGAATTCCAAATTTCTTCTACGCCTATCTGCATAACTCTTCTGCCTATCCTGTGCGGTCTTCATCTTCCTTCTGATCTCATTAACCTTCTCGGATGCTTCCATAATCATATCTGGGCTAAGAACCAATCGATCACCAGGCTCAATCCAACAAGCTGGCGATTTGCATGGCCGTCCATATAAAGCTTTGAACGGTGCCATATCGATACTTGCCTGATTATAAAGGTGGTTAAATTCCAATTCAAATTTGCTTGTTCAATTTGAAAATTTGACATACTTGATAACTGTTATTATAAGTGAATTCAACCAAATGGAGATGGTCTTCCCAAGATCCACCGAAATCAATTATGCAAGCTCGGAGCAAATCCTCCAAAATCTGATTTACCCTTTCAGTTTGGCCATCCGTTTGAGGATGATAAGCTGTGCTCAGATTCAGTTTAGTGCCTAAGACGTCCTGAAATGCCTTCCAGAATTTACTAGTGAATATAGGGTCTCGATCGCATACAATACTAGATGGAACCCCATGAAGTCTAACAATCTCTCTCATATAAATCTCAGCCAAACTCGAAGCAGTATGAGTGGTCTTTACAGGAATAAAATGAACAGTTTTGGTCAACCTATCAACAATCACCCATATACTCTCGTTACCTTTTCTGGTCCTCGGTAATCCATCGATGAAATCCATAGAAATCTGATCCCATTTCCAACAAGGAATCTCTAGGGGTTGAAGTAAACCAGCAGTCTTCTGGTGATCGGCCTTGAGTTGTTGGCAAGTGGTGCATCTACTGACATATATAGAAATATCCCTCTTCATCCCACTCCACCAATATAAACGCTTCATATTACGATACATCTTAGTGACACCAGGATGAAATGAAAGTGATGACTGATGGTTCTCTCTAAGCACTTCTTGTCTCAATCCATCGACATTAGGAACACAAATACGGTTGTCGATCTTCGGAACTCCATTACTACTTGTGCCCCCACTTTACTGTCAACATTTCCGACTCTACCAAGCACTAACTCCTTCATACGATAGAGCAAAGTGTCCTCATATTGTTTAGCTTTGATGTGATCCATAAGAGATGGAGAGATAACAAGTTGAAATAACATGCCTTCAACAAGATTACAGCAAGACAATGCTTTGCTGCGGCTCAAAGCATCTGCTACGACATTTGCTTTCCCAGGAGTATAAGTGATGTCGAGATCATATGCAGCTAAAAATTCGAGCCATCGGACTTGTCTCTGGTTCAAATCCTTCTGAGAAAAGATATATCTCAATGACTTATGATCAGTGAATAATTCGAATTTTGTTCCCAAAAGATGATGCCTCCATAGTTTTAAAGCAAATACAACGGCAAGAAGCTCAAGATCATGTGTGGCATAGTTTAATTCATAGGTCTTCAACTGACGACCCGCATAGGCAATAACCTTTCCATTTTGCATAAGGACAACGCCTAAACCTTCTCGGCAAGCATCTGTATAGACAGTTAATCCTTCACTTCCATCGATTACCGCAAGAATAGGGGCTGAAGTTAACTTACGCTTCAGCTCATTAAAAGCTGATTCGCACTTCTCACTCCAAATAAACTTAACATCCTTTCGAGTTAAAGCAGTAAGTGGGGCAGAAATCCGGGCAAAGTGCTCAATAAATCTGCGATAATAACCGGCTAGGCCCAAGAAACTACGAATATCTGTAGGAGTTTTAGGAGTCTCCCAATCCTGTAGATTAATTGATTCAAATTATCAAAAGATAAGGTTGTTTGAACAGAAACAACGAATAAGATAGAACTTACATTGATTATGGAGATCTTAGCTGGATTAACCGAAATCCCATTTTCAGAAACAATATGGCCGAGGAATCTTACTTCGTCTCGCCAGAAATGGCATTTAGAGAACTTGGCTTTAAGCTGATGGTTTCAGAGAGTTTCTAGAACATAACGAAGATGTGTTTCATGCTCCTTCTCGTCTTTGGAGAAGACGAGAATATCATCTATGAATACAAGAACAAACTTATTAAGGACGTCCCGGAACACTCGATTCATCAAGTCGACGAAATAAGCAGGTGCGTTGGTCAAACCGAAGGGCATAACCAACCATTCATAGAATCCATTTTCGGTACGGAAAGCTGTCTTATGGATACTATCTTCTGCAACTCTGAGTTGGTGGAACCTAGTGGCTAGATCAAGTTGTGAGAAAATTTTAGCTCCATGGAGCTGATCGAATAAATCGTTGATGCGAGGCATCGGATAACGATTCTTGAGAGTGCGTTTGTTCAGTTCTCGGTAATCAACACACATGCGAAGAGATCCATCTGATTTGGTGACAAATACAATTGCGGCGCCCCATTCAGAGCAACTTCTCCTAATCAAGCCCTTAGCAAATAGATCATCAATTTGGGTTTTTAGTTCAGCTTTTTCTTTAGGAGCCATCCTTCGGTGTGGGAGAACTACGGGAGTAGCTCCAGGAATAAGATCAATACGGAAATAGATTTCCCGTTTAGGCGGTAGAGAGTTGACCTCTCCAAATACATCGGGGAATTTCTGAACAATAGTGGTAGTATTAAGATCATCCGGATGAGCATCAAGAGAGAATATGAAGCTTCCGGCATATTTCTGAGGTGATTTGCATTCAATGACAAGTGGTTGACCCTTGTCGCTTACCAAAGAAACTGAACGAGTTTTGCAGGAAATAACAGCATCGAATTTGCTTAACCAATCAGCTCCTAAAAGAAAGTCGAATGCTTGGAATCCAAGTACATAGAAATCCCAAGTGAATCGAGAAAAATCATACATAAGTGCAACTCCCTTGCAAATACTTCGGAGGTTAGCGGGTCCTCCGATAGGATTGGAGACACATAAAGAAGTAGTAGCAAGAGTAGGTTCTAATTTGAGCTTATTACAAAGGTCTACTGATATAAAGCTATGTGAAGCACCAGTATCGAATAATACCCTAACAGGTGTAGCATGTAAATGAAAAATACTTCGTAAGGTACCTTGGTCATCCTGGGCGGGTGGTGCAGAGGGTGCAGGTGTGGTGATAGCAAATACTCCAGAAGTGGTGCCACGCTTATGCATTGGGCAGTCTTTCTTGAAATGTCCCGACTGGAGGCAGACATGGCATAAATCTCTCCTAGTCATAGAAGGTGGTGGGACAGCAGCTCCGGTAGATGGACAACTATTAGCATAATGACCCTTCTTATCGCACTTGAAGCAAGTGATATTAGCAAGGTCAATTGGGCTTTTCTGGACGTATCATAATCCAGTAGTCTTCTGCCAAGCTTTCTTTTGTTGATCAAAGTTCATCTTCCTTTTTTCGGGCTGGCTAGAAGAGGGCTGAGTAGGAGTGGCCTTGGCAGTAGGTCCCTTAGGCTTCGCCTCATATCTAAGAGCATAGTCAACAAGCTCTGTGAAGGTGCAATGAGTGTGGCCAGTAAGCAAGTCATAATATTCTGGTCTAGCTCCCAAAATGAATTTCTCGTTCTTCAGAAGTGGTGTATCGATCAAGCCAGGTCCGAATTTGGAGAGTTCGTTGAATTTCCTCTCATACTCAGAAAAAGTCATACTGCCTTGCTTAAGATCCATGAAAGCTCTATAAAGTTGGGTTTTCCCAACAGCTGGCATCCATTGTGTCGAGAAAGTATCCCTAATCAAAAGATAGACTAGATGAACAATCATTCCAAAGATTGAAGAAAGAATTTAGACTACGAAATCAAAACAAATTTATACCTAAACTGGGCCCAAGTGATGGTGTTTTCCTCGATATGTGAAGTAATAGATTCCCACCAATCCTGTGCGGCATCTTGAAGTTGCCAAGCAGCAAGCTGACGCTTCTGAGCATCAGTGATCTCCAGACCAGAAAATATCTTCTCTAAGCCTTTAAGCCATTGCTGAGCCTCGATAATGTTCTCAGATCCAGAAAACTTAATACCTCCCAGCTGTGTGTACTCCTTACTAAGAGTGGTGAATTTGACAGGAGCCGGAGTGGCAGGTGCAGCCTGAGCAGGACCATTGCCTCTTCCACCCCTATTGTTTCTTCTGGCACTCATCTTGAAATACCAAAAGAAATTTAGAACCAAGGATAAAGTCATAGAACTCTAAGGAAAACCCAATCAACGAATCAAATAAGTTTGGATTGAAAGGATTTGGATATTGAATCGATTCTCCTCATTCTAGGGTATTGCTACCCTATCTCTAATGAGTTTTATAATCCCGAACTAAGGTTTTTAGGGGAAACCGAAGCTATGATACCAACTGTAACAACCCGTATATTTGGACCATTTAAATTGACAATAATCCACACACGTCAACTTAAATAATACAAAACACGAATCATTATGGGATTATGAATACATATATGTAAATGAGAATCAATACAACATCACAGACATAGAATAGTCACAGAATAATGCAGCGGAAAATTACATCATCATAATAGTAGTTCATGAAGCTACTACAGGAATACAACAATGTCTCAACATAAAGTGACAAAGAGGAAATACAAGATGTTCAATACATAAGTTCATCAAATACTAGAAAGGAAATAAACTGATAAAGATAAATGCTAAGTCTTCAGCATCTTCAACCAACCTTGATCAGCAACTGGATAGCTTCAGACTGACCCGAGCATATACAAAAGAAACACTCGAGTCAGGACTCAAAATCTTATACAGGATAATCAGGTGCAAATATAAAGTTCATAACGCAAAGATGAATGTGATACACATCTTTAAGGATCCGATAAACTATCTATATATACAATAGAATACGCTAAATAGATAATGTCTAATCAGTAAAGTATGATATTAAAATAGTGTTAAGGCGTTACCATAATCCCCCTTAACACATTTTAAAATGCCATAGTCTATACAGCACCGTAAACCCCACCGTAAACTAGTGGTTATCAGAGGGTACCCCATAGGTATAACACAAAACAAATCGTAGTGGTCGCGAATAGGATAATCAGTATGACAAGGTACATGAGGCGATACCAACTAGGATACTAGTAGTTGCCTGATCCGGACAGATGTTGGGCATAGCAGCTACTATCCCAACACCGCGAAACAACACTCCCAAATCAAGGGGTGCACCCAAATCGAATCACATAAGTAATAGATAAGGTATCGAAGAAGTGTGTCCGCTAGAGATGGCGATCCTCAATGGCCCGGTGCGGCTCCTGTTTTAGTCATGTCAGGGGTCATCCAATATCGTTCTCTTTCTTCAGTCAACGCGTTCACCAAAACCATCCACTTCGTTCTAGATCAACACTCCGCGTATATTAGTTATTAAAGTGGTTTTCGGTATCGACAGAGAGTATGTCCATATCCGATCCCGGTCTCTTTAATAACTACGCATTAATTACCCGATGGTCATTTAATATTAAAGTTTAAACAAATCAAAGTCCAAAAGTCAAGTTGCAAGTTTGACTTTCAAAATTTGACACTTCACAATTTAATTTATTTCGAACATTTAAAAATCATATTTCCAAAGGAAGTTTTAGTTCAAGCCCTTGAGTTAACAATACTTAAGTATTCAAGTTCACTTTAACAAGATCCAAATTTCCACTTACTAATTTAATTCATAATCCATAGATTCAATTTACCGGTCAATTTGGTTCAAATCATTAAATCAAATTCTATTCATTTTAATTCATATTCACATTCATCGTTACCATAAATTTAATCAGAACTTTGATTTAATCAATTTTCACAGCTAAATCAAATCCTTAAACTTTAGTTGGTTTTGTGTTCCCCTTAAGTCAATTTGTTACTTAATCTCAACTTAAATTTTATAACAAATTCCAAATCTATTAAATTTATCCGAGTTTAGATCTAATCTCAAATCTAACAAATTTCAAATTATTAAATTCTAAAACTTACTTGTTTTTAAATCTCATTTCAATTAAATGTGTCAATCCGTTTTATTCAATTAAATAGTGTTATTAATCCGTTTCAATTAAATCCATTAATTTATTACAATTAAATCCATTAATTTATTACAATTAAATCCATTAATTTATTACAATTAAATCCATTAATTTATTACAATTAAATCCATTAATTTATTTTAATTAAATTCATTAAGTTCGTTACTTAATTTCCAAACAAATTATTAAATTCATTCCTTAACTTCAAATAGATTTCAATTCCAAAATGATTTTTGTTGACCAATCGGGTTTCTTATTTTTAATTATCTATCCTAGGCCAAAGTTGTTCAATTGGTCATTTCAACCCAATACCATTAAATAAAACAAAGCATAGCAAAGGGAACTTGCAGTGTGATAACTGGGATGGTGTCAAAGTAAATAAACAATCAATAGCAACCATACATAACAATTCAACAATTTATTTAAATAATCCCGAAATAATCGTATTAATTTACATTTGTTATTTATGTAAATTAATAAAATTATTCCTAGAATCCACACTATCATTTCATGCAGATTAAAGATTATTACATTATGGGTTTTCACTTGGCGTCTATTATCAAATTATTACATCAATCATACATTCAATGGTTCAAAGTATAGTTAACACTATTTCTACGTGTCGATTTATTTAACATTAAAAGGGACAAGTTCAACATATATAATCTATTTTAAATTGTTGACTATCCTATATCAAATTCAATTTCATATTAATCATCACTTATATTAACGACCAAATTCAACATCACATAACAATTTAGTGTCACAACTATTTACCATAAACCAACTTCAAATCACAATTTAACATCAACCATTAACATCCAAATTAATATCAACAACATCTATCACTTTATTATCGTAGCATAATAGATTTGAGTCGTGAATGAAATATTCACCTTGCGTGGTTAGAGATTTGACGACGAAGCACGAAGACGAATAGATAAGAGGCACTAACAAGTACGACAAAAGCGAACACAAACTGCAATCAAACAAACAATTAAATTGACAATTTTGTTCAATATAATATATATTTTTCATATATAATCATACCAAAACAAAGAACTAGATCGATTCGTCAGCTGAGTGGAAGCCTAATTCTCTGAAGCTGTAGCTGGAACAAAACACAGCAAAACACTGTATGTTAGTAACCAGAAATTTCAAAAGTAACTACTGCTTCAAGATATAACAGTTTCATATATATATTTCTATATATATACAACGGAATGAAACGGAATACGGTTGCGGCCAAGGCGAGGCACGGCGGTGACGGTGGCAGGGGATATCGCGGTGGTTGGAGGAGGCGGTTGCGGGCTGGGATTCGGCTGGGGTCGCTGGCGGTTTCGGGTTGTCGGCGGGTTCGGTTGGGCCTGGGTTGGAGCGGAGGCGGACTGGGTACGGGTGGCGGATGGTGGCAGCGGGACAAGGCGATGGGTGGCAGCGGGCAGGGCGATGGCAGTGGCGTAGGCGGTTGGATCGGTGGGCGAATGCGGGCTGGGCGTGGGAATGCGGGACTGGGTGACGGGGACGTGGCTGGGTGACTGGGACGTGGGCTGGGTGACGGGGACGTGGGTTGGGGCGTGGGACTAGTGGCTGGGTGACGGGGACGTGGGCTGGGGCGTGGGACTAGTGGAGGCGGAGGGCAAAGGGAGGCTGACGGTTGGTGGAGGCGGAGGCTGGTGGAGGCGGAGGGCTAGGGGAAGGAGTCGACTGGCGGGCGAAGGCTGGATGGAAGGGCAGGCGAACGGGTGGCAGGTGGGTGAGAGGCGGCGGGTGGACTGGCAGGCGGGTATGTGGAGGGTCAGGCGGGCAGAGACTGGGTAGGTTGAGGGTCAGGCGGCGGTGGTGGCGAACGGAGGCGGGCGGAAGGGTCAGGCGGAGGGTTGGGCGACCGGGCTGGCAGGTGGGCGGAAGGCAAGGTAGGGTGGAGTGAAACTATTTCTAGAGAGGAGAGTTTAAACAAAGAATAATATAAGAGAGGAGAGAAGGCTGAAGCATACGAACCAATAGATTGATTTTTGCAAACCACTAAAGAGATGAACGAGCTAGTTTATATAAATTATTATAGGAATTCCAAATGCCTTAATTGATTGTCACGGTAACCAAAAGACTGTTTGCTTTTCAATGCAGCTGAATAGTCAAGGCTCCTAGAATTCCAACAGGGTAGATGATTGGGTACCGGTCTGTACAGCGTAACGGACCGGTTTGTAGTCCGTTAAACGATTATAATTTTCAACGCCGAACTCCGATTGACACAAATAAATATACCGTTTTGATCAGCGCGACGAGGCGAACACAATGGCATATAGATATCAGTGGTACGATTTGAATTATTAAATTTCAAGTTTTCTATTATAGAAAAATGCAGCAAAAACGCCGAATAATAAGATCGACGGAGCTGAAGATGTCCGAATTTTGAAAAACGAAAAATGACGCCTTGGTCAGAAGATGGTTTAAAATTTTTCTATGTAAAAATATTCCGGTTCGGAAGATAAAAAATTTCGCGTTTAAAATGAACTGATGTGCAATAAAACGCGATTGAAATTTACTACGGTATTTTCCGACGAAACTTTTCCCATATCTATAACCATCTAGGCGCAATTTATATACAAAGTTTGGACGTTAATTGAAATCGTATGTAAGTTCCATATTTTATATTAAAATAATGGATTCAAAAGTTTAAAATTGGGTCGGAATTTCAGGGTCGTTACACAAGAATTGGCTAAGTAGATAGGACATACCGATACATGATGGATCAGTACCAACCTATGCTATAGCAGGAATCTGTAGAGTACTTCAAGAGGATGGTGGAAGAGGCATCCAGGGATCGTTTGAGCAGACAAATTTAGTACGGTGCAGACTTATGGAGTGGAGCAGGGGGTTCTACAATTGATAAATGTGCCAAGGGATTATTGATAACTTAAAGGTTTTGATGTATGCTCGTAAAGTAGTAGACGTGGCTGCTCACCATGGATACTTTAACAAGTTGAAATTTTATCGTTTAGATTTTTAATATTTAATTAATATTACATATTAAAATAATTGATTTAAAAATCTTAATATCTCCTTTTTTATTAGAGATAATGGTTAACTTATTATAGAAAAATATTTACAAAAATAAATAATTCGAATTAATATCGATAGTGTGACCAAAATTCATATTATCGATTAACGATTTCGAAACGCGTGAAATTATCATCCCGAGGCATTGTCTTGGAGTTTGACAAAACTATTGCCATCAGAACTGGAATAATAAGGCGATGAACGCCGACGAGTTTCATGGCGATCAAACGTACTGTGCGGTCATACGAGCTCGGAACATGTAATATTTTAATTAGAGAATTTAATATAATAAATATTTTATTATAAATATACACTAACCCTCATTTCTCTCTTTCACTCTTCCCTCTCTCCTTTTATTTCCTTTTTCCTGTAAACATAAACTTCAGCCGCCGCCCTTCAATTAATTCTTCTCAGAGCGACGATGCACGAAATTGAACAACACCAGATCCATTGAACTCGTGTGATTGAGGACTTCAAATCTAAGTAGGTTTGGGCCGGTGTGGTAGTAACTTGTCAAGATCGACGTAAGCGGATGAACTTAGGGTTTTGGTTTGAAAATGATTGAGGCGAAGATCGGTCAAGGCAATGGTGAGGTTGAACTTATCAGGTGAAGGCCAGTTGTTGATGGTGTTTTATGGTAGTGCGGTCATCGGAGGCGAAATGCGGCTTTTGGTTGGTCGTTAGCTGGGCCCAAGTCACGTTTTTGGGTTAATTGGTTAAGCTCCGAAAGTTTGGATGGGTCGCATAGAGCTCACATAGTAAAGCGTGTAGGCCAAGTTGGTGCATTGATTCGACAAGTATCTAGGGAGAAATCAAAGAGAGAAATGTTTCCTGTACGGGTTTGATGTGCACAGGCTTGTGCATGCGCGGTGTCACTGAATGAGGAAAGATGATTAAGTGGGGATCAAGGTCATTGTTAATTAATAAGTTAATTAATTAATGTTGTAATCTGTTTTCTTATAAAATTCATATCTTCTCCATACGATGTCCAATCGAGATGCGGTCTTTGCGTTGCGTTCATAGGAGTTTATCTATGCATTGGAATTGATTTCGTAAAGTTTGGAGTAAGTAGAATTTTAAGTTAAAATACAACGTCGTTCGATTTAAATCGAACGGGAATGCATAAGCATTGGCTAAAATTTTGGTGAGCTAACTCACCTTTGGTTTAATGCTATATGATATATGATAGATATAAATTATTCTTTGCATGATTAAATGATTTATTTGTTTGCTTTGGTCAAATTACCGTTTTGGAAAACGGATGACATACAAAATGAAATACAGGGAATTTTGTGGAGGGATCCTGATTCCTCGTCACTGTTAATTTTAATTTCATTTATATACTTGTTATATAATTGGTTGAATGCCAAAAGCTTGGTTCCTTGGCCATATTGGATTTGACTTTGATATGTTGAAAAGTTGAACTCTTTTGGTGTGGATCACTAAAAGTGTAACGACCCGTAAATTTAACTGTTTTAATAACGTAATTAGTTGAAATTTTGTGAAATTTTAAACGATAAAATTTTGATATTTGAAATGCGTCTAATTAATCATAGCAACTGGTAAATTTTCATCAGATAATTTGGAAGTTATTTTCTAGTGTAATTTTATTCCAATTTATATCGGTTAAAATTGATGATAATAAAATGTTTTCCAAACCTGATTATTTTTACATAGAAAAATTCTAATTCATCTTCTGACTAAGACGTCATTTTTTGTTTTTCCAAATTCGGACTTCTTTAGCTCCGTCGATCTTAATTTTCTGCGTTTTTGCTGCATTTTCCGCTAGTAGAAAATTCAAATTTTTATAATTCAATCGTAACACTGATATCAGTATACCGTTTTGATCGTCTTGTCATGCCGATCTCAACAGTGTATTCATTTGTTTATTTCGGAAACCCGGTACGCGATGAAATCTGTGGAACGGTTAACCGTACAGGTACACGTTTTAAACTTTTGGGTTTCCCTCACCCTTCATCTATCTATCGTTAAATCAAGCGGCTATTAGTATTTAATATTTCTAGAATACAACGCTAACTTTTTAGATTTCCGGAGTTTCAAAATATGTTGCCGTTCGTTTCCCATTTTTTCCAATTAGTTCATTGCTACTTTTGTTATTGAGAAAGGAGAAAAACGCAAAACAAATTTTTTGTTGTAGCTTCCATATTCCCCCTCGCACGCGATCTATCTCCTATCCCTCGTCCATCATCCACCGAGCTCCACTTGCAACTGATGCAGCCGAGTGCATCTCCGCCATCTCCGTAACCCCTCACCCTCTCCGCCTCGCCATGAACCCATTTCCACCCAAGTCTGACCCAAAGCAGACCGCCTTTTCTCCTCCACCATTTTGCTCGTGCCCGTACCACTGGCCTTCCACCTTGAAGTCTCGCATAGCTTCCCTCCGCTGCCTCTGAGCTGGTCGCCTGTTCATCTCACCTCTTCCGTGTATATATAGGTATAGATTATTTATTTTATATATAATTTCGTATATACACTACTATCGGCCTACAACCTTTTAAGTGTTTATATACTACCCTTGTGATGGTTAGTTTTCATTTGATCCTGGGTTGTGTTATGTGGGTAAAGATATAATCAACGTGTAAGGGAGGTTGCCTGTAAGTCTATAAGAGCTTTAATAAAGTAAGTTGTATACCTGTGTATTTATATATTTTACTGTACGTAGGCTTTCCGCATTTATATCATGAAAATATTTATACGTATGATATGGTAAATAACAATATATTTTGTTTTATTAAACATTGATGTTATAATTGTATGCGTGAGTTATAAATGAGTCTTACAAGCTATACTTTGTGTTTACGTTGTGAGTTTATTGGAAATAAATTTTGACAGTGGTATAATATATAGGTATATATATATAAGTCACCTGTTTGAGTTTATATATGTATTTATATGAGATGTGTTAGTTATATATTTTATATGAGTAAGTTTTAAAAATTTTATTTGCCGTTTTAAAATATCAAGGTTGTATATGATTGCTTTCTATATATTACAGTAATTATATAATGTATCTATCAATGTATATATGGATTTTACGTTCAAAAGGTAAGGACAGGTAGTTCATAAGTATGTTATATCTATGTTCGAAGTTGGCTTACTGTCTTGCTTTATGTATATATTTATTAACAATATTGATTGTACTGTTAGTATCAAATATTATCTATATATACATATAAGTTATGGGTTAGATTTGACAATGATCTTGGTATATAAGTTATATATTGGTATTATATATTGGTCTGCTGTTTATAAATAAGGTTGTATATATATTGTTGAAGGGTTGCATGTTGTTCGATTTTAAATATAACTATTGTATATATGTACGTTATTTTAAAATATGCATGCTGCTGTAAAATGTAAGTATTTTTCAATTATATGTATTTATTTCAAAAATATAATGTATATTTATGTTTGATTTTTCTATGGATACTGTTTTATATGTAGGTCGGTTTATACGTGATTGGATACGAGTGCTGTTATAAAAATGTTGATTATATATTGGTTTTAGAATTTGTATACTTGCGGTTAATTTACTATATATTACATGATATTCACATTTTGGATTTGTTTTATAAGTGTTTTTTTAAGAAAATATGGATTTTGAAGTTGTATGTTATATTTATATTTGCTTAAATTAAAATATCGGGTTCATGGAAATAATAATAATATAATGTACTTTTGTTTCGATTTTATCTGCATCGATCCAGTTTTGATTATATTTCGTCTATCTCTTGTTTATCAGCTTTGTCCGTCGTGCTTGTTCTCTTCATCAATTCGTGCCAATCCTGCCTTGCTTTGGAATCGTCATTTGGATTTGGTCAATTTCGCAATTCAAATCGTAGCCTGTTGTGTTGTCTATCTTCTTGTGTTCTCTAACCTCGAAAGGTGAGAAATCACTCACGATTAATGTTCTTTTATTTATTAAATTTGATTTCAATTGAAACGACAATTGAAATATGCTGTTGTTAGTTATGTATATTGCTATATATATGCCATCATCTGTATCTGTTCACCTGTGACATCTGACACCATTATCTGTTATTTATATTGATATATATATGCCATTATCTGTATCTGTTCACCTGTGACATCTGACACCATTATCTGTTATTTATCACTGATGATATATGCCTGTTACTGTTGTTATATTATTATCATATCTGTTATCACTCTGCAAGTTCCCTATTAATATAGAATTCACTATGGGTTGAAATGATACATACCCGAACGATTTGTAGAATAAGGGAAAATCGTTATGGGTTGAAATGATAAACCCAAGCGATTTTCATTGACATTGAATTTGGGATTACGGGTTGAAATGATATATATATACCCGTATATATTTAAATAACGGATTGAAATGATAAATATCCGTATCACTTGACCATAGGGTAGAAAATTTTATACAGACACTATTGGTCTATATATATATATATATTTTGAAAAAAAAAGATTTCTATGGTTTTGAAAAGAAAATATATGGTTTTAATAAATATTAATTTTAAAGATTTATTAAAGTTGATTTAATAAATTGATATATAAGTATTTGTTTAATATCTATATTTCAGATATAGAGTTTATAATGATTTGAAATTGATTGAAATTATATTTATTTAAGAATTTTACTTAAATAAGTTTGATTTGAAATTTATTAAATTTGAAATTTTAAAGATATGATTTTATAACTTGAATTTGATTAAAAGTGACTTAAATGAATAGTTCAAATTTATATAAATTTAAATGGGATATTTTGTTTATTTAAATTGATAAATCGAGGTTTATTTAAAGGATATTGAAATGATTAAGTAAATATTTCAAAACTGAATAATAGTGAATTAAATTTGATTTATAGACAATTATCGAATTTAGTTTTGAAATGTGGAATATTTGAAGCTTTGAAATATTTTGAAATTGAAATGGTTTATTGTGGTTCAAATCGGTATTTGAAATCGATATAACTTGAAAATGTTTAATTGAAATGGGAATTGAAATTGATGATTTAGATTTGATTAAATGTGAATTTGGAATTTGAATTGATTTGAATCGATTTGTGAAAGTCGAGGAAACTATTTTATTTTATAAAGTAATTTTAAGTTATATTTAAACTATGGATATTTTACTTATAAATTATTTTAATATAAACTATTTTAATATAAATCATTTTTAATATAAATTATTTTATTATAAACTATTTTAACTTATAACAATTTATATAAACTATTTTATTTATAAACTATATTATTATATATACTAATTTTAATATCTAAACTGTCTAAGAGGAAAGTGTTAGGAATTCCAAAATGTTATGATTTCAAACTATAGTTTCAAAGTGTTATGAATTTCAAGGTTCTGATTTCCAAAGTGTTTGATGTTAAAAGACTTACGATTTCGAAAGCGATATAACTTTGGAAAGTGATATGATTTTGGAAATGGATTTATTTAAAGTGAAAATGATATCGTATGGATATGGTTTTGAAATGGCAATGATATTTCAGTTTTGAAATATAAACTATTTTGAAAGTTTATTAATGACCAATCGGTGTAATAATTGCGTAGTTATTGAAGAGTCCGGGATCGGTTAGGGACATACTCTCTGTCCAAACCGAAAACCACTTTAATAACTATTATACGCGGAGTGTGACCCAGAATGAAGTAGTTGGAATGATGACGTTGCTGGATTTGAAGAAAGAGAACGATAATGGATAGCCTCGACACTTGTGTCAAATTTGAAATGACTTAAACAGGAGTCGTGCCGGGCTAGTGAGGTTAGCTACCTCTAGCGGACACACTTCTTTGTAAACTACTCATTACTTGTTATTGATTGGTGCGCACCCTTGATTTGGGAGTGTTGTTTCACGGTATTGCGATCACTGCGGCGATGCGTTCTCACCAGTCCGGATCAGGCAAACGGTAGTTTTACTACCTTGGGTATTGCCTCATGTGCCTTGTCATACTCGTATCCCTATGCGCGACCACTACGATTTGTTTTGTGTTATACCTATGGAGTACTCCCTGATAGCCCACTAGTTTACGGTGGAGTTTACAGTGTTGTATAGACTATGATGCTTATATAAAATGTGTTAAGGGGGATAATGGTAACGCCTTAACGCTATTTTGATATTTTATATTACTGATAGGCATTATCTACTTAGCATACACTATTACATAGTAGATAGTTTAACGGATCCTTAGAGGATGGTTATCCCAAACATCCTTTGAGTTACTTGCATTTCAGTTGTTATTTCACTTGAGTTGGATTTATTGATATAAGAATGTTAATCCTGACTCGAGTGTTTTGTGTTTTGCTTTACGCTCGGGTCAGACTGAGTGTACCAGTGTTCGAGACTCACCTTTGGAGTTGGAGCTTCGCTTGGAGATCCAGCTATCTATCGATTCTACTATCAATTATCCAGTTGATTCCAGTGATGTGTTCAGATCTTGTATTTGACTATTGTATTGAGATATCTATTGTATTCGAGACTTCTGTTGTATCTTGTTTAACTCTGTTATATATATAGTAGCTTCATGAACTACTATTCTTTTGTTTCCACTGCATTATTTTTATATTACTCTGTGTCTGTGATCTGTGATTATTTTATTTACTGTATATGCTGAGTTTTGCCAAATTTAAATTAACAATTCGGTATTTTGAATCATTCAAGTCCGACATGTGCGGATGCGAATGGTCCAAAATAGCGGGTCGTTACAGTTGGTATCAGAGCTTTGGTTTTAGGCAAAACTCAGCATATAAAGTAAAATTCAATTACAGAATCACTTTCGTTCGAGCTAGAATTCCTTCTTCTTTGACTCGGTTTCTTTGAATTTTGGAACGTTCCCTTCGGTTCCAAAGTCCATTCGTGTCTCCCCTATTCGTGTCTTTTTAATTCTGGAGTATCTCATAACTCCACTTCGAATGATCTCTATAATAAAATCGGCGGTTTCGCCAATCTCTGAATGATTTGTAAAGGGGTGAAACTCCTTTATAATAAGCATTGATTTACCGGAGATTTTGTATCGTCGGTTTACGATGCTGTTATATTTTGCTATACCCGAATTCTATCTTTGGCGATCGAATGTCGATTTGTCGTAGAATTCTACATCGAATTTATTCTTGGAATCACGGTTGACCCGGTTAAGGTTACCCACGATTTATATAAGTTTGTCTGTCTTCTGTTTGAAAACTCAATTATCTTATCTCCCTATCGAGTCTACCTTTTAGTTGAATTCTTTTAGTTAGAGTTTCTCTACTTTGAAATCCATTCTTGAATTATCGGGTGAGGGAGTGTATTTTGTATTTGTAATTAATATAAAAATGTTTTATAGTGTTGTTTGAGTTGTTGATGTTGATTTGGATTTTCGATCGATTCGTCTTATCAACGCTATCGATAGGATTTCCAAAACACTTGAACAGAGCAAACTGACACAATGTGACGACCGCCCATGACCCCTGCACTGAACCTAGAGATAGTGTGCTATAAAGTGTGCCAGGCAGCCATGGACGATTGCCAAGGTAAATTAAAGCAACAGAATCTATCGTATTACTCACAGCGCATGGACAAAATACAATAGAATATATATATAGTGAAGCTTCACAGAATAGAATCTCATCAATAAAACTTCATAATAGTTGAATACAAACATCTGAATAGTCAATACATCAAGCCTCACTATATAACACTCAGAGAATATACAAGCAGCGGAACATCCAGTACATATAGTAAGAAAACAATATGCAAGCCTCCAGCTTGTCTTCGTCATCGGCATCGTGGAAAGCAAGAACAACACCTGTCACCTGCTACCTAGTCTGCCCATCCCAAAATGGACGAATAGCCCAAGGCAATAAGAGTTAAAACATAAAGCCTTGAGTCAGACAACAGTCTTAGTGAGCGGTAAATTAACTAACAACATACCAAAAGAGCATAAAGGAAAAAGGAATAGGAATTCAACCCTCCCACTCCACATTTTTCTACAGTGATAGCCCCCAGACACACACTAAGCAGAAGCAAACATAGCAAAGCATACAATTTAAAGTAAAGCAATTATCACTCGAGTCAAGGGCGATGCTTTCCAAGTACAAACCCCTAAGGCCTAAACCAAGATCAGATAAGCAACCAGAAAATACCTCTCTTGAGACCGAATGACGATACAACCAAACATCTATGACTCTGGCTATCACTGTTATCATTGCTTCAATATCATCGTTAATTGAATGACCGGCTCATTCTTTCATCCGTCCGTCAAGGGCTAATGGAAACCTCGGTTCTAGACATAACTCCGCACGTCGTCAAAACCCGTGCCTAGGACTATCGAATTTGCCCAGAGTACTCGACTACCAATCAGTAGCCTTCAGGGACTATCGAATCTGCCCAACGTACTCTTGCTTTGAGCATGCTAGAACCTTCAACAACGATGAGATCTCAGCCTTCTAGTCATCCTCCTCGACGACTATTTCCATACTAGCTCAAGCACCTCTCGAGCAAACCATTATCCTCAAACTCGAACCATTTCACCGAGTTATCAACATGCTTGGAATGATCCCGTCTGGATTAGACCAAGACTATCTCATATCATGCCTTGCTTCATCACATCCTAGCAAAGCCTCATCTCAACATCATCATCATCATCAAATCTATCCATATGAGCTTCATCATTCGCTACATATGCCACGAGCAGCTTTCCCAATTCAAGAGCCTTTCACTTAGCTTTTGAATCATCTTCGACCATCTTGTCTAAATCAAATCATCAATCATCTAATTCATAGCAATCAATCAAGTCAAACATTAATCCAAGTAATCAAGCATTCAAATATGATCTAATGGACAATTATAACAATAATGGCAATTTCGTAAATAAAGAGTCTAAAGTCTAACAAGCATGAAAACATGAGCAATATCTCTATAATCTTGATGAATGAACTTGCATAGGTTAACATGTAGTAAAATGGATGTCAAATCATCATGAACAATGGATCTATACTTAAGTTTACAAAAATGCATGAAAATCACTACTTTACACAAAATCAAGCCAACGATCCGATATACTCCTTTGGATCCGTGTGAGAGATAATCACCACTCACCAAATCACCTAAACACCTCAAAAGCTACACACTTCAGATCTGGACAGCGAAGGTTCTAACTCGATCTATCACAAATCCGCTTCAAATGATGAAATCTCTCTTTGATGGATGTAGATCTTCAATCTAAGCTCTTGAATCTTCAATTCGATCTTCGATTTGGATGGAAGGAAGCACAAGATTAAAGTGGAGAAAAGAAGTGAAGAAGTGTAGAACTCGAGCTCTCAAAATGGCAGCACTTCGTCGCTTCAAAATCCGGATCCCAAAAGTGAAGAAGAACCCTCCTATTTATAGGCTGATTTCCCATAGGTCGTTCGCTCTTAGGTCGTCCACGACCTAAAAACCCCACGACCTAAAACCTACGACCTAACAGATCCAAGCTTATGCGCATTCGCGACCTAACAAAACCTCGCGACCTACGACCTAACACATGCGCATCCACGCGACCTACGACCTAACCCAGATCTGCGCATCCATGCGACCTACGACCTAACACACACGCGCTTCCTCGCGACCTACGACCTAATTCAACACAGAAGCTCACGACTTAACTCCTTAGGTCATCTAACAACCTAACTACGTTAACTCGCTAACTAATAGGTCGCTAACCACTAGGTCGCTCACTACTGTAGGTTACTAACCCTTAGGTCGCTAACTCCTATAGGTCGCCCCAATACCTAGGTCGCCAAAATCCTTAGGTCGCTCCACTTCCTTAGGTCGCTCCACCTTCTTAGGTCGTCTACTCCGACCTAACTACTATACGACCTAGGACTTGGACTATGGATGACTTATCAACAATGCGACTAAATGACAACTGTTTTACGATGTTTCGATCCGTAAAAATACGGGTCGTTACATTCTCTCCCCCTTAGGAATTTCGCCCCCGAAATTCCAAACAAACAGAGCAATCAAAAACTATTCTGCATGCCTACCATCCATAGCAATCAACAAACCATGCATCCAATTCTAGCTTAGCATGCAGAATTCTAAAACTAGAACAAGTTACAATGTCGTTAGATGACACGACACCTTAGGGCCATACCTTGAAGAGTTCGGGATGAGCTGCCTTCATCCTCTCTTCTACCTCCCATGTACAGTTGTTATCATCATCACTCCATTGTATCTTGAGCAACTTAACTACCTTCCTCCTAAGCTGTTTCATGTCGGTTTCCACAACACGAAGCGGCTTACGAGGTCTCTTATCGACTGGATCAACTTCGAAATCTTCACAGCTATCAGTAGAAACCACTGTATTCGAGTCGTGCACATACCTCCGTAGATATGATACATGAAAAACATTGTGCACACCCGACATCTTCTATGGTAACTCCAATCTGTAGGCGAGCTTTCCAATTCGCTCGATGATCGGAAATGGTCCAACAAATCTTGGAGTCAATTTTCCTCTCTTCCCGAATCGAATAACATTCTTCAGTGGAGAAATCTTCACAAAAACCATATCACCTACGTCGAATTCCAAGTCCTTACGACGCTTATCGGCATAACTTTTCTGTCGGTCTTGGGCTGCCTTCATTCGTTGCCGAATGATCTCTATGCAATCCGAAGTCTGTCGAATCATCTCTGGCCCAAGCATCAGCTTTTCTCCGGTCTCTAACCAACATGTCGGAGAGTTACACGGTCTTCCATACAATGCCTCATACGGTGCCATACCAATGCTTGACTGGTAACTGTTATTATACGAAAATTCCACCAAATAAAGGTGATCTTCCCATGATCCTCCGAAATCTAAAACACAAGCTCTGAGGAGATCTTCCAAAACTCGGTTGACTCTCTCGGTCTGACCATCTGTTTGAGGGTGATAAGCTGTACTTAAACACAACTCGGTTCCTAAAACTTCCTGAAAACTCTTCCAAAATCCACTAGTGAACAATGGGTCTCGATCGCTCACTATACTCTTTGGAATACCATGGAATCGAACTATCCACTTAACATACAACTCAGCCAACTTTGATGCAGTCCTAGTCGATCGAACAGGAATGAATCTTGCACTCTTAGTCAGACGATCTACAATGACCCAAATCCCTTCATTTCCCGTTCTTGTTCTAGGTAACCCATCGATAAAATCCATCGATATTTGCTCCCACTTCCATGTAGGAATTTCTAACGGCTGAAGCAATCCACTGAGCTTCTTCTGCTCAGCTTTTACCAACTGGCAGTTCATGCACTTGGAAATAAAATTTCCAACATCCTTCTTCATACCTTCCCAGTAATAGGTTCTCTTCATATCCCGATACATCTTATTTCCTCCTGGTTGAATTGTCAACTTCGAGTGATGACTTTTCCTTAGAACTTCATTTCTCAATTCATCTATATCGGGAACAACTAGTCGTCCTTGCTTCCGAAGCCAACCCTCTTGATCTACCTCGATTCCTTTATCCTTTTCTGGGTCCAATCCAGATTCCAAATCACGGATAATCTTGACAAGCTTATCATCTCGCTTTTGGCTCTCGCCAATCCTTTCCACAAGAGTAGGTCTTATCGATAAGTTTGCCAATATCTCAGGTTCCAATTCACATCTAGGCCTGAAGTCAAATCCAGCTAAATACTCGAGATTCTTCCATTCTAAAAACATGGCTCCCAATCCTGCATGTCTTCGACTTAACGCATCTGCTACTGCATTACCCTTTCCCGGAGTATAAGCTATACCAAAATCATATGACACCAAAAACTCTAGCCACCGTTGCTGCCGAAGATTCAAATCCTTTTAGGAGAAAAGATACTTCAACGACTTATGATCTGTAAACAACTCGAATCGAACTCCCAATAGATAATGTCTCCACATCTTCAGAGCAAAAACAATCGCCGCTAACTCCAAATCATGAGTCGGATAATTTCTTTCATGCGGCTTCAGTTGTCGACTTGCATATGTTGATTCATGAGTTTTGATTCATGACACAAGCTTCAGAGATCATACGACGAGAATACTATATGAAAGCGACAAAAAGAGAATAAGTG
The DNA here is from genome assembly GCA_030737815.1 of Allium fistulosum. Lineage (NCBI taxonomy): Eukaryota > Viridiplantae > Streptophyta > Magnoliopsida > Asparagales > Amaryllidaceae > Allium > Allium fistulosum. The sequence continues at coordinate 210,435,420 of CM060903.1, forward strand.
CATACCATGCACTACAAAGGAGATAACTTTACAATCCAGAGATTAGTATGGATATTTTATTTTATTGAGTCTTAGAATAATGTTAAAATCATTCCTCAAATAGTCACACACGCACACAAAACATTTTATAGCAAAAACTGTGTTCACTGTGCATATAACACCAGGTCGGCCGATCGACCAGGATCCTCGGTCGACCGACCCTGTATCATATGCACAGCGACTTTCTGTTTTGTATACGTTTTAAACTCAGCTGACCGGCCAGGTTTTCCGGTCGACCGACCAGAGAAAAACGGCTAGTTTTCTGAAGAGACGCGATCATTTCATGAAGAGGAATGTCCTCTATTTCAAGAGGTATAGACACAACTGTTAACTAAAACTCTTCATGAAAGATTACAACTCTTCTACAACTATATAAACATATTCAATTCACTTCTACAATCACCGATTCTTGTTTATATTTCTGAAATCTAATCTCTATTCATTTCTGCAAATAAAAGCATTTATTCTTATTTAATATCACTAGAATCCTTGAATTTATTCATATACTTCGATTCTACGTGATTATCTTCCTTCTAAATCTTCACACACATATATACTCTTGAGGATTTGATTATAGGAAAGTTGTACTATCAAAAGACAATCAGTGTTATTCAGAACACATTCGTCAACAAAACTATTTGTATTAAGTTGAAGTCCTCTTCGGCTGTTGAGGCGGAAAAATTCCTATTCGGCTGCTCAGTTTCCGCATTAACATACCATATTACACGATCCTTAGTACTACACGTGTATTTTCAGCATATGCAACAACTTTATCCTTCTGCATCAGCACTGCTCCAAGTCCAGTACCACATGCATCGGTGTAAACCACCATCTCATCATTTCCACTTGGAATAGTCAAAACAGGAGCACTTGTCAGTCGCTCTTTCAGGATTCCGAAAGCTTGCTCACACTTAGCATCCCATCTGAATACTTGATTCTTTTTCGTCAATCCTGTTAACGGTGCAGCTACCTTGGAAAAGTCTTTGATAAAATGACGATAATATCCTGCTAATCCAAGAAAACTTCTCACATCCGATGCATTCTTAGGTCTAACCCAATCCTGGATTGCTGCTATCTTGGCGGGATCAACCGCTATTCCATTTCCAGAAATAATATGGCCTAAGAACCTCACTTCACTCTTCCAGAAGTGACACTTCGAAAACTTAGCCCTCAGCTGATGTTTCCGTAAGATTTCCAAAACAATACGCAAGTGCGTCTTGTGCTCTTCTTCAGTTCTGGAATAAATCAAAATATCATCCACGAACACTAGCACGAACCTGTTCAACTGATCTCTGAACACTATATTCATAAGATCCACAAAATATGCTGGCGCATTAGTCAATCCAAACGGCATTACCGGCCACTCAAAGAAACCGGACGGTGTCCTAAAAGCAGTCTTAGGCACACTATCCTTAGCCACTCTTAACTGGTGAAATCCCGTTGCCAAATCCATCTGAGAAAACACCTTCGCTTCGTGAAGCTGATCAAACAAGTCATCTATTCTCGGCAATGGATACTTGTTCTTCTTAGTCACTTTATTCAGCTCACGATAATCCACACATAACCTCAGCGATCCATCCGCTTTGGTTACAAACACAACTGGTGCACCCCATTCGGACACACTACGCCGAATGAATCCTTTCTGCAAAAGATCATCAACTTGCACCTTCAACTCGTGCTGTTCTCTAGGCGCCATCCGCCTAAGAGGCATCACAACAGGTCTGGCTCCTTCAACTAGATCTATACGAAACTCGATCTCTCTATGCGGCGGTAACCCTTTGACCTCGTCAAAGACATCCTCAAATCCATTAGCGATTGGCACATATGACAGTCCATCCCGTGGAACAACCAGCGAATACATGAAGCTCATGAAGACGCCTTCTTCATGCTTACATCGTATCACAATCTTTCGCCCCTCCACATTCTCAACTGTCACCTCCAACTTATCACAATCAACCTTTGCCGCATACTTCCTAAGCCAGTCCATACCCAAAATAATTCCGAACCCCGCAAAGTTCAGAACAAAACAATCACAAACAAAAGAGAAATCATGACTCGATACAATCAAACCACGGCATAGCATACACAAACAAGACGAACCCCCAACTGGATTAGTCACAACCAATGGCCTATCAACAATATCCGGTTCTAAACCCAACCGGCCTACAAGTTCATTACAAACAAAAGAATGCGACGCCCCAGTATCAAAGAACACTCTAACTGGAACACCACATAGGAAAAGAGTACCTTGAACCACAACACTCTTCCCTTTCTCTTCAGCGATAGAGGCTTTCGAAGATGATGGAACAGCCCCCAAAGCATAAGCTTGCACAATCTGCTTGTCCTTCCTCGGTTCTGGACAATACTTCTTAACATGCCCCGGCTTATCACAGTTGTGACACTTCACCGGCACCTTCGGATTCTTACAATCTCTAGAGAAATGCCCTTCTGCTGACAATTGTAGCAGGTCACTTCACCCTTCGGCTTCTTCTGGCCATCCTTTCCCCTTTGCTGCTGCTGCTTCCTTTTCTTGTTTCCACCCTGCTGTGGTCTAGACTCTTCCTTGGTCACAGCAACAACAGATCCTTCCTTAGGAAATAGATTCTCATGCCTGAGAGCTTTCTCCACAAGCTTCTCAAATGAATCATCTAGATGATCCACCAACTGCCTTCCAAGATAACTGTCCAAGCCTGTCACAAACTTCTCATTCTTCTGGTACGAAGATTCAATATATGACCGGGCATACTTGGACAAAGCTTCAAACTCAGAAACATACTCAAGAACTGGTCTTCCACCTTGCTTGAGCTCCACAAACTTCTTGAACTGAACAGACTTCTGAGCTGTAGAAATGAACTTAGCTTCAAATCTGGCTTGGAACTGTACCCAAGTAATTTCTTCCTCCGAAGTATCAATGGTGATAGAGTTCCACCAATCAGAAGCTCTTCCTTGAAGCTGTCTTGATGCTAACTTCCTCTTAGTCGCATCCTCAATTCCCAAATCACTAAAGATCCTTCTACAAGCATCTATCCACCTCTGGACTTCAATAGTTGACTCCGTTCCCAAGAAAACCTTTCCTCCAAGAGCAGTATAGTCTTTACACAACTTAGCAAAATCCACTGGTTTCGGAGTTTGGACTTGAACTCCAACATCAACTGCTGTCCCCGGAACTGGTATCCTTCTCATGATCGAAGTCATCATAGCTTCGAACATAGCTGCATAATCAGCAGTCCCCTCAGCAGCACGGCCTTCCCTAGCAGCTAGTCTCCCTCTTCGACTCATCCTTAATATCTATAAAAAGGAATGATTAGCACACCTTGAGAAACAACCGCATAAAGGACTCAAACTTTTCTAAGCTACTATATTATATATAGTAATCATCCATCAAAATACAATTACGTCTCTCATACGTAGTTACGTCAGCGAGCGTTGGGTAAAATCGATTAACCAATGCTCTGATACCAAATGTGACGACCGCCCATGACCCCTGCACTGAACCTAGAGATAGTGCGCTGTAAAGTGTGCCAGGCAGCCATGGACGATTGCCAAGGTAAATTAAAGCAACAGAATCTATCGTATTACTCACAGCGCATGGACAAAATACAATAGAATATATATAGTGAAGCTTCACAGAATAGAATCTCATTAATAAAACTTCATAATAGTTGAATACAAACATCTGAATAGTCAATACATCAAGCCTCACTACATAACACTCAGAGAATATACAAGCAGCGGAACATCCAGTACATATAGTAAGAAAACAATATGCAAGCCTCCAGCTCGTCTTCGTCATCAGCATCGTGGAAAGCAAGAACAGCACCTGTCACCTGCTACCTAGTCTGCCCGTCCCAAAATGGACGAACAGCCCAAGGAAATAAGAGTTAAAACATAAAGCCTTGAGTCAGACAACAGTCTTAGTGAGCGGTAAATTAACTAACAACATACCAAAAGTGCATAAAGGAAAAAGGAATAGGAATCCAACCCTCCCACTCCACCTCTTTCTACAGTGATAGCCCCCAGACACACACTAAGCAGAAGCAAACATAGCAAAGCATACAATTTAAAGTAAAGCAATTATCACTCGAGTCAAGGGCGATGCTTTCCAAGTACAAACCCCTAAGGCCTAAACCAAGATCAGATAAGCACCCAGAAAATACCGCTCTTGAGACCGAATGACGATACAACCAAACATCTATGACTCTGGCTATCACTGTTATCATTGCTTCGATATCATCGTTAATTGAATGACCGGCTCATTCTTTCATTCGTCCGTCAAGGGCTAATGGAAACCCCGGTTCTAGACATAACTCCGCACGTCGTCAAAACCCGTGCCTAGGACTATCGAATCTGCCCAGAGTACTCGACTACCAATCAGTAGCCTTCAGGGACTATCGAATCTGCCCAACGTACTCTTGCTTTGAGCATGCTAGAACCTTCAACAATGATGAGATCTCAGCCTTCTAGTCATCCTCCTCGACGACTATTTCCATACTAGCTCAAGCGCCTCTCGAGCAAACCATTATCCCCAAACTCGAACCATTTCACCGAGTTATCAACATGCTTGGAATGATCCCGTCTGGATTAGACCAAGACTATCTCATATCATGCCTTGCTTCATCACATCCTAGCAAAGCCTCATCTCAACATCATCATCATCAAATCTATCCATATGAGCTTCATCATCCGCTACATATGCCACGAGCAGCTTTCCCAATTCAAGAGCCTTTCACTTAGCTTTTGAATCATCTTCGACCATCTTGTCTAAATCAAATCATCAATCATCTAATTCATAGCAATCAATCAAGTCAAACATTAATCCAAGTAATCAAGCATTCAAATATGATCTAATGGACAATTATAACAATAATGGCAATTTCGTAAATAAAGAGTCTAAAGTCTAACAAGCATGAAAACATGAGCAATATCTCTATAATCTTGATGAATGAACTTGCATAGGTTAACATGTAGTAAAATGGATGTCAAATCATCATGAACAATGGATCTATACTTAAGTTTACAAAAATGCATGAAAATCACTACTTTACACAAAATCAAGCCAACGATCCGATATACTCCTTTGGATCCGTGTGAGAGATAATCACCACTCACCAAATCACCTAAACACCTCAAAAGCTACACACTTCAGATCTGGACAGCGAAGGATCTAACTCGATCTATCACAAATCCGCTTCAAATGATGAAATCTCTCTTTGATGGATGTAGATCTTCAATCTAAGCTCTTGAATCTTCAATTCGATCTTCGATTTGGATGGAAGGAAGCACAAGATTAAAGTGGAGAAAAGAAGTGAAGAAGTGTAGAACTCGAGCTCTCAAAATGGCAGCACTTCATCGCTTCAAAATCCGGATCCCAAAAGTGAAGAAGAACCCTCCTATTTATAGGCTGATTTCCCATAGGTCGTTCGCTCTTAGGTCGTCCACGACCTAAAACCTACGACCTAACAGATCCAAGCCTATGCGCATTCGTGACCTAACAAAACCTCGCGACCTACGACCTAACCCGGATCTGCGCATCCATGCGACCTACGACCTAACACACACGCGCTTCCTCGCGACCTACGACCTAACTCAACACAGAAGCTCACGACTTAACTCCTTAGGTCGTCTAACGACCTAACTACGCTAACTCGCTAACTAATAGGTCGCTAACCACTAGGTCGCTCACTACTAGGTCGCTCACTACTGTAGGTTACTAACCCTTAGGTCGCTAACTCCTATAGGTCGCCCCAATACCTAGGTCGCCAACTTCCTATAGGTCGCTCCAACCGACCTAACCCATCCCACGACCTAAGCCACCACACGACTTATCTAATATACGACCTATCCCAAAAATCCTTAGGTCGCTCCACTTCCTTAGGTCACTCCACCTTCTTAGATCGTCTACTCCGACCTAACTACTATACGACCTAGGACTTAGACTATGGATGACTTATCAACAATGCGACTAAATGACAACTGTTTTACGATGTTTCGATCCGTAAAAATACGGGTCGTTACACACAATATTATTTTCAAATTTGGTAAATGAAATAAATTTGTATGAATATATTATAAATACATATAAGTAAAATTTTCTGAAATTTAATAAGTTAATTAAATTGGTTGTTGAAATGATAATAATTGATTATCACTTATTGTTCTACAAATGATTTTTTAAACATAGGTTATAAACTGATTTGAAATTTAAATGAATTTAAAATTTAGAATTTGAGAATTTAATTTCCAGTGATTTCAAGCTTTGGTTTTAAAATTTTTAAAATGTATATTATTGAAGGTATTTTCAAATAGAAACCGTTTTCAAAGAATTTTAAAATGTTAAAATCAATGCTCTTCTCTTTGTCGCTAGAAAATAAATTTCGGTGATGGCGGCCACATCATCGACATTCATTTTCGAGTTTCGAAGTGGAGAAACCATTATGTAGCTTTGCTACGGTTTTGTTTGGAAAAATATTTTAATTTGAATTTCTTAAGTATGACTTGATTTGTATATATATATATATATGTGGGTATATTATTTTAAATTTAATTTGATTTAATATATATAGTATATACATAATTATCTCTAAAGGGTTTGAAATTAAACGGAAACTTAATTCTTAAAATTATGTTAAAGGATGCTTTCAATTATAAATAAAGCTAAATTTTGGATAAATATTTAAACTTGAAATAATTGAATTTGAAAATTTTATTTGTATAGTACTAAATTGCATTTCAATATAACTTACCTAAATTATTTAGAAGTTAAAATGTAATTGGATAATATACAATATAAAATGATTTTATAAATAAAATTTGAGTATTTATAATAAATATTATACACTTAGATTTTAATTATATAAAAAAATGCTAATAAAGATGATAGAATAATAAGTTAATTGAATGAGATGGATATAATAAATTTTGTTCTGAAAGAATTAACAAATGGAAATTAGATCAACTTATGGAAATACCTTAATTTAAACCAATTATTGAATATAAATTAATTTAAATTGAAATTTATATGGTTTAAATTAATTTATATGGTTTAAATATATGTAATAAGATATATTAAGTGGAATAAACTTAATAATAATTTGGAATAAAAGAATTAAATTTGTTGGATAAAATATGAGTACAGTAAATGATTATACAAATTGATGATTTAGAAATTGTTAATTGAGGATGACTAGATAATAAGATAATGAATTTAGAAATAGATAGATTGATTTAACTTAAGTGAACTCAAAGGGATTTAACCAAATTGTTAAATATTAATTAATTTAAATTGAAATTTATATGGTTTAAATTAATTGTTTTACTTGTATTCTAATCTATTTTCTTTCTGGTTGTTTCTATCCTCCTACCTCCTTCCTTTTCGGGGACGAAAAGTTTTGAGTGGGGGAGAGTGTAACGACCCGTAAAATTAAACTGTTTTAATAACGTAATTAGTTGAAATTTTGTGAAATTTTAAACGATAAAATTTTGAAATAAAAATTTGATATTTGAAATGCGTCTAATTAATCATGGCAACTGGTAAATTTTCATCAGATAATTTGGAAGTTTATTTTCTAGTGTAATTTTATTCCAATTTATATCGGTTAAAAGTGATGATAATAAAATGTTTTCCAAACCTGAATATTTTTACATAGAAAAATTCTAATTCATCTTCTGACTAAGACGTCATTTTTCGTTTTTCCAAATTCGGACTTCTTTAGCTCCGTCGATCTTAATTTTCTGCGTTTTTGCTGCATTTTCCGCTAGTAGAAAATTCGAATTTTTATAATTCAATCGTAACACTGATATCTGTATACCGTTTTGATCGTCTCGTCATGCCGATCTCAACAGTGTATTCATTTGTGTATTTCGGAAACCCGGTACGCGATGAAATCCGTGGAACGGTTAATCGTACCGGTACACGTTTTAAACTTTTGGGTTTCCCTCACCCTTCATCTATCTATCGTTAAATCAAGCAGCTATTAGTATTTAATATTTCTAGAATACAACGCTAACTTTTTAGATTTCCCGAGTTCCAAAATATGTTGCCGTTCGTTTCCCATTTTTTCCAATTAGTTCATTGCTACTTTTGTTATTGAGAAAGGAGAAAAAAGCAAAACAAATTTTTTGTTGTAGCTTCCATCTTCCCCCTCGCACGCGATCTATCTCCTATCCCTCGTCCGTCATCCACCGAGCTCCACTTGCAACCGATGCAGCCGAGTGCATCTCCACCATCTCCGAAACCCCTCACCCTCTCCGCCCCGCCATGAACCCATTTCCACCCAAGTCTGACCCCAAGCAGACCGCTTTTTCTCCTCCACCATTTTGCTCGTGCCCGTACCACTAGCCTTCCACCTTGAAGTCTCGCATAGCTTCCCTCCGCCGCCTCTGAGCTAGTCGCCTGTTCATCTCACCTCTTCCGTGTATATATAGGTATAGATTATTTATTTTATGTATAATTTCGTATATACACTACTATCGGCCTACAACCATTTAAGTGTTTATATACTACCCTTGTGATGGTTAGTTTTCATTTGATCCTGGGTTGTGTTATGTGGGTAAAGATATAATCAACGTGTAAGGGAGGTTACCTATAAGTCTATAAGAGCTTTAATAAAGTAAGTTGTATACCTGTGTATTTATATATTTTACTGTACGTAGGCTTTCCGCATTTATATCATGAAAATATTTATACGTATGATATGGTAAATAGCAATATATTTTGTTTTATTAAACATTGATGTTATAATTGTATGCATGAGTTATAAATGAGTCTTACAAGCTATACTTTGTATTTACGTTGTGATTTCATTGGAAATAAATTTTGACAGTGGTATAATATATAGGTATATATATATAAGTCACATGTTTGAGTTTATATATGTATTTATATAAGATGTGTTAGTTATATATCTTATATGAGTAAGTTTTAAAAAAATTTATTTGCCGTTTTAAAATATCAAGGTTGTATATGATTGCTTTCTATATATTACAGTAATTATATAATGTATCTATCAATGTATATATGGATTTTATGTTCAAAAGGTAAGGACAGGTAGTTCATAAGTATGTTATATCTATGTTCGAAGTTGGCTTACTGTCTTGCTTTATGTATATATTTATTAACAATATTGATTGTACTGTTAGTATCACATATTATCTATATACATATAAGTTATGGCTTAGATTTGACAATGATCTTGGTATATAAGTTATATATTGGTATTATATATGGGTCTGCTGGTTATAAATAAGGTTGTATATATATTATTGAAGGGTTGCATGTTGTTCGATTTTAAATATAACTATTGTATATATGTACGTTATTTTAAAATATGCCTATTGCTGTAAAATGTAAGTATTTTTCAATTATATGTATTTATTTCAAAAACATAATGTATATTTATGTTTGATTTTTCTATGGATACTGTTTTATATGTAGGTCGGTTTATACGTGATTGGATACGAGTGCTGTTATAAAAATGTTGATTATATATTGGTTTCAGAATTTGTATACTTGCGGTTAATTTACTATATATTACATGATATTCACATTTTGGATTTGTTTTATAAGTGTTTTTTTAAGAAAATATGGATTTTGAAGTTGTATGTTATATTTATATTTTCTTAAATTAAAATATCGGGTTCATGGAAATAATAATAATATAGTATACTTTTGTTTAGATTTTATCTGCATTGATCCTGTGACATACCGGAATTTCGAGGAATTTAAAATACGATAACCTCTTAATTAATGTATTTTAAATTGATTTAAATTGTTAATTTCAAATATAAATAACCAGTTAATTGATAATGTGCTGTTTTAAAATATGGTTATAAATTGATTTTAAATAAAAATAATTAGTTAATTATTTAATTGGTGTTATTTTATAAATGAATTTAAATAGTCTCATTATTTCTAATTTAATAAATATTATATAAATGTGTATATTTATGAGTAGTTAGAAGAAAATTTATGATTTGAAAATTTAATATAAAAAAATGTTTCAATTTAATTACAATTAAATCTATCTTAAATTTAAATAAAGCTTTACCTATTCACTTTTGATCTAATAAATAATTTGATGTAATATTAGTAATAATGTTTAAATTAAAATAAATCTTGTCAATATTAAATATTAAATATAAGACAAATATATGGTCATTATTGTAAGTATTAATCTATAAACTTATAAACATAAGAAACTTATAAACATATCTAACATAAGTAATAAATAAAATATAATAGGATGTTTGGTAGTTAAGTTTAAAATAGAAAATATGTATTAATTAAATACATCAAGTATAAATAGAAATACAAATTAATAGTCATGTAAAATAAGCATTAATTCACAAGCTAACATAATAAAATAAATGTAACAACTTTATTGAAGTGGGTAAGTCTAAGACAAAGTTAATATATGTACTAAGTATCTACATTAGCAGGCAAGAAAATAAAGTAATATGATAAACTATCACCATACATTTGCAAGTAACAGGTCATAGCAAAGCTAAATAAATATGCTATCACCTTATATCTCTAAGTAACAAGTCAAAACAAAGTTAAGTAAAAATAAGTCAAGGTATTAAGTTTAAACTAAATAAAAGATGTACAAAGTAAAAATAAGTCAAGGTAAATATATATACAAGTTGTACCTGCAAAGCGAAATAGATATGTGCACTCGAATTGTAATAAGATGTATACAAGATAAACAAAAACTAAATAAATATCTGTACTTTGGCCTTGAGACTTGCAGGCAAAGAAAAGAGGCAAGGAAAAATATAAACTAACATATAGTACATACGAATTAAATGAAGAAGATATATATGACATGCTTAATAAATGACTTGTACAAAATGTCTACATTTCAGCCTTCAAAAATAAAATATCTCTGATCTATAGCCTCTGCATTGTTTTCTATATACCAAAGTTTCTTATTCATTTTTCGATCACAATGCTAAGCAAAGCATTTCCATTTTTAAAGAAAACCAAAGCATTTCAAAGAAAAACAATAAGCTCTGTTATCTTTTTCTCAAAAGCCTGAAATCAAGTTCCAGTTTTTAAAAAAACTTCCAGTTTTAAAGTTTCAAGTTTTAAGCTTTTTAAAGCTTTCCGTTTTATTTTTAAAGCCTCCAGTTTTTTTAAAAAAGCTTTCAGTGTTGAGTTGCAAGCAAGACATTTGTTTTCTGAAATCCAAACAGCAAAAGCATTTCAGTTTTTTTTAGAACATGAAGCATCTTTCAAAAGAAGTCTTTGAGTCCATCTCAGTTTCAAAGTTTTAAGTTTTAAGCTTTTAAAGGCTTTCAGTTTTTAAGTAAATACAAGATTTTTGTTCTCTGGAAGACAAGAACAACAAAGATGCAAGTATTCAAGTTTTCAAATTTCCAGTTTGCAAGCCTTTCCAGTTTTAAAAAGGCCTTTGCCTTTTTCTAGTCAGGTGAGTAAACATTTAAATCTAAAATCTAATAAGTAAATGATGGTTGCTTGTGAAATCTTTATGATGATATCTTGCATATATCTATATAAGTATATGATTCTGTTTATATATAGATATGAATGTGCTACATGTTTGCTATGATTTAAACTGTGCATGTCTGGAACAAAAGTCTACTCTGTTCCTTGTTCTCAGGTTCTAAATTTTAAAAGAAAAGCAACTGCTCTTCCTCTGATCTGTTATGTGTTATAGTGTCTAACCAAAGTTTGTTTAAAACATCAAGATTTAGACTTTAAAAATATTTAAAGTAAGAGTTGATGATGATATCCAACAGTATATGAATCTTTACAGTAAAACTTAGAAAATGCTAAAAATTTTATTTCAAAAATTTAATGATTCATGTATATATCTGGAATCACCTTTGAAAGATAGGATTTTTAAGATAAAAATCATGATTTTTAGTTTGAGGTACTGTGAGAAATCCTGGGTTCACCAGAAAATGGTTTTTGGGTGATTACTGGTGATCGGCATAGTGCTAGGGGTCGAGATTAGTGGTGAAGGTGGCTGGAACGTTGGGGTTTCCAGGAAAAATAAGGAAAGAATTTTCTGATGATGGTGGTGGCCACGCGAGGCCAATTTAGGGTTTTGGGAGCTCGTTTAGTCGACGTTGATTTTTGAGTTCGTGCGACGCCATGGGAAGGCCGGAGTGAATCGCATGAGGGGGAGTCGTTGCGTCATGTCGTGGAGCAGCTCTGGGAGGATGGGCGAGTTTTCTGGTTGTCGAGTTCGTCGTTGGCGAGTAGTTTAGTGGATTGGGTTCGGTTCCAGTTTTGGCTCATTCGAGTTCGAATTCGTTTTCGTGATCGATTTGAAGATCTGGGTGGACAAGATAGATGTCGAAGTCGATGTTGACTTGTTGAAGATCAGCAAGATGATCGGAGGGCACTGGAGTTGCCGTGCACGTGCACGTGTGCATCGGGGTATCTGGTAGTTTGGGGAAGATGAACTGCTCGTGTGTTTTGCTCGAGTATCTGGAGAGTTTACTCGAGAATGGGCTCGGGGTTTTGGGATTTCAACTCGAGTTTTGCTCGAGTGTTTTGGGAAAGGATAGCTTCAGCTTTTAAAACTGTAAATTTAACTAAGTAAAAAAAAGGGGAAGATGGGAGAAGACTCGGGTATATACCCGAGTATCCTTCGGGTAGGACCCGAAGTGAGAAGAGAATCCAGTTTTTGTAAAAGTTTTAAAAATAAGGTTTTTGGAATTTAAAAACAAATCTTGTTAAAACTTTCTTGATAACATTACTTTTTAAATATCAAATGGTTTCTTAACATTGTTAAAGAGTTTTAGAATTTATTTAATCTAAAATTTGTTTAAGTTAATTTTAAAGATAAAGAGTTTTAAAGTGTAAATGGTAAGTAATATATTATAAGATGATGTTATCTTAAGTTAAATGAGTTTTAGTATCTTAGAAATTACTTTAGTTAATTAGGAAATTAAGTATAATTGGTAAGTTAATTAATTAAAGATAAAGGTTAATTAAATGGTTAATGTAAGGATAATTAAGTAATTTAATTAATTAATGGTTATAATTGATTAACTAATAATTAGAGATTAATAAATTGGAAATTTATTAATTAAGAAAATTAAAGGTTGATTAATTGTAATTAAGAAGTACTTAGTTTGAAATTGAGTTTTAATTGATTTATAATTTTGGTTTTATTAATTAATTAATGAATAAGGAATAATTGATCTATAGGGATTAATTAAGGATTAATTAATCTGTTATTAAGTCTTATTAATTAATAATTAAGGCTTATTAATTAATAATTAAAGAGTATTTAATCTGTAATGAAGATTAATAAATTATTTTAAGTCAATTTAGAAATGAATTACAATTGTAATAAATCAAATGAATATGTTGATTTAAGATAATTAATTAATAATTAATTAAAGATAATCATTTGATGATAAATTAAGTATAAATACTTAATGAAGTTGAATAGGGTAATTACTTGGCAAAGTAATTAATGAATAATTACAGGATGTAATTAATTAAAGGGATTACTTAATGGAAGTAATAAAAGTGTGATTACTTAGGAGAAGTAATTAAAGATTTATACTTAATATAATAAATCAAGAGAGTTATTTAATTTATTAATTAATTGAGATAAGTAATTTCAAGAGGGAAATTCCTGTATATGACTTAGGATGATAAATGGAAGTGAATATTTGTAGTTAACTAATTAATGTGATTTATTAAGGTTTAATGTAATTAAATTTAGTTAAGTAATTAATGAAAATAAATTATTAAGGATCATTAATTAATGTAATTAATGAAGTAATTAAATGGTAAAATACTGTGAATGGTTAAAGATAATTAATTTATGAAGTTAATTAAAGTTGTAATTACTGGAATGTAATTAAAGGCTAGTTAATCCAAGATGTTAATTAAGATGAAAATTGGAGAATGATTGATTAATTGATTTGTAATTAATTAATGATGTTGTAAGCAGGATTTATAAGATGAAGTAATTAATTTAATTCATTTTAAATTAATTAGAGATGAGATAATTAATTTAATTCATTTTAAATTAATTATATATATATGGTGTGATTATTTATCCTTGCTTATGTTTGAATGGATGATATTGTTGCCTTGAATGGTTTGAAATCTCGGATACGAGATAAGTAATGCTGTGTGATATAGATTTTCTATTTCTGATGATATTGTAGATTATCTATTTATGATGATATTGTAGGTTATCTATCTGTGATGTTGTGAATTATCTATCTGTGTATATATAGAAAATGAATTGAATTGTTTTAACTTTAAAACAACTTGGCCTTAAAAGATACGGTTTGGATTTCGATGAGACCGGGATCGGGTTTCCGTATACCGGGATTCTAGGTCTGGAGATCCGAAAACCACATCGATCCAAATTAACGATAGGTCGTGAATCTCAAGTGAAGATGAAGATTTAGAGTGCAAGGGTTATTGTCGTTAACTCTGAGGGTGATTCCAAAATGAGTGTAACGAGATAATGCCTTCGGTTTTGTTCGAACCCGGAACGAACTTGTATGGATTGAATGCTTTCAGCACATCGTCAGGTGGATGATGAGCATTCTAAGTGATGAGTTCTGATAAAGGTAATCGTGACCTCAAGCCTCATCAACCGGGAATGGCTAAAACAGGGGAGGTGCAGCAAGGCTTCGTGGGTAGCACCCACTTGAGAGTAGGATATACCCCTGTCTAGATGTTCCTTTATTTTTCGGCTTAGTGGGCAGTTGTTGGCCACAACTGCGGGGTTATCTTATTTGGAACTGTTCAGTAAGGAATGGTTCCGGCCTTGTGTTGCAGGGGACTTAGGGTGGGTCCTCGGTACTCTGATCTAGGCCAGGTACTGTGACGGGCGGTACCCCAGTAGCCCTGCCATTTGTTGGAAACCTATTTTCCCTACGAGACCCTACGGTTTTGATTGTAAACCTAGTATGCTGGAATTTAATCATGTAACAATTTCAGCTATTTCTTATTTACTTGAAAACCCTAGACCTATTATAATATCACTGAATTTTCTATCAAATGTTTGGTTAGCGTAAGGTAAAAACATTTCCATGTTTATGTGTGGGATGTCTTACGTGATACCTTTATTTCCAAAGGATTTTCAAAGTTAAGCAACTTTAACCGTTTACTCATACCAGACCCATGTCTGACCCGGAGTTTATTTCTGTTTTCCTAAACTCTCGGGTACCCAAATTTTTACGGGTAGCCAAGGGATTCAGGTTTAGCTTGGATGAATTCTGGAGGAGCAATGGAGCAGGAGGCTTCAGCATATGGATATATATTGGTTCCGCTGTGTTAGTGTTTATCTATATTTCTGTTGTGTTGAATCTCTGTGATGTATCGAGTTGTTTCGAGTTGTATTAACTAGACAGGTGTTTATAACTGTCTAGTATGTGTTGTACTATCTGTGTAACTCTGATGTATATGATACTATGAATTGTCTTAAGTGATATATTATATTTTATTCGTTCCGCTGTTGAGATTCTGATGTTGTTTTTTTTATTCTTCTCTATCTTTTCTATTTTCTCACCCCTTTCTTTCTAAATAATGATGCGATTTTCCGGTAGTGGAAGGTCGGGTCGTTACAGTGGTATCAGAGCGATAGGTTGAGCGAATACCTAAGCTCTGGAGTGGTATCTTTCTTGAGAGAGCGTACTTGTAATTTTTATCTATATATATATATATATTTATTTCTACCTATCTGTTGGGTTACCTGTTCGGGTTTTCCAATATAAGTTATAAGGTAGATAGGGTAGTGGTGTGAGTAACACGACTACCGATGGTTGGAGTTTGTTGAAGTTGGAAGTGTATATGCCGAGACTGTAGACCTAATACCGTCTCGAGCAAGTTTTGTTTGATGTAAGATTTGGTTGATCTCTGAAGGAAATCGGTTAAGGATTCGGAGTTCATCATTGAAGTGCAAGTGTGATCGCGCTCGCGTGAGCGGATTTTTGAGAGTTTGGATCTGTCGGTTGGGCAGAAGTAAGTCATGATATCTTGATACCTCAGGATGTAGTAGCTGTGTGATGAGACACAGTGACTATGGATATTTCCAAAGATGTTTCTTTGGAATAAGTGGAGGAAGCGAGTCTGCTTCGGTGTTGTGGTTGTGTTCAGCATGGTGTTTCTGTTTGGTTTGTGGTCCGAGTTTCTCGAGGAGTTTGGATAGGAAGTCTTCTGGCTGGACAGTTTTTCTCAAGCTGATTTCAGAAGCAGCAGAGTGGTTTCGTTTCTTCGACGGATCGGCTTCGTAAGCGTAAGCTGTTCTGATTGGTAAAGAGAGCAGTTTTTCCTTGGATTTAGGCTGGATTAATCGCAAAAGTGACTTGCGATAGTATGAGTGTTCTCTTGGTTGGTCGGAGATTTTTTCTGGGCGTCTTCAGGAAGTCAGAGTTTTGTTAGCATTTGGAGATTGAGATTGGTATCGACTGGATTCCACAAAAGATACCGGTGGTGCAGCTTAGGAGATTTGGTGGAGCATTTGTGTTTTCTCTTCTGTATCTGTTTTGAGTTTCTTCCAGCTAAGGGTAGCTGAAGACAGTACCCTTGACTGAGGACTCATCTGTTTCTTCGAGCTGTTCGTTCCGTTTGTGGTGGATCTGATGTTGTGTGTCCCAGAGGTGTTGGTTAAGATTTTTGTTCGAGTTCATCGACGTTCTTATTTACTTCAGACCAGAGTTGGCAGTGGAAGCATGGTGGCAGCTGTTCTAGAGTGGAAGCAACCGGAAGTTGCAGTGTTTTGAGATTGAAGGATTTCTACAGAAATTCTTCCTGGATGGAGACCAGATTTGGCAGTGCATATGTTTTGTCTTTTCCGGACAGGAGAAGTAAGTTGTATCTGCTGATGATGTTGGAGTAGAGTTGTATTCTAGATATTTGGTAGATCTGGAGAGGATCTTTTTGGTTGAGTTATCCTGATCCAGTTGTTTATTGCAGCGTCAGCAAAGTTGGAGACTTCATGGTTGTTGAGATTTTCTTCGGTAAAGGGAGCAATAAGATTGGGTAAGACTGCGAGGTTAGCTCCGGAGTATATTGGATCTTTCTGTATTTTGGTAAGGATAAGTGCTTTGGTCTGCAGGAGTGAATTGCCAGTTTGGAGAACTGGGATTCGTTGTGTTTCACGTATCTCTGAGGGAATAAGTGTAAGATCTATAACTGGTTTTAGAAACAGCAGTTCAGGGAGTTTTGGATGTTGAGTCAGACTTGTCTGTAGTCTGATATCTATCTTGTTTTATAGATCTAGTTGAGTAGGAGCTCAGTAGCTCAGTAGTGTAGCTAGTCTGGATTCAATAGAGTGAGTATTCTGAAACTCGAGTAATTTTTAGGAAGCTTATCCGGATCTGTATCCGAATAGCTAGTGTTGTTTGGTTGATTGAAATTGTTTGATTGGTTGTATGGATGATATGTATGCTGAATTAGTTTAAAATAAAATAAAATTTTGGATTATCTTTTGTTTTAAATTTCGAGGACGAAATTCTTTAAAGGGAGGAGAAATGTGACATCCCGGAATTTCGAGGAATTTAAAATACGATAACCTCTTAATTAATGTATTTTAAATTGATTTAAATTGTTAATTTCAAATATAAATAACCAGTTAATTGATAATGTGATGTTTTAAAATATGGTTATAAATTGATTTTAAATAAAAATAATTAGTTAATTATTTAATTGGTGTTATTTTATAAATGAATTTAAATAGTCTCATTATTTCTAATTTAATAAATATTATATAAATGTGTATATTTATGAGTAGTTAGAAGAAAATTTATGATTTGAAAATTTAATATAAAAAAATGTTTCAATTTAATTACAATTAAATCTATCTTAAATTTAAATAAAGCTTTACCTATTCACTTTTGATCTAATAAATAATTTGATGTAATATTAGTAATAATGTTTAAATTAAAATAAATCTTGTCAATATTAAATATTAAATATAAGACAAATATATGGTCATTATTGTAAGTATTAATCTATAAACTTATAAACATAAGAAACTTATAAACATATCTAACATAAGTAATAAATAAAATATAATAGGATGTTTGGTAGTTAAGTTTAAAATAGAAAATATGTATTAATTAAATACATCAAGTATAAATAGAAATACAAATTAATAGTCATGTAAAATAAGCATTAATTCACAAGCTAACATAATAAAATAAATGTAACAACTTTATTGAAGTGGGTAAGTCTAAGACAAAGTTAATATATGTACTAAGTATCTACATTAGCAGGCAAGAAAATAAAGTAATATGATAAACTATCACCATACATTTGCAAGTAACAGGTCATAGCAAAGCTAAATAAATATGCTATCACCTTATATCTCTAAGTAACAAGTCAAAACAAAGTTAAGTAAAAATAAGTCAAGGTATTAAGTTTAAACTAAATAAAAGATGTACAAAGTAAAAATAAGTCAAGGTAAATATATATACAAGTTGTACCTGCAAAGCGAAATAGATATGTGCACTCGAATTGTAATAAGATGTATACAAGATAAACAAAAACTAAATAAATATCTGTACTTTGGCCTTGAGACTTGCAGGCAAAGAAAAGAGGCAAGGAAAAATATAAACTAACATATAGTACATACGAATTAAATGAAGAAGATATATATGACATGCTTAATAAATGACTTGTACAAAATGTCTACATTTCAGCCTTCAAAAATAAAATATCTCTGATCTATAGCCTCTGCATTGTTTTCTATTAACAAAGTTTCTTATTCATTTTTCGATCACAATGCTAAGCAAAGCATTTCCATTTTTAAAGAAAACGAAAGCATTTCAAAGAAAAACAATAAGCTCTGTTATCTTTTTCTCAAAAGCCTGAAATCAAGTTCCAGTTTTTAAAAAAGCTTCCAGTTTTAAAGTTTCAAGTTTTAAGCTTTTTAAAGCTTTCAGTTTTATTTTTAAAGCCTCCAGTTTTTTTTAAAAAGCTTTCAGTGTTGAGTTGCAAGCAAGACATTTGTTTTCTGAAATCCAAACAGCAAAAGCATTTCAGTTTTTTTTAGAACATGAAGCATCTTTCAAAAGAAGTCTTTGAGTCCATCTCAGTTTCAAAGTTTTAAGTTTTAAGCTTTTAAAGGCTTTCAGTTTTTAAGTAAATACAAGATTTTTGTTCTCTGGAAGACAAGAACAACAAAGATGCAAGTATTCAACTTTTCAAATTTCCAGTTTGCAAGCCTTTCCAGTTTTAAAAAGGCCTTTGCCTTTTTCTAGTCAGGTGAGTAAACATTTAAATCTAAAATCTAATAAGTAAATGATGGTTGCTTGTGAAATCTTTGTGATGATATCTTGCATATATCTATATAAGTATATGATTCTGTTTATATATAGATATGAATGTGCTACATGTTTGCTATGATTTAAACTGTGCATGTCTGGAACAAAAGTCTACTCTGTTCCTTGTTCTCAGGTTCTAAATTTTAAAAGAAAAGCAACTGCTCTTCCTCTGATCTGTTATGTGTTATAGTGTCTAACCAAAGTTTGTTTAAAACATCAAGATTTAGACTTTAAAAATATTTAAAGTAAGAGTTGATGATGATATCCAACAGTATATGAATCTTTACAGTAAAACTTAGAAAATGCTAAAAATTTTATTTCAAAAATTTAATGATTCATGTATATATCTGGAATCACCTTTGAAAGATAGGATTTTTAAGATAAAAATCATGATTTTTAGTTTGAGGTACTGTGAGAAATCCTGGGTTCACCAGAAAATGGTTTTTGGGTGATTACTGGTGATCGGCATAGTGCTAGGGGTCGAGATTAGTGGTGAAGGTGGCTGGAACGTTGGGGTTGCCAGGAAAAATAAGGAAAGAATTTTCTGATGATGGTGGTGGCCATGCGAGGCCAATTTAGGGTTTTGGGAGCTCGTTTAGTCGACGTTGATTTTTGAGTTCGTGCGACGCCATGGGAAGGCCGGAGTGAATCGCATGAGGGGGAGTCGTTGCGTCATGTCGTGGAGCAGCTCTGGGAGGATGGGCGAGTTTTCTGGTGGTCGAGTTCGTCGTTGGCGAGTAGTTTAGTGGATTGGGTTCGGTTCCAGTTTTGGCTCATTCGAGTTCGAATTCGTTTTCGTGATCGATTTGAAGATCTGGGTGGACAAGATAGATGTCGAAGTCGATGTTGACTTGTTGAAGATCAGCAAGATGATCGGAGGGCACTGGAGTTGCCGTGCACGTGCACGTGTGCATCGGGGTATCTGGTAGTTTGGGGAAGATGAACTGCTCGTGTGTTTTGCTCGAGTATCTGGAGAGTTTACTCGAGAATGGGCTCGGGGTTTTGGGATTTCAACTCGAGTTTTGCTCGAGTGTTTTGGGAAAGGATAGCTTCAGCTTTTAAAACTGTAAATTTAACTAAGTAAAAAAAAGGGGAAGATGGGAGAAGACTCGGGTATATACCCGAGTATCCTTCGGGTAGGACCCGAAGTGAGAAGAGAATCCAGTTTTTGTAAAAGTTTTAAAAATAAGGTTTTTGGAATTTAAAAACAAATCTTGTTAAAACTTTCTTGATAACATTACTTTTTAAATATCAAATGGTTTCTTAACATTGTTAAAGAGTTTTAGAATTTATTTAATCTAAAATTTGTTTAAGTTAATTTTAAAGATAAAGAGTTTTAAAGTGTAAATGGTAAGTAATATATTATAAGATGATGTTATCTTAAGTTAAATGAGTTTTAGTATCTTAGAAATTACTTTAGTTAATTAGGAAATTAAGTATAATTGGTAAGTTAATTAATTAAAGATAAAGGTTAATTAAATGGTTAATGTAAGGATAATTAAGTAATTTAATTAATTAATGGTTATAATTGATTAACTAATAATTAGAGATTAATAAATTGGAAATTTATTAATTAAGAAAATTAAAGGTTGATTAATTGTAATTAAGAAGTACTTAGTTTGAAATTGAGTTTTAATTGATTTATAATTTTGGTTTTATTAATTAATTAATGAATAAGGAATAATTGATCTATAGGGATTAATTAAGGATTAATTAATCTGTTATTAAGTCTTATTAATTAATAATTAAGGCTTATTAATTAATAATTAAAGAGTATTTAATCTGTAATGAAGATTAATAAATTATTTTAAGTCAATTTAGAAATGAATTACAATTGTAATAAATCAAATGAATATGTTGATTTAAGATAATTAATTAATAATTAATTAAAGATAATCATTTGATGATAAATTAAGTATAAATACTTAATGAAGTTGAATAGGGTAATTACTTGGCAAAGTAATTAATGAATAATTACAGGATGTAATTAATTAAAGGGATTACTTAATGGAAGTAATAAAAGTGTGATTACTTAGGAGAAGTAATTAAAGATTTATACTTAATATAATAAATCAAGAGAGTTATTTAATTTATTAATTAATTGAGATAAGTAATTTCAAGAGGGAAATTCCTGTATATGACTTAGGATGATAAATGGAAGTGAATATTTGTAGTTAACTAATTAATGTGATTTATTAAGGTTTAATGTAATTAAATTTAGTTAAGTAATTAATGAAAATAAATTATTAAGGATCATTAATTAATGTAATTAATGAAGTAATTAAATGGTAAAATACTGTGAATGGTTAAAGATAATTAATTTATGAAGTTAATTAAAGTTGTAATTACTGGAATGTAATTAAAGGCTAGTTAATCCAAGATGTTAATTAAGATGAAAATTGGAGAATGATTGATTAATTGATTTGTAATTAATTAATGATGTTGTAAGCAGGATTTATAAGATGAAGTAATTAATTTAATTCATTTTAAATTAATTAGAGATGAGATAATTAATTTAATTCATTTTAAATTAATTATATATATATATGGTGTGATTATTTATCCTTGCTTATGTTTGAATGGATGATATTGTTGCCTTGAATGGTTTGAAATCTCGGATACGAGATAAGTAATGCTGTGTGATATAGATTTTCTATTTCTGATGATATTGTAGATTATCTATTTATGATGATATTGTAGGTTATCTATCTGTGATGTTGTGAATTATCTATCTGTGTATATATAGATAATGAATTGAATTGTTTTAACTTTAAAACAACTTGGCCTTAAAAGATACGGTTTGGATTTCGATGAGACCGGGATCGGGTTTCCGTATACCGGGATTCTAGGTCTGGAGATCCGAAAACCACATCGATCCAAATTAACGATAGGTCGTGAATCTCAAGTGAAGATGAAGATTTAGAGTGCAAGGGTTATTGTCGTTAACTCTGAGGGTGATTCCAAAATGAGTGTAACGAGATAATGCCTTCGGTTTCGTTCGAACCCGGAACGAACTTGTATGGATTGAATGCTTTCAGCACATCGTCAGGTGGACGATGAGCATTCTAAGTGATGAGTTCTGATAAAGGTAATCGTGACCTCAAGCCTCATCAACCGGGAATGGCTAAAACAGGGGAGGTGCAGCAAGGCTTCGTGGGTAGCACCCACTTGAGAGTAGGATATACCCCTGTCTAGATGTTCCTTTATTTTTCGGCTTAGTGGGCAGTTGTTGGCCACAACTGCGGGGTTATCTTATTTGGAACTGTTCAGTAAGGAATGGTTCCGGCCTTGTGTTGCAGGGAACTTAGGGTGGGTCCTCGGTACTCTGATCTAGGCCAGGTACTGTGACGGGCGGTACCCCAGTAGCCCTGCCATTTGTTGGAAACCTATTTTCCCTACGAGACCCTACGGTTTTGATTGTAAACCTAGTATGTTGGAATTTAATCATGTAACAATTTCAGCTATTTCTTATTTACTTGAAAACCATAGACCTATTATAATATCACTGAATTTCCTATCAAATGTTTGGTTAGCGTAAGGTAAAAACATTTCCATGTTTATGTGTGGGATGTAACGACCCGTAAATTTCAACTGTTTTAATAACGTAATTAGTTGAAATTTTGTGAAATTTTAAACGATAAAATTTTAAAATAAAAATTTAATATTTGGAATATGTCTAGTTAAACATAGCAAATGGTAAATTTTCGTCCGAAAATACGAAAGTTTATTTCGCGCGTAAATTTACTTCAATTTAATCAGTTAAAAAGCGTTGAAAATAAAATGTTTTCGAAACCAAAATATTTTTACATAGAAAAATTCTAAACCATCTTCTGAGCAAAATATCAGTTCGTCATTTTTCCAAATTCGGACATCTATTGCTCCGTCGTTCTTATTTTCTGCAAAATAGCAGTATTCTGGTACCGATATCGATTTTTATCGGATGATCGTACCACTGATATCTATATATCGTTTTGTTCTTCTCGTCGTGTTGATCTCAACAGTGTGTTCATTTGTGTATTTCGGAAACTCGGTACGCGATGAAATTGTCGAAACGGTTGATCGCGCTGGTATACATTTTAAACTGTTGGGTTTCTCTGACCCTTCATCTATTTATCGGAAAAGAAACAAATAGTAATTTGGCTTTAATACGTCTTGATTACTGAGCTTAACTTTACATCTTTCCAAAAAGTTTTGAAAATAAACATGAGTTGGTAGGTGTTCATTCATTTGAAACGTTCGTTTTATTTCCTTCACCTTCTCTCTGTCATTCCTTTTGATTTTGTTGTGCCTGCTCATTCCACCCACTGCCAAAACAAATTCCATCATAGTCGAGTAGCACATCACCACCTTCTCTACCAAAAACACGCAACCAAGATCCAACCCGAGACCACTTCGCCCACCCAGTAACCTCCGCACCTTCCTCCTACCTGGCGCCCAGGTCTGGGCACTACCCTCCTTCACGTCATCCGTCCTTGCAGCCGAGATCCCTTCACCACGTCCACCTTTCGCTACCCACTGCTCCGACCCCACAGCCTAGCCTTCCATCACCAAACCCATGCCGAGAAGCCGCCTCCATGGCCGCTGTTCCTCCAGCCGACCACGCTCTTGATTCGACCCCTCCATTATCATCTTCTCCTTAGCTCGCGGTCATCCCTTCCCTCCAGCCTCGCTCCGACCAAAAATCTGGCCATACTCGCTTCCATGCGTTGCTCTTTGGAAATGACTTCCCATCCTCTGTTGCTTTGAGATAGGTGAGAATTTAAACAAAAATATGTATACTAGTTTGTATAATCTGTTAGTGGTATGAAT
This sequence comes from Allium fistulosum, assembly GCA_030737815.1. NCBI lineage: Eukaryota > Viridiplantae > Streptophyta > Magnoliopsida > Asparagales > Amaryllidaceae > Allium > Allium fistulosum. Next base: position 210,459,543 of record CM060903.1, read on the forward strand.
TTGTATAAGATAGTTTATTCAAGCTTGGTTGGTATATATATTTAGGATAAGTTTGTACATGCTATATGTTGGCGTGCGATATTGTATATACAGATCCATTGTTTAGAACTATTATGTTAGCATCTTATATATTTTGTTTTAAGATTTTGTTTCCAGTCAGTTTTAAAGGTTGTTTATATATGTACTATATTTTGTTTTTTTTATGTGCCTTGCTGATTACTTTTTGCCGAAAGGAAAATAATACTAATACTATTTGTTTTATTATAAAGTAGCTATATTATTATATTACATTCTGTAGTTATATATGTGGGTTATTACATATTAAGTTGATATGTCCTAGTATTTATTATCTGTAGGAGTCATATAAGAGCATACGTGTATATATATTTTGTCAGCTGTACTTGTTTCTTTTCTATATACATTTATATTATTATAAAATGGTTTATGTTGGGTTATACGTAAATTATATCCATTAGTTTGTAAGGTTTATAACATTATTGTTATACCGGTTTATAATAATATATACAGTGTTTTATATATATAAATATATATGATATGGGTATGTAAACATTTAGATATTCAAGCTATATTACTTTATATAAGTTGTTCTGGTTGGGTATCTTCGGTTTGTATATATATTGTATAGGAATTTGTGGATCTGTGTTTATGGTAAAATTTTTTATTAGTTTATAAAAGATATTTGACCTGTTTAAGTTGATAAATATATTCTAATAAAGTAAGTTATTTTGACTTTTATATGAAATATTGATTTATACTGTATTTAGTTCCAAGGCCGTTTGTATATATGTATATGAATTCTATTTTAAAGGTGTGGGATTAGTTTATACTTATTGAAATAAAATAAAAAGCAAATTTATTTTGATTTCTAAATGCAGTATATATATTATATATTAATAACATATATTTTAGTTTAGAAAAAAAACTGATTATCTTGTTCTCATCGATTCTTATCCATCAGCTTGTCGAATTCGTGCCAGTCTTGATTTGCTTTGGGATTCATGCTTGGATTCGTAATTCAATTTCGCGGTCCGTATCAGTGTGCGTATCCGTAGCATCTCCTGTCCCCTCTAGCCTCGAAAGGTGAGCACTCACTCACGATTAACGTTCTTTTATTTATTAAATTTGATTTCAATTGAAACGACAATTGAAATATGCTGCTGTTTGATATTTACACTATTATCACCTGTATCAGTTCACCTGTGACATCTAACACCATTATCTGTTATATATGCAATGATAATACAGTTTGGCTGATAATTGATTGATTGTTGATGTTTATATTGGACGTTACATTGTTAATGTTAAAATGATAAATAGTTTGAAATTGAACTTGATATAGGATAATTAATTGCTAAATTTGATTTACTGACATTTGTATAATATGACCCCTTTAACTGTTAAATTTATTGACACGTAGGATTTGTTTAATTACATTTTGAATCACTGAATGTATGTTGTTAAATTGATGATGTATGAAATTGTAAATAGATGACAAGTGAAAAACCGTAATGTAATAATCTTTAATCTACATGAAATGATAGTGTAGATTCTAGAAATAATTATATTAATTCGTACAAATAACAATGCGAATTAATACGGTTATTTCGGGATTATTTGAATTGATTATTGGATTGTTATTGATTGATGTTATTGCTTGTTTATTTACTTTGACACCATCCCAGTTATCACACTGCAAGTTCCCTTTGATATGTTTTGATTTTGAATTGAATTGGAATCGGGTTGAAATGATAAATACCCAAATTGAACTTTGACTTAGGATAGAAAATTAAATAAAAAACCCGATTGGTCAATAATTTGATTTGAGAATAAACGAAGATTTTATTTGAATAAAAAAAAATATGGTTTTGAAATGAAGTTGAAATTTGAATTTTTGATGAAAGGAAAATGGTAATATTTAATAATCTGAAGCAAAAGATTAACAATGTAATCAATGAAAGAATGTTGTTTAATTTGAGAAATGATTGAATTAAGTTTGAAATGATTTAATAATTAAGTTTGAAATTATAATTAAGTTGAAATTATTAAACTTTGAAATTATTTAATAATTAAGTTTTGAACTATTTAATAATGAATTATTAAATGATTAAATTGAATTGAAATTCTTTAATAAGAAAAATTGAACTTTTGAATAAGTGAATTTTACTTCGTAAAGAATTGAAATTGAGTTTCTTTATTAATTAAGTTTTGGAAAATTATTTAAAGAAGTAAATAGGTGAAATTGGATTTCCTTAACAAAAATGAAATGTGATATTTTGGAATTAATGTAAGACTGGTAATTGGAGAATTGATTTGACGAATTTAGTTTAATTCAAAATTGTAAGTTTTGTTTTAATGAAGTTGAACTTAAGAATTGATTAAATGAATTGGAAATTTAATAGAAATTGTTTTGAATGATAAAGTAACTTAACGAATATTGAATGAAATCGATAAATGAGTTTAAATTGATTTGAATGTTAAATAGAATTTATTTAAATGATTTCGGAATGAAACTTATATACGAACTTGAATCAATATTTGAATTGTTTTAAATAGAAATTGAAATTGAATTATAAGATTTTGAAAGGGAAAATTGGAAGTTTGAAACAAAAATTTGGAAATTGTTTTAGAAAGACAAATGGAATGTTGATTTACGAATTCTATTTGAAATTGAAATTGATTTGGTTTTTGAAATATATAAACGACCAATCGGTGTAATAATTACGAAAGTTATTAAAGAGACCGGGATCGGTAATGGATATACTCTCTATCTGAACCGAAACCACTTTAATAACTATACGCGGAGTGTTGATCCAGAACGAAGTGGATGGTTTTGGTGAACGCGTTGACTGAAGAAAGAGAACGATTTTGGATGACCCCTGACATGACTAAAACAGGAGCCGCGCCGGGCCATTGAGGATCGCCATCTCTAGCGGACACACTTCTTCGATACCTTATCTATTACTTATGTGATTCGATTTGGGTGCACCCCTCGATTTATGGGAGTGTTGTTCGCGGTGTTGGGGTAGTAGCTGCTATGCCCAACATCAGTCCGGATCACGCAACTACTGGTATCCTAGTTGGTATCGCCTCATGTACCTTGTCATACTGATTATCCTATGCGCGACCACTACGATTTTGATTTGTACCTTTAGTATATGGATTGCCCTCTGGTGACTTCCGGTTTTGGGGAAACTACGGTCTTGTATATGCTTTTGGGAATTAAAATGTGTTAAGGGTGGAATGGGCCATGACTTAACGCTATTTTGATATCTTTATATTACTGATAGACATTATCTACTTATCGTACATTACTACCTAGTAGATAGTTTAACGGATCCTTAAAGGATGGTTATTTCAAACATCCTTTGAGTTACTTGTATTTCAATTGCTATTTCACTTGAGTTGGATTTATTAATATAAGAATGTTAATCCTGACTCGAGTGTCTTGTGTTTTTGCTTTACGCTCGGGTCAGACTGAGTGTACCAGTATTCGAGACTCACCTTTGGAGTTGGAGCTTTGCTTGAAGATCCAGCAATCTATTCTGCTTTCAGCATTCGATGATTCCAGTGATGTATTCTGATTTGTATCTGATGTATCGTATTACTCTTCTGTTGTAAACTCTGATGTAAACTTATACATTTATATAGTAGCTTCATGAACTACTATCTCTTTTATTTCCGCTGCATTTATTACTCTGTGTCTGTGATCTGTGATATTTTATTTACTGTATATGTTCAGTTTTGCCAAATTTAAATTAACAACACGGTATTTTGAGCAATTCAACTCCGACATGTGTGTCTGCCTATGCACTTATAATGGACGCGAATGGTCCAAAATATCGGGTCGTTACAGTTGGTATCAGAGCTTTGGTAGCTCTAGGCAGAACTTAACATATAGGGTAAATGTATTTACAGAATCACTCCCATTCGAGTTTCAATCTCTTCCTTTTGATTCGATTCCTTGAATTTTTGGAACGTTCCCTCGGTTCCGAAATTCATTCTTGTCCCTCACTATTCATATTCGTCTGAATTCTGGAGTATCCAATAACTCCACTTTGAATGATCTCTATAATAACTTGGCGGTCTCGCCAATATTCGAATGATTCGTAAAGGAGCAAAACTCCTTTATAATAGGCATCGGTTTACCGGAGATTTCTGTATCCTCGGTTTACGATGCTATCTATCTCCTGATATACCTGAATTTTATTTCTTGAGATCGAATGTCGATTTACCTCGAAATTCTACAACGATCTTATTCTCGAAGTTACGGACGACTGGTTAAGGTTGCCCGTGAAGTAAACAAACTTACCCATCTCCCGATTCTGTTATTGAATCATCTTATCTTTTCTTTCGAATTTGTCTTCGAATCTGAATTCTCTTTGATTTGAGTCCATAAAATGTGAATATCTATACTTATTTTGAAATCCATCCTTGTATCGTTGAGCGAGAAAGCATATTTGTGAATTAATATTTAAAATGTTTAGTATATATTGTGTTGTTTGAGTTGTTGATGTTGATTTGGGTTTTCGATCGATTCGTCTGATCAACGCTATCGATAGGATTTCCAAAACACTTGGATAGAGCAAACTGACACAATAGTATTTTCAAAATTTGGTAAATAATATAATCTTGTATGATTATATTATATATAAGTATAAATTTTCTGAAATTAAATTGTTAACTGAATTAGTTGTCAGAAAGGTAATATTGGATTTTCACTATTTGTTTTGTAAATCATTGATTATTCCAACATAAAAATAAATGGAATTATAAAAGTTGGTTTATAGAATTATTTAAAAATTTAAATGAATTTAAAATTTAGAATTTGAGAATTTAATTTTCAGTGATTCAAGCTTAGGTTTTTAAAAGTTTAAATGTATATTACAACGTATTTTCAAATAGAAACCGTTTTCAAAGAATTTTAAATGTTTAAATCAGTACTCTTCTCTTTATCGCTGGAAAATAATTTCGGTGATGGCGGCCGCATCATCGACATTCATTTTCGAGTTTCGAAGTGGAGATACTATTCTGTAGCTTTGCTACGGTTTTGTTTTGAAAAAAAAAATATTTTGATTTGAATTTCTTCAGTATAAATTGATTTATATATATCTAGGTATCTTATTTTAAAATTTAATTTGATTTGATATAAATATATTATATATATCTCTAAATTGTTTAAAGTTAATCGGAAATCTAATTCTTAAATTTGTTAAAGGATGATTTTAATTATAAATAAAACCAAAATTTGGAATAAATATTTAAACTTGAACAATTGAATTGGGAAAATTTTATTTGTATAATACTAAATTACATTTCAAAATAACTTACCTAAATCATTCAGAAGTTAAAATGTAATTGGATAACATATAAGATAAATTGAATTTATAAATAAAAATTTGAGTGTTTATAATAAATGTTATACACTAAATTTTGATGTTAATAGAGTTAGATTTGATAATTAGTAAACTCAGTCAATAATGAAATAAATTTGTTTTGAAAGAATATATAAAATGAAATTTGATCAACCTATGAAAATACTTTGAATTTAAAAGCAATTAGTAAATATAAATTAATTTAAATCGAAACTTTTATGTTTAAATTAATTTATATGGGTTAAATATATGTAATAAGATATATTTAACGAAACAAATTTAATTATAATTTGGAATAAAAGAAGAATTTAAATTGCTGGAAAAGAATAAGATTATAATAAAAGACTATTCAAATTTATGGCTTTAGAAATTGTAAATTGAAGATAATTGGATAATAAGATAATTAATTTAGAAATAGTTGAGATTGATTTTAGTGAAATCAAATGGATTAAATCAATTATTGAATATCAATTAATTTAAATTTGAACTTATATGGTTTAAATTAATTATTATTTTGTATTTCAGATCTGTTTTCTTTTTGGTTGTTTCTATTCTCCTACCTCGTTCCTTTTCGGGACGAAAAGTTTTGAGTGGGGGAGAGTGTAACGACCCGTAAATTTCAACTGTTTTAATAACGTAATTAGTTGAAATTTTGTGAAATTTTAAACGATAAAATTTTAAAATAAAAATTTAATATTTGGAATATGTCTAGTTAAACATAGCAAATGGTAAATTTTCGTCCGAAAATACGAAAGTTTATTTCGCGCGTAAATTTACTTCAATTTAATCAGTTAAAAAGCGTTGAAAATAAAATGTTTTCGAAACCAAAATATTTTTACATAGAAAAATTCTAAACCATCTTCTGAGCAAAATATCAGTTCGTCATTTTTCCAAATTCGGACATCTATTGCTCCGTCGTTCTTATTTTCTGCAAAATAGCAGTATTCTGGTACCGATATCGATTTTTATCGGATGATCGTACCATTGATATCTATATATTGTTTTGTTCTTCTCGTCGTGTTGATCTCAACAGTGTGTTCATTTGTGTATTTCGGAAACTCGGTACGCGATGAAATTGTCGAAACGGTTGATCGCGCTGGTATACATTTTAAACTGTTGGGTTTCTCTGACCCTTCATCTATTTATCGGAAAAGAAACAAATAGTAATTTGGCTTTAATACGTCTTGATTACTGAGCTTAACTTTACATCTTTCCAAAAAGTTTTGAAAATAAACATGAGTCGGTAGGTGTTCATTCATTTGAAACGTTCGTTTTATTTCCTTCACCTTCTCTCTGTCATTCCTTTTGATTTTGTTGTGCCTGCTCATTCCACCCACTGCCAAAACAAATTCCATCATAGTCGAGTAGCACATCACCACCTTCTCTACCAAAAACACGCAACCAAGATCCAACCCGAGACCACTTCGCCCACCCAGTAACCTCCGCACCTTCCTCCTACCTGGCGCCCAGGTCTGGGCACTACCCTCCTTCACGTCATCCGTCCTTGCAGCCGAGATCCCTTCACCACGTCCACCTTTCGCTACCCACTGCTCCGACCCCACAGCCTAGCCTTCCATCACCAAACCCATGCCGAGAAGCCGCCTCCATGGCCGCTGTTCCTCCAGCCGACCACGCTCTTGATTCGACCCCTCCATTATCATCTTCTCCTTAGCTCGCGGTCATCCCTTCCCTCCAGCCTCGCTCCGACCAAAAATCTGGCCATACTCGCTTCCATGCGTTGCTCTTTGGAAATGACTTCCCATCCTCTGTTGCTTTGAGATAGGTGAGAATTTAAACAAAAATATGTATACTAGTTTGTATAATCTGTTAGTGGTATGAATTTGTATAAGATAGTTTATTCAAGCTTGGTTGGTATATATATTTAGGATAAGTTTGTACATGCTATATGTTGGCGTGCGATATTGTATATACAGATCCATTGTTTAGAACTATTATGTTAGCATCTTATATATTTTGTTTTAAGATTTTGTTTCCAGTCAGTTTTAAAGGTTGTTTATATATGTACTATATTTTGTTTTTTTATGTGCCTTGCTGATTACTTTTTGCCGAAAGGAAAATAATACTAATACTATTTGTTTTATTATAAAGTAGCTATATTATTATATTACATTCTGTAGTTATATATGTGGGTTATTACATATTAAGTTGATATGTCCTAGTATTTATTATCTGTAGGAGTCATATAAGAGCATACGTGTATATATATTTTGTCAGCTGTACTTGTTTCTTTTCTATATACATTTATATTATTATAAAATGGTTTATGTTGGGTTATACGTAAATTATATCCATTAGTTTGTAAGGTTTATAACATTATTGTTATACCGGTTTATAATAATATATACAGTGTTTTATATATATAAATATATATGATATGGGTATGTAAACATTTAGATATTCAAGCTATATTACTTTATATAAGTTGTTCTGGTTGGGTATCTTCGGTTTGTATATATATTGTATAGGAATTTGTGGATCTGTGTTTATGGTAAATTTTTTTATTAGTTTATAAAAGATATTTGACCTGTTTAAGTTGATAAATATATTCTAATAAAGTAAGTTATTTTGACTTTTATATGAAATATTAATTTATACTGTATTTAGTTCCAAGGCCATTTGTATATATGTATATGAATTCTATTTTAAAGGTGTGGGATTAGTTTATACTTATTGAAATAAAATAAAAAGCAAATTTATTTTGATTTCTAAATGCAGTATATATATTATATATTAATAACATATATTTTAGTTTAGAAAAAAAACTGATTATCTTGTTCTCATCGATTCTTATCCATCAGCTTGTCGAATTCGTGCCAGTCTTGATTTGCTTTGGGATTCATGCTTGGATTCGTAATTCAATTTCGCGGTCCGTATCAGTGTGCGTATCCGTAGCATCTCCTGTCCCCTCTAGCCTCGAAAGGTGAGCACTCACTCACGATTAACGTTCTTTTATTTATTAAATTTGATTTCAATTGAAACGACAATTGAAATATGCTGCTGTTTGATATTTACACTATTATCACCTGTATCAGTTCACCTGTGACATCTAACACCATTATCTGTTATATATGCAATGATAATACAGTTTGGCTGATAATTGATTGATTGTTGATGTTTATATTGGACGTTACATTGTTAATGTTAAAATGATAAATAGTTTGAAATTGAACTTGATATAGGATAATTAATTGCTAAATTTGATTTACTGACATTTGTATAATATGACCCCTTTAACTGTTAAATTTATTGACACGTAGGATTTGTTTAATTACATTTTGAATCACTGAATGTATGTTGTTAAATTGATGATGTATGAAATTGTAAATAGATGACAAGTGAAAAACCGTAATGTAATAATCTTTAATCTACATGAAATGATAGTGTAGATTCTAGAAATAATTATATTAATTCGTACAAATAACAATGCGAATTAATACGGTTATTTCGGGATTATTTGAATTGATTATTGGATTGTTATTGATTGATGTTATTGCTTGTTTATTTACTTTGACACCATCCCAGTTATCACACTGCAAGTTCCCTTTGATATGTTTTGATTTTGAATTGAATTGGAATCGGGTTGAAATGATAAATACCCAAATTGAACTTTGACTTAGGATAGAAAATTAAATAAAAAACCCGATTGGTCAATAATTTGATTTGAGAATAAACGAAGATTTTATTTGAATAAAAAAAATATGGTTTTGAAATGAAGTTGAAATTTGAATTTTTGATGAAAGGAAAATGGTAATATTTAATAATCTGAAGCAAAAGATTAACAATGTAATCAATGAAAGAATGTTGTTTAATTTGAGAAATGATTGAATTAAGTTTGAAATGATTTAATAATTAAGTTTGAAATTATAATTAAGTTGAAATTATTAAACTTTGAAATTATTTAATAATTAAGTTTTGAACTATTTAATAATGAATTATTAAATGATTAAATTGAATTGAAATTCTTTAATAAGAAAAATTGAACTTTTGAATAAGTGAATTTTACTTCGTAAAGAATTGAAATTGAGTTTCTTTATTAATTAAGTTTTGGAAAATTATTTAAAGAAGTAAATAGGTGAAATTGGATTTCCTTAACAAAAATGAAATGTGATATTTTGGAATTAATGTAAGACTGGTAATTGGAGAATTGATTTGACGAATTTAGTTTAATTCAAAATTGTAAGTTTTGTTTTAATGAAGTTGAACTTAAGAATTGATTAAATGAATTGGAAATTTAATAGAAATTGTTTTGAATGATAAAGTAACTTAACGAATATTGAATGAAATCGATAAATGAGTTTAAATTGATTTGAATGTTAAATAGAATTTATTTAAATGATTTCGGAATGAAACTTATATACGAACTTGAATCAATATTTGAATTGTTTTAAATATAAATTGAAATTGAATTATAAGATTTTGAAAGGGAAAATTGGAAGTTTGAAACAAAAATTTGGAAATTGTTTTAGAAAGACAAATGGAATGTTGATTTACGAATTCTATTTGAAATTGAAATTGATTTGGTTTTTGAAATATATAAACGACCAATCGGTGTAATAATTACGAAAGTTATTAAAGAGACCGGGATCGGTAATGGATATACTCTCTATCTGAACCGAAACCACTTTAATAACTATACGCGGAGTGTTGATCCAGAACGAAGTGGATGGTTTTGGTGAACGCGTTGACTGAAGAAAGAGAACGATTTTGGATGACCCCTGACATGACTAAAACAGGAGCCGCGCCGGGCCATTGAGGATCGCCATCTCTAGCGGACACACTTCTTCGATACCTTATCTATTACTTATGTGATTCGATTTGGGTGCACCCCTCGATTTATGGGAGTGTTGTTCGCGGTGTTGGGGTAGTAGCTGCTATGCCCAACATCAGTCCGGATCACGCAACTACTAGTATCCTAGTTGGTATCGCCTCATGTACCTTGTCATACTGATTATCCTATGCGCGACCACTACGATTTTGATTTGTACCTTTAGTATATGGATTGCCCTCTGGTGACTTCCGGTTTTGGGGAAACTACGGTCTTGTATATGCTTTTGGGAATTAAAATGTGTTAAGGGTGGAATGGGCCATGACTTAACGCTATTTTGATATCTTTATATTACTGATAGACATTATCTACTTATCGTACATTACTACCTACTAGTTTGATTTATTGATATAAGAATGTTAATCCTGACTCGAGTGTTTTATGTTTTGATTTACGCTCGGGTTAGACTGAGTGTACCAGTGTTCGAGACTCACCTTTGGAGTTGGAGCTTCGCTTGGAGATCCAGCTATCTATCAATTCTACTATCAGCTATCCAGTTGATTCCAGTGATGTATTCAGATCTTGTATTTGACTATTGTATTGAGATATCTATTGTATTCGAGACTTCTGTTGTAACTTGTTTAACTCTGTTATATATATAGTAGCTTCATGAACTACTATTCTTTTGTTTCCGCTGCATTATTATTATATTACTCTGTGTTTGTGATTTGTGATTATTTTATTTACTGTATATGCTGAGTTTTGCCAAATTTAAATTAACAATTCGGTATTTTGAATCATTCAAGTCCGACATGTGCGGATGCGAATGGTCCAAAATAGCGGGTCGTTACAAAAAGCACCTGTTAAGTGCTATTGTAGCTCTAGGTCTCATTATAGTATTTTGGAAATTTTATCAATTGCTATTTTTGACTTGAAAACGGTTTTGATTTGGAGAATGATTTTAACTGTGACTTTTGAAATTCTCAGTGGTATTTTTATTAGAAAGGGTTTTTGAACTTCTCTATTTTACTTCAATCCTTTTGGAAATGTTTTAAAAGTATTTCGAAAAGCATTTATTTACCAAAAAGTTAATATAATAACGAATGTTTATTTTCAAGGAAAATAAATGGAATTTATCTTTTATAATAAAGTGATTCTGTCTTAAAAGAAGATAGAACTATTTTGGCATAAATATTTGTGAAACGCTTTATATGAAATATTATATAGAAAGATAGATTTATAAATGGTATTTTATAAATAAAAGAATAGATTTATAAATGATATTTTATATAAAGGGAAAGGATGTCGTTTAGATACATTGGAATTATAAATCACATTTGTGAATTTATAGTGATACATGTAATGATCGTTTTGATCAAAAGTATGTAGTCCTATTTTGAAACTGAAGATTTGTGATAATTATATGAGAGTTAAAATTAGGAGATTTACAAAAGACCTTTTATAAATATAAAAGGAGATTTATAAAAGGAGTTTTGTAAATATAAAAGGAGTTTTATAAATATGAAAGAGATTTATAAAAGGAGTTTTACAAATAGAAAGGAGATTTAAAAAAGGAGCTTTGTAATTATAAAAGAGATTTTATATAAATGAGTTTTATAAATGGAATGAAATTTGATTTCTATAAACAATCGTTTCAAATTATGGTGGTATGGAAAGTATTATTTCCATACTTAACACCAAATTCCGAGATAGGGAAACTTGTCCCTATCCTAAGAATTAAGAATGTATGGCGAGGCAAGGATAGTTCTCTAACTTGTCTGATGTAACAACCCTAGATTTTTCCATATATTTTTAAATTTGACTTTATTTTATTTTGAAACTATTTTAAACTTGTTTGATTTCAAACATTTCATTTTTAAAAATAAATGTTAATTATTATGTGAACTATAATTTCAAACTAGTATAAATTGGTTATTTTACTGAAAAGTGAATTTCTGTTCAAACTGTTCAATCTTTGGCTTCTAAACTTAAAATTTTAAATATTAAAATTCTTAAATTTTATCTTTTATTATGAAAATAGATGAAATAACTTGAATACTGCTTTTCGTTTCGTTGGAAACGGAGTTAAATTGTGAAAGTTATGTATATTTCAATATTGTGTGTAAACTGATGTATTTAACAATATTGTCTATTTTAAATTATATTTTATTTGTCATATTTTGTTCTAATATGTGTTAATATTTTTATTTTATGTATAATTTTGTCTTTTAATAATTTTAAAGTGATTATATAATTTTTCCAAAGCTTATTGAATTTATTTTCTAATTTTAAAGCCTAGTTTCTATTTTATTTGCTATTTTCTTAATTTAATTATATATAATTAAATTTATTTATTTATTTTATACATTCACTTTTATTTGCTGTGTTTTACTCTATTTATATTCATTTTACATGTATTTAAATTAAAATAGTTTTTTCCAAAGTGTATTGAATTTATTTCTAAATTTTCTAGACTAGTTTTCATTTTTGTGCTAATTTCTTATTTTATCATATATTATTAATATTTATTTATTTATATTTTATATTTTTGTTACATTTTCGAATTGAAACTGAATTTTTAATTATTTTCAGTTATTTAAACTTATTAAAAAGAAATAAAAGTGATTTGAAAGGTTTGTGGCTTTTGATTTGCCTAAGGCCTTTTATCTTCCAACCTTTCACATTTGTAACTTATCTTTTCATCAATTAGCCTTTACTATCCACATCTTTCAGCTGCATACTCTATTTTCTATTCACGTACATTCATTTTCATTTCTGAAACAAAATAATTTCGGCCATGGCTATTGAGGAAAGTTTGGGCAATGATTTTCAACTTTTTCTTATTCTTTTTCTACTTGTTTACATTGATTTTTGCATATGTTCTCTACCTTCATAGCTCCACTCCTCCTCAACCAGATCTGGTCCGACCTCCACCACCCCCTTTCTCTGATCATTACCCACCCTACTACACCACCAAGGCAGGCCAAGCACATCCATGGCAAGGAGCACCACCAAAATAAACAAAAACCACCACATATTACACTAGCCGAGCCTAGATTGTTAGCACCACCTTCTACCACCATTTTCCTTCACTACCACCACCACCACCACCTCTGACCTGACCTCCACCCTCTGCCACATCATCCACCATCACTAGCACCCACTGGCCGTGACCCATGACCTCTGGCCGAACCTATTTGTGCCAAAGATGTGAGGTTATGTTGCATTGTTTAGCCTTGAACACCTAGTTTTTGCACCTAGACTTCACCACTTTGTTAACGCATGCTAGGCCGACCCTATGGAACCCAAAACCAGATCCAAACCCACCCCTTAGCCATGCATTTCAGATCTGGAGCTGAAGCATAGATGGTAGAAAGCAAGTGCAAACACTTTGGTTTTGTTTTATGCAGTTGTTCCTAACATTGTTTAGTGGCATCCTGTTTTGAAACTTATGTTTTATATATTTGTTTTGTGTAATGTTTTCAAGGGTTATAGCTTTGGCTCTTCCAATCTCAAATCATTGTCGTGCTTTCGTGCCTCTGGAAATCTTTGTTGTGTGTTTGTGGTTGTCATCTCCAGCTTGAACAAGTGAGTAATTCTCACCAGACAATGTGTACTTATATAACTAGTAAACTGACACCATTTGAATCTGTAAAATTATATCATCCTGTTATAACTGTTATATTATGATCATATGATGCTCACCCCTGTTATTACTCATGTTATATCATCATTTACTGTTATATAATGCTATTCTGTTATTTATATCAGTTTATCACACTACAAGTTCCCTGTAGATTAGAAATCACTATGGGTTGAAATGATACATACCCGAACGGACTTTAGAATAGGGAAAGATCGTTATGGGCTGAAATGATAAGCCTGAGCGACTTTTTATTTATTTTATATTACTTGGGATTGCGGGTTTGAAATGATAGAACCCGGTTTTTATTTGTAAACTGCGGATTGAAATGATACATATCTGTATCACTTGACCTAGGCTAGAAAGTTATATACAGACCCGTGGTTTATATATTTTTCTGAAAATTTTAAAATATTTTAAAAATGTAAATATTATGATATTTTGATTTAAAACTTATTAAAATGATTTCTATAAAATATTTGTGATTTTCTACAAATTAAATAAGTGAATTAAGTAAAGGGTGAAGTAGAATTTGAAATATAAGTTAATTTTGGAATTTATATTTTGTTTATAAATGGAATTTATGTAAAGTAAGAATATATGACAAATTTGATTTAAAAATAAATTTAATGATTTTATTAAGAAATAATGATTTTATAAAGTGTTAATGATTTTGTATAACTTAAAATATGAAATAAATGAATATTTAAGCTGAATTTGGAAATATAACTTAAATTGAATTTTTGTGAAATTTGTTTAAAAGTGAAATATTAATTAAGTAAAATAAATGGAAATAAGTTATATTTTGGAAATTTAAACTTAGTTGTTAAGTTAAGAATTTAATTAAAGAAATGAAAATTTAATTGTTATTTAATTTGATTTTTGTATGGAAATTTGACTTTATAAAATCATAGAAATATAGGCATTTAAATGATTGTTTTTAATGTGAAAATATATGATTTTATAAGTTAAAATGATTTATATTAAAAGTTAATTATGTGTGAAATTGTAAATAAAACTCTGAATTTGATTTGACATCATTTTTGAAATATAATGTAAAGATATTACAGCATTGGAAAATGCTGTAGTTGTTTTAAATGAACCAAATAGCAAATTTGAACTAAGAGTTATTATAGCACTTTGTTAGTACTATAGTTGTTAAATTTAACTAAAATTTTAGTTGAAACTAAATTAAGATATTACAGCATTTTAAATGTTGTCTTTTGTTAATGAACTGTTTTAAAACATAACATTTCGTAGCATTTTCTAAGTGCTGCGAAAGTTGAATTTTCATTGTTTTAATAAACTTAAATGAATAAATGATCTTTGAAAAAGATTAAATTTTGGAAGTTAAATATTTAATTATTAAATATAATGAATTGACTTTAAATGATTTAAATGGGATAGTTGATTTGGGAAATACAACTATTTTGAAATGTGATTAAATGGTATTAAAATTAAAATTAAATAAATGATGTTTTGAAATGAAGTTTTGAAATGAATTTGAAATGATATTAAATCTTGGAATAAATAATTGAAGTTTATATTAGTATGAAAAATAATTGGTTTACTTGTAATTTGAATCTATTTAAAAGATATTGGACTTATGAAATATAGGATAATAAAGCTTTGGAATTTATTTTATAATTTGAATAGTTATTTTGTGGATTAAATCTATATTTGAAATTTATAAGATTTGAAATGGTCTATGGAAATTTATTTGAAATAAATGATTGAATTGAATTGAAACTTTGGAAATTGAATACTTGATTTGAATATAATACTTACACTTTTAAATGAATTTAAATGAATTAATTTGTTGGAATATAAATTATTTAAAGGTGACTTGAAATGATAATAAATGAAGGATATATTTGAATTTAAAAAAGGTATTTAAAGTTGAATATTTGGATTTGAACTCAAATGATGATTTGAAATGAAGTTTTAGAAAGATATGATATTTTGATATATTAAAATGATTTGAAATGAAGTTTTGGAAAGATATGATATTTTGATATATTGAAATGATTTGAAATGAAGTTTTGAAATGATATGATATTTTAGATATATTGAAATGGTTTGGAATTTGATTTAATCTTTATTTTGATAAAGATTTGGATTTGAGATGATATCTATTTTGAAGTATAAACTGTTTTTAAATTATAACCACCGGTTATAATAACGATTGGTTGTTAAAGAGACCGGGTTCAGATATGGACATACTCTCTGTCGATACCGAAAACCACTTTGACAACTGTGTACGCGATGGAGTTTCCAGAATAAAGTAGGATGGTGACGACGATCCTAAGGTATATACGTGGACCCAACTCCCGTGAGTTGGCATAAGGTGGCTAAAACAGGAGCGATTGACGGACCAAGGAGGTAGCACCTCTGATCGGACACACTTCTTCGATACCATTCTATTACTTGTGATTGATTTGTTGCACACCCTTGATTTG
Source organism: Allium fistulosum (assembly GCA_030737815.1). Classification (NCBI taxonomy): domain Eukaryota; kingdom Viridiplantae; phylum Streptophyta; class Magnoliopsida; order Asparagales; family Amaryllidaceae; genus Allium; species Allium fistulosum. The sequence continues at coordinate 210,475,824 of CM060903.1, forward strand.
GGAGTGTTGTTCGAGGTGGGCGGTTGTGGCTGCTATGCGTCACCACCAGTCCGGATGCGTAATTGGTATATCTACCCTGGCATTGCCTTGTGTGCCGTGTCACCTACCATATCGAGCCCACTACGATTTTGGTTTAAAGATCCGACCGCGTTAAGGTTCACCATCCCCTTAACGCTATTTTCTATATGATTATACTTTACTAATTAGACACTACTGTATATAGCGTATATTACTACATAGTAAATAGTTTAACGGATCCTTAAAGAATGGGCGATCCCAAGCATTCTTTAAGTTACTTGTACCTTATTACAGTTCACTTGAGTTGGTTTACATTATATAAGTATATATTGTCCTGACTCGAGTGTTTGTATTTTTATTTACGCTCGGGTCAGCCTGAGTATTCACAGATTTGGATTCCACTTTCTGGAGATTGGAATCGCGGGAGATTATCTGCTTATCTAGTTTTATCTATCTCAGTTCTGTTGTTCTATTCAGCTTGTACTTGGTTATCATATTGAGACTTCTGTTGTACTTTATTTCTTCTGTTGTATCTTATTTAACTCTGATATATTTACGTAGTAGCTTCATGAACTACTATTTCTTTTACTTCCGCTGCATTATTTTACTCTGTGTCTGTGATGTATGATTATATTTATTTACTATATATTCTGAGATTTGCCAAATGTTATTTACAACGCGGTATTTTGAGCAATTCAATTCCGGCATGAGTGTCTACCTATACACTTATAATGGATGCGAATGGTTGAAAACATCGGGTCGTTACAGTTGGTATCAGAGCTTGGGCTTTGAGGCAAAACTTAGAATGTATGGTAAATTTATTTACAGAATCACTTTCATTCGAGCTTGAATCTCTTCCTTTTGATTCGAATTTCCTTTGAATTTTAGAACATTCCCTGCGGTTCCAAAAATCCATTCTTGTCCCTCTCTATTCATCTTCTTCTGATTCTGGAGTATCCCATAACTCCACTTCGAATGATTTTTATAGTGAAATTGGCGGTCTCCCCAATATTCTAATTTTCTTGTAAAGGGGGAAACTCCTTTACAAATTAGCATCGATTCACCAGAGACTTATATCTATCCTTGGTTTAGATGCTAATATCTTTTGTTATTCCAAACTCTATCTTTTGAGATCGGATGTAGATTTACGCTAGAAAAATCCACATTTGATCTTATTCATTAAGTCACGGTTGACCCGGTTAAGGTTGCCCGCGATTTATTTAAGCTTACCCATCTCCCTATTTTGTTATTTAATCATCTTGTCTTTTGTTTCCAAAATATCTCCAAACATTTTGAATTGTACTTGTAAATTTATGTTTTGTTTTATATATTGTGTTGTTTGAGTTATTGATGTTGATTTGGGCTTCCGATCGATTCGTCTGATCAACGCTATCGATAGGATTCCTAAAACACTTTGACAGAACAAACTAGCACAATATTATTTTAAAATTTGGTTAATGAAATAAATTTTGATATAAGTAAATATTATGGAACTTAATAAATTGATTTAAATTGATTATTTGGAATGATAATACTTGATTTATCATTCTATGAATGAATTTATAAATAGTTGTTTATAAATTTGATTTGGGAACTGAAATGAATTTAAATCAAGAATTTGAGAATCTAATTTCTGATGGTTTCGAACTGTGTGTTTAAAGCTTTAAAAGGATATTATTTAAAGTATTTTTGAATAGAAATTTTTTCCAAAGAATTTTAAAAATCAGTGATCTTCTCTTTGTCGCTGGAAAATAACTTCGGTGATGACTGCAGCATCATCGACGTTCATTTTCGAGTTTCGAAGAGAAGAAACCATTCTGTAGTTTTGCTACAGCTTTGTTTTGGTAAATTTGATTAATTTGAATTTCTAAAAGATGATTTGATTTATTATATATAAAGATATATGACTTAAATTTGATTTGACAAATTATGTACATACATTTATTTATCTCTAAATGGTTTGAAAGGAATTGGAAATTTTATTCTTAAATTCTATCTTAAATAATAACTTCAAGTATAAAAAAAATCAAAATTTTGAATAAATATTCAAGCTTGAAATGATTGAATTAGAATTTTTATACTGTATATTAATTTTAGAAAGTTTTATTTGTATAATTCTCAATTGCATTCCATTATAACTTACCTTAATTTTCAGAAGTTAACAATGTAATTGGATAATATACAATATAAAAAGATTTTATAAATAAAATTTGAGTGGTTATAATAAATGTTATACACTTAAATTTTGGTTATAAAAGATTAACTGAGGTAAATAAAATAAAAGGTAATTGAATAATTTACAATATAAATGATGTGAAAGGAATTAAGGATAAATTAAAGCAGTTATAATAAGTGTAAGTATATTTAACATAGGCGATAAAATAGATTGAGAGGGATAAATTTAATTTTAATTAGGAATAAAGAGGAACTAAATTTATTAAGTACATTATGAGTATAATAAATGATTTTGCAAATCCATGATTTTTAAAATTGTTAGTTTAAGAAAATTGGATGATAAGATAATGAAATTAGAGATAGTTAAGGTTTATTTAACTTGTGTAAAATTAATTATCAATTTAAGCTGAAACCATGGAAATTTCAAACCTATTATCTTATTTTTTTTTCAAACTTATTATCTTATTTTGTTTTCAAACTGTCTTTTGGTTGTCCTTATTTTCCTCATCTTGCTACAGACCGGTATAGGCATCTTTCTATAATCTTTCTGTTTAGAAATCTTTCTATAATCTTTGGTACTTATTTTAATCTGAGCATTGCTTGCCATCCACCTTGTTAAACTTACCTATAACAATAGTTGTCAGGTATAATCTCAATCTCTGTGTCATCCTGTCTTAATCTTATTTCACTCTATTTTTCTGTGCTTTCCCGTACTTCATTCCTTTTCGGGGACGAAAAGTTTTAAGTGGGGGAGAGTGTAACAACCCTAGATTTTTGCATATATTTTTAATTTTGACTTTATTTTATTTTGAAACTATTTTAAACTTGTTTGATTTCAAACATTTCATTTTTAAAAATAAATGTTAATTATTATGTGAACTATAATTTCAAACTAGTATAAATTGGTTATTTTACTGAAAAGTGAATTTTTGTTCAAACTGTTCAATCTTTGGCTTCTAAACTTAAAATTTTAAATATTCAAATTCTTAAATTTTATCTTTTATTATGAAAATAGATGAAATAACTTGAATACTGCTTTTCGTTTCGTTGTAAACGGAGTTAAATTGTGAAAGTTATGTATATTTCAATATTGTGTGTAAACTGAGGTATTTAGCAATATTGTCTATTTTAAATTATATTTTATTTGTCATATTTTGTTCTAATATGTGTTAATATTTTTATTTTATGTATAATTTTGTCTTTTAATAATTTTAAAGTGATTATATAATTTTTCCAAAGCTTATTGAATTTATTTTCTAATTTTAAAGCCTAGTTTCTATTTTATTTGCTATTTTCTTAATTTAATTATATATAATTAAATTTATTTATTTATTTTATACATTCACTTTTATTTGCTGTGTTTTACTCTATTTATATTCATTTTACATGTATTTAAATTAAAATAGTTTTTTCCAAAGTGTATTGAATTTATTTCTAAATTTTCTAGACTAGTTTTCATTTTTGTGCTAATTTCTTATTTTATCATATATTATTAATATTTATTTATTTATATTTTATATTTTTGTTACATTTTCGAATTGAAACTTAATTTTTAATTATTTTCAGTTATTTAAACTTATTAAAAAGAAATAAAGTGATTTGAAAGGTTTGTGGCTTTTGATTTGCCTAAGGCCTTTTATCTTCCAACCTTTCACATTTGTAACTTATCTTTTCATCAATTAGCCTTTACTATCCACATCTTTCAGCTGCATACTCTATTTTCTATTCATGTACATTCATTTTCATTTCTGAAACAAAAGAATTTCGGCCATGGCTATTGAGGAAAGTTTGGGCAATGATTTTCAACTTTTTCTTATTCTTTTTCTACTTGTTTACATTGATTTTTGCATATGTTCTCTACCTTCATAGCTCCACTCCTCCTCAACCAGATCTGGTCCGACCTCCACCACCCCTTTCTCTGATCATTACCCACCCTACTACACCACCAAGGCAGGCCAAGCACATCCATGGCAAGGAGCACCACCAAAATAAACAAAAACCACCACATATTACACTAGCCGAGCCTAGATTGTTAGCACCACCTTCTACCACCATTTGCCGCCACTACCACCACCACCACCACCTCTGACCTGACCTCCACCCTCTGCCACATCATCCACCATCACTAGCACCCACTGGCCGTGACCCATGACCTCTGGCCGAACCTATTTGTGCCAAAGATGTGAGGTTATGTTGCATTGTTTAGCCTTGAACACCTAGTTTTTGCACCTAGACTTCACCACTTTGTTAACGCATGCTAGGCCGACCCTATGGAACCCAAAACCAGATCCAAACCCACCCCTTAGCCATGCATTTCAGATCTGGAGCTGAAGCATAGATGGTAGAAAGCAAGTGCAAACACTTTGGTTTTGTTTTATGCAGTTGTTCCTAACATTGTTTAGTGGCATCCTGTTTTGAAACTTATGTTTTATATATTTATTTTGTGTAATGTTTTCAAGGGTTATAGCTTTGGCTCTTCCAATCTCAAACCATTGTCGTGCTTTCGTGCCTCTGGAAATCTTTGTTGTGTGTTTGTGGTTGTCATCTCCAGCTTGAACAAGTGAGTAATTCTCACCAGACAATGTGTACTTATATAACTAGTAAACTGACACCATTTGAATCTGTAAAATTATATCATCCTGTTATAACTGTTATATTATGATCATATGATGCTCACCCCTGTTATTACTCATGTTATATCATCATTTACTGTTATATAATTCTATTCTGTTATTTATATCAGTTTATCACACTACAAGTTCCCTGTAGATTAGAAATCACTATGGGTTGAAATGATACATACCCGAACGGACTTTAGAATAGGGAAAGATCGTTATGGGCTGAAATGATAAGCCTGAGCGACTTTTTATTTATTTTATATTACTTGGGATTGCGGGTTTGAAATGATAGAACCCGGTTTTTATTTGTAAACTGCGGATTGAAATGATACATATCCGTATCACTTGACCTTGGCTAGAAAATTATATACAGACCCGTGGTTTATATATTTTTCTAAAAATTTTAAAATATTTTAAAAATGTAAATATTATGATATTTTGATTTAAAACTTATTAAAATGATTTCTATAAAATATTTGTGATTTTCTACAAATTAAATAAGTGAATTAAGTAAAGGGTGAAGTAGAATTTGAAATATAAGTTAATTTTGGAATTTATGATTTTGTTTATAAATGGAATTTATGTAAAGTAAGAATATATGACAAATTTGATTTAAAAATATATTTAATGATTTTATTAAGAAATAATGATTTTATAAAGTGTTAATGATTTTGTATAACTTAAAATATGAAATAAATGAATATTTAAGCTGAATTTGGAAATATAACTTGAATTGAATTTTTGTGAAATTTGTTTAAAAGTGAAATATTAATTAAGTAAAATAAATGGAAATAAGTTATATTTTGGAAATTTAAACTTAGTTGTTAAGTTAAGAATTTAATTAAAGAAATGAAAATTTAATTGTTATTTAATTTGATTTTTGTATGGAAATTTGACTTTATAAAATCATAGAAATATAGGCATTTAAATGATTGTTTTTAATGTGAAAATATATGATTTTATAAGTTAAAATGATTTATATTAAAATTTAATTATGTGTGAAATTGTAAATAAAACTCTGAATTTGATTTGACATCATTTTTGAAATATAATGTAAAGATATTACAGCATTGGAAAATGCTGTAGTTGTTTTAAATGAACCAAATAGCAAATTTGAACTAAGAGTTATTATAGCATTTTGTTAGTACTATAGTTGTTAAATTTAACTAAAATTTTAGTTGAAACTAAATTAAGATATTACAGCATTTTAAATGTTGTCTTTTGTTAATGAACTGTTTTAAAACATAACATTTCGTAGCATTTTCTAAGTGCTGCGAAAGTTGAATTTTCATTGTTTTAATAAACTTAAATGAATAAATGATCTTTGAAAAAGATTAAATTTTGGAAGTTAAATATTTAATTATTAAATATAATGAATTGACTTTAAATGATTTAAATGGGATAGTTGATTTGGGAAATACAACTATTTTGAAATGTGATTAAATGGTATTTAAATTAAAATTAAATAAATGATGTTTTGAAATGAAGTTTTGAAATGAATTTGAAATGATATTAAATCTTGTAATAAATAATTGAAGTTTATATTAGTATGAAAAATAATTGGTTTACTTGTAATTTGAATCTATTTAAAAGATATTGGACTTATGAAATATAGGATAATAAAGCTTTGGAATTTATTTTATAATTTGAATAGTTATTTTGTGGATTAAATCTATATTTGAAATTTATAAGATTTGAAATGGTCTATGGAAATTTATTTGAAATAAATGATTGAATTGAATTGAAACTTTGGAAATTGAATACTTGATTTGAATATAATACTTACACTTTTAAATGAATTTAAATGAATTAATTTGTTGGAATATAAATTATTTAAAGGTGACTTGAAATGATAATAAATGAAGGATATCTTTGAATTTAAAAAAGGTATTTAAAGTTGAATATTTGGATTTGAACTCAAATGATGATTTGAAATGAAGTTTTGGAAAGATATGATATTTTGATATATTAAAATGATTTGAAATGAAGTTTTGGAAAGATATGATATTTTGATATATTGAAATGATTTGAAATGAAGTTTTGAAATGATATGATATTTTAGATATATTGAAATGGTTTGGAATTTGATTTAATCTTTATTTTGATAAAGATTTGGATTTGAGATGATATCTATTTTGAAGTATAAACTGTTTTTTAATTATAACCACGGGTTATAATAACGATTGGTTGTTAAAGAGACCGGGATCGGATATGGACATACTCTCTGTCGATACCGAAAACCACTTTGACAACTGTGTACGCGGTGGAGTTTCCAGAATGAAGTAGGATGGTGACGACGATCCTAAGGTATATGCGTGGACCCAACTCTTGTGAGTTGGCATAAGGTGGCTAAAACAGGAGCGTTTGACGGACCAAGGAGGTAGCACCTCTGATCGGACACACTTCTTCGATACCATTCTATTACTTGTGATTGATTTGGTGCGCCCCCATATTTGGGAGTGTTGTTCGAGGTGGGCGGTAGTGGCTGCTATGCGTCACCACTAGTCCGGATGCGTAATTGGTATATCTACCCTGGCATTGCCTTGTGTGCCGTGTCACCTACCATATCGAGCCCACTACGATTTTGGTTTAAAGATCCGACCGCGTTAAGGTTCACCATCCCCTTAACGCTATTTTCTATATGATTATACTTTACTAATTAGACACTACTGTATATAGCGTATATTACTACATAGTAAATAGTTTAACGGATCCTTAAAGAATGGGCGATCCCAAGCATTCTTTAAGTTACTTGTACCTTATTACAGTTCACTTGAGTTGGTTTACATTATATAAGTATATATTGTCCTGACTCGAGTGTTTGTATTTTTATTTACGCTCGGGTCAGCCTGAGTATTCACAGATTTGGATTCCACTTTCTGAAGATTGGAATCGCTGGAGATTATCTGCTTATCTAGTTTTATCTATCTCAGTTCTGTTGTTCTATTCAGCTTGTACTTGGTTATCATATTGAGACTTCTGTTGTACTTTATTTCTTCTGTTGTATCTTATTTAACTCTGATATATTTACATAGTAGCTTAATGAACTACTATTTCTTTTACTTCCGCTGCATTATTTTACTCTATGTCTGTGATCTGTGATTATATTTATTTACTGTATATTCTGAGATTTGCCAAATTTTATTTACAACGCGGTATTTTGAGCAATTCAATTCCGGTATGAGTGTCTACCTATACACTTATAATGGATGCGAATGGTTGAAAACATCGGGTCGTTACATCTGACTTCATTGTTAATCAAAGGATAGTACAAGTTTGGAATCGAAGAGTGGGGGTAAGTACGCTTGGTCTAATTTTCATACAATCCATTTACTTACACCAAAAGTGTTTTGGGTTTATTGTTATCTATATTTCAAAAGACATGTGTTTTAACCCAAATAAGTATGGTATCGAAAGTGAAATCTTTCTTAAGATTTTGTGAATATACTTATGCCGTTGAAATAAGTATATGGTTGCATTTTCTAAATATTGAAAATGTAGTGTTCTATGAATATACTTATACCGTTGAAATAAGTATATGAATATTTTTCAAGTATTGAAAAGAGTGGAAAGGGTTATGAATATATATCTTTTGAGAAAGGTACTTTAATATGCATATTTGAAAAGAGATTTTAATTAATAAAAGGATTAATTGAAGAAGCTTAGTGGTTGCTTATGTGCTTAACCATGCTTGGTTTCCATATGAAGTTAAATCTCTTGTTTGATTATTTGTTTATTTGATAGTTAAATAACTGACTATCAAATCTTGGTCAAATTTGAAACTATCGGTTGTTGGTTCGGAGAGACTGGGATCAGATAAGTTATCCAAAAACCACTTCGAACCAACATAAGCGTTCGAATTGAAGAAGAAGAAGAAAGGCGATGGAAATGAAGATAGAGTTTTTTAAAGTGCAAGGGCTACTACTACTAATCCTGAGGATGTAGTACAAGTAGTACCTTATGTTTGTTCATACCCTAAACAACATGTATGGATGAATGATGGCATTACATTGTTGTCTGTAATGTACTGGTAGCATTCCAAGTGGGCTTTGCTAAAAAGGTAAAAACGTAGTCTCAAGCCTCACACCCAGAAATGACTAAAACATGGGATATGCAACAGGGCTATGTAGTTTGCTACTATTAAGGTATGGTCATCACCTTTCTAGTTTACTATCTATGAATTTATGTATGCTGCAAGCTCATCGGAAAGGTTGCAAAGCAACCAAGATGATGACATATTCGGTACTATCCAGGAAGGGGTAAGTCGGGTCTTATATTGGCAGGGAGTCCATGTGAGGCCCTCGGTATATTTATCTAGAGATGTACTATGACAAACGGTACCTCAGTAGCCTTATCATTGTATAGAATCCATCCTCCAATACGTACCTTACAGACTTAATTGTATAACAAATATTTTGGAACGTGAGATGCAAGCAATTCTGCTATGTTATATATTTATTTCAAACCCTAGACATTAATATGATATCACTGGATTTTCTTATAAAATGGTTTGGTTATCGTAAGGTAAAAACATTTAAATGTTTATGTACGGCATGGTCTTACGAGATACCTTTATTTTTGAAAGGTCTTATAATATGAACAATCCATATGATTTGTGTTTCTCACGCTGGTTTACCAGACTGATCCTGGCGTTATTTTCTTATAATGCTCGGGTCAGCCCAAGCATATTTCCATATTTGGTTATGGGGCTTCAGGAGATGAGCTGGATGCCTCCAAGACAAATTAACGTATCTTTTATTTCCACTGCATTTCTTGTTTTGTATTTATCAGCATTTGTAAGGGCAGACTGTTATACCTGTCCATGCTGATGATAGGTTAGTTTGCTTTGATTGTTGTATGTATATAAAACTTTTCTTTTGTAAAGATCTGTTGTATATTATATACTCATCACGATGTGAGATTATATTCTGTCTTTTTCTTCTTTCACCCCAACAATCTGTTTTCCAGTACTTGGATGCTTGGCACATGAATACCACGTATGTATTACTATCAACTTTTGAGGGTCGATAAGGCCGATCCTCACAAATACTCTGAGTGTATCAATATCTCTAGACCATTTGAGTGGGTCTAGTTCTTAGCCATCTGAGCGGGCAAGGATTATAGCATTAATGTAACAGCAATTTTGAGTACTCCCTGACCATCTGAGTGGGTTGTTTGAGTTATGGTATACCCAATGACATAAGAGTATGAGAGATACAAGATTGTGTGATGGTTGCTATATTTGTGATAGATGACCAGTGATGTAGGTATTATCGAGTCTAGTACCCTGATACCCTAGTTTGGCATAGAGAAGTAGTACACTCATACTGATGATGGTCGTTTAGCATATATTGTGTTTACATATTGACTTGTTGGACGTAGGAGCAGGTTAGGTACGACTTTCCATATTATATGCTCTTATTATGATATACCGACTTTATATCTATTTTTGAGGTTTGTAGATCGCTCATATCAGACTATTGTCTGACCCGAGGTTATTTGCATTGCTTCTTATATTCTTGGGTACTCTTGAATAAGTAGATTGAGAGATATGTATGAGGTAATGCATGAAGCTGTGCGAAGGACGAGCAGGAGGCTGACGCTTTCCTATATATGTTATTATAATAGAGCCTCTAACGCTTATTTTTGTTATGCATTGCTATGGAGCTATTAGCACTTATTTATGTATATAGAGACATTTTTATTTGGACTTTATGATGTATGGATATGTATAAACTCTAATTTCCATTTTCTATTATCTAATGAACCTATACTGAACTCTGATATGGTGTTTTGGTTCATTTGGATTATGCAATTATCTTACCTATTATATATTTATACTAATATTATATTCTATCAATGTGCTGTAAGATATATTACATGTTATTGATTGGTTGACCATATAACTCCTGATGTTTCTCCTTATCAGCAGAATACCACTGTAATGCATTGGTAAATTAATATATGGGTACCGAAGGTGGAGGGAGGTTGTCACACTAGCCTTCCCCTATCCAGCCTTAGTCCTAACTAGAGAGCTTTTCTAGTCCTTCACTAATTTGGCCTAAAGCTCCATAAATTACAAATGCCAAAATAAGGAGTGAACTCGATATTATTAGAATGCCTAAAAAATATCACCGGTAACAACCCATATTTTATGTTATTTAATTCATATATGGTCGCATGATTCTTAAACTTAAGGAAATTACTATTAGAGACGTTTGCCACCTTTAGAATTTTTATCGAACATTTCATACCCAGAAATTCTTGTAAGGCCTATAAGTTTTGAATTAGAGTCTTAAACAACTTCCATTAGATCGGAGTTGTGTTTCCCTTTCTGTATAATGGTCATAATATAAAAACGGACTTACCGTTTAGGAGATGTGGCCATTTTAAGTTCTGTTTGCTATTGGACAGATTAATGGGTAATAAATTAGGTCTAAAGGTTATCCCACTAATGAATTTCAGGAATTGTGCCTAATTGAAGTAGATAGGATAGATCTAAATCATTTCCCTCTTTCCTACAAAAATTCCTAGCCTCCACTAACCCTAATTTCATCAAAAAAAACTCATCTTTTCCTTACTAATCATAGCCAAATTCATCATTAGAGGAGTGATTAGTAGAGGAGATCAAAAGTTCATCATCGCGGTGCTTTGATTTTGGATTAGCTGCTATTGACATTAGATCTAGAGGTTTAAAGTGGTAAATTGGGTAGTAAGTGAGTGGTTCTTGACCTCTCACTATCCTATGCATATTCATATAGTTAAAATATATGTTTTAACATGATTTTAATCTTAAAAATGTTTTCTAACTGTAATCACATTTTTACATAAGTTTATGGTCGAAATTAAAAAGATTTAAAATGGTGTTTGAATGGTTTTGCAACCCCTTTTGATCAAATTGACATGCTAGTGCAAAAGTTAGATCTAGACTAGAATTTGTTTGATAATCGTGTTTTGATAATTTGCATGTGTGTATAGATATATGAATGATATTTCAGTTTAGTATGTTGTGCTTTGATATGGTTTGCTAGTGCTTTGGGTAGTTAGGAAAAAAGATCATTGATTTGGGTAAAACAAAGGTAAAAATGCTCGAAGTTGGATGAACTTGAAGGAGGGGTTTTGGAGGATGTGGAGTGCTTATACTTCAGATTGTAAGAAGTTTTGGTGGAGAAATTCAAGTCTGTGACGACTTGAATCTAGTCGGTGGAATTGCTTCGGTTTGAAGTTTGATAACTACAAGTTATGCTTCGGGTCAAGGGGTGGAAAACTCAAGGCACACTTTAGGTTGGAATTTTCACGAAGGCAAGGTTCAAAACAGGTCAGTGTGGAATGGTTGCTTTAGACTAAAGGAGGTAGGACTTTGAGGCTAGCTTTAGGATAAGGCAAGGAAAAAACCCAAGAGAAGAATAGCTAAAAAATAGTTAAGTATAGGACTCAGTACCGACCACTTTGGGTCGGTACCGACCTATTTTCATGGCAGCAAGTTAGTGCTACGAACATAAGAGCTCAGGAAATAGAGCAAAGGGGTTCTAGGCAAGCTAAATGAGAAGTGGTCGGTGGAGAGAAAATACTTAGCCAAAATTGGCTCAATATGAGAAGAAGAACCATCTTGGTACCGACCTCTTTAAGTCGGAACTGATATGAATTCTTAAAGGCAGAGCGGTTGTAACTTCAAGGAGGGAGTGCAGGGACTCTACAGGTCGTGTTGAAGATATTTTTTTTGGATTTGGGCACTTGTATGGTAATAAATATTAGTATTATAAGTCTTAGGTAGTATACAACATACTACAGAGCAATATATGTTCGAATCATGCTACGCAAGTTTCGAACTTATGACTTCTTGCACCAAAGTCGAAGTGTCTAACCACTGGGACAATGGTGTTGAAGATATTTGTTTTTTTTTCTTATGGTTTGACGGTGATGTAGTAACACGATGAAGGATGATAGCTTTGAAACTACGATAATTGTAACTTGATGGTGAGTGGAGTAAGGTCCGATGATAGTGGCTCGATGACTAGAGTCGAAGTGTTGATTCAAACAGCGGGTTCAATGAGGGGAGCTCATAAGTGGAATTATGACTGTGTTCCACTATTGATGTGAGTAGAATGAAATTATGACTATGTTCCATTGTGAAAGCGTGTGCGAAGGGATCATAGAAATTTGAGGGTTTCCTATGTGCTCATGTGGATGGGTACATAGGGACACCCACATTGATTATGACTGTCTAGGTCTTATAATCGTAGGTTATCCTGGACCTTAAGACCATGGGTCTATTTCCTAGCTTTACGAAGTGGCATGGATTGAGCACCATGAAACTGAGATTTTATTAGGTCTTTGGCTTATGATCGTGCCATACGAGTTGTCTTATATCCAAGCACATTGAGTGACAATAAGGATTGTTCGATGGATGCTTCGTTTGTTTCCCTCATATTTTGTCACTCAAGGATGTCCCATAAGGTAGGTACAACGGATAGGGATACCTGGACATCTGTTGTTGTATTTAAGATGTAGTACTCTTTTATGATGATTGTAGAGTAGCATATTATGATGTTATGTGCTAAATCTTTGGTTGAGGGACAGGTTAGGTATGGTTCGTACACCCTTTTTCCTTACTATATCGACTTGTATAGTATTTTAAGATTTATTTATCACTCACACTAGACTATTGTCTGACTTGAGGTTTTATTATTTTCTTCTTGTTATCTCAGGTACTCTTAAATGAGTAGACTAGATAGCAGGTCTAGGTGATACGCGATGGCAATGCAGAGGACGAGCAAGATGAAGCTTTCTCGTATTATAGATGGATATACCTATGCTTATTTTGTTGTGCAATATTGTGGAGCCTAGGAAGTGCTTACTATACTATTAAGATGGTTTTGTTTGAGTTTATTTCTTTGTATAAACTCTATTACTCTGTTGTATAACTCTATGGATCTGTACTCTGAAATTTGGTTCACTTAGTTATTACCGTCTCTCCTGTTTTATATCTATAATGTATATTATATTTTATTTGGTGCACCGTGAGATATATAATAGTACTGTGATGTTTTATTTCTTTCCAACCCTTAACAATCGTCCAACACTGGCCGGACACGTTAGTAGTGGACTATTTAGTTATATTGGGTATCAGTGGTGTAGGGTGGTCTTCACATTTGGGATCAGAGTTTAGGTTACATGATTAACCTTAGTGGATTCCATGATATAGTAGAGACAGGAAAGGAGTTTCACCCAAGACCAGATCGAGATTATATATATATATATATATATATATATATTAGAGAGTGCATTGTTATATATTTTGGTTTTTATAACTGTATAATAGTGTATATAGTATATAAGTCACATGCACACACAAGTACCATTGATACATTTTTCTTTTATGAGAGACTGATCATTCTTTTTATAGACCAATAATGAGCCAGCATACAAGAAATACTACGAGAAACTCCGTCTCTAGAGTCAAAGAAGGAGCATGTTCGGGGTTGCTAACCTAGATTTGCAGGCGATGTTAAACGCACTGATGGCGAACATACTACAAAATTCCCAAGCGGTTGTTTCGAATGTTATAGATGGTGGTGCTTAGGTGCAGGCACCGAGGGCTAAATTTGCCAAACTAAGTAAATATTACTCCACTCTATAAGGCAAAGCGTTTCTTTGAACGGAACCAGATATCGAAGTGCAGGAGTGGTTGGACACCTACGAATGTATCTTTGGGGATAAGGAGATAGATTATGCCATGAAGAGGAAGCTGACATCTAGACGGCTTCAAGGGCAATCTATGGGTTGGTGGAACGCCATTAAGATCACTACTCCCACATACCACTTCACTTGGGGACAATGTATAATTTTTAGAAGAAGTTTATCCTGACTGCTCAGAAGTTGGTGCTATTCAGAAAATTTGCCGATTTGAAGCAGGACCACATGTCAATCTTCGAATATGTTGCTCAATTCAATGCTTAGTCGAAATACGGGATGTCTTTCAATAACACTCCCTTAGAAAAGAATGAGAAGCTGGTTATGGTATTAGATGATTATTTGGGGGAAAAGCTTGTGGGGCATATTGACGAGCCGTTTGAAAAGATAGTGGAAAAGGCCCTTCGACTTAAGAGCTTGTACCCCAAATCTAAGTCTACTGCTGTAGTCATGAAGGAGGAACCAAAACCGCAGCAAAGCGCTGGATGCAAGAAGAAGTGGAATGAATAAAAAGCAACTGTAGGACAAGGATAGCGAAAAGAAGAGAAAGTGGAAGCCTACTTGCTACAACTGCGCAAAGAAGGGTCACCTTGTCAAAGACTATAAGGCTGAAGGTAGAAAGTGCTACAACTGTAACAAGATGAGGCATATTCAGAAATAGGTTGTGAAGGCATATGCTTTGGATGTTGTCCCGACTTCATCAGGTGCTCCATCGATGAAGGAGAAGGGGAAGGGCGTCGTTATTAAAGATATGCTTTCCATTTATGATGTTTTCATACGTGTTTTGTTCGATAGCGAAGCTTAACATTTCTTTATATCCGGTGACTTTGTAGATAGATTGGGATTGAAACTCGAAATTGTTGACCAACCTTTAGTTATGACAAACCCTGTTGGAGGTGCCATTATTTTTTGTAAAGTTTGTCGTGGTTTGGTCTTATCAAGTCATGGATGCTTTTTTTGTGATTTCTTTGTTTTATTTTCATTGAATAAGGGATTATCTTAGGAATGGACTAGCTGAGGAAGTATGCCATATCGGTGGATTGCGAGAAGCTATTGGTGACTATTGCGGCCGTGGAGGGGTAGACGGTAGGGATTGGCTGCCTACCAAAAGATGGGGTTATGGTTGGCTTTCTATATTTGCTCAAGGTTCCATATGATGAGTCATCTTCTGTGCGTATCGTTGAAGAGTATCAGTACGTATTTGAGGAGGTGACCGGATTACCACCACATTGAGATTAAGTTCTGCATAGACTTCGTGAAGAATGCCAGGTCGATAGTTATGCCTTTGAGGTGTATGGCACCTAGAAAGAGTTGAAGGTGCAAGTAAATGACCTATTGAAACGAGCGTTCATTCGTAGGTGCATATCTAAGTGGGGCGCACCTGTAGTATTCTCCACCAAGGCGGATGGCTCTCTGAGGTTATGTGTAGACTACCGTGAGCTGAATAAGGTGAAAAAAAGAACAAGTATCCACTTCTACGTTGTAACGACCCGTAGTTTTCGATAATTATTTTGTTGATTTAATAAGATTTTGGAAATTAAATACTGGAAGAAAATAAAATTTTGTTAATTAATAATCAAATAATAACAAAAATGAAAAAGTAACAATGTTAATTAAAGTTAATCATTACCAATTTGAATGAAATTCTAATTAATTGAAATAATGTAAATGTTATAACTTGGTTATAAATTGAATGTAAGTAAATATATGTAAATGTTGTATAAACTTATGAATTAGTACATAATTAATGATAATTGGATAAAAACAGTGTTATGTAAGCAATTGTAACATTTGGTTGTTAATAATAACTTATAAGTGTAATTAAAAGTTAACGGTAACAATTATTATATGTTACCTATTTATTTCGCCTGTTAGTTTAAATTGGAAATTAATTACAATAATTATAATTTAATATTATGTTAATGTAAATTAAATTAATATTTGGAAATAATGTTAATTTTATTCATAATATGCAATGGGTTGAATAAAAAGAATGGAAATCAAGATTTATTCATTTATTGGAATTCAAATTTTAATAATTGGATTAATTGCAAATAAATGAAATTAAATATTTAAATTTTACGTTAATGGAGATTAAGAGGAAATTTGAGAATATTAATGTAATAGATCATGGACCAATGTTAAATTTCATCCATTTTATAAGAATGGATTGAATAATAGGATGAAAGGTCAATTAAATGGAATTGTTGAAAATTTAATTTATAATTTCTGAATTTTATGAAATTGAAATTAAACACTGAAATTGATGGATTATCAACTTAAAATTGACATCTAAATTTGTTTAAATTATTGTAAGTGATTAAAAAATAAAAAATTATAGAAGTTGTAAATTGTTAAAATTTAAACTGAAAAAGTGATTTGATTAATTTAATATTAATTTATTTAATTAACTGAAAATAACCATTTTGGCCACTGACTCAAATTTCGACGAAACCAGTTTCATCGGATCCGTAACAGTGAATTATTATAGGATTTCAAGTTTCGTAGCGATCGGACTTGTCGTTTGATCGTATGGGCTCGAAACGCCTAGAAATTAATTTAATTGAAATCAATTTGAAATAAGCTGATTTTATCATAACTTCTTCATACGATTGAATTAGGATTTGAAACATGTTCCATTGAATTTAAATTTTTTGAAAACATCTATTTTGATATATATAGAATTACCCATTTTCGTTCTGGAGGCAGAACGGGCTTTTCGAGCCGTTTATCGTTCAAACCCAAATCAATCGTGTTCATTCGTTTTATTTTCTGACCTATCTATATATATCCTGTTATAAACCCTAGTGTTCCTCAACTCAATTTGTATGTACGTACAATTTCATATGTTCCTCTCTTTCCAATGGTAGACAAACCCTAATTCCCAATTGCAATTTCAAATCAAAACTCAAATCGAAAATTTCAAACTCCACAAACTATATCGAATTATATATCGATTTGAAGCTCTTGACGAGCGCATTTAGGATCTATAATTCGTTTTCCAATTTGAACCTCTGTTTCTCCAGAAATTGAAGAACAAGCCTCGGCGGTCCATCGCGCTCCGATCAACTGCTATGGATCGGCGATTCATGGGTATGGATGGGTAGAGATCGATGAGCGTAACTCATCGGTGAGGTTCGGTCGACGTCTTGGTGGTCGCACGAGTCGGCGACGTGTCGGGGGGGTTGCGACGCTGCATTGGCGGTGGCGCGATGTGTGAGGAGGTGGCGGCGCTCGTTCTAGCGTGGGTAGGATTTTGAACGGGGATCACGCATGCGAAATTCACGATGTATAGCAGGGGAGGCTGGCGCGGCGTCTCGGTCACGAGGCCAAGGCTCGGTAGCGCGGCGCGCGTTCGAGCGAGAGGTGGCGGCTCGCGTACGTGATTACTGCGTTAGGGCTTCGTTCAGATTTTCTTGTGCTGATGGGTTTGAGCCTTTGTGCTGACGTGGCAGG
Organism: Allium fistulosum; assembly: GCA_030737815.1. Taxonomy (NCBI): domain Eukaryota; kingdom Viridiplantae; phylum Streptophyta; class Magnoliopsida; order Asparagales; family Amaryllidaceae; genus Allium; species Allium fistulosum. The sequence goes on from CM060903.1 coordinate 210,493,784, forward strand.
TAGTTTTTTTTTGTTTTTTTGTTTTGGTTTTAAAATCGTATAATGTTCTAACGTACATAACTTTCACATACGAGGTCCAATTCACGTGCAGGTTGTTTTGTTAGGATCTTATTTAAATTCCGGACACTTTGACGTAGGTTTGGACAAATTCTGAGACTGTTTGAATTTGGGCCCTAAATTGGATATTTATTCGATTGAAATCAAAAGGTCAGTGTTTTAACCCACTCACAACTTCTAAATTTCTTGTGTATGTTAAATTTAATTTATGATGTGATTAGAAATTTATTTATGGCTGTTTGGTATATTTTAATCGTCATCTCAATTAATTTCAATTTATTTGAATTAAATTGTTATTTAATTTATTATTGAATATAAATTGCCAGTTAAATATCTGTTATTGATTATCGGTTCTATATTGATATTTATTGATTGATTTGGATGATGTTTGTAATGGATATTGATTGTTGATATTGGATGAATGGATGTTTTATTTTATATCGTTATAAACTTCAAGTTCACTATGGGTTGAAATGATACATACCTGAATGATCAATAGATTAAGGAAAAATTATTATGGGTTGAAATGATAGACTCGAGTGATTTTATGGATTGATATTTTCGAGAATGAGGATTGAAATGATATATATCCATAAATATAATTTTTTTAAAATCACGGATTGAAATGATAAATATCTGTATCACTTGACCCTAGGGTAAAGAATTATATACGGACACCGGATTGGTTAAATTAAATGATTTTAAAATCCTTAATTTTCGGATTTAATTAAATAATATTTTGAAATAAAATTTGATTTATATGAATTGAATTATTATTGAAAAATCAAGTTTTGTGTTGAAATGTGAACTGGTTTAAAAATGAATTGCTTTAAGGAATTAAATTAGAAGTTTAAAGTTAAACTTTTAAGTATAAATGAAATTCTATCGAAATTAAGTTATTGAAGTTGTTTGAAAATAACTTTGAAATAATTTGAAATTGGAGTAATCCGAATTGAAATTTGAACATGGATTGAAACGATACGAAATTCAATAGTTTATTGAAATGTTAAATTTAAAGGTTTGGAATTTGGTTTGTTGACTTGGAAATTGAAAATGGTCCAAATGCATTGAAATGAAATGAATAGTTTAATTTGATATAAATTCCAAATTCATGTTTTAATATGAACTTTTTAAAAATATATTATTTCAAAATTTCTAACTATTAAGATTTCAAAGTATTAAACTATTTTAACCTGTATTAATTATATTAAATCATTTTATCCTATTTTAAACCATTAATTTATTTAAACTAATTAACCTGTTTTAACTTATTTTAAATCTAATTAATCTATTTTAAAGCTATTTAATCTATTTTAATTATATTTAATCTATTTTAAATCTATATTAACTATTTATAACTATTTGAAATTATTTTCTTTTAAATTCCAAACTAAGTAAAATGGATGGGTTTATATTCAAGTTCTCGATTTTTAAAGTGGATGTGGTTAAGCGACATTATAACCTAAGTTGGGATCTAAATAGCATATTTGGTTTAATATGAAAATTTTGAAATGATAGTTTAACCTATTTTGGAAATACGACTTTTGAAAGGAAATATAGTTTCGAACTATGATTTCAATGTGATATAATTTTGGAAGTAAGTAATGATTTCGAAAATGATATGATTTGAATTGAATATGATATTTTGATATCAATTATGAAATGATTTTGGAAATGTAAAAGAACCATCCGGTGTGTAATAAGCGATTGGTTGTTAAAGAGACATGGATCAGATATTGTCATACTCTCTGCCAATACCGAAAACCACTTTGACAACTGTGTACGCGGTGGAGATTCTAGAATGAAGCAGGATGGTTGGCGACGATCCTATACAAGGTATATACATGGACCTGACTCCCATGAGCTAGCTTAAGGTGGCTAAAACATGAGCAATTGACGGGCTAAGTGAGGTCATTCCTCCAATCGGGCACATTCCTTCGATACTATATTCTGACTTTGCGATTTATTTGGTGGCGACCCCTCGATTTTTGATTTGGGAGTGTGTTCCGAGGTGGGCGGTAGTAGCTGTTGTGCGTTACCACCAGTCCGGAAGTGTAATTGGTATATCTACCCTGGCATTACCAAGTTGTGCCATGTCACCTACCCTAGCGCGCCTTCTACGAGTTTGTTTTATGTCGTACCTATGGGGTATCCTCTGGCGCCCCAGTTTACGGGGAGTTACGGTACTGTATAGACTATTGGCATTATAAAAATATTTTAAGGGGGATATGGGTAACGCCTTAACGGTATTTTAATACTTTTACTTTACTATAGACATATTATAATAGCGTATTGTACTACATAGTAGATAGTTTAACGGATCCTTAGGAGATGTGAATCCCGAACATCTCTTAAGTTACTGCACTCACGTTAGACCCTGGACAGGAGATGTCAAACCCCGTAAGCATCTCCGATGCCGTTTACACTCATATTTATTACCATTGATTTAACTTACATAATATCTTTTAGTTCTAACTCGAGTGTTTTGTATTTTCAATTCGCTCGAGTCAGCCTGAGCATTTCAGGATTTGAAGACTTGTTTCTGGAGGACGAAGACGAAGATTGTATTATTATTTACTATATTATTCCACTACATCATACTGTTCCGTTGCATTATCATTTATTTATCTCTGATATGTGTAACTCTGATTTTGTATTGTATAAGTATAATCAAATGTTTTGTATACAGCTTCATGAACTGTTATTTGATTATTATATTTTGTCATTCCGTTGCGAGATTCTGTTTTGTTTTTTTCTTTCTCTTCTTTTTTTCTTATTCACCCCAATAACAATCCGCCCTTCTGTATGGTTTGAGTTGGCACGTATGTCTGCATAAACGTACAAAATGGCGGGATGTTACAGTTGGTATTAGAGCTTTGGTTTAGCGATAACCTTAGCTTTGTGGGGTCTGACTCGTATAAATTAGGGTAGTAATACCCTAGAATGAGTCGCTGAGTGTATATATATGAGAGAGCGTATTTGTTAGTGTTATAAAAGGTTTTTTTTATATTGTTTTAATTTGTTCCGTTTTGTATTTATAAATTCTGGTTGATGCATAGGACGCTATGACATCGATAGGGATTTCAAAACACTTAATAGGTCAAACCGACACAATATTTGTTTTGAAATGTAGGTAAATGAAATAATTTTACCTATTGTATATTTTTATATATAAACTAATGATTTATAAATTATATATTTGGTTGTAATATATTGGTTGTTAGGTAGTGAAATTTATAAATATTGGTTGTAAAATAAAATTATAAAATAAATGAAATTTGAAAATTTAGAACTTAAGTTCCGGGGTTTTTGGAAAATTTCTTTCGAATGATTTTGGGATATAATAATAATATTATTAGAAGTATTTTCTGATATAAATATTTTAATATAATTTGAAAGAATTGTTTTAATGAAATTTTAGAAAGAAATAAGTTCTGTACTCCCCTCTCTATCGTTGGAAAATAATTTTGGTGATGAGTGCACTCATCATCGACATTCATTTTCAAGTTTCAAGTGGGAAGGCCATTGTAGTAGTTTTACTACAGATCTATTTTGATAAACAAATAAAAAATTTAAGTTTAAATATGATTGGATATAAAAGTTATGAGTGTGTGTATATATATACACATATATATTATTTTAAATGATTTGAAATGGAACCCGTCATTTAGTTCTTAAATTTCTACAAATTAAAGATTCCAATTATTGTAATGGAATGAAATTTCAACTATTTAATAATTGGAACTTCTTAAATGAACATAAGAAAGTAAATGCTAAGTTGTAAATGAAATATATAAGAAATTTGAAACTTGTAACCTGTAAATAAAAAGAATATGAAAATAAGGAATGATAACTATTGAACCTTAAGTTAATTAGAATAAGTAAGTCAAACTTTTGTAACTTTCAATTGCATTCTTAAAGACATATATATATATATATATATAACTTACCAATTATAAAAGTTGAAATGTTAAAAGAATTTGTAATGGAAATTTTTAAAAGTAAAACTTATGTAATGGAAGTGTTCAATGAAATTTACTTTTACAAATAAGAAATTTGATATGAAAATAGTTATAAACTTGAGTTAAAATTGTAATACTACTAATTAAATGAAATAGAAATGAGTACTGTAAGTAAAGGATTTTGAACTTAAGTTAATATTGAAACTATTTATAATTAAAGTAAATAATAAAATGAATGTAATGCAATAAAGGAAATTGACATGATATGAATAAATGAAAATGAATTTTTGTAAGTAATAAAGGAAAATAAATGAAATAAACACTGAATGAATGAATGGGAATAAAATTTTGTAAGAGATAAATGTAAGTTAAAAAATAATCCTTGTTTGAATGAAAAGAAAAACAAAAACTGTAAATGTTGTGAAAGAAATTTAATAAGAATAAATCAAGTACATTGTAAATTATTGTTTGCTTGGTTTATAAATGTTTGGTGTGACGACCAGAACCTCCGAAACCTCGTCCATAGCTTCGCCGAAGATCCACGCTTCATTTCCCCCACTCGCGATCATCTCCCGATCACCCACGACCACGCAATCGCTCCGATAACATCGACAACCCAACAGGCTTCTAAAACCCTACATCGTCGCCCTGCCACCGCCACGGTGATCGTAAAATCCAGCGATCAGTTTTGACGTGACCCCCGACCTCCCAGCTTGCTTCAGTAATGACCTCGACCACCCAAACCTCACTGATCAACAGAAATCGACTAAAACCCAAACTCCTTTCAACTCGTAATATCTCTTGATTCTCAAGCGTAAAAATCATGATTTTATTTTTAAAATTCATAAATTTCGAAAACAAATCAGATTATATACCTGAAACAACAAATTATTTAGGTCGAAATTTTGATATGTGTATGAATTTCACTGTAATTCTTCTTCTAGTTAAAACCACCTTATATTTTACTTGAAAATATTTTTAAAACCTAAATCTTGTTTATTCAAACAGATTTTGTTTATAAATCATAACCTAAAGAAGATCAGGGAAGAAGAACTTGATTTTTAATCAAGTTTAAAGCCTGTAGAATTAGAACAGAGCATTCATTTTGTATACAGACATGGATACCCATATAAACATATATATATACATGCAATTCATATTAAACAATCATGCAAACACTTATCATACTTTATTTCAAGTAATTACTGCATGCATTATAATTTAAACCAGTTTAAACTTTTTAAGAGGTTAGTTTACTCATAGGTTATTGATGAACAGAGAATAAGCTTTGAAACTAGACTTGATTTGAACAGATCTGCTACTTGAATTAGTTTTACTTGATCTTCTTTGATTTTTAGTTGAATCTTAAGTTGAATTTGAACTGCTCAGTTGAAAGCTTGAAGTAGTTGTTTTGTTGATCCTTTTGGTTTTCTCTGGTTTTGTTTCTTTAGTTTGAAAATGAAGACAAGAGAAAAAATGAAAGAGAAGAGTGGGGAGCTAATTATATACCTTAATATCTTTCTATCTATTATTTTTAAAATAAAAGAAAATTAATGACACTTGTTAAATTAGCTTACAAAATGTCATTTGCATGATATAAATTGCTTACATTTGTAATTTACATGAATTTAATATTTTTATATATATTTATATTAGATTTTCAGTTTAGTTTTATATTTATTAATGTCTTATGAGTTTATAATTAAACTTTCTCTTTTATTTATCTATATATAACTTAAAAGAAAATGATATAAAAATCCAATTTTATTTTTGAAATATTTATCTTTTGAATTTCCAAATTCAAATTCAAATTCTATTTAAAATCTACTTACATATATATACATATATAAACAACACATGTTTAATTGGTTTGGAAAAAAAGAATAATTTTGCCTATTTTAAATAATTTATAAAAGAAGATTATCAATTTTTATTTGCCTAAAATTCCGGGATATCACATTTGGGATAGGACACTTCTAATTGTTTAAGATGTATGAATAATCTATTGAGTTCATCTAAGACTGTTGAGTAAATGGTGCACTCAGTAGTTTATTTGTCATTCTAGGCGGTTAAAAATTTCTGAACTCGAACAGACCATTTGTTTGTTTGCTATGGATGGATAGTTGATTTTATTGATTTCATAGGATGATTGTATGTCGTGGTTGCCAGTGATTGTTGTTTATATTGATTTGTTTGTTAGTGGTTGAAACAACTTTAAATATTTCATTTTATATAATTATTAACTCTTTTAGATTATATAAGTGAAATACAGGTTATGAAAGCCATTGCCACTACTTTTAGTTTCGTAATTAAGCGTTGTTTGCCCGACAAATAGGTACGTTTTCGGATTACGATTTTCTAGCGATATTTTATTGTTTTTCCCGCTGTTGGGATATATTATTTTGAAAATTATGATATTATATTATTATTATTGATATTATTATTTCTCATGAGCCTCTCCGTACAAAGGAGACTCTGCCGAAATTTTTCGTAAATTTTGGACTTAGGAAATTTTATTTTGAGAAGTGTTTTCCAAACTTTATTTATTTGAGTATAAAAGGATTTAATTGTTATAAATTGATACATTTTATTTAAATTGTTTAGTTTTGTAAATTTATTTGTATAAATTTAATATTTTGAATAAGATATATTAATTTCTAAATTCGTTCTTTTCCCTTCTTTTCCTTTTCGAGGACGAAAAGTTTTGAGTGGGGGAGAGTGTAACGACCCGTAGTTTTCGATAATTAAATTTGTTGATTTAATAAGATTTTGGAAATTAAATACTGGAAGAAAATAAAATTTGTTAATTAATAATGAAATAATAACAAAAATGAAAAAGTAACAATGTTAATTAAAGTTAATCATTAGCAACTTGAATGAAATTCTAATTAATTGAAATAATGTAAATGTTATAACTTGGTTATAAATTGAATGTAAGTAAATATATGTAAATGCTGTATAAACTTATGAATTAGTACATAATTAATGATAATTGGATAAAAACAGTGTTATGTAAGCAATTGTAACATTTGGTTGTTAATAATAACTTATAGGTGTAATTCAAAGTTAACAGTAACAATTATTGTATGTTACTTATTTATTTAGCCTGTTAGTTTAAATTGGAAATTAATTACAATTATGTTAATGTAAATTAAATTAATATTTGGAAATAGTGTTAATTTTATTCATAATATGACAACGGGTTGAATAAAAAGAATGGAAATCAGGATTTATTAATTTATTGGAATTCAAATTTTAATAATTGGATTAATTGCAAATAAATGGAATTAAATATTTAAATATTATGTTAATGGAGATTAAGAGGAAATTTGTGAATATTAATGTAATAGATCGTGAACCAATTTTAAATTTCATCCATTTTATAATAATGGATTGGATAATAGGATGAAAGGTCAATTAAATGGAATTATTGAAAATTTAATTTATAATTTCTGAATTTTATGAAATTGAAATTAAACACTGAAATTGATGGATTAATCAACTTTAAATTAACATCTAAATTTGTTTAAATTATTGTAAGTGATTAAGAAATAAAAAAAGATAGAAGTTGTAAATTGTTAAAATTTAAACTGAAAAAGTGATTTGATTAATTTAATATTAATTTATTTAATTAACTGAAAATAGCCATTTTGGCCACTAACTCGGATTTCGACGAAACCTGTTTCATCGGATCCGTAACAGTGAATTATTGTAGGATTTCAAGTTTCGTAGTGATCGGACTTGTCGTTTGATCGTACGGGCTCGAAACGCCTAGAAATTAATTTAATTGAAATCAATTGAAATCAATTTGAAATAAGCTGATTTTATCATAACCTCTTCATACGATTGAATTAGGATTTGAAATCTGTTCCATTGAATTTAAATTTTTTGAAAATATCTATTTTTATATATAGAATTACCCATTTTCGTTCCGGAGGCAGAACGGGCTTTTCGGACCATTTATCGTTCAAACCCAAATCAATCATGTTCATTCGTTTTATTTTCTGACCTATCTATAAATATCCTGTTATAAACCTTAGTGTTCCTCAACTCAGTTTGTATGTACGTACAATTTCATCTGTTCCTCTCTTTCCAATGGCAGACAAACCCTAATTCCTAATTGCAATTACAAATCGAAAATCAAATCGAAAATTTCAAACTCCACAAACTATATCGAATTATATATCGATTTGAAGCTCTCGACGAGCGCATCTCGGATCTGTAATTCATTTTCCAATTTGAACCTCTGTCTGTCCAGAAGTTGAAGAAAAAGCCTCGGCTGTCCGTCGTGCTCCGATCAACTGCTATGGATCGGCGATTCACGGGTACGGATGGGTAGAGATCGATGAGCGTAACTCATCGGTGAGGTTCGTTCAGCGAGTTATCGGTCAGATTGCTCGCTAAAATTCGATTAGGGTTTAAATTTATTCGGCGGCTGTGGGTTTGCGTGGCTTCGGTCGGCGTCTTGGTGGTCGCACGAGTGGGCGACGTGTTAGGGGCGTTGCGGCGCTGCGTTGGGGGTGGCGCGATGTGTGAGGAGGTGGCGGCGCTCGTTCTAGCGTGGGTAGGGTTTTGAACGGGGATCAAGCGTGTGAAATTCGCGATGTACAGCAGGGGAGGCTGGGGCGGCTGGCGCGGCGTCTCGGTCGCGAGGCCAAGGCTCAGTAGCGCGGCGCGCGTTCGAGCGAGAGATGGCGGCTCGCGTACGTGATTACTGCGTTAGGGCTTCGTTCAGATTTTCTTGTGCTGATGGGTTCGAGCCTTTGTGCTGACGTGGCAGGTATTTTTTTTTGTTTATTTGTTTTGGCTTTAAAATCGTATAATTTCTAACGTACATAACTTTCACATACGAGGTCCAATTCACGCGCGGGTTATTCTGTTAGGATCATATTTAAATTCCGGACACTTTGACGCTGGTTTGGACAAATTCTGAGACTGTTTGAATTTGGGCCCTAAATTGGATATTTATTCGATTGAAATCAAAAGGTGAGTGTTTTAACCCACTCACAACTTCTAAATTTCTTGTGTATGTTAAATTTAATTTATGATGTGATTAGAAATTTATTTATGGCTGTTTGGTATACTTTAATCGTCATCTCAATTAATTTGAATTAATTTGAATTAAATTGTTATTTAATTTATTATTGAATATAAATTTCCAGTTAAATACCTGTTATTGATTATCAGTTCTATATTGATATTTATTGATTGATTTGGATGATGTTTGTAATGGATATTGATTGTTGATATTGGATGAATGGATGTTTTATTTTATATCGTTATAAACTTCAAGTTCACTATGGGTTGAAATGATACATACCCGAATGATCAATAGATTAAGGAAAAATCGTTATGGGTTGAAATGATAGACTCGAGCGATTTTATGGATTTGATATTTTCGGGATTGCGGATTGAAATGATATATATCCGTAAATATAAAAAATTTAAAATCACGGATTGAAATGATAAATATCCGTACCACTTGACCCTAAGGTAGAGACTTATATACGGACACCAGATTGGTTAAATTAAATAATTTTAAAATCATTAATTTTCGAATTTAATTAAATGATATTTTGAAATAAAATTTGATTTATATGAATTGAATTATTATTGAAAAATCAAGTTTTGTGTTGAAATGTGAACTGGTTTAAAAAGGAATTGCTTTAAGAAATTAAATTAGAAGTTTAAAGTTAAACTTTTAAGTATAAATGAAATTCTATCGAAATTAAGTTATTGAAGTTGTTTGAAAATAACTTTGAAATATTTTGAAATTGGAGTAATCCAAATTGATATTTGAACATGGATTGAAACGATATGAAATTCAATAGTTTATTGAAATGTGAAATTTAAAGGTTTGGAATTTGGTTTGTTGACTTGGAAATTGAAAATGGTCCAACTACGTTGAAATGAAATGATTAGTTTTATTTGATATAAATTCCAAATTCATGTTTTAATATGAATTGTTTTAAAAATATATTATTTCAAAATTTCTAATTATTAAGATTTCTAAGTATTAAACTATTTTAACCTGTATTAATTATATTAAATCATTTTAACCTATTTTAAACCATTAATTTATTTAAACTAATTAACCTGTTTTAACTTATTTTAAATCTAATTAATCTATTTTAAAGCTATTTAATCTATTTTAATTATATTTATTCTATTTTAAATCTATATTAACTATTTATAACTATTTAAAACTATTTTCTTTTAAATTCCAAACTAAGTAAAATGGATGGGTTTATATTCAAATTCTCCATTTTTAAAGTGAATGTGGTTAAGCGACATTATAACCTAAGTTGGGATCTAAATAGCATATTTGGTTTAATATGAAAATTTTGAAATGAGAGTTTAACCTATTTTGGAAATATGACTTTTGAAAGGAAATATAATTTCGAACTATGATTTCAATGTGATATAATTTCGGAAGTAAGTAATGATTTCGAAAATGATACGATTTGAATTGAATATGATATTTTGATATCAATTATGAAATGATTTTGGAAATGTAAAAGAACCATCCGGTGTGTAATAAGCGATTGGTTGTTAAAGAGACCGGGATCGGATATTGTCATACTCTCTGCCAATACCGAAAACCACTTTGACAATTGTGTACGCGGCGGAGATTCTAGAATGAAGTAGGATGGTTGGCGACGATCCTATATGAGGTATATAAGTGGAGCTGACTCCCATGAGTTAGCTTAAGGTGTCTAAAACAGGGGCAATTGACGGGCTAAGTGAGGTCATTCCTCCGATCGGGCACATTCCTTCGATACTATATTCTGACTTTGCGATTTATTTGGTGGCCACCCCAAGATTTTTTATTTGGGAGTGTGTTCCGAGGTGGGCGGTAGTAGCTGCTATGCGTTACCACCAGTCCATAAGTGTAATTGGTATGTCTACCCTGGCATTGCCTAGTTGTGTCATGTCACCTACCCTAGTGGGCCTTCTACGAGTTTGTTTTATGTCGTACCTATGGGGTATCCTCTGGCGGCCCCTGTTTACGGGGAGTTACGGTACTGTATAGACTATTGGCATTATAAAAATGTATTAAGGGGGATATGGGTAATGCCTTAACGCTATTTTAATACTTTTACTTTACTATAGACATATTATAATAGCGTATTGTACTACATAGTAGATAGTTTAATGGATCCTTAAGTGATGTGAATCCCGAACATCTCTTAAGTTACTGCACTCACATTAGACACTGGATATGAGATTTCAATACCCGTAGGCATCTCCGATGCCGTTTACACTCATATTTATTACCGTTGATTTAACTTACATAAGATCTTTAAGTTCTGACTCGAGTGTTTTATCTTTTCAATTCGCTCGGGTCAGCCTGAGCATTTCAGGATTCGAAGACTTGTTTCTGGAGGACGAAGATGAAGATTGTATTATTGTTTACTATATTATTCCACTACATCATACTGTTCCGCTGCATTATCATTTATTTATCTCTGATATGTGTAACTTTGATTTTGTATTGTATAAGTATAATCAAATGTTTTGTATACAGCTTCATGAACTGTTATTTGATTATTATGTTTTGTCATTCCACTGCGAGATTCTATTTTGTTTTTTTCTTTCTCTGCTTTTTTCATATTCACCCCAATAACAATCCGCCCTTCTGTATGGTTTGAGTTAGCACGTGTGTCTGTTTAAACATACAAAATGGTGGGATGTTACATGCGTATTGATGACTTGTTCGATCAATCCATGGTGCGAAGGCATTCTCTCAGTTGGATCTAGCGGTGGGTTTTCACTAACCGAGAGTAGAGAAGGAAAGTGTATCAGTCACTGTGTTTCGTATGTCGTCTGGTTTTTATGAGTGGTTGGTTATGTCGTTCAGGCTAACAATGCTCCAGCATACTTTGTTGATCTCATGAATCGTATCTTCAGGGATCAGCTGAATAAGTTCGTGCTTGTGTTCATGGACGATATTATGGTCTATTCTAGGATAGAAGAGGAATAATAGATACACTTAAGGGTTGTGCTTGAAGTGTTGAGGAAGCACAAGTTGAAAGAAAAGTTTTCGAAGTGTCACTTCCAAAGGAGGGAAGTGAGATTCTTGGATCATGTTGTCTCCAAGCAGTATATTGCAGTAAATCCTGCCAAGGTGGTTGTGGTTCAGGATTGATACCAACCCAAGAATGCTACTAATGTGAGGAGTTTCCAAGGATTAGCAAGATACTAAGACTTTTAATTAAGGACTCTCAAAGGTAGCAGCTTCGTTAACCAATTTGACGAAGAAGAATCAGACTTTTGTTTAGGATGTGAAGTGTGAGCATGCCTTTTTTAGTCTGAAGGAGAGGTTGATGAGTGCACCAGTATTGACCATTCCGAACTAGAATAAGGAGTTGAAGGTATACAGAGATTCCTATGGTACTATATTAGGTGCGATGTTGATGTAGAGTGGAAAAGTTGTCGTCTATGCTAGTCAACAGGTGAAACCACACTAGAAGAAGTATTCGACTCATAATTTGGAGTTAGCGGCGATAGTATTTTCTTTGAAGATCTAGAGGCATTATCTTTGAGAGAAAGGTTCGAGCTATTCTTAGACCACAAATCCTTGAAGTACCTTTTCTCCTAGAAGGATCTCAACCTTCACTAGCAACGATGGTTGGAATTCTTAACCTACTACGACTTTGACTTTTCCTATATGCCCAGCAAGGAAAATGCAGTCGCCGATGCATTGAGTAGAAGATATGTCAGTTTGAGAGCGATGTTCCTAGAGTGGCAGTAGTTGGGTTATATTACTGGCTATGACTCAGACCTCATTGTGAGTTAGAGCCAGAAATGTTGGCAAGTTTTACGATCAAAACTACTTTGATCGAGTGGATCAGCACTAGTCAGAGGCGAGATAATAGACTAGTGGAGATTATGGCGAGGATAGAAGGAGGAGTAGAGTCTAAAGATATGAAGCAGTATAGACTCGACCATGATGGTTGGTCCCATAAGAACGAAATATTTTTTGTTTCTGATATCGATGGATTACGAGATGAGATGGTATGAGAGTGTCATCATTCTAGATTGACTATACATCTCGATTTTAATAAGATGTACTATGATATGAAGTAGATGTATTATTAAAAGGGATGAAGAAGGATGTCGGGACATTCATCTCAAAGTATATGAACTACCAGTTGGTGAAGGTAGAGTAGAAGAAGCCAAGTGGGTTGATGTAACCACTTGAAGTTCCCGAGTGGAAGTGGGAACAAGTTTCGATGGATTTCATAAATGGACTGCCGAGGACTAGAGCAACGCAATGTAGCATTTGGATTATAGTCGATAGATTGATGAAGAGTGTCTGACTCATACCCGTTAAGTATACTAGAACGACATCCAAATTGGTCGAGTTGTATGTGAAGTAGATAGTGCGATTCCATGGTGTGCCGAAGAGCATCTTGAGTAGTCGAGACCCTTTATTAACTAGTGGGTTTTGGAAGAGATTACAAGAGGCATTAGAGATCGAGTGGCACCTCAAAACAACTAATCACCCGCAAACTGATGGGCAGACTGAGCGGGTGAATCGTATATTGGAGGATCTCTTGCAAGCTTGCATTATTGATTTTGGAAGCTCGTGGGACGATCACTTGCATTTGGTAGAGTTTGCATACAAAAGTAACTATCAGTCTAGTATTGGTATGGCACCATGAGAAGCATTGTATGGCCAACCATGTAACGCCCTTTTATGTTGGTGGGAAGAGAACGAGAAACTGATACTTGGGCCAGATATGATTAGAGAGACCTCAAAGAAGATTAGGATCATTTAGCAATGAATGAAAGCTGCTTAGGATAGGCAGAAGAGTTACGCTGATAAGAGACGTCGATATTTGGAGTTCTCTATTAATGATATGGTGTTCACGAAGATTTCTGCATTAAAGAATGTTATTCAATTTGGTAGTAAGGGGAAGTTGGTACCGGTCCTTTTCTGATAGTAGAGGGGATTGGGGACCTAGCATGTAGGGTTGGCTTACCTCAGAAGATAGCAGGCATGCATAACGTCTTCCATGTCTCCCATTTGCGAATATTTATGCACGACTCGGGCATTACGATTGCATCGGATCAACTTGAAGATATCAAGATTTAACTAGAAGCTTTAAAATCTCTTAGGCTGCTTCGTATTGTCGAACGCGATACAAAATAGCTTAGGAGGACGACAGTGGAGTAGGTGATGGTTCAATTGGTCGAAAGTGAAGGTGATTACATGTGGGAAACCGATGAGAGCATGGAGGATGCATATCCAGAGCTCTTTGCATGGTAAGACCTACTGTTTATCATATTTACTTTCACCTTTGATATCATGTAGGATAGGCGTAACAACCCACCCTTCGTAACTGTAACGACCCGTATTTTTAACACTTTAAAAATACGAATTAAAAAGAAAATTTTGGATAAAAATCCGAAGGAAATAAAATTTTGTGTTGTTAAATGTAAATTACAAGTTAAAATACAAAACTGAATTCTGAAATAACTTATTTGTAAATTAAATACGGATGTCTTTCGAAAAGTCTCGGATTTGGACGAAACTAGTTTCATCGGATCCGTAATGTCATATTATTGTAAGGTTTCAAATTTCAAGTCGATTGGATTTACCATTTGTCCGGTACGAATTAAAACGCATCGAAGTCGGTTTAAATCGGTTTAATTTAAATCGATCGTTTATTGTCATAACTCACACATACGATCGAATTAGCTTCCGAAACCTATTCCATTGTGTCCGGAACGTGGGGTAAACCTTAGAAACGCCAGCCGGCACGCTTCGTTTGGAGTTCGGAAAATTTCGGGTGAATAGTGTTTTGCAATTTTCTATAAAAGGCCCTCCATTTCACAATTTGCAAACAAAGGCTAGGGTTTCAAGCCAGCCGCCACTTATACTTCAATGGCCAGAAATGCACGAATTTTCTCCCCTCAATTACTCAAAATCCGTCGATAATTAGAGAAAACTTCCAACACGAAAGTTGTAGAGCACGACGAGAGCTTCAAATCCATACGGAGATGATCGAAAACGGAGCTTCGAGTCAACCGGAAATCGAGCACGAAGGGGCTGCGTTTTTCACGCAATTTGAGGCAGAGGAGGAGGCCGAGCTTCAAGCTATTCCAGGTGAAGGTGGAGTAAGGCGGTGGCTTCGAAGTGGTGTAACCTGATCGTCTTCAAGTTGCTCGGTTTGGTCGTGAAAATTCATGGAGTAAAGGCGGCTATGGGTTTGTGTTGTACGTATTTATCACATTGAAGAGGAAGATGAAGGGGCGGTCCAGATCTGAAGCAAGCAAGATTGAACGGCCAGAATCTGATCTGGTATAAAAAAAAAATGTTTTTTTTTATATATATATATATATTTGTATACAAACTTTGAAAATTCATATCTTTTTCATACGAGGTCGAAAACGCGTGAAACTTTTTGCGTTGGAATCGTGGCGACGAGCTCTACATCATGGAATTGATTTGGAGACATTTGAAGCTAACTAAAATTTTAGGTTAAATCGAACGTCGTTCGATTTGATTTAAAATTGAAAATCAAGGTGAGTGTTTATACGCTCACAATTGACTAAAATAATTTTGTTAGTTAAATTTGATATTATGAAGTGATATGAATTTATTTGTCGTTGTTTGATAAAAATTTAAATTGTCATATAGATTGTCATGTGAATTCACCGTTGGAAAATTTAATAGACAGTAAATTGAGATTAGGATTTAATCAAAATCAAATTTCCCGATATTGATAACTATGAAATTGCTGTGAATTGTATTGACTATTGGATGATTTATTTCGATGGATGCTATTGGTTGATATTTAAATGTTTGGATGTTTATTTGCTTATATATATCCTGTTATACATGCATATGACACTATGATTGGTTTAAGTAATATATATTCATCCCTGACATGTAATTGAAATAATAATCACTTGGCCATAGGATAGAAAATTACATACGGACACCGGGTTGGTTAAATTAAATGATTTTAAAAAGTTGTTTTGAAATTATTTAAATGAATTGATTTTAAGAATAAAATCAAATTTATGGAAATCGAATTATTTTGAATTGAAGCTCGAAATGTTGGAATTTAAACTTGGTAAATGAAATTGTTTAATTATTCGAAGTTTAGATTTTAAGAAAAATTTGAAATACGGCGTAAATTTTCGAAAGGTGATTTGTTTTAAAAGATTGGACTTTTAATCGAACTCTGAATATTTCTAAGAAAATTTATATGAAATGATATTTCAAGTTTGAGTTTGGAATTGAAAATTAATTTGAAATTGAGATTTAATTAATTTGGAATTTAATTGAAATTCAAAGGAATTTGTGAGTTGGACTAAATTAAAACTATTGAATTAAATTTGATGATAAAATTGATTTGAATAGGATTTGAACTGAAACTGATTTGGAATGTAATACTTAAATGAATTCTTGAAATCCGAATATTAATCTAAGTTTATTGAATTGGAATTGTTCCAGAAATTAAGTAAACTACTTAATACGGATGTTTAATTTGAAGTATATTCTAAGTTGAATACGAAATGGTTTTAAAGCGAATCTTATATTCTTATATAAATATATGAACTATTTTGAAATGTGAAATATTTAAAGTTTCGAAATATATCGGAAGTGAAATTGTTTATTTTATGGTTCAAATATGTATTTGAAATTGATAATTTGAAATGGTTTATTGAGAAGCTGAATCGAGTTGAAATTGATGATTTGAAATCTGATTAAATTTTAATTTTGAAATTCGAGTTTATTTGAATCAATTTGTGAAATTTGAGGAAGCTATATTTCATATAAAGTGTTTCGATTTCCAAAGTGTTTTGATTTTAAAAGATTTATGGTTTCGAAAGCGGTATAACTTTGGAAAGTGATACGATTTTGGAAATGGATTTATTTAAAGTGAAATGTTTATATTTAAATCTTGAATTTAAATACGAATTGGGTTAAATGAAGTTGCGACCTAAATTGAAATTCGAAAATGATTTTGAAATCGAAATGAGATATTGAGGCGAAAATGATTTTGAAATCGAAATGAGATATTGAGGCGAAAATGGTTTTTGAAATGAAATCGTATATTTGAGTAGATATGATGATTTTGAAATGGATTTGATTTTGAAGCGAATATGATATTTTGATATCAATTATGAATCGATTTGAAATATAAAAGAGCCACCGGTGTAATAATACGTAGTTATTAAAGAGACCGGGATCGGATATGGACATACTCTCTGTCGATACCGAAAACCACTTTAATAACTAGTATACGCGAAGTGTTGATCCAGAACGAAGTGGATGGTTTTGGTGAACGTGTTGATTTGAAGAAAGAGAACGATTTTGGATGACCCCTGACATGACTAAAACAGGAGCCGCGCCGGGCCATTGAGGATCGCCATCTCTAGCGGACACACTCCTTCGATACCATGTCTATTACTTTTGTGATTCGATTTGGGTGCACCCCGCGATTTGGGAGTGTTGTTTCGCGGTGTTGGGGTAGTAGCTGCTATGCCCAACATCAGTCCGGATCAGGCAACTACTAGTATCCTAGTTGGTATCGCCTCATGTACCTTGTCATACTGATTATCCTATTCGCGACCACTACGTTTCGGTTTGTACCTTGAGTATATGGATTGCCCTCTGGTGACTTCCGGTTTTGGGGAAACTACGGTCTTGTATATGCTCTTGGGAATATAAACTGTGTTAAGGGTGGAATGGGCCATGGCTTAACGCTATTTTAATACTTTTACTTTAGTGTAGACATATTATAATAGCGTATTGTACTACATAGTAGATAGTTTAACGGATCCTTGAGAGATGGAAAATCCCGTAACATCTCTTAAGTTATTGCACTCACGTTTGACACTGGATAGGAGATGTCAAAACCCGTAAACATCTCCGACGCCGTCACACTCATATTTTCTTATTCGATTTGACTTACATGAGATATTTTAGTCCTGACTCGAGTGTTTTGTCTTTTCATTACGCTCGGGTCAGCCTGAGCATTTCAGTTTAGGTTGAAGACTTATTCTGGAGGACGAAGACGGAGTTTGGTATTATATCATTTGTATTCTACTACGGTATTATTGTTCCGCTGCATTGTTGTATTATCTCTGATATGTATGAACTCTGATTTATAATGTATAATAATAATCAAATTTATTTATTTAACAGCTTCATGAACTGTTATTTTATTATTATATCTTGTTCCTTCCGCTGCAAGATTCTGAGTTTGCTTCTGTTCTTTCTTTCCTTTTCTTATTTAACCCCAATAACCATCTGCCTTTTTGAACGGTTTGAGTTGGACATGTGTGGATTATTGTTGACTTGAACGGTCAAAAATGCGGGTCGTTACAGTAACACCCTAAAATCTGCGCCTCACATCAACACCTAACTTTCGAATACCACAAAAGACTGCTTTTGGGGAAAATAAAGAAAGAAGAAGAAATAAAACATAATATTTAGGCCTAACAACGCAATCTCACATCGAAATAATAACATATAATATACATAATATACATGAATAGAATTGGATGAACAATATATAAGAGACTATACTGGCGGAAGTAACTAATAAATAAATATCAATACAAAGAGTCAGAATAAAATATATGATATATAAGTCTCATATACAAATAACATCTGCCATGTACTACTACGATATTAAGTAGATAAATAACCAAGTATCATCTTTACCTTCAAAGCTCCAGCTGCACCAATCTGATAACGTATCTCCAAAAGCACCTGACTCCCAACTACTCAATCTGGTACCTGAGGGTTGTCATGACATAAATAGACAATGGCAAAACGCAGGTTAGACATAAAGCTTGGTTTAAGGGAAACTATCTCAAAATATTGTATATGAAAACTATATACAAATAAGAAGGGATTACTAAGGCACAACTCGTCCCCTCCACAATCGTGGCTTAAGGGTAATTCAGACTATTTATAAACAAGTAAAGTAAACCTATCCAAAAGATAGGAAATCATACCATAACATTCTATTCTCCTGTAATCAACGAGTCAACACAACTAATATAATGTGACCGAAACGTAACAACCGTACTATAATAAAGGTAAAAACAACATCCAAAGTAGGGTGATCATAATATATGTCTACTGCAAAGTACATAATAAAGTAAATGTAACAACAATAACATCAGCCAACCAATAATACATGCAGCATAGAAATGGACGACAACCAGAGAGTACAAATTGAAAGAATACAAATTGATACCCGTGATTGCTGAAGGGTGAAGTCCACCACATACATCTATTGCAATTCAATGATTCCCTTTGAGAGTTCAAGATACATAGTCTCGTGTAGGTCTCACCATAGCCTTTGAAGCAAGTATGGGTGGTATCTGGCCTACTCTATATACTTGAAACCTAGTCTCAATAGCAAGTAGAGTCACCGTACCCTCTAAAGCAATTATTGGTGATTTTCAATCTACTCTAAATTCCTAAGACCTTTATGGATCACACCGTACCCTCTAAAGCAAGTGTTATATGATCCTGTAGTAGATGATTGTCATCATCCCCTCTAGGACATCAAGGATTTCTTAGCAAAATAGCATAATGTCTCAACAAAAGAGAATAATGATCATCCCGTATAATACACCATCAGGGCCACAAAGGAGCACCAATTCCGTGTGTGTGTCTATATATATATATATATATATATATCTGTAACATCATTTAATCAAATACGCATATCATAAGTGAATTCTGACATCTCGTCATCGTTTTTCTATACGGATGGTCATTACTAAAAGACCAATAATATGTATGACCACTAATATAAGGCCAATATGATGTATGATCACTAATATTAGATTAATACAGGGTATAGTCACAATTATAAGACCGATACCATTGTTCAAACATATCTACCTCAAAGTCAAATCCAAGGGACACGGACTAACTCCGCTCTATCGTACACGTTCGCAATCACTATATTGATATCGTGTCCGATCATCATTGATTGCATAAGTAGCACTATACATTGCATCTGAATCTTGAGTTTTGCCTTGCATTTCACTTTCCTCAGTAACCCAAGGCCTTCCCGAAGTCGTGTTAAAACCCTATGAATAATCGCACTCGAACGAGAAAGGAACTTCCCCGAAAACACTCTCAACCGAAGGGTCGGTCAACTGGGTACACATCAAGTCGACCGATCTCAGTCGACATAGTTGGGTATCCCCAGACTTCAGTTTAAGGTTACCCCCTAAGGATCAATTTCCACACACATTCAGTCGGTTGAGTTCACTCCTCAGTCGACTGAAAGCGACAGGTTCCTAGCAATGAACCTGAGGCATGTATAAACCTCCCAAATAGTCGCTGATTCATGCCTCGTCTTCTCCGTCGCTCTGCTCGATGAGTCACCTAGCGCCCGTAGTCTGCCTTTGCCTCATTGGACTTCTTCTAGAGTTCATTGGTTGATGTTTTGGAAGTGGTTTCTTAATTATTCAAAAATCAATTTTAGTATGAATCCTGCTTTTTTCGTATATAGTCTTACCGGGACGATTTCAACGACCCAGTCTCCTTTAACATGCCCAAATTAACTTAACAACTTTCTCGCCTCACGTGATGCTCAGACGTGTGTCGATACACCCACTCGTGCATGCATATGCACGCACATATACACAAACATGTAAAAAATTCACAAATCATGTTTCGAGCTCCACCGGAGCGATTAGTCGACCCGGCACGCTCTCGTCAACTTAGCGCACCAGGTGATTGCTATGGCTACATGAGAAACGTGCTTGTGTACATATACGGACATTCCCATACACGTATATAATTATTTACACAAATAAGCAAACATTATCAACCATCCAAACTATTCACTTATTCTAATTACAATACAAGAATTGTATTGATTACTATACAACTTCAAATGCACGTATACGTATACTTGTTCATATACATCTACGTACATATATATTTAAACAACAATTTGATGATTTAATAATCAAATCTTACTTTTACTTATCAAATCTTTTCTATAAAAGTTAAATCTTCTTTTCTACTATTTTATAAAATCATTCCATTATTTTATGTAATACAAAACTAGCTTCTAACTCATTTTTAACCTCTTATAATACTTAATTCCCTAATCAAGAATTAAGTATTCATCTCATAATTATTTTATAAAACCTTATAACCACTTTATAAAATAATTCCTTCGTACTATTTATAAATTCTCATAATTTTGTAAAATATTTCTTTTGTGTTATTTTATGAAATCTTATATTTTCATAAAATATTTCTTTTATATTATTTTATAAAATCTCATATTTTAATAAAAACTACCTCTTCATTATTTTATAAAATCTCATATTTGTATTAAAATACTACCCCTTTATTATGTTATAAAATCTCATACTTTTATAAAATGTATTGTTTATACTATTTTATATAAATTCTCATTCCATTTTATAAAATACCTATTTATTATTATTTTATAAAATCTAATTCTATTTTATAAAGTACATCTTTATTATTACTTTATAAAATCTTAATCTATTTTATAAAATACACCTTCATTCTTATTTTATAAAATCTCATACAATTTTATAAAATATATCTTTTACTTATAAAATTATTTCTTTGCTTCAATAATATTTATAAGTACTAATTAAGCTTCGTTAAGCCTTTAATCACTTTAATAACAAGTGTAGAGCTCTTAACTTGCTTAATTAGCTTACTAACTTCATTTTTTAAAATATTCCATTATTTTATAAAATCATTTATTCTCTTAAATAACATTTATAAATATTAATTAAGCTTTAATAGGCCTTGTAACAACCTGCACCACCCAACCACCGATGCAAAGCCAAGTATGAGTTTCGGACCCGCGTCATGCCAAGAAATATAGGCTGTTGGTTGTTAAAACATTACAGGGCATGATTTTAAGGGTAAATTCTATGACATCTACACTTTTAGATCTCACAGCGGAAGAAACTAGAATATAAGTACTGAAAAATAGACATTTCAGAAAATAGTCTCCAAAATACTTAATTGCCTATACACTGTCATATACACTATTTCCAAGATAAAACATAACTTTTACAAACTTTTAATAAATAAGTAACTACATGATGAATAATAAATAATATCAGAACTCTAACATGAAGCTCCTTTCTCCACGTACTATGCCTAATCAACTGCTAAAATGTCATCCTATGTTGGGTAAAATGGAAAGAAGGGTGTCGGTCAGGCCAAAGTCTGGTGAATGAGTACAAGTTTAATATATGGTGACCATGTGTAGTTAACTTTAATACTACTCAAAGTGACATAAGGTGTGTTATAAGTGTCTGTGAATTCCTAAAGTCCATTACCTAAGGGTTCTTGTCTAATACAAGGATCGAACTATGGATCGAACCTTACTACTAACGATCGAACAATGCTCCTAGAGCTACCAAATAAGGAAACACCGCCTGTAGGCTACTATGGAAATCTACTTCAACTACCATCCCCGCATAATGCTACTATACACTACAACAAAACAGGTTTTTTACAACGGGCAATGCCCATTGTAATATGTGTTCCACAACAGGCAGCGGACCGTTGTAATAGGCGATGTTGTAATAGGTCAATCATATTTTACAACGGGCAATCCCCGTTGTAATACACCTTTTTACAACGGGCAATGCCCATTGTAATATGGAATATTGCAACGGTTTCTGACCGTTGCAAAATAAATGCAAATTTTAAAAAAAATTACAGCAGCATACCTTCATACCAATAATGAATAATTTAATGAGTAATAAATATTATCATAAAACAACCAAAATCACATTCGAAAAGACTAAAAGCTAGAGTCATAAAATTCCAAGACATTCCAAAAAGTTAGATAAGTTTACATTGACATAGTTCTAATATACACTATTTTTCATTTATTTAGTTCTCTACCCAATTCTCTACTTAGTTCTCTGCACCATTTCACATTTACAAACAAACCACCCACCACAGTCATTCACTTCCTCCATATGGTTAACGGACTTGTCATTCACTTAACCATATATTCACAAACACTGCATTTACAACTCTGTCAACACATACCACTTCTAACTTCCTCACCACCATACCATATACAACCTTGTCATTTCAAACTTACTCCTCTGTCAAGCTCGACTCCTCACCGCAGTTCACTTCAAACTGTCAAAAAATTCTAAAAACTGTCAAACACTTCTAATCAACCAACTCACATACCACTGCTGCGCTCAACTTCATCTTGCCACTGACTTGCCTTATGTTCCCCTGCCATCAACTTGCTTTCTGCCTTTGTCTCCCCCAATATACAACTTACATACCCGTAACATCTAGTGCCATTTCAACATTTCCTCTATAACACTTCATCACCTGACTGCACAAACTACAACAAAACTGCTACTTTTCATCTTGAACCATATATACCATAGCAAAACAGCCTCTGCCACAGCCATCACATTGCAACTACACCCTCTGCCCTGCTACAACTCACCACTGAGAACATCACTCACAGATTGTTTTATTCAAATACTTGAATTGTGTAAAGACATGTTTTTAGATGAAGATCTTATAAGGCGTGTTTTTGTTTTTGAGGCAACTGTAGTCTTTCCTTCACCACTGACATAAGGAGTAACTTCTATAACAGGTGCTGCCTTTGATAATTGAGAAACAATTCTCTTCACAGATGAGTTGGTATTCTCCTGAGCTATCTTGATTTTAGGATATTTGTTATCCGAGTACTTGTGTTTCACTTGATTTTTTTCAGATTGATGGATTTTGGTATGATCAGGAAACTTAGGGCTATCAAGAAGTGTGATTTGATTACTTACTGCTGGCTAAGATGATTTCTTTGTCTTTTTAATGGTTTGTTTCGGATTAAGACTGTTTGCTTCGGGTTTAACTTCAAGATTTTTCCCATGCTTACAGAAATCATGCCGAGATGAAGTGTGACGACTGAGATAGCAAGGTTGGACTTTCTCGTTGTTTCTTAAAGGATATGAAGAGGTGACAAGTGAGCTTTCTTTCTCCATTCTGAAATTAACAAAAGCAAATTTGTATAACAGATGATAAAACCAAATGCCTAGAGGACTGAAAGAAGGGAAACATACAATTGATAAGCGGCATATCAATCAGGTAATTCAGAATTATTTTTAGTTGAAACCAACTGATCAAACTCTTTTCCTACTATAATATGTTATTAAAAGGGATGAGTTTCTCTTGAGGGTCAATCGCCAGTCACATAAATGTTTCAAATTAGTTGGCATATATTTGCTAATTTTGTTTCATACCAAACCACAGTAAGAATAAAGTTGATTAATAATGTTGATGATGACCCATATATTCGCTCACTATGTACAATGACAACTAAAGCAAGTTAGTAACGACTTATTCCTTAACATGTTAGAGCACATAACATCTATTCCGTCATTACTAAATTATTTATCTCAACATTGATTATCAGCTGGATTTTATTTTGGGATTAAAATTCCAACACCTGCATTATGAACAAAAAGCATATAATGATTCGAAGAATATTTACTCCTTATTCTTATTTTAATGCTTTGTTAAGTAGACCAGACTTTGGGCACAAACAGACTCAAAAATTATAATTAGCCTATGCTTCTAGAACTAGTTACTTAAATACTTCATAAATTAAAAATGAAATCACACACGATTTATTCTTGAATTATAAAAATTTCACAAAATATACACCTGTTGGGATTTAAAACTGCTTTCTTACTTGAAAAGTGAAGAAAACTTTCATCGTTCCATTTAGACAATCAGAGATTCGGAGTTATAATATTTCCATATACCAAGTGGGTCTATGAAGTGGTTCTCGAATACCTAGCATTCAACCCAAATCATGATGATGTGTTTAAGTGATGTTAAAATTTTACAGTACAAACATATGTTAAAAATCATATGGTACTATCTTTACGAAGAAATCTGAAAATTATTGATCAATATTTCAAAATTTTACAATAGAAACATATGTTAAAAATCATGGTCAAATCTTTCAAAGCAGGACCAAAACGAACTTATAGATGAACCATTCCAAGCCACTTATTAAACAAAATATAATCCAGAAAAGCGTTAGAATTTTACCTTGTGTAAGCTCAATAACATTACCACCGAACTCTGTAACCATTACCACCGAACACTCGTCAACATTCTCACTTCCCTGACATCGTCGAACACTCATCACTGAAGCGAACCACAACAACCTGCATCGCAACAGCCACTAGCTAAATCGCCGCTTGAACTCGAACTTACCAACACCAATTCATCATCGAATTTTCCGTGACCAATAGTAACAACAACCGCCTCCACCGCCTGATCATGACTTCCTTTTAGTTTTGAATTTGGATTGAGAAATTGGAGAAGCCCTGATTTGATCGAGAAGACAGCAGCTTCGATTTTTCCAAAACCCTAGTTTCGAGTAAAGAGGAACGAGCAGGAACGAAAATAAAAAGGCCGGCTTTTTTTAATGAAGGGTTTCTGGCCGTTGTAATTTATGAATAGTGTGCACCTTTTACAACGGGCAATTTGTGACCGTTGTAAAGTTGGCATCTATTACAACGGGCCTGAATGGACCGTTGTAATAGCTTTCTATTACAACGGGCAACCAATGTCCGTGGTAAAAAAGCGGTTGTATATGGCATCTTTTACAACGGGCATGAATGGACCGTTGTAATAGTCTTCTATTACAACGGGCAACCAATGCCCGTTGTAAAAAAGGTGTTGTAATAGGGTATTTTTGTTGTAGTGATAGGAACTGCTCTTCCCTAATGTAAAACTTCCCATAACCAAACTATGCTTAGAGAGGGAGAAACCAAAAGACTGTATCACTGGTGTGTCTCACCGTCTACACCCATGTCTGCCTCTCTAGTATAGAGTTTGCCTCTTATTACACGTGCTGGTGTCCACTTATATCACATCACGTTAGAACTGCATACATGAACTCCAGTTGCGTCGGCCCACTTATTCCTATATTGCCACTTATCATACAACGCCGAGCCTAATTATGTCTGAATAGAATCCCCTGTTAGCACCGAGTCGCTTCTTTGAATATTTCCTCTTATCGTACCACGTCGGGCCTGACTATGTCTTATTGTAATTGAATCCCCTACTGGTGTTGGGCCACTTTTCTAATTATTGCTCTTATCATAGCATGCCGGGCTTGACTATGTCTTACTATTATAGAGTCCCTCATTGGTATTGGGCTGCTTTTCTAATTATTTTCCTTTTTCTCGATTACTCGGCCCTCAATTTGGTAAACAACATTTACCTAACCCCGAAATGACGTACCATCCTCTGATAGGGAACTATCTTCCCTACTATTAATCTAGCATACACACCTAACCCTAAAATAGGCTTAAACAACAATTGACACTTACATAATTTTTATTTTAAATTATATAATTTTTATTACCAACCTAGGCTTAGGCCGAGGTTTAGATTCTGCATTTTTCATGTTCATGGGTCGAACGCTAACCCTCACCGGTCGACCGTTACCGATCTACCGCTAAGATTCAATGGTCGACCGGTCGTAAGCTAAATTTTAGGATTTGTTAATTTTTAATGTCGATTGTTAATTTCTTAATCATATCGATTGCATTTTACACTGAACCCCAAGTACTAGTTTGACCATCCCAAATTCTCAATTTTAATATCAATTTGTTCGATCTAAAGTTCACAAATTTAGGGTTTATTGATTTTAGGGTCAACTAAAAGGGTGTACTAGCATCAGTGTTAGATTTAACAATTTACAGTGATTTCAATTCTACCCTAGATTATAGGTTTCAAATTAGGGTTTTACAGTTTCAGTTGCAATTTACTAACACCGTAAATAAATTAGAATAGATAAACATAATTATAATAATCATCTAATCAAACTTGTTCCCACTCACGTCAAGCGTAAGCTCTTCCTACTTGCTTTACTTGAGAATCGCCCTTCTATACACTTGCTCTATTTAGATCCAATCGATTGTTTTCTTCTAGTTTTGATTTATTTTGATTATTAAAAATTTCTAAGGTTAGAGGAGATGTTATAGTTGAGCAGAGTTTCGGTACAGTAAACTGTTCCGTGAATTTTATGGTTAGATTAGGCCTGAATTTATAGGGTTTGGCAAATAGTTTTGGCCATTGGATTTAAGCTGGTGAATCTTCAAAGTTACCATGCACACTCATCTAATACTTCGCAACTAAGAAACGTTATCACCATCGTTCGAACACATTAGACATCCCTTGATTTTACACAGCCACGATCGACCGCCTTAACCTCAGGGTCGACACCACCGGTCGACGTTCGACCTTCCTGGGTTGGCCGGTCCCATTTTATATTGTGAATTTTTATTTTTAAGTTTCATTCTATTTTCAGTTCTTTCGGCGTCAGTAACGATTCCATGTTAACTCCGATCTCGAAGGATAATATACGAAAATTGTCTAGAAAATCACAACGTACATAACAACACAAGTTTCCTAGCCCAATTCAGACGTCTATGAAAATTTTCTTTTTAGTTCTTGCTTTAATTTAATTTAATTTCTGTTAAATTTTTATTAAATTTTCTAGAAGTTATAGGCCACTGGTCACTTTAATAATAAGTGTAGAGCCCTAACTCACTTAATTAGCTTACTAACTTTTCCAAACATCATCCAAATGGTTTAATTAATGTTTTCTAATGACATGCACACTATTATATTACTTAATTTATCTCAAATCAAACCATAACATCATATGTAATCATCCAATTAACCCAAAAACCAATTCTAGACTTACTAACTTTTCTAACATGATGATTAAGGGTCCAAACAAACAATAAGTTAATGAATCATGTTTATAATAAGAATACAAACCAAAACATTAACATAGAATTCTCCAAATAACATCTCATAATTTTATAATTATTACTAAACAAATATATGAAGTTTAACAAGTAAATTAAATAGAAGAATCATCCTACTCCCCTCTTCTTCTCCAAACCAAACACAAAGTCACCAAAACCCAAATTCAAGCTTGCTTTAAATTTGAGATCTCCATCTAAACTCCACTTCATGCTAATTCCTTCATGGGTTTTGTAGAGAATTTGGAGGGAGGATTTATGGTGATTTTTTTATTTGAGTTTAGGAAATTTATTTGAAGGACTTAGAGCTTAGGGATTAAAGAGGGATTAAGGGGTGATTATGAAAAGATTAGGAGAGGAGGAGAAGAAACTAACTTGAAAGAAAAGTGAATGAGAGAAAATGAAATGATTTAGCCACTTATAGGAAACTAATGGTCTTAGCCCAAATTCTCTTCATCCAGCACTATTCATCCCCAAAAATTATCGACTCCAAACATAGCCAAGTCTACACTTTATTTTCTCATCTTGGAAAAGCGGTCTCATCTATGTGTGTCTCAAGACCCAATTCGTCTGTCTTTGAAAAATTGAATATATGTTTTGTCGATTAACAATTAAATATTTAAATAAATCATTTAAATATTCGGTCGTTAAAATTACAGGGTGTTACAATAGGTCTATTTGTACTATTGATTGCTTGGATGTTTGTTTGACAGTTTGATGGTTGCATATGATTGTTAGGCATGTGGAGTAACTATGGCTGATTATTCTTTAGTTTGTCTGGGAATTTTGAGGACGATATTCATAAAGGAGGGAGAGTATAACGACCCGAATTTTAAGTATTGAAGAATCGTAAATTATTATTATCTAATTAATATGAGGTCGTAAGACTCTAAAACTTTGGAAAGTGACAACTAGAGATAATTTCCACCTTTAGAAATTTCATCGAACATTACAGACCCAGAAAATCTTGTAAGGCCTATAACTTTTGATAGGGATTGAATTGGGGTCTGAAACTACATAAATAGATCGGACTTGTGGTTTCTCTTTCCATAGAGTGATAGTAACAGGAAAATGGACTTAGATATGACCATTTCAAGATATGTTTACCGTTGGATAGATTAGCGGACTAAAGAATTTCAGGAATTATGCCTAATTGAGGGTGATGGGAAAGACTTAAATCATTTCCCTCTTTTCCAAAACAGTTCATAACCTCCACTAACACTAATCTCATCAAAAGCTCATCTTTTCCTCATGAATCATAGTCAAATCATCATTAGAAGAGTGATTAGCAAAGAAGATCATAAATTCATCATTTTGGTGCTTTGATTTCGAGTTGGCTGCTGTTCACATCAGATCTAGAGGTTTTTTTTGAGAAGAACGGATGTGTAGCGTGGAACTACACAGCCGATTAGTGCTAAATAGTAATATAGTAATATTACGATCAACATGCCTGATCGTTGGCCAAAAAAGGTGTTTTGAACTAACATACATCAGCAGCAGCAGCTAAAAAGATTTAGAGTCATAATACCAACCCTGGCCCAATATAGACATAAATATAAGACAGATATAGATATAGATGAAAAGATACATGCAACTGTCACGTACGGTTTCCATAACCATGAGTGTGAGGACCAACCGGCGCGACAAATGAAGCACTGCCCACCGACTCAGCTGGGGGTGATCTGGGTGTCGGAAGACGAAGCCTGACTGGTGCGGAGAAGCTGGAGCCTGACCAAAAAGCAAAGATATTAGTTATCCTATTGCAGATATACACCCTTGAACTAGCAGGTTTGTTAAAAACGCGGGCGTTTCTCTCTTTCCAAATTACCCAGCAAAAAATGGCTAGAAAAGAATCGAGTAGAAGATCTGGAGCGTTGTACTGCCAAAAGTCGAAGAAGTTCGATACAGATGGAATGGAACCAAGAATATGAGCACTTGTTGAGACCCAAACGTAATAGGCAAAGTCGCATTCGAAGAAAAGGTGATTTATGGATTCAGCTTCAAGGTTGAAGAGGGCATAAGTCTGATCAGTTAAGATATTGAGGCGGGAAAGACGGTCTTTGGTGTTAATACGGCCATGGATCAGACACCATTGGAAAAATAGGATTCGGGGAGGGAGGTGGCATTTCCACAAACGCGCGAAGGAGAAGAGTCTGCCAGGGTGGTTCAGGAAGGAATAACATTGGGACACAGAGAAGCCTTTTGAGGGGGATAAGGCCCACGAATAATGATCGGGGGAGGAAGGAGACAAGTTAACAGATTGAAGCAGGTCAGCAGCGGCAAGGAATTTCCGGAGCAGGTTATCACCAAAAAGGGAAGCAGGACAAAGCGAAGGGGAGCCGATAGTTATGGCATCAGCTACCGTGAGAAACTGGTGGGATGCGGAGGAGAAAAGGGTAGGGAATCTGCGATATAGGGGAGAGTGACGGAACCAGGAATCAAACCAGAAAAGACAGTTAGAACCATCACCTAGGATCACTTGGAAGAGAGGCTTAATACGGTTAAGGGAAGTTAGGATGCCAGACCAGAAGGGGGAGGGTTTGTTGAGGGGAGCAAGATGCAGGACACAAAAAAGGGAATAGAAGAAAGCACCGATTTAATTAGAACCAGTCGGCCCGCGGCCGAAAGTGCATCGGCTTTCCAGCCCGAAAGTCTGGCTTCAATTTTATAGACAAGGGGAATCCAATCGGCACGATGGAGTTTGGTGGGACGTAAGGGGATACCAAGGTATGAGGTTGGGAAGTGAGAAATGTTGCAGTTGAGGATGGAAGAGATGGAGGGACCGAGGTGATCAGCATTGCCAAGCATGATGATAGAGCTTTTGTGAAAATTGATGGAGAGACCCGAAATGAGTTCAAAGACGTATAGAAGGACCTTAAGACAGTGGATATGATCTGGCGAGGGAGAGACGAAGAGAATGGTATCATCAGCGAATTGGAGGTTGGATACAATTAAGTTAGAGTTAGGAGGGCCAATACCGGCAAGAAAGTTGTTCGAGATTGCCAGCTTAGCCATGCGGTTAAAGACGTCCGCCACCAGTACAAATAAAAGCGGCGAGAGAGGGTCTCCCTGCCTGAGACCACGGGAAGATTTGATAAGACCCCCCGATGAGCCGTTAATCTGAATAGAAGAGAGGCTGGAGATCAGGATGCATTTTATCCATTCACACCATTTCACGGGGAAGCCTCTGTGAGACAAGAGCTCAAGGATGAAGTTCCAATTAACAGAGTCAAAAGCCTTAGAGAAGTCTAATTTGAGGAGGACACCTGGTAGGTTGTTTGAGTGGCAAAAGGAGATAACTTCCTATGTTGCCGCCACACAGTCTAGGATGTTGCGACCCTGGATGAAGGCGGATTTCTCCGTGCCTATCATCTGATTCATGTGAAATTGAAGACGGTTAGTGAGGACTTTGGTGATAAGCTTGAAAGTGGTGTTGAGGAGACTAATGGGGGCGAAAGGTTGCAAGGGAATTGGCACCCTCAGATTTCGGGAGAAGGACGATATTGGCATAGTTGAGCCAGGATATGATCATAGGGTTGGAATAGAATTCAGAGCACAAGTCTAAGATATCTGTCCTGATAACTTCCCAAAAGTTTTTAAAGAAAAAAGGGCCAAAGCCATCAGGACCCGGCGATTTGTTGTCGTCCATATTCTTGAGAGCAGCCAGGATTTCTTCTTCGGTGAAAGGAGCATCAATTAGGATGGCGGATGGATTGGGGTAGAGGAGGTTCCAATGAATGGGGGGAAGGAGGGGGAGGGTTTGCCAAGGACGAAGCGGTAGTAATTGGTAACGAGATGTAGAATTTTAGTCTGATCAGTGACTGGCGAATCATTGTGAATAATTTCGAGGATGAACAGGGATCTACGGTGGCCGTTAGCAAGTCTGTGGAAGTAGGCCGTGTTTTTGTCACCGTCCGCTAACCACTTAGCCTTATAGCGTTGTTTCCATCCAATCTCCTCCTGTTTCATCAGCCTTTCGAGCTTTGCTTCCAGACTTCTAAGCTTAAGAGTCTCGGAATCATCAAGTGGGTGTGACTCCTCGAGAATATTCAGCTTAAGGATTTCATCTTGAGTGGAGGAGATAAGGTTTCTGAGTGAGCTCCAAATGGATTTGGCCCAAGGTTTAAGAAGTATTCTCAGCGATCTAAGTTTGCGTACTACCCGGGCCGAAGCAGAATTGGAACTGATGGGCTGAGCCCATGCAATTTTAATAAATTCTTCGTAGGATGGTTCAAATAGCCAGAGTCTTTCAAATCTGAATGGTCGATTGTAATTGGAGAGAGAGCCCGAATCAAGTACGAGAGGACAATGGTCAGAGAGAACAATTGCGAGACCTTGACAGGTAGATAGAGGGTGGATATCGTCCCATGTAGAGTTGAAGAGAAAGCGATCAAGTTTAGCCAAGGCGGGGTCCTGATGCCTGTTAGACCAGGTAAAAAGACGGTTGTTGATAGGGGTTCAATCAATGAGCAGGAGTTGATGAAAGCATTGAAATCATCTGAGTCAGGTGAGAAATTCCCTGAGTTTCTTTCGTCTGAATATCTGGTTGTATTGAAGTCCCCGCCAAGCACCCATGGACCGTATATGTGTGTTGCAAATTCCATGCAGTTCTTCCAAAGATCTGCCCGTTCTTGAGTAGTTTGAGGACAACAAATGTTTGAAAAGAAGAAGGTGGTGTTGGACTGCAGGTGTCTAAGAGCTACATGAAGGACATATGGCTGATGAATGATTTGACCAAGAGACCATACGGATTCATCCCACATGGTTATTAAACCCCCCTGGAGCCAATAGCGTTTGCGTGGGCCCACCCAGAGAGCTGTGGACCACCAATTTGACGAATATGGGCGGGAGATGGATCAGAAAGTTTAGATTCTTGGAGAAGGAGGATATCTATGTGTTGGGGAGACAAGGACAGGTAAACTGAATGCCTTTTTGAGGGGTCCCCTAGCCCACGAATATTCCAGGAAACAAATTTCATTGGGAAAGGGAAAGACGCTCTTGTTCTAGGGTTTGCATGGCAGAATAATGTTCATCAAGAATAGAAACACCCATGCAACGTGCTAATTTCTTATTTAATCTAGAATTAGCAGAAGAGAAAACTACAGGTTTATAAAAGCTACCTGTAGCTCCAGGCAAGGAAGAGGCTCGGGCGGTCCTCGAGCTTCGTCTGACTACCACTGGAGAGAGGCCTTACAAGATAGGGTGAACTAGAACCTAAGGAGGGGGGAGGCTGGAAAATAATCAGGTGCTGTAGTTGGATTAGGAATCGGGACTTGAAGGAAATAGGGCACAGAGAGGTCATAGTCGAGGATAGGGTCCCACCGCGGTGGAGCTGGCTCAGCATTATGGACCATCATAAGGTTAACATCCTCGATAAAATTCGGGGGAGGGGAAGACGAGGCTGACTCATGGATCATAGCATCGAAGCGTTCTTCGGAGTCCAGTTCGTCGGAAGGAATGTCAAGCGGGTCCTCAAAGCATTTGAGCTCCTTTTCAATGTCAATACCAAAGGGGTAGGTCTCTGGTCTGAAACGAGGATGTGAATGGTCCTATCGTGAAACTGTGATGAGGTAATCAGCGTTGTTGAGGCGGACCATGTACGAGGAGGAAGCGTCAATTCCCACCAGGAACTGCATTTTAACATAGATCAGACGGCGATCGAACTCTGACCATTCGCATCTGTCAAATTCAGTGAATCACCCTACTGGATTTAGGGAAGTCTGGACAGCATCCGAGTTGTTTCGAAGGAGTTCCGGGAAGCCCTTGATGGTTGCCCAACTGGGCGGCTCTAGCTCAATGGATGGCGGCGGCTCATAGTCTGGCCATGCCTCGAGATAAATCGAGCCACCAGCTTTGGTAAGGATCTTGGAGTTGAGCACAGTGGTTTTCATATGATCGGAGGGGCAGCAGACCAAGAATCGGTTGTTATCAAGAAACCAGATCGCCCATTCACTGTGGTTGAAGGTGGAGGACAAGACGGTGTTGAGGCTCTCCACGGTCCAAATGCCATCTATAATGGTTGCGGTGATGTATAGCGAGAAATCTGCCATGGGGAAATTAAATGGAGGGAGAGAAGGATGGTGAGGAGAAGAAAGTGATTTGGTTTGGAGAAGAGAGAGGGAATTGAAGTGATTGGGTGGATTGGAGATAGTGGGGTTGGGTGCGGGTCCAGCTGTGGGTTGATTTGATTGCAGCACACGTGTATGCTTAGTAGTGGAATCGCCTGAAGCGTGTTTTGGAATTCGTGAATTGTGAAAAGGGAGATGATTACTAAGAGAAACCGAAGAGTTTTTTGAGGGTCCCAATGCAGAAGGTTTAGAGGGACAACGGGCATAATAATGGCCATAATAACCACAACGGTAGCAGATCCTAGGGTCCCTACAGATGGACGCCACGTGGCCCAATCCTACGCATTTGAAACATCTTTTTTTCGATTTCAAAAATTCGAAAGTTTGGCGGTAAGTTTCGAATAACGGGATCAGGCGCCGTCGGTTGAAATTGGGGGGGGTCGGGAGAAGTGGCTGTTGATTTGAAGGTGGAATGGAGCGAAGGGTTGCAGCTACTTGAGCGTAAGATCTCCCATTGGTGAAGTTGACAGGCGGGGTGGGTTTTATAGGAGGAGCAGTTTCGGATTCAGGGGAGCGTTGGAGAGGACATGCAAGAGATTGAGATTTGAAGCCTGAAGATGGCACGGGTGGAGGATGGGGGAGATCAAGCAAGTACTTGGATGGGACGAAAGAGATTCCAGCGAACGAAAGAGAAGGAGAGAACGAAGGGGAGGACGCCATTGGAGAGAACGAAGTGTTTAAAAATAACCCTTTGGTGTTAAGTAGGAAATATTTTCGTGATTTAGAGGTTTAAAATGGGAAATTGGGTATTATGTGAGTAGTCCTTAACCTCCCACTATCCTATGCATGTTCATATAGTTAAAATAGATGTTTTAATATGATTTTTTATCTTATAAATGTTTTCTAACTTTAATCACATCTTTACACATGTTTATGGTCTAAATTAGAAAGATTTAAAATGTTTTTGCTACCTCTTTTGATTATATTTACATGCTAGTGTAAATGTTAGATTTAGAATAGAATTTGTATGTTAGTCATATTTTGATGAATTGCATGTTTGTATGGATTTATTTGATGATATTTCGGTTTTGTATGTTGTGCTTTGATATATTTTACTAGTGCTTTAGGTAATTAGGGAAAGAGATCGTCG
Source organism: Allium fistulosum (assembly GCA_030737815.1). Taxonomy (NCBI): domain Eukaryota; kingdom Viridiplantae; phylum Streptophyta; class Magnoliopsida; order Asparagales; family Amaryllidaceae; genus Allium; species Allium fistulosum. Next base: position 210,528,856 of record CM060903.1, read on the forward strand.
ATTCGGTAAAATGAAGGTAAGAATGCTTGAAATTGGATGAAACTTGAAGGAGGTGATCTGGAGGATATGGGGAGCTTACACTTAAGATCATATTTTGGATGGAGGAATTCAAGTCAATAACGACTTGAATATGGTCGATGGACTTGCTTCAATTCAAAGTTTGATAACTTCGAGTCATGCTTTAGTTCAAGGGTTGAAAAACTCGAGGCAAACTTCAGGTTGGAATTTTCGTGAAGGCAAGGATCAAAATAGGTCTGTATGGAAGGGTTTCTTTGGGCTAGAGGAGGTAGGACTTCAAGGAAAGCTTCGGGATAAGGCGAGGAAGGACCTAGGAGAGGAATAGCTAAAAATGGCTAAGTACAGGACTTGGTACCAACCACTTCGGGTCGGTATCGACCTATTCTTATGGCAGTGGTTGGTGTTGTGGACTTAGGAGCTCGGAGGAATGAAGCAAAGGGGTTTTAGGCAAGCTAAATGGGAAGTTGTTAGTGGAGAGAAAATACTTAGCTGAAATTGGCTAAGTATGAGAAGAAGAACCATCTTCGTATCGACCGCTTTTGGTCGGTACTAATATGAATTCTTGGAGGCAGAGTGGTTGGAACTTTTAAAAGGGAGTGTAGGGGCTCTACAGGTCGTGCTAAAGATATTGTTGGTTCACTTGGGGCTTGAAGGTGATGTAGTAGGATGATGAAGAGTGATATTTTCAGAACTTCGATGATGGTAACTCAACGGTGAATAAAGTTAGGTTCCGATGGTAGTGCTCAATGACTGGAGCCAAAGTGATGATCCAATGGGTATGTTCAATGAGTGGAGATCGTGAGTGGAATTATGATTGTGTTCCATTATGAATATTAGTAGAATGGAACTATGACTGTGTTCCATTATGAAGGCGTGTGTGAAGGGATCATAGGTACTTAGAGGTTTCCTATAGGTTCATGTAAAAGGGGAACGTAGGGACTGGGGATGCTCACTTGGATTATGACTGTCCAGATTTTATGACCATAGATTACCCTGGACCTTATGATTGTGGGTCTATTTCCTAGCCTTACTAAGTGGCATGGATTGAGCACCATGGAACAGAGATTTAATTGGGTTTTTGGCTTATGATCATGTCATACGAGTTGTCGCATATCCAAGCACATTAAGTGACAGTGAAGGTTGTTTGATGGATGCTGGCTTGTTTGGTTGTCCCCCCAATAGTTTGTCACTCTACGATGTCACTTGAGGTAGGTATAGTAGATAGGGAGACCTGGACATCAATTGCCGTACTTATGATTTAGTACACCTTTATGATGATTGTAAAGTGGCATGTTATGATGTTATGTGCTAACTCTTTGATTGTAGGGACATGTCAGGTATGGTTTGTATACCCTTGTTCCTTATTATATCTACTTGTATAGTATTTTGAGATTCATTTATCGCTCACATTAAATTATTGTCTTATTGGAGATTTTATGATTTGCTTCTTATTATCTCGGATACTCTTAAATGAGTAGACTCGATAGCAGTCTGGGCGGTATGAGATGGTAGTGCATAAGACAAGTACGATGGAGCTTTCTCGTATTATAGATGGATATACATATGCTTATTCCAATATGCAACACTGTGGAGCCAAGGCCGTGTTTGCTATACTATCGAGACGGTTTATTTAAGTTTATTTCTTTGTATACACTCTATTACTATGTTGTATAACTCTGTGGATCAATACTCTTATATTTGGTTCACTAAGTTATTACCATCTCTCCTGTTTTATATGTGTGATGTATATTATATTTTATTCAATGCACTGTGAGATATACGATAGGTTCTATGATGTTTTATTTCCTTTTAACCCTTGACAATCATCCTACATCGGGTGGGCACATCAGCACTGTACTATCTAGTTATATTAGGTATCGGTGGTGTAAGGCGATCATCACATTATCCAACCATTTCATCAATATAAATAAGAGATATAGATATCTCATCATGATACACCAAATAGGGCATCAACTATCTCTGCTTAGTACACTAAACATGACTTTAATAACTTTGTTACATGTTTTACTGTTACATTGACTTGTGTCTAAAAATATTGGATTTATCACCCAATTATACCACTTCCTATAACCCTCTCAAGCGGTTATGAAGTGATCATGTGGTGGTCTATATTGTTAATATCAGTATTAGGTACATATCAGTTAATTACCAATTTGCTATATTTGAAAGTATCAAGAAAATATTGGATTATATGGATGAAATATCAAACTTGTTATATTACTAGTCTACACAACATAACGATACGGTAGTGATGCGTGCTATTCAAAATATAGAGATAACATCGAATAATACCGGGAAAACAATGGATATGTAAATAAGAAGTATCTGTTAATACATCAGATATTTATTTTGATGGCAACATGATATACAATCATGTAAAATATAAATACAAGTGTTTTGCCAAGTTATATAGTATATAGTAGTGCAGATATTACACAGGTGCTGAATCGAAGATTGTACAATATAAAGACTCAAGATTAAGATATGAAGACCCATGAGTTCAATGATAAAGAAAAGAAGATCTCAAGATTATAATTTAGTGTATAGAGTCATTGGTATATATTGTTAAATTCTTTGATAGCAATTTTTGATCCCTATCTCCAAATTTCGATCTTTGATATTATTAAACAAAAATAAATTATTTTAGTTTCAAAAATATTTTTTAAAAGTTATCTACAGTTCAAAATATTAAAAAACTATGTTCAAATTATTTTAGAAAGTATAGGATTTTCAAAACTTTGAAAAGAAAACAATTTTCTTTTGAATTAGCATATGTCGACATACATGTCGCCAAATGATTTTTCAAATTTTGAATGGAAGTGTCTATTCGACACAACCTTTCACAAATGGACACAACTGTTAATTTACTATATAAAGGAGAGTACAAATAAATTTTTTGATAACTAATTACTTACTTTCTTCCCTCCTCTTACTCTCTTGAAAAATCTCTCAAAAAATATACTCTATTCACTTCGAAATCATATAGAATTAATTTATACTTCATTGTATTAATTAAATACTACTTTTTTACTATTTTGGAAACATCTCTCTTATTTCATAGATCAAAGTGCTATCCAAGAGGTTATATGATCCATTTTATCCAAACTACAAGAATTTATCTTCGAAAAAACTATCAACTTTATTTGTGTTTGCTTCGGTGTGCTTATAGCTCGTTGAAATCAAGTGGATGTGCTTAGTAGCTCGTTCAAATCTAGTAGGTGTGCTTGTAGCTAGGTGAAATCAAATGAGTTTACCCCATACTCGGAACAGGAGGGTGTGTCTCGTAGACTCGAAATCGAGATTGTATTTGGGTTTGCCTTCTGCCCGGTTAAAGATTAGCATTTGAAAACAAATATGTACAAGCAATTATACAGGACTGGATAAAGGAGAAATCCGAACCAGTATAAAATCCCAAGTGTCATCTCTTCGACTCTTTACTTTACTTTACTGATTTTATTTTTATCTATAATTGCATTTGTGACTGATTATTAGTATAATTCTATGTTGTTAATCTGTGATTTAAGATCAATCTTGGAAGAAAATTAAAAGGATTTACATAAGTTAGAATACATTATTCACCCTCCTTTAGTGTTAAATTAGCCTTAAGATCCATAATTCCACAACCCACATTTGGTATCGAAGCACTAGGTTTTCAAAAACTCATAATTTGATTTTTGAAAAGTTTAAATGGCTAGACACACTGTTAGTACACTTGTTGTTTGATGTGATTTTTTGTTTGATGATAACAAACATATATCAATTTATATATGTGTTTGCAGATTGTACTATACACATATAGGAATAAATATTCATATTGAATAATAATACTATTGCACAGAATTTATATAATTCAATCAGTATTTTTATTCAACATAATATTTTATTTCAACACTTATACAGTACAAAGTTTTCAGCTCTCTCTATATACATACACCGGTTTCATACATTTCACATTCACATTTTTTCTCTCACTACAACACTCAACACTTAGTTTTTTCACTCTGTCTGCACATCTGCTTCTATCTGCATTGGTCTAGCTCCAGTTCATGTCCTGTCTCCTGTGTACCTGTATAATTAGCAACTACAGCAGTAATTTGAAAATAAACAAATTTGAATTTACAAAAATATAAATTTGTTTTTATTGGTGCCTCAGTTATTTGGGTTGTTCATCATCATTTGAATTCATCACACACGAACAATGTGACATGCACAGTGTATCACTGTACATGCCACAAGGCCGTGCACACCGATATATATACACTTGATAAATTTACAGGGACAGGTGAGCACAGGTCAAACCCAAATTATCGGATTTAACTCAGGTGCAATAAAACAATGTCATAATTTTCAGCACAAGGTCAAACCCGAGTTGTGAAACTGGATTCAACACAGGTGCAAATTGTCAAAACTCAAGAAATCAAATCCAGACTGAAACAACATGCACAACTACAAATGTGTAACAGCTACATGTATTCAATGCAGACAGGTCGAAGTCATAGACCAGAGAATCGAACTTCAAAAGTGACTCAAACCAGAATTTCAAAATGTCACAGACCTGAGTGCAGCAGTGAATGGCAGCAACACAACTGTCAACTGGCAACAAATAAATCAAAGAACCAAAGTTCATCAAGCAATACAAAACTGTTAAGTGATACCAGTAAACAACAAAAGTAACCAGACCCAAGATCAATAGTCGAAGCATCAACAACAAAGTAATACAACAAGTTCAGAGAACAAGTGAAGCATCTGTGTGTAAATATATGTATCAAGTATGCTATAGGTCGCAAATGACCAGAGGCATTTAAACACAAATGGCCAAAGTAACCAAAGTCAGAGATGTCATCAGAAGTCAATATTGAACAAGTCGATGTCGAAGTTAATACTCAATGCAAATGCACAAATACAGGAAGAAACGAATCTAAGTCAGAAAATATCGCAAGTTCAAATTCAGAGCTGTGATGAACAAGAAATCGAAATCAACACCGTGTCAACCAAGCAACATAAATATACGAAATTTGAAGCAGTCAGAAATCATCCAAATCACTCAAGCAAAATCATACGGCCGAAACAAAGAAATTGACAAATTCAATTAAACTATCAGACGAAGTCGTATATGAAATACGAACGAAAAATTAGGGCATTGAACCCTATATAAACTATGAACATCATTGGCAATTATCATCGATCGAGTTAAAAGAAATTCAAATCAGACGAAGCAAAAGGAAAAATCATACCGGTCACCAATCGTACTCGATCAAGTTCGAAGCAGACGAGCGGAACACAAGCAATCGACGAACCATCACGAATTTTCTATTGATCAAACGCTCAGCTTCAAATAGCCCTAATTTTGAAAAGGAGAACAATCACGAAGCCCTAAATTGGAACGAACGAAGATAAGCAACAGCAAGCCACCATTTTTCTCAAGAAAAGAAACGGGCCGAAATAAAAAGGAGAAAGGGGCCGGCTTTGTTTTTAAATAAGGGATCTTTTTAACACTTATTTGTTTGGGTCGGTCTTATTTATTGTGTTATTAATTATATAAAGCTTTAATTAATTTAGGTTATCTAGTTAGGATTAGTTCAGTAAGCAGGATTTGCGAGTTTGCAAAACTCTATAGGCGTTAGCAGGGTTTGCGAGTCTGTTAGAGTGTTTGTAAGCGGGAGACTGTTTAATTCTAATAGAAATCTGGGAATGCAGCAGTAGGCAGGGGTTGCCGGAGCTGGGTAAATTTTGTGTGTGATTTACTTTTCAGCATATTTACTTCTCTAGTTTGTTTAAATTCAAGAAAATTTGCTATAACCCTATTCACCCCCCCCCCCCCTCTAGGGTTAATCTAGATCCTACAAGTGGTATCAGAGCCCGGTATTTTTTCTTTAACTCTAGAGTCATGAATCCACCAAATAATGCTTTTTCTGAGGGGCAATCTATTGCTAGGCCACCCATGTTTAATGGGAATGATTATGCTTATTGGAAAGTTAGGATGGGTATTTATCTTAGTTCTGTTGATTATGATGTTTGGGACATTATTGAAACTGGCTATAAATCTCCCACTATAACTGTTGGTGATACTGAGATTCCTAAACCTAAGGATAGGTGGGACGCTAATGATAAGAAATTAAAAACTACAAATGCTAAAGCCATGAATGCTTTGATCTGTGCTCTTGATAAGAATGAATTTAATAAAATTTCTCATTGTAAAATTGCGCAGGAAATTTGGCATACCTTGGAGGTGACACATGAAGGAACTTCTCAAGTCAAGGAGTCCCGTCTAGTCCTATTCAGCAATGAATACGAGAACCTTGTGATGGACAAAGGCGAGAGCATAAAGGACATGTTTGGATGCTTTTCAACTTTGGTGTACAATGCTAGAGCGCTTGGGAAGGTATTCACTGAGGTAGAGCTTGTGAGGAAGGTGCTACGAGTCTTACCGATGAACTTTGAGGCAAAAGTCACGGCAATACAAGAATCGAAAGATCTGAGTAAACAAAGCATGGAGGAGTTGATCGGCAACTTGATGACATATGAGCTTGAGCTAAAAACAAAGGAGGAACGCAACAACTCCGAATCAAAGAAGAAGATGATTGCCTTAAAGAGCAAAGAAGAGAGCAATGAAGAAGAAGAAGATCCAATTGAAGAGCTTGCAATGGCTGTCAATAATCTTAGAAAATGGTCAAGATTCGGGCCACGCAAGAAGAAAACAAGTGGTAATAGGTCAAAAGATTCTGGCAATTCCGATAATGAATTGACTTGCTTTAACTGCAAGAAGCCTGACCACTTCAAACAAAAATGCCCACTTCTCAAAAACAACAAAGGAAAGAAAAAGAAGAAGAAGGCCTTTGCAGCAACTTGGGATGATGAAGAAGGAGAGGAAGTTTCAAATAATAGCTCAGAGGAGGCTAATTTGTGTCTTATGGCAAAATCAGATTCAGAAGCAAGCTCATAGGAATCTAGTGAGGTAAGTGACTATTCTTATAAAGAACTTGTTTTGATGTGTTGTGATCTTACTAAAACAATTGATACTCTTGAATCTAAAATTGAAAAACTGAAATCTGATAGGAGAGAACTTGTCCATGAAAATTCTAGGTTAGAAACTGAACTTGAAAATATTCAAAACCTAGACTGTAAAAAATGTAAAATTTTAGATTCAGAATTATCAAAACTTAAGAATAGCTTTGAGAATCTTGAAAAAGAAAACTTGAGTCTTAAGGAAACCATTGACACTAGGAAAAAGGATTTTATAAATAGACGCACCTCACTTGTGACTAAAAACACAACACTAAAAACCAACCAAAATCTTGAGAAAACTCTGAATAACTTTTCAAGAGGAGAAAAATCATTCAACATGTTATTGGGAAATCAACTTTTTGCTAACAACAGAAAAGGACTAGGCTTTGGGAAAACACAAGTTGATGATAATGCAAAAGGTAAGAATGTCTTTGCTAGATGTGGAATAATTGGACATCGTGCTGAAAATTATAGTCATAGGAACAAGAACACAAAATTTATACAAGTTTGGGTTCCTAAGAATTCTACAAACAAATTTCATGTCTATTGGAACAAGAATGAAAGGACAAAACAAGTTTGGGTTCCAAAGGGATTGTTTATTCACAATGCTTCAGTCACTAATATCATTGGACCTAAGAGTTTCTCTAGGTCATCTTCCTCTCTCTCTATGTAGGTTTGTTGGCGGGCTAAGGAGCAACAAGAATGGTTTCTAGATTCAGGTTGTTCTAGACATATGACAGGTGACAGATCGAAGTTCCTTAGCCTGGAGAATTTTAAAGGTGGAAATGTGATCATGGGAGACAATAGCAAGTGTAAGATTATTGGTAAAGGTGAAGTAGGTAACGGTACTTTTTCCTTGACTAATGTTTTATACGTCGATAATTTGCATCACAATCTCATTTCTATTAGCCAACTATGTGACAAAGGTATGAATGTGTTTTTTGATAGTGATACTTGCAAAATCATTGATAAATCTTCTAATAACATTGTTTTTATGGGCAAAAGAAAAGGAAATGTTTACACGCTTTCGTTTGATAATCTAAATCTTTCTAGATGTTTGGTAGCCACTGACGAAGAGGCATCTTTATGGCATAGGAGACTTGGGCATGCTAGCATGGGCCTCTTAAAAAATCTTGAAACGAAAGAATTAGTCAGAGGGTTACCACATCAGAAATTTAAAAATAATAAAGTGTGTAAAGCATGTTCCTTGGGCAAGCTTAGTCGATCATCATTTCGCCCTAAAAACATTGTTAGCACATCAAGGGTCCTTGAATTAATTCACATGGACTTATTTGGACCAAATGAAATTGCAAGCTTGAATGGAAAACGTTATTGTTATGTATTGGGTTATGATTATTCTAGATTTACATGGGTTTATTTCTTAGCCAAAAAGTCTGAATCTTTTGATTATTTTTCAAAATTTGCAAAACTTGTTCAAAATGAAAAAGGAGTTTCAATTAAAACTTTGAGAAATGATCATGGAGGCGAATTTGAAAATTTGGAATTTGAAAGCTTTTGTGAGGAAAATGGTTTAAAACATGAATTTTCTGCTCCACGAACACCTCAACAAAATGGGGTGGTTGAAAGGAAAAATCGTACATTGCAAGAATTGGCTAGATCCATGTTGAGTGAGTATAAACTACCTCTAACCTTTTGGGCAGAGGCAGTGAATACTTCGTGCTATGTAATGAATAGAGTAATGATTAGACCAATACTTGGCAAAACGTCTTATGAATTATGGCATGAAAGGAAACCTAACATTTCTTATTTTCGTGTATTTGGATGTCCTTGTTTCATTCTTAACACAGGTGATCAACTTGGAAAATTCGAATCAAAGGCTGATGAGGGAATTTTCATGGGCTATTCAACAAGGAGCAAGGCTTACAGGATATACAACAAACGAACAAAAACAATTGTTGAATCAATCAATGTGAAATTCGATGAATCTGACCTGGAAAGGACGACTGAAAAGGCTGTTGACGATGGGGTAGATCATGAAGGCATTGAAGAAGGTACATCTAGTGAGAAAGCTGAAAGTAGGACTGTTGATGCTGACAGATTGAAGTTCAAATCCAATCATCCTCCTGAATTGGTTATAGGTGATCCTACGGAAGGTATACGCACTCGCTCTTCATTTGATAAAAATTTGTGTGCATTTTGTTGTCACAGTGGTTTTATTTCTGAGATTGAACCTGATTCTACTGAAATGGCTCTTAATGATGAAAGTTGGTTTTTAGCAATGCAAGATAAACTTAATCAATTTGAGAGAAATAAAGTTTGGAAATTAGTTCCTAGGCCTAATGACTATCCAATTGTTGGAACTAAATGGGTGTTCAAAAATAAACTTGATGAATCAGGAAATGTAATTAGAAACAAAGCTAGGTTGGTCGCAAAAGGATATAACCAAATAGAAGGCATAGATTTTGATGAAATATTTGCTCCAGTTGCTAGGTTAGAAGCCATTAGGATTTTGCTAAGTTTTGCATGTTATAAGGGTTTCAAACTTAAATAAATGGATGTAAAAAGTGCCTTTCTAAATGGTGATTTGAAAGAAAAAGTTTTTGTTGAACAACCCCCCGGTTTTGAAAATCATGATTTTCCAAATCATGTGTATAAACTAGAAAAAGCATTATATGGTCTTAAGCAAGCTCCTAGAGCTTGGTATGACTGCCTTTGTACATATCTTTTGGAAAATGACTTTAAAAAGGGGAGTGCTGACACGGCTGTTTCTATTACATAAAGGAAGTGATTTTTTGATTGTTCAGATTTATGTGGATGATATCATTTATGGTGCTACTAATGAACTCTTGTGCGAGAAATTTGAACAAGTCATGCAGGCTAAATTCGAGATGAGCTTGGTTGGAGAATTGATTTCTTGGATTTCAAATCAAGCAAAGCAGTGATGGTATTTTGATTTCACAATCCAAGTATGTGTTGGAACTGTTAAAGAAATTTGGAGTTGAGAACTCCAAACCATTGAGAACTCCTATGAGCCCATCAACAAAGTTGGACAAAGACGAGAAAGGAGTTGCTGTTGATCAGAAGAAATATCGAGGGATAATTGGTTCACTTCTCTATCTCACTGCTTCTAGACCTGATATTATGTTTTCTATGTGTTTGTGTGCACGTTTTCAATCTAATCCTAAAAAATCTCATTTGAAAGCCACTAAACGAATTTTGAGATATCTTTCACACACACACAAATTTGGACTATGGTACCCTTCTTGTGAAAATTTTGATTTAGTTGGTTATTCTGATGCTGATTATGCTGGTTCATTAGTTGACAGGAAAAGCACTAGTGGGACATGTTTCATGCTAGGACATTCATTAGTTTCATGGTCAAGTCAAAAACAAAATTGTGTTGCATTATCCACCACTAAAGCAGAATATATTGCTTTAGGAAGTTGTTGTGCTCAAATTTTATGGATGATGCAAACTCTTTCTGATTTTGGCTTAGTTTATAAACAAGTTCCATTAAAATGTGATAGTAAAAGTGCAATAGACTTGTCAAATAATCATGTTCATCATTCACGCACAAAACACATTGATGTGAGACACCACTTTCTTAGAGATCACTTTGCTAAGGAAGACATTTGCATTGAACATATTTCAACTGAGATTCAACTTGCTGATATTTTCACAAAACCCCTCCCCAAAGACAGATTTTCAAGATTACGTTTGGATTTGGGGATTATAGAAATTGACTAATCATTTTCCATTTTTTGTTGAAATATTCTTGGATATTTATTTTCAATTTCTAGGGTTCAAACCAGTTTTGGATATTATTCAAAGATTGATTCGAATATGGTATTCAGTAGTGGAAATATGTTTTGTTTTATTTCTTTTCAAAATTTAAAAAAAATATTTCATAATATAATTAACTTGGTAACTTATTCCACGATCATTTCTATTTCTACCATCTTTCTATCATTCATAATGGTTTTGTAAAATGAGAAGAGTGATTTCTTTTAAAATTAAAAAAAAATCTCATGCATTCATTCTCATTTAAAAGTCCTTATGGTTATGCATGGATGGAGCATGTGAGTGAATTATTTTACCATCATTCCATTCTCATTTAAAAGTCCTTATGGTTATGCATGGATGGAGTATGGTAGCTAAGTATTTTTCTGGTCTCACTTAAAAGTCCGGATGCTTAGACTAATAAGTAACTGCTAATCCCATTTAAAAGTCCTTATGGTTATGCGTGGTTAGTAAGTGCTTATTTTTGTGATTAAATGTCAAATTATTTTTAAAATATCTCTCTTCTCATTATATAAAAACCGAATCATCGATCCATTCTCTACAAAGTGGAAATTGTTACCTCGTTATGATATATTATGATTTTTCTTTGTTTTGCATTTGTTTTTTATTTACAACAAAAAAAAATTAAAAAAAAAATTTCTTTTCCACTACTGTTCCATTAGTTTTGTCAATCTTTTGATGATAACAAAAGGGGGAGAAAACCAAGATTTTGATAAGGAAGTAAATATTTTTGGAATACTTCAACAAATTTGTTAAATGTGGTTAGTTAATTTTCTTTAGTTCTTTTATTCTTCTGTAATTTTCTAAATCTTCTAAATAGGGAGTGGTCTCAGTTGTAGGGGGAACATTCATATAGGGGGAGCTAAATATTTCATGCTCAAACACATTTATTAGAATTTCAAAATCTTTAATATATATGTTTGTCATCATCAAAAGGGCGAGATTGTTTGATGTGATTTTTTGTTTGATGATAACAAACATATATCAATTTATATATGTGTTTGCAGATTGTACTATACACATATAGGAATAAATATTCATATTGAATAATAATACTATTGCACAGAATTTATATAATTCAATCAGTATTTTTATTCAACATAATATTTTATTTCAACACTTATACAGTACATAGTTTTCAGCTCTCTCTATATACATACACCGGTTTCATACATTTCACATTCACATTTTTTTCTCACTACAACACTCAACACTTAGTTTTTTCACTCTGTCTGCACATCTGCTTCTATCTGCATTGTCCAGCTCCAGTTCTTGTCATGTCTCCTGTGTACCTGTATAATTAGCAACTACAGTAGTAATCTGAAAATAAACAAATTTGAATTTACAAAAATATAAATTTGTTTTTATTGGTGCCTCAGTTATTTGGGTTGTTCGTCATCATTTGAATTCATCACACACGAACAATGTGACATGCACAGTGTATCACTGTACATGCCACAAGGCCGTGCACACCGATATATATACACTTGATAAATTTACAGGGACAGGTGAGCACAGGTCAAACCCAAATTATCGGATTCAACTCAGGTGCAATAAAACAATGTCACAATTTTCAGCACAAGGTCAAACCCGAGTTGTGAAACTGGATTCAACACAGGTGCAAATTGTCAAAACTCAAGAAATCAAATCCAGACTGAAACAACATGCACAACTACAAATGTGTACCAGCTACATGTATGCAATGCAGACAGGTCGAAGTCATAGACCAGAGAATCGAACTTCAAAAGTGACTCAAACTAGAATTTCAAAATGTCACAGACCTGAGTGCAGCAGTGAATGGCAGCAACACAACTGTCAACTGGCAACAAATAAATCAAAGAACCAAAGTTCATCAAGCAATACAAAACTGTCAAGTGATACCAGTAAACAACAAAAGGAACCAGACCCAAGATCAATAGTCGAAGCATCAACAACAAAGTAATACAACAAGTTCAGAGAACAAGTGAAGCATCTGTGTGTAAATATATGTATCAAGTATGCTACAGGTCGCAAATGACCAGAGGCATTTAAACACAAATGGCCAAAGTAACCAAAGTCAGAGATGTCATCAGAAGTCAATATTGAACAAGTCGATGTCGAAGTTAATACTCAATGCAAATGCACAAATACAGGAAGAAACGAATCTAAGTCAGAAAATATCGCAAGTTCAAATTCAGAGCTGTGATGAACAAGAAATCGAAATCAACACCGTATCAACCAAGCAACATAAATATACGAAATTTGAAGCAGTCAGAAATCATCCAAACCAATCAAGCAAAATCATACGGCCGAAACAAAGAAATTGACAAATTCAATTAAACTATCAGACGAAGTCGTATATGAAATACGAACGAAAAATTAGGGCATTGAACCCTATATAAACTATGAACATCATCGGCAATTATCATCGATCGAGTTAAAAGATATTCAAATCAGACGAAGCAAAAGGAAAAATCATACCGGTCACCAATCGTACTCGATCAAGTTCGAAGCAGACGAGCGGAACACAAGCAATCGACGAACCATCATGAATTTTCTATTGATCAAACGCTCAGCTTCAAATAGCCCTAATTTTGCAAAGGAGAACAATCACGAAGCCCTAAATTGGAACGAACGTAGATAAGCAACAGCAAGCCACCATTTTTCTCAAGAAAAGAAACGGGCCGAAATAAAAAGGAGAAAGGGGCCGGCTTTGTTTTTAAATAAGGGATCTTATTAACACTTATTTGTTTGGGCCGGTCTTATTTATTGTGTTATTAATTATATAAAGCTTTAATTAATTTAGGTTATCTAGTTAGGATTAGTTCAGTAAGCAGGGTTTGCGAGTTTGCAAAACTCTATAGGCGGTAGCAGGGTTTGCGAGTCTGTTAGAGTGTTTGTAAGCGGGAGACTGTTTAATTCTAATAGAAATCTGGGAATGCAGCAGTAGGCAGGGGTTGCCAAAGCTGGGTAAATTTTATGTGTGATTTACTTTTCAGCATATTTACTTCTCTAGTTTGTTTAAATTCGAGAAATTTTGCTATAACCCTATTCACCCCCCCCCCCCTCTAGGGTTAATCTAGATCCTACACTTGTTAACACTTTTTTCGAAAGACAATCTACTGCTAGGCACCCACTTTTTAATGGCAGTAACTACACTTATTGGTCATGTAGGATGATGATTTATTTACAATCTAATGGTTTAGATATTTAGAATATTACATAGAATGAGTACAAAGTAACCCAAACTAACATTTTACAATGGACTGTTGACCAAAAGACACTTGCACTTAATAATTCTAAGGCCATGAATATTTTATTTTTCTCATTAGATAAAAATGAATTTAATATAGTCTCTATCTGTATGTCTATATATGATATTTGTAGAACATTGCAGGTCACTCATGGGGGCACTAGTAAAGTCAAACAGACTAAAATTTCCCTGCTAACTAATCAGTTTTAATTATTTAAAATGAATCAAAATGAGTCTATTTCTGACATGTATTGTAGACTTTAAGATATAGTACATTCTTTAGTATCATTGGGTGAAAACTTTTCTGAAGAGGACCAAGTTAGAAAAATCCTCAATTCACTCTCTTCGGAGTGGGATCTAAAGATATTAGCAATTGAAGAGGCTAATGATATTAACATTCTAAAAATTAAAGAGTTAATAGGTAATTTAATGCCCTATGAAGCACAATTGTAAGGAAGAAGAGAAAGCAAAGAAATAGAAAAGAAATCCATTGCATTCAACGTAATAATGGACGATTAGGATTCCGATGATGATAATGATGAGGAGATTGCTTTCATAACCAGAAATTTCAAAATGTTCCTGAAGTATAGAAAGATGAATAATTTTCGAAGACCTGAAAACAAGACTCTTGGAACTGGAACTGTGATGAACTTGGTCATGCAGAGAGACTGTCCACATTAGAATAAATAAAGGATCTCGCCAATTACTGATACATCCAGAAAAAAAAGTGGACTTACACAACAACATTAGATGATTAAGATACTACTTCAAGTGACAATGAATCTAATACTAAGGATGCAAACATGTATTTCATGGAAATAGTAGATTAATCAGAACAGATCAAAGAAATGGAGCAAAAAGTTTTAATATTTTACATTTAATTTTTCATTTTTTAGGAATAAAATATAGATTAATTACAATATTGGATGCATACAAGTATATATATAGGAATATTTTACATAAGCTTTAATTTTGAATTTTATGACCCGTACGACATACCCAGAGCCCATATGTCGACATATCTGTCAGAATTTTGAAATTTCATTTCAAGTTCATATTTTGAATTTCCCTCTCTTTTGCATTAACTCCAATAACTGAAAAGGCATCTTTTCAAAAATGAAATGTTAATTCTCTATCTATTAAATCATCCTATCTCTATCCATTCATTTACTCACTTTATTTCAAAATTAAAATATCTCTTCACTTTCTTATCTCTTCAAAACTCAAAAAAGTTATGGCCTCCTAAACCAACCACCAAAAACCATAAGGTTCTAAAAAAGAATCAAAGGCTTTCTTTTCAATGACAAAGAAGCCATTGACATTTATGTTGAATATGCTACTTCCAAAAAGGTTTTTCCTAGAAGACTTTCTAAGTTTGGTGATTTTTCTTCTTATGGTCATGAAGATTTTTGTTTTCAAAATGGTATTCTCGGTAAAATTCACTCTTCTCAAAATGATTTTATGCATTATCCGGATTTAATTAAAATGTTTTATGCAAATTTGAATGAAAAAAATTTCAAGGAGAAGAGGTACAGGTTTGGAGTAGTGTAAATGTCACTACTATTGTTTTAGATAGGAAATATTGGGTCAAAACTTGGTTGCAAATTTAGTGGAATTGACCCTTCCAGCTTTAAAATTGATGAAAAAAATCAAGTAGTTTTCCATGATACTTTTGCAAATGATGAAGAATTTGATTTCAAACACAAAAATCATTGACCAAAATCGAGACTTATGAGTCCCATTTTACAAAAAAAGCATCATTCCGAGGATGGAAAATTACAATAACCTAACTTAAAAAGATTTTAAAGCTCCATTTGCCATCTATGGAAATTACAACATCAATTAGGCATAAGTCATTTTAGATGATTTTGTTGAAAAGAATATTTCTAGACATGAGAACACACTTTACCATGGTGTGTGTCTTACTAGAATGTTCAAATTTTTTGGTGTTGATTTACGGGGAGAACCCACTTTGCCTCTAAAAAAATTTGACAAGGCTAACATCTCTCTTATGCATATTTCTCATTATTTCGAACCCTATGAAACTATTGTTGAAAAAGAAGAAGGATTGGCCTAGGAAGAGGAGCGAGAAATTCAGCAAGAAGAAGAAGGCGGCAAAATGGAAATTGAAGAAGAAGGTAATCAAGAAGAGGAAGAGTAAGAAATGGATACTTCCTTAGAAAGCTTCGACAAACCTTCTCACCCTTCCAACAAAGAGATTCTAAAGAACCAAGACAAGCTTCTCAAAAACCAAAAGAAGCTTAAACATTCCTTTAGCAAAAAGTTAACTTCTTTCTCCAACAAAGTGGACAATTACTTTGGAAAAATCATTAGGAAGCTTGGTGGAAACTCTTCATATTCATCATCCTTTTAAATATAGTTATTCTATCTTTGTACCATTGTGTTTATCTAGTTTTATATCATGACATTTTCATGTATTTCTTTTATTTTTTTCTGTGAATCCATGTAGTTCTCTATTCTAAGTAATGAAATCTATTTCTTACTCTTCTATATAGTTCTATTAGTCTTTGGAATTATAAAAATATAATTCTATTAAGTAAAAACAAAAATTATATCAAAAAAATTAAATATTGCAAATTCAACCATATATGTTGCCATACTTATATGATGACATATCCTAACCGTTTGGAAAAGTTTTGAAACTTAAAAATGTTATAACTACCATCTATTCAAACATTCCAAATGACTTTTCACTCCTATATAATCCTATATCTTCCTGAAAAGTTCACTCTTCATTTCATTCTCTATTACCATTTCATTCTCAAACATTTATTTTAATAAAATTATATTCTCCACACTAAAAAATTTGTGAAAACATTGAAGAAGATCTCCAATCTTTCAAAGATATTCTCTCTTTTATTCTAAGGAACCAAAGGAATTTGGAATTAAGCCAAATGCAAATGATAAAAGAGAAAGAAAATCACTTTGATGCTCTTCGATGGTTAATCTTTTATTTTATCAAAGATGATCAAACTAATAACCCATAATGCTCAAACACCAAGGAAAACGAAGATTGGAATGCAATCAAAGCAAATCCAATCTTTGGATATAAAGGTTGGGTTGAAATCCCTTGTAATATTTTGACTTCTACTTGTTTTAATTTGTAAGTGTGTACATTAAACTCATTTATAAGTAATATGTAAATAATCTTTTTTTGATTTAAGTGTGGATTGTAAATAATTAATTATGGTTTATTAGGATGTGACTTGGTTTAGATTGTTAGTATTTGATTTAGTTGTGTATGTTTGGAATGATATAAATAAAGATTGTTTTATCTAAGCTTCCATAACTTATTTTATTTACATAAAAGTCTCCATATGTTAATCATCATTTATAATCATATTATTATGTAATCTTATGTAATCTTAATTATTTTTATCCAAATTTATTGATTTTTACTCTAAGGTCTATAAAGTGTTTCGTTTAGGGGGAGATTTATTTTTTCATCCATATTATCGATGACAAAGGGGGAGAAAATACATAAAATATAAACATGCATATATTCAAGGGGAGTTACATAACTCAGGGGAAGTTATACATATTTTATATACAGGAATAAATAATGGTCGTATCATCAAAAGGGGGAGATTGTTAATGCCTCGGATATAGATTTTGATGACAATAAGCATATACAATCATATAAAATATAGATACTAATGGTTTGCCAAGTTAGTATATAGTGCAGAATATTACATATGTGGTGAATCGAAGACTGCATAGTATAAAGACTTAAGATTAAGATATAAAGACTCATGAGTTCAAAGGTAAAGAAAATAAGATCTCAAGATTACAATTTAGTGTATAGAGTCATTAGTATATATTGCTAAAGTCCTTGATAGCAAACCTCTATATCCAAATTCTGGTTTTTGATAGTTTTAAACAAAAATATATTATTTTAATTTCAAAAATATTTTATAAAAGTTTTCAAGAGTTCAAAATATTTAAAAACTATGTTCAAATTATTTCACAAAGTATAGGATTTTCAAAATTTTAAAAAGAAAGCAATTTTTATTTTGAACTAGCATATGTTGACATACATGTATATGATACGTCGACATACATGCCGCCAAATGGTTTTTTAAATTTTGAATGGAAGTTTCTATTCAACATAAACTTTCATGAATGAACACATATGTTAATTTACTATATTATTGGGAGTGCATACGAATTTTTTGACAACTAATTGCTTACTTTCTTCCCTTATCTTACTCTCTTGAAAAATCTCTTGAAAAATATACTTTATTCTCTTCAAAATCATATAGAATCAATTCATACTTCATTGTATTGATTCAATATTATACTACTTTTTTACTATTTTGGAAACATCTCTCTCATTTCAAAGATCAAAGTTTTATCCAAGAGGCTATAGGATCCATTGTATCCAAAGTACAAGAATTTATCTTTTGAAAAACTATCAACTCTATTTGTGTTTGCATGGGTGTGCATGTAGCTCATTCAAATCAAGTGGGTGTGCTTAATAGCTCGTTCAAATCTAGTGGGTGTGCTTGTAGCTCGGTTAAATCAAGTGAGTTTCCCCCGGACTCGGAATACAGGAGGGTGTGTCTCGTAGTCTCGAAATCGATATTGTATTTGGGTTTGTCTTCTGCCCGATTAAAGATTGGCATCTGAAAAGAAATATGTACAAGAAATTGTACGGGACCAGATGTAGAAGAAATCCGAACCAGTATAAAATCTCTGGTGTCATCTCTCTAACTCTTTACTTTAGTGATTTTATTTTTATCTGTGATTGCATCTCTGATTGTTTTTAGTATAATTCTTTGTTGCTAATCTTTGATTTAATATCAATCTTGAAAGAAGATTAAAAAGATTTACATAAGTTAGAAAACACTATTCATCCCCCCTCTAATGTTAAATTAGCCTTAAGATCCATAATTCCGCAACCCACGGTATCTAGTATAAAAAAAATAAGCAAAACATTCAGTGTACCTATAACTTAGTAAGCTATTTAGAAGAAACCATGCCTATTAAACAAACAGATTTAAACTCTAAATAATAAACAACATTAGGATTTGTACACATACCTATCTAATTAAATGCTTAATATTAAAAAATGAGGCGGAATTGCAAATATATAATATGAGAAGTGATTCAACAATGGAATATGAAAATTCAAAATACATACATACATACATACACACACACACACACAGATATATATATATATATATATATATATATATTCCACCATCACATGCAATAATGAAAAATGATATTCCGCTAGTTTCTTTGGAAAATGTTGTATGATTCTGGTTCGAAATATTGTTAAAATTCAAAAGATATCTTGCTAGCAATATTATAAGTGAAATTTTGAAAAAATAACCTTCTTAATCTAAAATATTGAGTTTCGCTAGAATTTCAATGAAATTCCCAAAAATTAACACAATGAGCTGAAAGGCATTTTGCAAAAAAGGGGATTTTTTATAAGAACCGAAGGTTTCTTAGAGAGTATTAATGTTGTTATCCATGATGCATAAATCATTCAAGAAGCTAAAAGAAAGCAACTGACCCTTAGAGTTTTAGATTGGGTAAGAGTTAGAGGTTCAGGCCTTCCTTTGAGTACTAAATTGTTGCTGTATTTTTTGCTACAACAACCAAAGAGCAAAGGCTAGGATTGGGTTGAAGGACTTCTATTTTAAAGTGATGCCAAAAGTTGAAGGGCTAGGACATTATTAAGTGCTGAAAAGTTAAGTAAATGCCGAATGCAGTAAAGGAGACATGAGATTTATAGTGATTTTAGGAATCCCCTACATCCACTTCAGTACATTTCTTCTTTAGAATTTGTATCCGAGAGCTACAAATTTTGGATGGAAGCCACTAATAAGTTTTTACAAAAACTCTAATCTAGAAATATAACTTCAATATGGATTTAATGGCCAACTTTTTTCCTGATTGTTGTAGTGGGATCTATGCCTATTTATAAAGATTTAAAATAGATGAGAATGTAACTAACCAGGTTGGAGTTGGCCATGGGATTAATGACATTTGGTGTTCATCTGACATACTTGCATAGATCTAACGAGTTATGATGTGTAATTTGTTGATGCCTTTATACCATCTCTTAGATTTACATAGTGCTTACACGTTGCGCCTATGAACGATGAATATTTTATCGTGCTATAGTATTAACACTGCATATTCATTGGTATGCCTTTTAAGGTTGATCTTCCTTTAATTGTTGGCTATAAGTTTTCAGTTAATAGAAGCTTTCGAGTTTCAGTGTTTGAAACCTATACCTTCAAAGCATAGTTAGCTCTGTTCAAATAACGTACGACTTGAATATAACAACCTTTAAATGTTACACCTTTTTAGCAAAAAGACTCTTTGGTTATTTTCTACTATATAGTCATATATGCTCATATTTGTCAATCGCATATACTTATCCCTTTGTATTTTGACAATTGGAGTCAGTCATCCCTTTCACTTTTTAAACGGGTAAGATAAGCCTTCCGACTATCATTTTATATATCAATAGGACAAAATGAATTCTCGACAAGAAAACCGTAATAAGTCTCATCATTTGAATTTAAACAAGCTGGATTCATTTTCTAGCAGGCTAAATACCATTTTCATATAAATAATAAATTATTTAATTATTTTGGATAACATTTAAATTAACGGATATTTAACTCACCGTCCGTTAATTTTTTTTAAATGCCCATTAAATTAAATAAATGAATATAACATTTGTACACATTCTATTAATTAATTTGGACACTTTAAAAAATATTTTATATATTCATTATATAAATATAATTATCCCCATAATAAATTAAACATTTCTGAATTATCTCATGAAATTTATTTTTGTCGAATACCAAAAGTCATGGTTGTGAGACTCTAGTGGTGGATTTTGCCCTCGGTCGTATTTAAATAATTTAGATATTAATGCCTGTATAGACTTTTCTAAAGTATAGTAGTAGACATGAGTTCAGTCACTTATAAATCATCTAAATGAGGTCCTACTTCTAATTCATTTTTAAAGTGACCCCTTTAAGCATTGATATATTGTGTTGTGTCCTTTTGTCGTCATTATATCACTTAGACGTCTAGAGTTCAATAATTATTAAGTACCCTAATAACATCCATATTTAATTGTAAAGTTTGAACTCTGAAGTCCCTTGATTTAATTTGATAAAATATATCGATTAACTTAATCACTCTTGCCAGAGATTTATGACTTCATGAAAAATTACAAATATGATGACACTAACCTTCTGTATCGAAGGACATGATCCTCTTTTGAGTAGAATTTCACTTCATGAGTCTTGAAACATACCAGCGAAGGCGGTAACATGAACTAATATCTTGTGATTGACCATAATCTCGACTCGTATGATCCATAATACTCTCACGTAAAAAGACTACTACACATCATCCCATGAACTTTTGTTCAACTTTAAATACAATAGCATTAACGACCCCACCGCGATACCCAGATTAGCAAAGAATATTACAAGTAATGTCGTCTATTTATCCGAAGAATACGGCTTGTTAAGGGCAGTCAAATGTGAGTATATCTTTATACTAACACTGACACGTCATTTATACCTTCTCACTTGATATCTGAACTGAAATTTGACGTGTACATTATTAATACAAAGTAATGGACACACCGATTTCTCAGAATCAAAACAATATATCATATAAATAACAGTCACAGATCACAGCAGAATAAATCTCAACTTACACATATACAAATTTTGAGTTTACAAAATGAAACACTAAACTTGATTGTTATACAAGTTTAACAATTCTTCAATCTCAATTGTACATCTTATAAACATATTCGCAAATTTTCTAAATGAGACAAACTAAAAAGTCAACAGTGTTTATCTCCTTGCTAGCCTGAACATCCAAAGGTCAACTTGTCCTGTAACCTGAAAAATTTCGGCCCGACCCGAGCAAAATAACACCCAGGTCAGACTATCTCTAAATATCTAATAGGGTGAGAACATAATATAAAACAAGAATAAACAACATATAAGTAAATACAGATGTTCAAGATATAATGAATTAGGAAATTAATTTAACTCGGAACAGCGTTATAAGTTTAAGTCACAGACACGAACTAGTCGCTAATCACATAATAATAGAATTAACTTTATTTAGCATCCATCACAAGACACAAGAATATATATTTATTTCATGAACACGAGAAACAAGAATATATATTTATTTCACTAACACAAGAATATATATTTATTTCACGAACACAAGACCCAAGAATATATATTTATTTCCCGAACACAGAATCCAAGAGATCTTGCTCAAAACGATCGTAATGATCGTACACAGAACCATAGCAAACAAACAAACAATTTAGTATGACACGAATCGATCTGATACCGGGGATCGTACACAGGACGGGAATCACAGGATCACAAGACGATCTCAAGGATAGCGGCCATGACAGAATCTTTCAGATTTATTTTAAATTATTACACTTGAAAAGAAATCTAGGAGTAACTTCTTAAGGATCTAGCAGCCACTTGCCGCACACCAAATGAGAGTAAACTCTAAAGTGCCAAATACTATCGCCTTCAGTAATTACTACGGTTTAACCAATACGTCCCATACCGTATGGTGAAATCCATGTATTTACTAAAAGCTAATAAATATCACTTATTATGGATACCACTGGAAAACCTGAACTACATTCTCTTAAGGATCTAGCAACCACTTGTCGCACACCAGAAGAGAATACAACTCGAAAGTGTTTAAGTACTTTCTCAAATACGATCATAAGAATTTAACCAAGGTATCACATACTACCCGATGGAATTCAAGTATTCGCTGATTGGTTAGTAAATCCCACTCAAACATTATATTCAATGGATTGTGCCATATTCGACGAAGCATGGTTCGAAACATTTAAACCAATCGATAATACTTAACCGATTATTAGTACTCTCCACATTATAGAACTAAGGCTCTCAAAACGTTTATTTGATGTAACACATTTAAATTGTTCCATTACTCCGAATCATACCAAAAATATTCTTTTAAATAAATTATTAGGCTACTCAGTAATATATGTATAAAGTGATGTCCATTCAAACTCTAGAATTAATATATGTATAACAATAGTCTTAAAATGAAACATGTATAGCATGGACAAAAATGTACAAGGCAATTAAAAAGGTGCATGACTTGTTTTATGGCAGGGAGGTATGAAAATATGGCTACAAGCCTTGGGGACATGACTCAAGCTAGAGGACATATATATATATATATATATATATATATATATATATATATATATATATATATATATATATATATATATAAGAATGAAATAAAGCAAAGCAAGCAAAGAAAGGCACAAGGATGTATTAAAGGCAGTACGTGCTTATACTTTTATATTATAGCCTACTCTATATAAAAGGTACCCGTAAGTTTAATAATTTTATATGCTGCTAGTTTATAGAACAAAGGCAAGTTGTGCTTACTCAAATTAAATTTAGTCTAAGAAAACGTCAGTCTATACATATACAAAACAAGGTCATTATATTCCAAAAGCGTAAATGTGTCAGTTTATTATTATATACATGTGCCTAGATTTTAAATAGTTAGGCTGTAAAATATAAAAGCAAAACATGGATAGTACGTCCCTTATGCACTTAAGAAATATAGGCTGTTACATAAAACTTCAAAGCAATTTATATATAGGGCTATGCATATAAATTTTGAAACCTAACCTTATAAACAAGAGCATGTAAAATTTCGAAACTATATATATATATATATATATATATATATATATATATATATATATATATATATATATATATCCTTTATTACAAAAACTGACTTTAGAAAAATGTAAGTACATTAGCTATCAAACTAGTTAGGACTTCAAATCTAAAACAATGAAATATAATAAGACAACAATCTATTAAAACAAGGAAACATATTTTAAAAAAAGGCTGCACACATAAAACATAAAAGTTATTTAAAGAACAACCATCTAATGAGAGCAAGCAAGAACGCACAAAGCAAGGCTATATGCCTAGGACATGACCAATATCCAAGGCAAAAGGACAAGGCATGGGTTGACAAAGTCAAAGCACTAGCAAATGTACCAAATCAAGGCAACAAACAAGTTGGCTGACAAATTTTCAGTCCATAAAACAAATAAAGGGTGTATGTCCTTATGTATATAAATAGAACAAAGCATAGGGAGATAGGAGACGGAGGATACATGAAATAGATTCCCAAAAGAAGAACACATGAAATTAATTGCGTGACCATATTTCAAGCAACAGAGAAGGACGAACCAATTATAGTTACTGGGTCATTGCATGCACATATTTTCAAAGCAATAAATCATCAATAATCACCCATCACTAAATCCAATCAGCAATTAAAATTTAGAGATAGGTTTTGTGAGTGATTAACTCATAGAAATCATTAAAATCGAAGTCACTCACACCCTAGAACACACGCGTCCATCATTGCCTTGCCCATCGTCGTGTGTCCCTGTCAATCGCCAAAGTCGCTAGCAGGAGCACGCCTCCATACCACGCTCGCTCCAAAGCCCGCGTGTCACCTCCCCTTGCCATCACGTCCTGTCTTGCCTTGCTCGAGCTGTGTCCATCGCTGCAACTCGAATTGATTAAGTAATTTAATTGGGGATTTAGGGATTTAAGTGTGAAGACGAAGAAGGAGATAGAGTGGGAAGTGTTTTGTTTACAACAAAAAAGAAAATTAACGTATGTAGTTGGCTTGAGAATTAGGATAGAAGGCTAGGTAATGAGATGGATAAGATAATGGGCTTGTTATATCACTAAGGCCCAAACAATTTAATTAAGTTATAAATCATTTATTTTAACCGAACAATAGATATAATTAGCCTAACTAATTAAATCAATTAAAATAAGTGTGAATATTTTTCTATAATATAATTTGAATATTTACAAGCAATACTATTTCAAAATTTTAAAATCCAATAATTGATTTATATAATATTTCGACTAAATCGATATCCAAATCAATTATTCAAATTAGATTACATTTCAAAAATTAAACTTCTAAAATCCCAAATTTAAATTAATCAACACTAATTGATCAGGTTATTAACAACATGGTTGTTGCAGACTTCCCCATTAAAGAAATTACGTCCCCGCAATTTCCTTAACGAAAGAAATCCGTAATACAAATTTTCTCTTCAAACAATTATTTTGTTAACTGGTTTCTAATTTCATTTCCAAAACATTCAATTAATATCACTCCAAATTATAACACTAAACTCAAATTTTTTGTTATCAAAATTTCTCAAAATTCCCAAAAATATTCTAACGTCTCAAATTTGCGAAAATTTCGCCAGCGTCTCCTTTGCGCGGCTAGCGTTTCGAAAATTTACAATATGGATATAATTGCATAATATACATCTCATTTCAAGGATGAGGCATCTCGTAGGGAAAAACACAAAATTGCGACATTTAATCTGAGATACATACCTTATATTTAAAATATTAGCAAGTCCGCTAATATTCCTTAAGCGAACAATTTATAATTTTTTAAACGATATTTATCAACTTCATATACTTGCACCTATCTCAAAAATTCGTATTAGCATTTAATATCAAATTCATATCATAAAGGAGATATTAACAATTCATGATTACACTTTAATTAGATTGACATCACAATATTCCATAACGAAAGAAATTCATACTTAAATTTCCAAATTTTAATTATTACTTATGTCAAAATGTCACGTTCGATGTTTAGGAACCCCTATCGATAACATGGCGTCCCACATATCGATCAGAATCCTTAAACAATGTCCGGATAAGTTAACACAATAGATAATCACAAGTTTAGATGCACTTATTTTATTATCACTAACACCTATGCATCCAATTTTAAATAAATACAACCGAGCAATCAATTCCTAGCAAGCAATCAACCAAAACACACATAATCACTTACAGCGGAACAATTCACTGTCTGAAATTCCACTGCGCAACTCTGATTATTCCTAGATTATTTACATATTAAACTTATTTACTCAAATTTCCCAAATTTTCTATTAAAAGAAAATAGTTCACTTTAATTTAATTCATTCCAATTTAATTCCTAAATTTTCTAAACTCTAAAATATTTTACTCATTAATTTCCAAAAGTTTTAATGTCACAAATTCCAATTTATTAATTTAAAATTTTTAAATCAATTTATGCCCCAAATGATTATCCCGATAATCATTTCATATTCCTACCCCTAATTAGATAATTAGTATAACTATCTACCGTACACCCCAAGGGACAGGACTCTACGTCATCTAGGTCTCAGATCCATAATATTATATGCTATAATGTTCTGACACAGCTCTGATACCAACTGTAATGACCCCACCGCGATACCCAGATTAGCAAAGAACATTACAAGTAATGTCGTCTGTTAATCCGAAGAATACAGCTTGTTAAGGGCGATCGAATGTGAATATATCTTTATACCAACACTGGCATGTCATTTATACCTTTTCACTTGATATCTGAACTGAAATTTGACGTGTACAGTATTAATACAAAGTAATGGACACACTGATTTCTCAGAATCAGAACAATATATCATATAAATAGCAGTCACAGATCATAGCGGAATAAATCTCAACTTACACATATACAAATTTTGAGTTTACAAAATGAAATACTAAACTCGATTGTTATACAAGTTTAACAATTCTCTAATCTCAATTGTACATCTTATAAACATATTCACAAATTTCCTAAATGAGACAAGCTAAAAAGTCAAAAGTGTTTATCTCCTTGCTAGCCCAAACATCCAAAGGTTAACTTATCTTGTAACTTGAAAAGTCTCGACCTGGCCCAAGCAAAATAACACCTGAATCAGACTATCTCTAAATATCCAATAGGGTGAGAATATAATATAACACAAGAATAAACAACATATAAGTAAATAAAGATGTCCAGGATATAACGAGTTAGGGAATTAATCTAAATCAGAATAGGGTTATAAGTTTAAGTCATAGACACGAACTAGTCACTAAACACAGAATAATAGAATTAACTTAATTTAGCATCCATCACAAGACACAAGAATATATATTTATTTCACGAACACAAGACACAAGAATATGTATTTATTTCACTAACACAAGGCACAAGAATATATATTTATTTCACGAACACAAGACCCAAGAATATATATTTATTTCACTAACACAGAATAGTCACAGAATCCAAATATCCAGAATCCAAGAGATCTTACTCAAAACGATCGTAATGATCGTACACAAAACCATAGCAAACAAACAAACAATTTAATATCACACGAACCGATCCGATACCGGGGATCGTACATAGGATGGGAACCATAGGATAACAAGACGATCTCAAGGATAGCAGCCATGACCGAATCTTTCAGATTTATTTTAGATTATTACACTTGAAAAGAAATCTAGGAGTAACTTCTTAAGGATCTAGCAGCCACTTGCCGCACACCAAAAGAGAGTAAACTCTAAAATATCAAATACTATCGTCTTCAGTAATTACTATGATTTAACCAATATGTCCCATATCGTATGGTGAAATCCAAGTATTTACTAAAGGCTAGTAAATATCACTTATTACGGATACCACTGAAAAATCTGAACTACATTCTCTTAAGGATCTAGCAACCACTAGTCGCACACCACAAGAGAATATAACTCTAAAGTGTTAAGTACTTTCTAAAATACGATCACAAGAATTTAACCAAGGCATTCCATGCTACCCGGTGGAATTCGAGTAATCGCTAATTGGTTAGTAAAATCTACTCAAACATTCTATTCAATGGGTTGTGCCAAATTCGACGAAGCATGGTTCGAAAGCATTTAAACCAATCGATAATACTAAATCAATTATTAGTACTCCCCACATTATTGAACTAAGGCTCTCAAAACATTTATTTGATTTAACACTTGTTAAATTGTTCTGTTACCTCGAATCGTTCCAAAAATACTCTTTTAAATAAATTATTAGGCTACTCGGTAATATATGATGTAAAAAGTTCCCTAGGGATAGTAGGGAGAGTATTTTTATTATTATTTTATTTTGGAAGGAATAAGAGATTTTAGTAAGGAATTGAGATTCCAAGGTTTAGGAAGGATATTCTTAGGGTAGTAAGAAGAAAATCCACTTTATGTCTAGCCCAATAAAATGAAACTTTTGGAATTGAAAAGCTGAAAAATATTATTGTTAATATGTTTGAGGAAGTAAATATTGGGTTTTTGAAAAGAAAAAAAGTGGTATGAAATTTAAATTGGTTTTTATATGATGTAAAAAGTGAAATTCTTTTTGAAGAATTATAGAGCATGTATAGCTCGCTAGTTTCTCTGTAGGTAAACAAAGATTTTAAATATAAAAACCTACAGTGTGTTAAGTATCGAGAACATATGTTACAACATTTATTGTTGTAATAGATGTTTTCGTGAAAAATAAAGGAAGCATATACTATGATACTATTGTTATAGTAGGTGACTCCCAAAGAAAATGTTTTTACATAGCATATGAGATTTATTAATATTTATTTTAATTGAATCCAAATACTAGTATTTTTGGGTTGTAGTAACGGTGTTTTACGCAACATCTGTTTTGACCAAAATAAAAATGTGTTTTGAAGATAATTTCTAAGTATAGAAATAAAGTGGTTTGTAAGTACACTTATAATTTAAATAAGTGTATGGAAATGTTTTTTAGTTATGAAAATATTAAAACAATTTTGAAAATGAGTTCTTCTGAAGAAAGAAAGATGTAAGTTCAATATTAGGAAATTAATAAATTTCGTAGGAAATGTCTATTGTAAGTGAATATAGATTAACCATACTTTAATCTATTGGAATGAAATGAATAATGATATAATTTTCTATGAAACGAAACTACAAATAAAGATGTTTTGTGCAAGTTATAAGGAATACGTGAAAGAGATGTACAAGGTATGGAAAGCACCATATTTTGTATAGCCTATTTCGATAAAATATAAAATAAGTTCCTTGTAATTTCACATAAACACAAAATCCTCTTTTAAAGGATTCATAGAAGGTTTTAGCGTTAATGATTTTTCATAAGAGAAAGTAGTTCCAATACATTAAGGTATAAAACCATTAGGTGTAATAATTAGAGACAGTGTTAGTTAGGAGGGATATTATAGAGAGCCTTAGTAGGAAAGCTAAGCAATGGAAATTTCATATTTTTCCATTGATTATGCGCAGTGGTTGCTTACCTTCGTAGAAATTCCCCATTTGTAGTAAGTTAGAAACTCCTCCAAGATTAGGTAATTGGAAGAGTAAGAAAGTTAAGGGATTTTCGATAAAATAATTGCTCTTATCTACTCTAGTTTTTGTAAATTTGAAAATCTATGAAAAGAAGATGTTTTAAAAACATGTGAGGACATTTTTGAAAGTCAAGAAAAAAATGTTTTAAGGACAAGCAAGGCATGTTTTAAAGAAAAATAGTTTGGTGAAAAAAGTAAATAAGTTTTTGGAAGAAAAAAAAACTTAGTTAAATTTAAAAATTCAAATTTTTTTGTGGAAAGCTGTAAAGGTCTTTAAAAGTAAAAGAGGAATAAGTCTTGAACTTACAATTTGTAAGTTTTCCCCTCTAGGTTTGGGGAATAATTTAAATTCAAAGAGCTATAAAGGGGCAAGTCTAGAATTTAATAGAAACTTCAAAGTAACACTTTTAAAGGCAAGAATTTTGGGATTTGATGTTTCAAAAATTTAGAAGTTTTAATTTTTGAAATGAAATGATAAATACCGAACCAAAATTTTAAATATGAAGTAGATAGGAATCATTTCCTTGGTGTGACGGGAAAAGTGTAAGGCTGTGTAGGAGATAGTAGTGATTACTTTTAGTAGTAATAATAAAAGTTCCCGTAAAGTGAATAGGACACTAGTGAGAACCTAGGAATGTTGCTTCATGTGTGTAGACTATAGAAGAATAGTAAGGTAGTAAGACACACGTATTGGGATAGGTAAACCTTAGTTGGGGAAAAATGAAAGGTAAAGAGAAAATTTCCCCAAGCTTAGTTTCCTTTTTAAATAGAGACTGCATAGATTGAAATCGTTATTCGTTGCAGTAAATGAGACTTGGTTATTCCATTTTGAGTATGGAATGAAAGAGATGAATAGATCTTATTCGTCGTGAGTAATACAGCGTAAGTTAGTAACGAGTAATAAGCGGCAGGGGGAGCATATGAGTTACTTGGATTCCTAAAGTAGGACCTTTTTGTGTTAGGGTGGACATGGTCCTAGGCCTCCTAGCCCTAGACGATAGCTGTGTTTAGCTGATATATTTACCTATCTAGTATCGCTTTGTAGTAGGACTTGTTTTCCCTTTTAGTTATGAGATTGTACTCCTATGTAAGCATTTAGTTCCTATTGTAGTAAATCAGTGATGATTAGTATGATGCTTTTTCTCTGTGTTTTTGTGATGTTCACAAGAAGAGAATAAGAACATAGGACGTAAATAATAAAAGAAAAGTAAAAGCAGATAAAAGTAACTAAAAGAAAAATAGTAAAATTTAAAGAAAGCGATAGAAACGTCAACAAAAAAATTTGAAAGAAAAATTTTCTTATGTGAACTGTGCTTGGGAAAGCAAATAAAGATTTTTATAAAATAGTGGCACAAGTTCCAAGTACGGAGAAAGAGATGCGCAAAAGTAAAACGGGGAAATGTGAGGTTTTCCGTTTTCTACCTTCTTTCTGACATAAGAAATCGAGTTCAGAAAATTAGATTTTTCTAAAATTCGAATATTAAAAGTTGTGTGGTAGGGTTTGGATGAAAAAACAATTGTTGAACTACGCCCCGATTCAGTTGGAGTATGGGAAAAATTGAATGAAAAATGTTCTGAGTTTTCAAAAGATTGATTCATATAAAAATTACAAGTATATTTAGGATGTGTGCATCATATTTTGAAAAGGAGCTTTTAAAGAAGAAAAGCATTCATATAGGAGGTACCGCTTAGAAATTCATGCACATGTATACATTTTATGTTGAATGACACTTTGCACAAGGACACGAATGGTCGCAAAATTGGATGTACACAAGATCAATGTGTTTGATGCGAGGAATTATATAATTTACCCTTGTTGAATTCCGGGGACGAAATTTCCTAAAGGGTGGTAAAATGAACACCCCGCATTTTTAGATAATCAAATAATCAAATAATTATAAACAGTGAAAATGAGCGTTTTTGGAATTGTCAGAATATGGCCTCAAAACTTATACCATTGTGTTCATGGTGATTTTCTGATTAATTTACATATATAATATGCCCCGTACGGACTTCGTATGAAAAAGATATTGACGTTCAAAGTTCCGTATCGAAAAATAATTATACGTGTAAATGTGTATAAATATATTTGTTTATAAATATATGCGCGTATAAATTATAGAAATAAAGGAAATTAATTGACATCAGCAATTAGAGGTAATTAATTAACATTAGTGGGCAATGATAATCAAATCAGCAATTAAAGGAAATTAATTTACATTAATTCGCAACGTTTGAATTTCAAAATAAACATGTGTTATAAAGGGAATTAAATTTGCAACTGACGGAAATTAATTAGAATGAATAGGCAACGGTTAAAAGTTAACGTTTAATAATTTATAACGTTTAAAAATAGAGGAAATAAATTAATACGTATAAAACAAAAAGGCTAGAAACGTTAAAATTGACGCATTTTGCTTGTTTTTAACGGCTAGATTTCAATCGCTTTAAACAAACGGACGACGTTGCTTTGGCTCTCTATAAATAAACGTGCAGGGCTAGCCTTCAAACCCATTTTTTTTAATGGGTGTGGAAGCCCTGTCACTTTTCTTTCTCCAATTCTTCAGAAATCAAATATATTAGATTTAGGTTTTCTGATTTTCAATTTGGAGGTGAAACTGTAGATCTAGAGAAGAGATGTCCAAATTAAGTCGTTCGTATAAGGTGAGTATTCAGATCTGGTTTTCTAGTTTATCTGTTTATTTTTCTTCAATTAGATCCAAATTTTTAAATCCATACAAATTCCGGTTTGTGGATCCAAATAGGGTTGGAAAGGGGAAGGCTATGGATAATAGAACTGGACTAAAAATCAGATCTGTAATTTGGAGTGTTTTTTTTTCAGATGAGTGGATTTAAATTATCTTTTGTATGTTTATGATATATAATATTGTTAGATTCCCGTTAAATATTTTAATTCAGCATTTGAACTAATTTCAGTAATTAGTTCTACTAGTTAGTTATGTTGAAACTGTAAATTTTATAAGAGAAGTGTACTTATATTTAAATGTTATTTATATGGAAAAAAGAAAGGAATCCAATTAAATATAAGTAATATTAGGCTTAAAAATTATAGAGAAAGGCATAAGCCTAAAAGTGAGAAATTTACAGTAAATTATGTTAAAACGGAAGAAATGAATTGAAAAGGGGGAAATCTAATAACTTGATTTGAAAGTTAGTGATAGATTAGTTGGTTGGTTTAGAAAAGGGAATACATTTCTGTAGTTTAATGTTGTAAGAATAACGATAAACGTAACTGCAAGAATAAAAGCAAGAAAAATGGAATTAGTGCAAAATAGAGACATTACTGTATTTTGCATTACCCAACAATAAAAGAAACAATAAAAGAAATATCGTGCAGTTATGAGTTATTGTTTATAACATTATTTAGTATTAAAATATGGAAATGGATTTTTAGCATAGTTTTGGTAACCAACCAAATAGAATAGAACTATTTCCTAGAATAATAGAGAATAACGTAAAGCGTTAAAGAAATTAAAGAAGAGGAAATAATCAAGTTAATTATTTGACAAGAAACGATAAACAGAAAATGTGACTAGATCTGCATTTACTGCGCAGATAGTAGAATAAAAAGTAAAGCAGTTATTATGATAAGTAATTTGTGACAGTTAGACGTAGTCCCAAGCTAAGACTATCATATAATATAAGAGAACTAAAGAAAATTTAGTATCATAATAAAAGAAGACAGACTAGAATAGAAAAGAGACACTTGCAATTACATTTATAACATGTAGGTTATAAAAGAAAGAAAAATATATAAAAGTAACAATTGCAAGTATAATTGTAACACGAAGGTTATAATTAAAAAGAAAGAAATAGAAGAGGCTTATTTTATCAAACTTAGATCTTGGATTAAGTTAATAATCAAAATAATAGAAGTGGCCCATACTGGCAGCATTCCCTTTCAGGTCTAGGACTGATGGTCTCACACATAGGTGAGGTTGGGCTTGCTGATTAGGGTAAATAAGTAGCCAACAGAATAAGAAAAGTAAACTAAACGCATAGTAAAAGATTAGACGTAGGATCTAATAAAATAATAAGGTGCGTTTGGAGCAGCCCGAAAGAGAATCTGGATAAAGAGCCTAACGAAGCAGGTCATCGCAGATTTTAATACAGAAAGAGCATGTCCAACTTAGTTAGATCGGGCTAGAAGGAAGTACGAGACTTCAACGGAACATAAGGATACTCTAGGATGGCCCTGTGGGGTAGGCCTAACGAAGCTGCACCCCTAGAGGCAGGTCTGTAGGTGTTCCATCAAGAGAGTATGCCTTGACCAATTTTGCATTGCAGGCCTAACGAAGCGGACCTTTGTAGGCAGTCAAAAGGTTGATGATGGAGTAGGAGATGACAACATACTCCCAGTTACGAGTAGGTTTTAGTGGGCATGACTCAATAGGATAGTCGCATGCGGAGATCAAGCCATCATCAATCAGAGTGAGTTTGGGAAAGACTAAAGTTAAACCAACAGGCCAATGATTCTTTCACTATCAAGACATTGGATGAGGGGCACAGCCAATTGGATATCAAAGATGAACAGAAAGGTCATTAATAGGGAGCATTTTGGCAATCTAACAGTGGGGGAAATGGTTAATATGGGTTTGTTTGTCTCAGCAAAGGGATTGCTAAAACATAGATAAATGGAGCTAGATTGTGTGGGTTACAGTGTAATGGATCTTAAGGCTACTTTAACACTAGAAGAGGGTGAATAGTGTTTTATAACTTTTGTGAATCTTTTTAACTTTGTTTCAAGATTTAAATAAAATCATAGAATATCAACACACATCTATACTAATCAAGCAGTCACAGATAAATACAAAAGCAACAAAAATGTAAAGTAAGAGAGATGACCCCATGAATTTTATACAGGTTCGGATTAACCAATCCTACATCCAGTCTCATACAATACTGTATAGATTTCTTTTCAATCGCCTACTTTAACCGGTAGCAAGCAAATCAAAATACAGTTTCGATTTCAAGGCTACGAGATACACCCACCTATCTCACGAGTCCGGGGTAAACGCTCCCGATTTACCAAGCAACAAGATCACCCACTAGATTTAGATGGGCTACTAAGCACACCCAAACAAATAAGAGTAGAGTTGTTGATTTTAAAAAAAAACAGTTGTACTTGGGATACAAGATATCCTATAGCCCTTCTGATAGCGGTTTGATCTTTGACTTTGTAGAGAGAATGCTTTCAAAACCGTAAATCATTTGTAGAGAGTCAATCTAGTAGTGTATGGATTGATTATATGTAGTTTTGAAGAATGTAGTAAGTAGTTTTCAAGAAATATTTTAAGGCAGTAAGAAGTAGGAAGATAGTAAGAAAATTTGGTTAGAAATTTCGTTTACACTCTCGTTTATATAGTGAATGAACAGATGTATCCATTCATGGAGAGGTATGTCCAAAAGATACCTCTTTTCAAATTTTACAAAATAAAGTAACAATTACTATGTTGACATATCTAAGAGGTGTATGTCGACGTACCCTTGTAAAATTTGAAAATGATTTTCATTTGAATTTTTTTCAAACTTCTATATTTTTGTAAAATAATTTAAACATGATTTTTAAATACTTTGAACACATAAAAACTTTTATAAAATATTCGTAAAAATATATTTTGAATTTTAAATAATTTACTTTGATAAAATATCAAAGATTAGAAATTTGTGATGCGTATCAGAATTTGCTATCAAGGACTTTATCAATTTATTCTAATGACTCATAACTATAAATTAAAGCCTTGAGCTCTTCAAATCTTCATCTTTAAACTCATGAGTCATGATTGTCTCTAAATATTGACCTTTAGTCT
Organism: Allium fistulosum; assembly: GCA_030737815.1. Lineage (NCBI taxonomy): Eukaryota > Viridiplantae > Streptophyta > Magnoliopsida > Asparagales > Amaryllidaceae > Allium > Allium fistulosum. Next base: position 210,564,044 of record CM060903.1, read on the forward strand.
TTATATTGATCAGCCTTCAAGCTTATTCATCATGTACCTGTGTAATATTCTGCATTATATACTATTCAACTTGGCAAAACATTAGTATCTATTGTAGAATATAGCAGCTTATGATTTTTGTTTGATGATAATAAACATATATATGTGTGTGTTTGTGTGTGTGTGTGTATATATTTAAATGTGTCTGATGTAGTACTATTGTTAAATCACGAAATGAAATAAGCAAATATAATTTATTTCAATGCAATTTCAATAGTACACATGATTACAATAGAAGCTTCCACAATAATTTAAATACAATATTCATATGCAACAATAACTTTCACTTTCAAATACAATCACTCACTCACTTGAATTCAATCCTTTTTATCTACTATCTACTTGCTCCAATTGCCTTCTCTCCAATCATCTGCTTTGCCTGTCGAATAACAACGTGGTAAAAAGAAAAAAGAAACAAAATTAAACTGCAAAAATATAAATAGTTTTTGAACTCGACATTGCCTCAGTCTATTGGTTTTGTTCTTTTCATATTTTGAAATAGACACCAAAAATAACAATAAGGTACACGAGCAACCTACGACTTCCACAGCATATCACTATACATGCCGCAAGGTCGAGCACATACACGAAACACATTTACATCAACTCAATTTCAGAGACAAAAACAAGGTCAAGCCCAGAGCCTCAACACAAGCGATGCAAGGTCAAGCTAAATAGCTCGACACAAGCAAAACAGTTTAGTGGCGGGCTGAAAACACAAGTGTAGCACACGAGGAAGCAACCAGCAAAGCAAAATTAGATCGCAAAGCACATAACATGCACCAATAGGAAGCACACAAGCACAAGTGCACATAGTGCACAAACATAAGTGCAGCAATCAAAGCAAAGGAAACAGGTGGTCCACAAGTGCAAATGAAGCATGAAAGTTCAGCAACATGCATAAGCATTGTGCACAAAACAAGGCAAGTTCACAATTCAAGTGCACAAAACATCAACACATAAGGCCAAACTTATGCAAGTAGAAGAGCACACAACCAGGTGCAGCAAAATAAGACCAACAAAGTAATGCAACAAGGTTGAACAAGATATAATGTAACAATGGTTTTTCAACAACAATCTGGTACATCTAACAAGCTAAAATCATGGAAAATGCACAGCAATACAGAGTCAAGTACACAAGACATGCATTGTAGCAAGGAAAAAGCACAAGGATGTGCAAACACACATACAAGAAGTTCACGCACACAACATAAGGCAACATGTGAAACACAACTACGTACACAAGTGCAACTGCAAGAAGAAGAAATACAACAATGCAACTCATAAAATACATAAGTTCAACTGTAAGAAGGAGCAATATAGCAATGTAACTCACAAATACACAAGTGCAACTACAAGAAGGAGCAACATAACAATGCAACTCACAGAATATGCAAGTGCAACTGCAAGCAAAAGCAATACAGGTCATACATCAGAGTGGATGAATTGATCAAGTTGAAGACAAGAATTATTTTTTAAATATATCATAGCATTAATCAAGTCAAAAAATTCAGGCCAAAACCATACGATTGTAAACGGCCATAGAACAGCAAAAAAACATACATAGGCATGTAGGTTGAAATATTCAACCCAAAAATTTGAAATATATACAACAAAATTGAACAATTCTGAGATCAAAATGCCATCAACCAAAAAATCGATGGCCAAGGCTATCAACGGAAAACGTCAAATCAAAAAATAAAAGCCAAATGTATTAGAAGTATATGGAATCAAACCGCTATAAATACCATAAATCATCATCGTAAAATTAGTGTCGAGCTCAAAGAAGATAAATAAACTCAAAACAGAAAAATCGTACCAAAGTTGTTCAACCAGAGAATACTCGACCATGAAGCAGTCGAAGGGATAAATCATTACGTGAATCAAGCAATCAATCGACAAAGGGACGCAAATGAATCCACTTCAATCGATTGACAATCGGTGCTTCAAATTGAAACACTAGTTCAGAACGAAGAGGAAAAAGAGATCGGCTTGGATATAAAAGGATACGGGCTGAAATAAATATATCTATCTATTTTTAATTGGGCAGCGTTTCTCCTTTGAGATTTAATTGTTCTTATATAATAAATTAGGGTTTCACCTTTATATTTTTATTATAATTTGTTATTAACTTCTATAAAACTCTAGTTTTAACTAGGATCGAACTACGAGGCATGGTTCAGGAAATTCTCAACTCGAGGATAGAGTTGAGGCAGAATTTTGAGCATAGGGTTAGAACAACTAGGTAAGCGATAGTCGCATGTTTACAAGGTCTGTGAGCGGTCAACTGTTTAATCTTAGTAGAAATCTGGGGGGTAGTGTAGGCAAGTATTGCCGAAGCTGGGTAAATCTATGTGTTGTATTTATTTCTGCATTTACTTTGTTATTATTTGTTCTATAATTTTTTATTATTTGTGAATTTACTATAAACCTTATTCGCTCTCTCCTCCCACTAGGGTTAATTCGATTCTACATCTATATTTATATGGTTGTTTTCATCATAATCAATATCCGAGGTATTAATTGATCGAAGCGAGTTGGTGGTGAAATGAGGAAGAAAATCCAAAAATGACTTGGGTTCGGTTGCATATCTTCACGGGTAGGCATCTTTCGTAAGGTTGTGGGTGGCCGAAAGAGGCTGATGCGGTGGAGGGATCTCAATTGACGGTGCAATGGTTGTCTCGGGCGACGCTGGTGCCAAATGGCATGCGTGTGCTATAGGGGGAAACGTGGTATGAAGAGGAAAATAGGAAAATTGCAAAGTATCTCCTGGCCTGGAAAATATATGTGAGGTATATAAAATTTTCAATTAAATAGTTAATAAAATTGTTTAAGATTCCCTACAACTTAAATCGTCTATATCTTTTGCGTAGGAAGTCCAATTTGGAAGGGATTTCTTACGTTATACTCGTATATGAGTTCTTTATAATTTGGAACAATGTTGGACATATTTTATAAGGTGAGTGATTTTTATCTCTCGCCATATTATGATTGCTAGTGTAGTGTAAAAGTGTGTTTTTATAATGATTTCAAATAGGTGAAACATGTTTTATGATAAATCTAGATTTGATAATGATTTTAAAATAAATTATAAACATTAAATATGAATTTTGACTTATAATGAGTCATTATATAATGATTGCTAGTGTCATCCTATAATGAGTCATCCAATCTAATCCAAAATCAATCCATACCCCCAACTCAATACATATGCATCTTTAAAGGACTCCACACTATGTATAGTCAAATTCAAATCATGGATAATCATAAACAGGTGGATCGATCCCTTAACAAGATTTTACATCATAATAGATTCATGCAATATGTGAGATTTAAAGTCTGAACCGTCTACCATGATGCTCCATATCCAAAAATAGTAGCTTACCTTTTATGTCGACCTACTTCCCTTTCTCCCGAGCGGTAGGTGGCATACTTGCTCTTGGGACAACTTCTTAACAAAGTCGTGCATTCCCTCTTCATATGGCCCAATTGGTTACAGTTATAACGCTTGATCTACGAAAAGTTAACCATACAGTCTTTTGCTACATGACATCGGTTACACCTCCTCTTTTTTTGTCTTCCATTAGGTTCCTCGCTTTTATGTTTCCCTTACTGCTGGTTTACTTCCTTCCAAGGTTTCTCCTTAACTATCTCTTCATTAATCAAATTCAACAAGGTCACCTCAACTAATCCTTCAAACGTAGCTCCACATGGAATCTGATTCAACACCAACTTCTTAAGTGGTGAATTTAGTCGCTTCGCAAACTTCATTGTCTTCTTGCCTGAGGTATTTACCAAACCAAACCCAAACCTTGCTAGCTCATTAAATTGATTCACATATTCACCAACTGTCATGTCCCACCACTTCAAGTGAATGGCTTTCTCTAGCAATAGTCCATTTTCTTCTCCTGAGAAAAACTTAGTCTCCAATTTCCTCTTCATATCCGCCTATGTGATATTCTCCTCGTCAACCTTTGAGGTAACAATCACCACCATTTTGTTGCTTCTTCCTGTAGATGATAGGATGTCGGTTATCTCCTACTGACATCATTCAAACCTAAAAGACTGAAGATTTTCGCATATGTGTTCAACCATGTCTGCATCACAGCATAGAGTTTAGTCCTAACATGGGGCTTACCACCTAAACTAGAAAAGTCCCTACACAACTTTGGGAAATTTACAATCGGCGGTTGTTGGGAGGAACCACTCCTTAGGTAGTAGGTGCAAACACTGTGAGGTTAACAATGATCTGGCCTATCACTAGCATATATTGGCGAAACCAAATGGGAATGTTCATGCCTCAAATATCCATAGTATCGACTCTAGTGCAATTTCCAGTTCTGCTTCCAACCCATCAGTATTTTCCTTTGTTTCAGTTTCTGTCGAGTTACTCATTCTCGGCTATTTGGAAAATGAGATTCATTAGCAACTCCCCAATAACTAACAAAACGATGTGTACGTATGTACTCGACTTATATATTATGTATACATGTTTATAAAAATACAAATATGCTCTCTCAATACGTCTAATATCATATGTAATAACCTACTATTTTCAACCTTCAGATTTTAAGGCCCGAATCAACTTTGACACCATGAAAGACAAAAAACGGATCGTTAAATCATGATAATAAGAAACAAATAGATTCTATCTATATCTTTCTGGGTTCACAATGGAATGAACAATATATAATATTGAATAACCATATATTCAAACCAAACTTTGATAATATATACCCATAATCATAGATTCATACAATAAGGTCATCAATGTTGTACACTAACATACTATATAAGGTCATATGATAATATATACAATATATACTTAGGTAATGCCTCCGTCATCTGCACCTTCGACATTACCTATATCAGCTTAACTCCATAATCCATGAACCTATCGATTTAAAAGGTATCAAAACAATGTAGGGGAGGTCAGACATACGTTTGAGTGAGTGAAATTAATCTATTCCACATGTAATTAAAAAAATACTATTATAACACTATTTTTATCTACTAAAATATGTAAACATACCTTAACCTACTCTACATGAATTCAAAGAGTAATATCAAAACCATAGCATGGTTGACTACTTGATTAAGGTCATGTTACATCCAACTATATGCTGTACACAATTATATACTCAACCATAAGGAACAACCATTTTCACAATACTGAGGGAACAACCATTTCATGTATCGCTGAATGAATAACCATTTCCCAAAGCATTCATTACTATAATACTGAGGGATCAACTATTTTCTTCGAACAACTATTTTCTGCATCGCATGGGCATCACAAATAAATATGTAATATATCATGGCACAACAAAGCATGCCAATGCTGACTAAGCGTCAATATGAATTTGATATGATCACCGAACATCAGTAACCACATTAAACACATTCAAGTCCATTCATCAAACATCTAAACATCAATATTAAAATGTCTCGTCATGTCATAGTCTCGTCCAGGAGAGTTTCCTCAAAAGTAGTCTGAAACATCATGTAAAAGTCTAATTATGATAAACATCACACATTCGATTAGGCCCTGTTAGGTCTAGGTTTAACCTGTCCCAATAATTAGCTAGTGGTTAACCTTGGGAAACCAGTGGCTAACCACTGCTTACATAAAGGTCAATAGCTGCAAGTATCAGTGGTTGACTATTAAGTTCCAGTGGTCAACCACTACAAATGCAGGGTCAAAAATTGGTTGTGTATTTACGAACATAATGTATAGTCCAGGGTCGATGTTATTACTTTGTTTTGATTTGTTTCTTCTCTGTTTGTTTTTATTTCTCCCGTATTCTAATTCTTATTCCATTATACTGTAATTAGGACTAATTAATCATCATTTAAGGCTTATGTACATCCAATTTATCAAAATTTGGTTATAGGTCAACCAATCTTCATAAATAAATACTTTAGTTTGTTACTTCTTTACAATTTGCTTAATTCATCTTAATCGGTTGTTGTACTTTAATAATTTTGAGATTATTCTCAATTATAGATAAATAAAACAATGGTATTGTAATAAAATTGAATTGTACATCAAAGAGATGAATCCTACCCACCCAAATCAAATATCAAACTAAAATTTGAAGAAGTCTCTCTGTTGTCTAGAAAAGCATGCCCATAAATCGCTCTAATTCACCATGAATATGGTATTTAGTTGTAATCCTTGCTCCATTAATTATTTCGATATAAAGATTGTCCAATTCCATCGAGAAATGAGCGAGATATGTTGACTTGAACTATTGAGGGAAGGGGGAAAGAAGGAGATGATGATGAAGAAGAGAAATAAAATTTTGAAATCTCCTTGTACGTTGGTTTCTTATTTTATACATAGGGAGAAATATCTACTAGAAATCAAATTTTAATTTGTGGGTCAACCCGCTTCGACCTGTGTCATACCCGTAATATGTATCTCCTCTATATGATCTCCAATTCAAACATGTTTGTAGTCGAAATCGATTAAAAAAACCCTACTCTATGCAATGGTGTAACTCTTGTCATTAATTCCACAGCTTAAAAAATGACCATTTTATTAGTTAAATTGACCAAGATGCATTTTAAAAATTATTATTAAAATTTCGGGGTATTATAATCAATTCAGCTTTAAGTCTGCTTGGAATAGCATAAAACAAAGAGAACCATCCTTAACTTGGTGTTATCATGTATCTGCTTGGAATAGCATAAAACAAAGAGAACCATCCTTAACTTGGTGTTATCATGTATGAAATACTATTTTTCCCCTAAAATTTCCCCATATGTATATTTAGCAACAACAAAAAAGTCAAAGACTTTGAACATACTAAGCAAATGGACTAGCCGCTAACCGGCTTTTTGACCAAGCCGATTTCAACTGGACTTAGAAGGCCAAAATGAAGACGAGAAGAGCCACAAATTTGGAAACATGCTTGGAAAGGCTAAAAGATTGGACTCAAGAAGTTTAAAAGAAATCGGGGTAAGTAGACCACTCGGTACCGAGAGGTTTTTCTTCCACTTGGCACTTCCTAATCTCCTTATACTCTAAATACATCTTCAAGCAACCACAACAAAGTGCTTTTTCAAGAACATAGATGAGCAACATTAAGGATTTCAAAGAAGAAAGCCAAGAAAGAAGAAAAAGATAAGTGATGTCAGGTGAATCATCAGAAGGAACTAGATCTTCAGGAGAAAGAATTGGAATGCATCGAATTGGAGATAGGAAGGCAAGACGAATAAGATAATGGATTTTCACCCAGAAAAAACTATTGGTACCGAGAGGAACCTCTAGGTACTGAGAGGTTTTTATTGGAGACTGGGCCGGCATATTCACTCCTGTACACTTGAGTTTGCATCTGGACTTTATTCAACGTAGGCTCCTGAGTCTACTGGCGAGTTTCTTTATAAATACCAACTCTATGGCGATTGAAGAAGGGATTCACACTTTGCATCTTCTTCACTCTTATCTCCTTCCTCAAATATACTCTAGAAACTCCATTATAAAATTGAGATTCACTATACTATGGCCAGATCTGATAAAATTAGTTATAATCCAAAGAGAAAACGACAAATAACAAAGATTAAAAGTGGACGTAGGCCAGAAGATTTGCCGAACCACTATAAAAATTATGTCTCCTTTTCTACTTTTACCTTTTTGTTAGAATTGGTGCTTTCATCTTATGTTTGGATGTTGATGCCATTTTTGGCATCTACATTTTGGTGCTTTCACTAAGAACAAGCTAGATTTCACAACATAAAGCTTGGATCTAGAGTTTGGAAAAGATGAAGAGGTCTAGCACTAGATCTATGATTGGAGGAAGTCTACCAGAGCATTAGGGCAACCAGGAGGTGTCCTCAAATTCCAATCAATCCATCTACGTGATCAAAAAGGAGATAAATAAAATGATAAAGGAGATGCAAGATGGGATAATGATTCGACAACAGGAAATGCTATAAGGATTTTTTTCAAAGGATGTGACAACAAGGAATAGCCGGAGCTACTTGAATTCAGAACAAAGAACTACGAACAAATGCAGGAACATCTGGAGTTAGAGCGAAGCAAATTGGAACAATGCCCCCACAACCCAGACCACTCGGTGCCGACACCAATCCTCTCTGCACTGAGAGGAATATACTCGAGGGCAATATTGGATCGAGCTTAGGGCAAGCTAGGATGCCGAGAACCGATGACGATAGAGCCATAAATGTAGGACAGAACACAAGCATACAACAACCATAAGAATATGTGCCAGTGTTTCCTCGTAGAAATGGAGAACGGAATGAAGCCAATGATGCAAATCAGAACTCAGGTGTACAACCAGAGGATTATGTGCCAAAATATGTGCCAAAGTTTCCTCATAAGAGTAGAGGGCGGAATGCAGCTAGTGGTCAAAGACTTCCATTAGACGTCAATAACCGGATGGCTAAGATGATCAGAAAGGTAGTTAAAGGTGGACCCCTGGACCAGAGTTTGGAGGAAGTAAACAGGAATCCATTTACCCCTAACATCCGGAATTCAAGGAATCCTCTTGATTTCAAGCTTCCGACGTTGGAAATGTATGATGAGAAACAGATCTGATAGTTCATTTAATGAGAAACATTCGACATATGAAGGTGTTTGGTGCTTCTGAGGAGGTGATGGAGCGGTGCTTCCCGTTATATCTGATATAGCAACAATGTGGTTCAGACAACTGGAGAATGGGTCCATAAGCACGTTGACTAACCAAGTGAGTAAGTTCATAAGACAATTTAGAGTTCACATCTCCTGACCAAAGAATGGGATAACACTATCGAGCGTGAAGCAAAGGCCCGGAGAGACCTTGAGTGTAACAGCCTGGCTTTCTACGTCATGTAAATGAATAAATTTTATTAAAGTAAAAGAGATTGAATTCGAAATTGTGATGGTTATATTTTGAAAAATAAATGGTTAGCCAGCTAAATTTTATTTAATAAGGGGTTTTGTTTCAATAAATTAAATTAAACTAGTAAATTCTTTCTAAGCGATTTATTGAATTTAAATGAATTATTTCGATTGAATATAAATTATTTTGAGGTGTAAATAATTTTTATATGATTGAAATAGTTGAAAATTAAATTTATTATGTTATAAAATGATGATTGATAAAATAAAAATAAACGGATATTGAATTGAATGAAATTGGGCAATAATCGAAATATATTTAGTACAATGAAGTGTAAATGGATTTAAATCAAATTGAATTTATTTCAAAGAGTAAAATTTAAATTTAAATGCTTTAAAAAATTTGTATACATTCATTTGATTTTAATTGAACCCAAAATCAAGGCCTAAAATAAACTAGCCCAAGTCCATTTAGTTCGCTCTTTCGCCCTTTTTCCAGAGCTCTCTCCCTATTTCTTGATATGCCTAAACCCATACTCTCTATAGGAATTGAGCCCTAATTCTTCAATTGAAAATTCACGATTACAGACATTAAAAAAAGACAAATGAAATCACGATCAACTTCGACGTGACTGGAGCAAATCAACGAACGAAGATACGACGGCAAGTTGGAGTGCCACAATTCAACAGCTGCCGACGATTTGGGCATCGTCACGACCTAGGGAAGTCGCATCGTGGAGACTTCGATGACGCGAGGGATGGAATGTCGACTTAGGCATGGGTGAATCATGGTCAACCTGGGATGGAGGAAATGGGAGTTGCGGTGATGTTGAGGCTGCTGGAGTTTTGGCGATTGGAACTACCATGTGCTAGAGGATAGTAGGGTGGAAGTCGCGATCGACGTGGAGCAGAGGAGGTCATGATGTTGATAAGGGCATCGACGATGAAGATGTGAGCTGCTCTGTAGTTTTTGGCGTCGATGGTGATGTTGCAGATGAGTAGGCTAAGGTAGATGGTGACGTGAAGGAGGCTACGGTTCTGACAGTAACAACGAGGGAGGAGATTGACATGTAGAGGATGCTGGTTTTGTTTGAGTCTGGAAGAGGCAGCAAGGCTTAGGGTCGAGCGAGTTTCTTTTTCCCACATAATCTCGACGAGTTAATCTCACTCGTAACTATGCCTATTTCTATTTATTGATGCATAATGCCCTATTTATTTACTTGATTTGATTGGTTGCTAGATTATTGATTATTGAGTAATAATTAGATGTTCGAAAATAATTGAATGGAACTAAAAATTATTTAGAAAGGAGATTCTAGATTAATGGAGAATTTGAAAAAGGAATAATTTTGAATAAAATATTCAAGTGTAATAATTTTGAGGATTTTGAAATTGAGAAATTATTTTGGGAAAAAGATGGATGTTGGAATTTTGGATAAAATAAGGAAAATTTCAAGATTTGTAATTTTATATATTGATGATTATAAAAATATTTAGAGGATATTTGGGAAATGAAATTTGAAACTTATATTTATAAAATGATGAATAATTTGAATTAAAAGATGGAAAGTTTATAAAATGATATTTTGAAGTAAAGGGTAGATGAATGAAAATTATTTTATTTATTAAATGGAAAGTAACATTTCTTATGAAATGTGAAGTGAATTTTGGAAGTAATATATATTATTATTATTATTGATGGATTAATAGCTTAAAAAGAAGTGTTTGAAATAAAGAAGGATTTTAAATAATAATTTTGAATTTGTAGATTTTGATTTGCAAATATTTTGAATCGAGAATATTTTTGAATTTGAGATATAAGAGATATTTGGAAGATATAAATTTCTTAATAGTATTTCCATATTATTATTAGAGGGGAAATTTGTAGTGAAAATATTTTTAAGGTTTTAAAATTTATTGACGAGTTTAAATAAAATGTTTCTTTAAAACCAAATAAATTATTTTGAAATATGGATTTTTGAAATTAGATGTGAGAACCGATTATTTTAAGAAGATGAAAATAAATAAAAGTGAATTTTGATGTTAAATTAAATTGAAGTTTTATATAAAAGGAAGAGAATGAAGTGAAATATATTTAAATAAAACTCTCATCTCGCTAAATATTAATTGAGTAATATATTGATATGTGAATGGATGATTGTTGATTTCTTGTTACGAATGAGATGAAGTTTTAATTACTTGTTGTGTTGAACTATAAAGTAGTAAAAATGAAGAATAATGAATTACTAGATACCAACAATGAATTATTGGAAGCAATTTAAGCGAGAGTGACTTAATAAGCGAACTGGAAATTTGTTTGATGTAGATTAATTGAGGATGTTGTGTATATAATTATATTTCACCAGGCGCTATGGGACGTCCGTGTGGGGTGTATTTATTTATTTAACACAAGTATAATGTCGAATAATTCATTGAGGACCGAGTCTTTGATATTTGGATGTCGGTGGATTATTCTATATTATACACCCATATTGACCGATATTATTTGGATTTCCGACTTGACGTGCGGGATAAATTATATTGTTACTTATTTAAATTTAAAGCGGGAATATGATCATCTCTGCTTTTGAGTGGAACAAGGAGTACGAAGTCGTAACGAGGATGTGATGGCCAAAAGTATTCTGTTAGCCCCGTCCTAGCTAAACCGACCATGGGGTCGCTCCTCAGTGGTTGCGGCGACATGGCCCCCTCATCGTATGGTCACAGTCTGCTGCAGGGGCCAATGGGATGAATTTAGAACGAGCGAGGAGGTTGAGGATGGGAGTGAGGAGCAAGGAGGCGAGGAAACGAGGAAGTGATGTGCGATGTATTATGGAGCTAAAGACAGGTGATGATGCTTACAAAAATAATACGAGTTGGGTCTCCCTTTGCACCTGAGAAGCATCGAGACTTAGGTATGGACTTGGCATCTGGCAGTAGAAATAAAAACAGTAAAAATAAAATGAAGCAGTAATACTAAAATTAAAATGAAGAATAAAATGAATAAATCTAATACTGCTAATTAAATATAAATGAATTTATATTTGAGTTGGGCTATATGTGATATGTGATGTGTGATGTACGCGACGCGTGCGATGTATGATGTGTGATGTGTACGATGGATGTTTCGATGTTTGATGGGTGTTTGATGTGTTGTAGATGTTGTACAATGTATTATGGATGTTTAATTATTCCTTTGAATCAATTTCTTATTATGTTGAGTATATTATTCCTTAAGTTATCATTTATACCCTCGCCACTGAATCTAGACATAGTCTGACCCGTTTATTATTTATTTAATACTCGAGTCAGTCTGAGACCTTTCAGAAACGATGAGACCAGATTTGCTTATTGGGCTTAGTTGAAGGTTGTATTACTAGATGTCTTGTATATTGTGTATTTGGACTCGTGTATGTATATGATGTTAGATTTGATGTATTTGATTAATCTTGTATATATTTGAGATTCAATAGGAACTTGACTTTCTATATCCCACTCAGATTTATGTGATGTATTATATTTTTATCGCTGCGTTGATGACTCTGTGTTCTCTATGATTTATTTTATAATGTGTATTATTCTACTATGAGACATATTCAGTGTTAGTCCAAGGGAATATTCACGTGAGCTTCACCCACTTTACCTTATTCTCTGTATTACTCAACAGTATTTCTCAGTAATACTCTTGGGTAATATGGTTATAGAGATGGGGTTTACAATATTGGTATTAGAGTAGGTTTAGAACAATACAGAGTATAAGAAACATGAGTCCTGACCTTAGATGATACTTAGACTCATTGTCCCTACGAGTATGTATTAGGTTATTGTTTATGCTTAATTAATAGAAGCATATACGGTGATTACGGGGGTAATCACCTAGGGACATATTTATACTTTTTTTATTATATAGTATAGTGTATTTTTCTACTTATTATCGAGCACAAGTCTTTATATGAGAGGTAGAGGATTAAAGGGAGGTTAAAGAGGTATAAGTAGTTGGTACGATCAGTAGTGTCAGCATTGAAGGTGAAAGCTAGAACTCTGTGTGGCTCTAAAGTGAGAACGAAATTGTTCGGTTAGAGAAGCTGAAAAGACTCTAATTTCAATCATGTATTAATTATTTCACGATTTTAAATTGCAATGAGACGATGTGAAAAGAGTGGAAGGATTTAGTAGTGATCAGAGTGGCGTTGTAGAAGTGTGGTGTCTGCTAAATATTTTGATTATTTGGTTATTATGATTAGATGATTTATATTTTGATTTCTTTGTGTAGTTGTACTAATTAAATAATAAATTTTTATGTAAAATTTGATGTGATTAAAAATAAATATTAAGATGAGAGCTTGCTTGTATATTATTATAATTAGATGATTAATCATGTTGGGGATTTTATAAGTCGAGTATTTTTTTTGTACTCGATTGATTATTTATAAAACTTTTGATATAAACAAGCATATGTTAATTTAAAATCTTATGGGAATAGTTGTGTGTGCGCGTATGATTTGGAAGGATGTTTTATTAGAAGTTAGCAAATGTATTTATACAAGAATATTTGAAGTAAAATTTCATGTTATTTGTCTGTTGAGTGTTTAAGAATTATGGTCGATGAGTTTGGTCAACGTTACTGATAGGGATTCCTAAACACTAGAACGAGACTTATGGACACAATATTTTGAAGAGTAATGAATTATTTTAAAGAGAATAATATATTTTGAGTTATATTAAAAACCAGTAGTTGAAATAATATTCGAAAAAGTTTTGTTAATTATTTTAAAGAAATTAGAGGGATTTGAAGAATATTTCATAATGAGTAAATTATTTTGAGAATGGGAAATTATTGCTTTAAAAGAAGTAATATTTTTGAGGAAAAGTATAAGTATATTTTGAGAAAGATGTATCGAAGCGAAAGTGAAATTTTAAAGAAAACATAATGAGTTATATTTCGAAAAGAGTTTTAATTTGAGGAGAAATGTAATGAATATTTTGAGGAAGATGTTTTGCAAAGAAGCGATATTTTAAAGGAGTATTTGAGTTGAAGTTTGAAAAGAGTATGTGAAGGTTTTGGAAAAAAAATTTGAAAAAAAAAATGTTCTTTTGAGATGGTGATTTAGTAAAATTAAGATGGAAATTGTATAGTACTTTGAAATATTAGAAATCATTTTAACTTATATAGGTATATAAAGAAAAGATGATATATAAAAATTGTGTAATAGTTTGAGGTATTAGAAATCGTTTTGACTTGAGTATATGAGAGTAAGTAGTATTATAGTGAGGTAACGTTTTGTTTTGAAAAGTAATAAATTAATTTTTCTATATTTAAATATTTTATGTGATAATTGCAGCCATTTAGCAGTAGTGGATAGTTGTAGTCAATGGCAAGGCAATGTTAATCACACGGTCAACACTGCAGCCAATTGGCAAAGTAAACCGCTAGAAATTCATGGTGTGGTATTATTGCTAAATTAATAAATATGTTTAAATTTGAAATTAGTATGGTTGTGATGTTTTGCGATTGAGTGACTGCTATATTGTATGATGTTTGCGATTTTGATGCGTAACGTTTGTGATATAATGCATCATAAAAAAATTTAGATAAACGAAAAAAACGATAACTAGATTTTGATGCTAATAAAATGTATCGAATTGTTTTGTATTGAAACAAAATAAATATTATTCAGAAATGTTGTTATGAAAAATGGTTTAGAGAACGAAAAAAATAATTGTTTTGAAATAAATATATGATTTGAGGAAAAGTGAATTGATATATTGAAAAAGATGTTTTGAAGAAAAAAAATTATATCAATCTTCTTGGTGCTGTCAAATTTTTAAGACACCGTTTATCCTTTTAGTGTTATTACTCAGTTATCATTATCAAAACACAAATTGCTTTAATTAATTCATAATGTAAGCAATTGATAAAAAATAAATGTTTTTAACTGATTCTTATCTACGGTACATCTCATTGGCTAGTCAATTTTTTATAAGTCAAATTTCTTTGCAATTTGAAATCAAGATTTAGTTGCTTCATTGTATTATACATCTTTTATTAATTGATGATGTTAAATCAAGGTAAAGATGTATATGTATATTTTGATTTTAATGTTAATAAAAAATATATTGAAATTGATTTACAATGAAACAAGGAAAATATTATTTAGGAAAAAATTCGATGAACGTTTTGAAAAGTGGTTTTGAAATATTTGAAGATTTTGACATAAAGATGATAAACATAATTAGAAGTGATATAAGGTATTGTCAAAAGAGATTTGTAAATGAAAAGTATTGATTGTTTTGAAAAAGAAAATAGGAGATTAGACTTTGTACTAATATGACCATAACTTGTGAGCAAGTGAACTCATCTTGTCGATTCTTTTTCCGTTAGTTAGACAATTGCATGAGTAACAACTTTGTCATCTATCGCTTTCCAAATTTTTGTGGTTTGTGAAAGTATAAAATGAATGACTATATACACTGTTTGTTGTCCCGAATTACAAGATGCTCAAAACTGAGCCGAATTCTTTTGTTCATAACTTTTGAAACTTTTCTCAAATTTTGATAATTTTGCCCATTCCGGAGAACTTAAAGCATAAGGTACAACTTATTTGAAGAGTTTCGTAAAATTTTGATGTTTATTAGGCTAAAAACGTGATTTACAGTAGTGGGCCTACACTTACATAGCCGTTTCAAATTTTAACGATTTAAGAATTATCGCATTATTCTTTAGATGTTAGATGTTTTGATGATCTCGTAGTTGTTTTGGGAAAGCTAAAAGACAATACAACAATTCACTCCTTACAATCATTTTCAAATTAGTGATTTGATTTTTGAAAATTATGTCGAATGGTGACTTTAACAAGGATATTATGTTGTGTTTGATTTAGAAGTATGCAAGCTTGTATTATCTCTTATAAAGCTAATATTTGTAAGTGAGTTGAGCATAGGTGTTTTAGAGGATTATTTGGCCTTATGCGCAAAGATTGCTCGCTTTTGCTTGCATATGCATGCTTAATAATGAGATAAATTGCTTAAAAATACTAAATAAAGGTATTTTTATGTTATAGAGAGATATATATTGATATTATAGTATTCCCCGTGTTTTGGAATGCCTCGTATTAGGATGCCTCTTCAGAGATGTATATTTTATAATTATATTGTGTTTTGATTTTTTGGAACGCTCTCCGTACAAAGGAGACTATCAAAAAATTTCGACAAATCCGACACTTAAAATATTTTTTACAAATTTATCATATGTAAAGAATGGAGAGTCGTTATTTGAATCTATTTAAATTAGTAGCATACGATAAGAGGAGTTGAAGTGTTTGAGCCACATAGAAAATTGAGTAGTTGAACCTGACAGAAGAGCGATGAATACGAGGAAAGTTCAGGGTTGAGTTGTGTATGTCGACTTTCTTATAAGAAATTGCGATGATGCAATTTTCTTAAGGAGGGAAGTCTGTAACAGCCTGGCTTTCGCCATGTAAATGAATAAATTTTATTAAAATAAAAGAGATTGAATTTGGAATTGTGATGATTATATTTCGAAAATAAATGGTTAGCCGATTAAATTTTATTTAATAAGGGGTTTTGTTTTAATAAATTAAATTAAACTAATAAATTCTTTCTAAGCGATTTATTGAATTCGAATGAATTGTTTCAATTGAATATAAATTATTTTGAGGTGTAAATAATTTTTATATGATTGAAATAGTTGAAAATTAAATTTATTATGTTATAAAATGATGATTCATAAAATAAAAATAAACGGACACTGAAATGAATGAAATTG
Organism: Allium fistulosum; assembly: GCA_030737815.1. Classification (NCBI taxonomy): domain Eukaryota; kingdom Viridiplantae; phylum Streptophyta; class Magnoliopsida; order Asparagales; family Amaryllidaceae; genus Allium; species Allium fistulosum. The sequence continues at coordinate 210,580,714 of CM060903.1, forward strand.
GGCAATAATCGAAATATATTCAGTATAACGAAGTGTAAATGATTTAAATCAAATTGAAATTTATTTCAAAGAGCACAATTTAAATTTAATTGCTTAAATAAATCTATATATATTCATTTGATTTTAATTAAGCCCAAAATCCAAGCCTAAAATAAACTAGCCCAAGTCCAAGCCCATTTAATTCGTTCTTTCGCCTTTTTTCCAAAGCTCTCTCCCCATTTCCTAATATGCCCAAACTTGTACTCTCTATAAGAATAGAGCCCTAATTCTTCAATTGAAAATTCATGATTTCGGACATTAAAAAAGACGAATGAAATTGTGATCGACTTCGACGCGACTGGAGCAAATCAACGAACGATGATACGGCGACAAATTAGAGTGTCACGATTCAGCGACGGTCGACGATCTGGGTGGTGTCACGACATAGAGATGTCGCATTGTGTAGACTTTTGCGATGCGAAGGACGGAATGGTGACTATCAATGTAATGACCCAGAATTTCTATCATTCGAATTTGGAATATTCAATTGATTTTAAATATTGAAAAGTAAATTTTATAAGTTAAATAACTTATATTTCAAATATAGTGATTTATTTGATAATTAAATTGTTTAATTTATTATTGAAACTATTTAAATAATTGACTTTTGAATTTAATATGAATGAAACTGATTTATAAAGTTAATTTAAATTCTATTTGAATTAGAATGAACTTAGTAAACTTTTCAAATTGATTTAAAAGTGAATTAATAGAAATTGAAAATTACTTGATTTAATTAACGTGTAAAAATAGTCATTTTTGGCACTATCTTGGATTTTGACGAAACCAGTTTCATTGGATCCGTAATTGTGAATTATAGTATGCTATCAAATTTCGTGTCGATTGGACTTATCGTTTGGTCGTGCGAGTTCGAAATGCATAGAAATTAATTAAAGGAATTTTAATTAAATAATTCGATTTTGAAAAGCTATCTTCTGTATATGATGCAATTGGCTCCAGATATTATTCCATTATGTTTGGAATGGGAGTATAACATATAGAATGGCACGCGGCACGCTTCGTTTGGAGTTCGGAATTTTCACGGATAAATAGTGTCGTGAAATCTTCTATAAATAGCCCTCGTCTTCATTCATTTGTTAACCTAACCCTAGAAATAAACTTTACCCGCCATTAAATTATCTCCATCCGATGGCCATCATCGATCGGCGCCACTAGAAGCAAAATTTGCCAACGACTTCAACTAGGCAAACATAGAGGGCAACCATACGAACTCGATCAACGGATGGATCGTCGAACAGCGAGCCGAGGCGGGCGAAACAATGTCCAAAAGTTTCTCCAAACAATGTCCAACCCAAGGTCTCAGGAGGAAGTCCAGTCCTTTGGTATCTAAAATTCGAAACTCCACAAGTAATCAAACAACGAAGAAAACAAAACAAAACTTCCACTTTTGTCTACGCGTATCCATTCTAGAATTAAAACTATTCGAATGACAGTAGTATTATAAAGGGGGGTTTTGAATCAAAGATCCTCATTTTCAAAGCTCATGCACAAAAAGTCTCTGCTCATAAACCCATGTAAATTAGATCCCTATTTTGTTTTTTTACCAAACTGTCATCTTCCAGAAAATCGACTTAGCATCCTCTTCAGGGGCAAAAGCGGTATAAATTAGCCAAAATTTAAAAATAGAGACCTAATTTTCATAACTTATTCGGGAGGGACTTTTCTTACATCATCTTTCAATTTCAGAGAGTTTGACAGCCATTCCTTTTTTAAAGGTGATGTAACTGCGCTTTGTCATATCCTTAAAAGTCCATATATTTGACGTTTATGCTTCCACTTTTGGTGTTATTCATACTACTGCGTCCAAAATGCATAGAAATAAATGTATTCATGTTGGTAATCTTGAATGAGAATATTACAAAGTTAAGGTAAATTACGGATGATTAACCAAGAAGCACTGATAGATAAGGGTTAGCACCGAGCAAATGTATCTTGAGACATCAATAAACCTTGTGTAGGAAAGAGGTTCTGGCCTTCTTAAGGGGAAAAAAAAACCACACCGCAATGGTAAACTTTCGGTAATTTTTATTTTTACTTCACTTTTGAACTCTCTTAATTTATTATTACCACAAAATAAAATATAAATGTAAAATCATTGAGTAGTCTACCCTCTTTAAATCGAAGGAAATTTTGAACCTTGTAAGCGATTTACTTAGGAACAGTTTGGTTAAAGTTCCTATTAAGTTTCAAAATACACCAAACGTTCTTGCCAAAAAAAATATGTAAATTAAGTCCCTAGAATTAAGTTACTGAACAATTGCACATGAGGGAATTAGGGAAAAGAACAAACTTTAAAAAAAATTAAGCTGAAAGACATGAAGTTTTATTTTTAGGCTGAAGGACAAATGCTAATTATAATTAACATTATATTCAAATTTTACACTATACAAAATGCTAGTTATATCTAACATTATATTCAGTTTTATAATATACAAAATGCTAGTTATAACTAGCATTGTCCTTCAGCCTAAAAAACAAACTTGTTGTCTTTTTAGCCTAATTTTTTTTCTAAGTCTGTCCTTGTGCCTATTTTCCTGATTGCACATATATGCAATTATTTAGTAAATAATTGCACACATTTATGCAATTTTATCCAAAAATTGCAGACATTTCCGAAATTATTCATTGAAAAATTGCGGAAACAATTATTCACTGAATAATTGCAGACATTTATGCAATTTTTGGATATAATTGCATAAATGTCTGTAATTATCCATTGAATAATCGCATAAATATATGCAATTATTCAGTAGCTTAATTCTAGGGACCTAATTTATAATTTTTTTCTGGAGAGGAGTTTTAGTGTATTAAGTTTGATTTTAAGGAGATGAGCCTAACATTCACATTTACTTCTGTATATGTTTCATTCCATGCAATAAACAGATTTCATAGAATATTTACTAGCTTTAACAGAACCTATTTAACCTCTGTCTAAGAGAAACAGCTCATAGTGATTGTGAACATGGTTTTTGATGACTAAGCAATGATTTTGGTTAAAACTCACTAGACCTTGATATCTTTTTATTTGTTTGTATATCCATCCACTTGCAGCATTTACACGGAAGAAATGATACCCTATATATTCCAATATATATTTTGTTATCATTTATGTCCAAAGATCTATGGTGGATGGAAACAGAAAGGTGCGTTGCTGACATCAAGATTTATAGAAGTCAAGTAATGTTTAATTAAATTCACTTAACAGCCAATTATTCATTGACCTGTTGGCTGACTGAACAAAAAGTGCCTCAACTGAATTTTGGTGACTATATCTGATACAAAACTCCAAATCACGATTCCAATAATTGTGTTTTTAAATATATTTTCTTCCTCTTATCACAGTGGATTCTAATTGGAAAATCTCTTTCATGATACATGAAGTTGTTTATTCAAGTTGAAGTCGTTTGATTCAAGTTTGAGACTACTTTGAATAAAACTGAAATAACACTCGGTTGTTTTTGAGGGTGCGAGGAAGAAGAACGAGAGAGTAGATATGATCAAAAAAAGAAGTGAAGTTTTCCTATTACGAAGAAAGTTTATAAAGCGACGTTTGATGACGATTCAGAATGGATGTATTTTTTTTGAATTCAAATGGTTAAATCTATTAGAAATTACGACTCTTTGTAATAGTTACATTCTCTGCAACACATTATTTTTACCATGGTGCTGTCCTGCACTCCACTAAGGGACGAAACTCCCTAGACCCTCACTATGTGAACGGCTAGGTTGATCCCCGTCGACAGGGGTTGCCCCTAAGCAAAATTACTACCCCCAAACCCTTTTTGTGGCAAACAATTTGGAAGAACTTCTAGCAGTACCTTTACTGGTTATCTGGTTTTTTATAAAATCGGATAAAGTAAAGATCCAAAGTTTGGACCCTAGGATCCTTTTGTGCATAAAGAACAAAGTACTCAAACCTCCTTGGTCGTGATCTTCGCTATAGTGCACAAATCCGGTGTTGGAAAGACTTATAAACTTCCGCTACTTGCACGATGAGAAAGAATTTTATCCAGACAGTGACATCAAAACTAAGTTTTTTTTTCATTATTTCTAATAAAGCTAATGGAAGAGAATGTTTGATTATTTGGCAATAAAAGGTAAAGGACATCATAGTTCAAAAGCTAATGGGAAAAACATTGAAATTAATGATGCCCAAGGGAAGAAGATTTAAAAGGTAAAGTTGGAGGGCTTGGAGTCAGATGTGCTAATACAATTAGACTTTGTAATGCTAACAGTAATATCTACAATATCATTGGCTTATATTGCTCACTATATTATCGACAGTATCAAAGAAGCGTTATTTTTATTAACATAGAGGTGAAGATGGGACTGAACAAGAACAAAATTCTTTGGAACGGCTAGTTGGAGCTAAATAACTAATCACTCTCCTTCAAAGAGAATGAACTTGTACACTCTAATTGATTAGTTGAAAGTGTGGTAGATCAATCATTACCCACATGTTGTCAATGATTATCTATCACTTTCCAACAATCATGCGAAGAGTACAAGCACACTATTCAGGGTGTACTTAGCATTCCTCATTACTAATAATACTTTATGCTAAAATCAAAGAATAATAACTGAAGTTAAATTTTCACTATTTAAAATTAGTTTTCATTGGTAAAAAGTTAGCCACAAATAATTATGGACAATATGATTACTATACAGTTTAGACAGTAAATAAAGTAGCAGGATAATTCTACTCACTTTTACACGCATACCTTATAAAAATTGTAGTTAATATTATTCTCAATATTTACATTCAGTACCTGGAGTAAAAGGAGAGAGACAACAGAGTTAGGAGGTCCGAAATAACAAGGTCGGTGAAGTTAGGGCAGAGAGAAGTTTCTAGAAGCAAAATATTGAAATTTCGAGGATTCCAACATTATTTCGCTATATGACTAGTAAAATGTCTAAATTTCTTTCGGATCTTTAACCTTTTAGAATACTGTTTAAAATGGCAATTTCATCACAACTGTCTGTATAAGCCAACACTGACATGGAGCAGTTCGTATTCCGTGGTTATTAGAAAATAGCTTGGGAGAACTATATGAACCAACAGCTCAACAAAAAAATTACATCAACATTTCAATCCATTTAACATTAAGTTATTCACTAATTTTCCAAAATAATTGTAATACTATTCTTAAATACTCAGACATCACCACCGGCATTACATGCTTTTTTAGAGGAAAAATAAAAGTGTTTTTTCACAATTTAATATGACAACTAACCTGATGTGAAGTTAACGTACTTCTTTCATCAAGATAACCCAGCAATATCAACCACTGCTTCCCCCGATACATACTCATCTCCAACCAAAGGTATAGTCTTCCAAACTTTCAACTTCAATGGTTTGCATTCAGTAACTGCAAAATATGGACACAAAAATAAGTCCTCGAAAAATAAGTGACATAAGAAGGAACTAGGTATATTTATTGCCACCTCCAACGTCCTTGTTACTTTCTATGCATAAAGCAGCAAAGTGAGAACTCTCCAATTCAAAAAGTGCAAAGGCCCAATTTGAAGTTAAGCTTTCAGAAGCACCAGAGACATTTACAGCTATTCTTGAAGCCTGGAATACAAGAACTTGTGATATAAGGTGAACTGCCGGAATAAGAAGAATAAACAAATGTAATTACATCAATATTTACTCACATATCCAAAGTTGTGAAACTGCTTGCTTTCACTTCTTTGATATTGTATACTAAATTCTCTAAAAGGTGCTTCTGAAAATCCTCTGCCTAGAGCTTTGACATATGCCTCCTTAAAATTTGGAGGAAAATTAATATTATATGCTAATAATAATGCACACTGATTTAAATACCCAAAACTGTTTGTTAGCGTGCAAACTACAAACCCTAAAGATATTTTATATATGTTTAGTATTATACGAGTATATGTGCTACATCATCTAAATAACATTTACCCAAAACATCTTTTATTCATGTTGTCTTTGACCACCATACATTATTCCAAAAAAAGTCTACCAATCACAAGGAACATGAATGTCTTCTAATGTGAACGGGCATGGTGGAAAATAGTACGGATGCTAAAGCTGGTTAGATTAAAAAGTGATAGGTAATCTGGGATGTCACTAAACCGGAAATGCAAACATCACAGTACAACTATTCATGATTCTCACTACGTGCGTGTGTGCACGCATGTGTGTGTGATGAAGTGGCAAGGCAGAGAGTATATTATTTAAATCGGAATTCTACACCTCCATTCCTCTCTGATTTCAACAACACGTTCCGATTTAAATAATATAATGAAGTGGCAAGAGAGAGTATATTATTTAAATTGGAATGTGTGGTTGAAATCAAGGGGAAGTAAGGTGTGGCAGAAATGACATGTAGCCGATCCTTGCCCATACACACACATACACACACACATATGAAAATGTTGATGCTGGTTCAAATGGGTAGCAAAACTTCTTAAACTGCATTAGATGCTCCCGTAAAATGTTCATGGCTATAGATATGAATAAACTTACTTTAAGGGTCCATAGCTTTATGAACTCTTGCATTTGTCTTTCTGAACCAGAGAAAGAATGCAAATACTCGATTTCAGTAGGTGAGAAGAACCGGCATGCCAAAGATAGAATATTATTCCTCATTCTGCGCTGCTTCTCTTCTACATCAATGCCAATCTGTAATTTGAATATCATTATGATTTACTTCTAGAGAGGGTACCCGACTTGTATTTTATGTCATGAGAAATATGAAGGAATCATCACTATCGGCGTTATTCAACAAGGGCATACAGATAGTACCTGAGCTTCTATAGTGACGCCACATGCAATCAAAGATGGTGTATGTGAAATATTGAACTGTAGCGACTGTAGTGTACAGTTACCATTTTCCCACATTACCTGTGCATAAAATTTTTTGTAGACTACAGATTTTTGAGTTAAGATATACACCAAAAGAACATGTAGTTGATTTGATGCAATTCCACGTTACATTTATAATCAAAATTAATTACCTCAGGCTTTCCAAAAGGATTTTTTACGAACTTCAATGAATTTGGACTTGATTCACCATTGGTGTCTAATCTAGCAGTATTTTAAAGCATTATGAGTGTAACATTGTGTGATATATAGGAAGGAAAACTAGTAAAATTTATTATAAAAACATACATCTAGCTATAGTAGTACGAACCAATGCACGAGCTAATATGGCACTTTTTTGAACTTTATCTTTGTTCATTTGCAATATGTTCCGTTTTTCACATGGCGAGAGAAGTTTAACATAATGATTCATAAGAGAATCATCATTGACTTCATTGGGTTTCACATACCACAGGTGAGTTTCCCTGCATTGATATGAATGCCAATTGATTCAATCAGACTTAAATAAATAAAATAAGATCAGGTGCTGGGAATCCTGAAGTAAAAAGATTCTTGTTAATTATCACTAAGCACTATTCTAACATCACATTTCCTCAAGGAAGGGGAGGAAGACATCATTTATACCATGAGAAAAGGGAATATTTGGTATAACATATGGAAATCAGTGTGGTATAGAGTGTGGTTCAGTCGTAGACTGCAAGTGTTATAACAGTGTCACGTCATTTTCCTCAAACTATATCACATAGGCCGACCTATCTCCTTTCTAATGTATATGTAACAAGTATCAATGAATTGATGTGATTTAATGCAGCAGACGTTACACACATAGGTTTAACCACGGAAAATAGTCTCAATGTTTTTTTGATCCAAAGTCATGAAACTAAAAGGACAAGCCAACATAATAAGCAGAAGATGAAATATATTTTAAACTGGTAGGGGTGGTGTGAACACAGGATATAAATACAAGTCAGCCTCAAAACTGATGCTCACATGATGTATAAGCACAGTAGCTAAACAACAAGATGTTAACCACAAGAACAGTTCTTACACAAAAGCATGGCGTGAAAAAGTTGCCTAAGTGAGTCGTGTTTGAGCCACAACTTAAGATGCAAGCAAGGGCAAACAGCACTACAAATAGTTCCAACTCCCACATCATAAAGCTTATTGCTATAATTATCCGAACTAAATACACTATAATCAATGGATTATACAGCTAAAGTTGGACGATTAAGAGATCGGTTTTGAAAACAAAAATCATATATGTGAACATAAAGAATAAAAAAGGGAAAATAATAAAGAGCGATACCTAGGTGAGGGAAGGGGTGACGAAGGAAGGAACAAATTTCTGGTGAAAATATCGGATTTTGCCATCGGAGACAAAGTTAACAACATTGACGCCGTTGACATTGTCGTTTTATGGCGAAGGGAGCTGAGAAGCATATTGGTCCATTTTCTCCAGTGATTGCAAAAATAGATCGTACGTTCCAAAACGCGATTTGGAAGGAATCGCAGCCTTCCTGATCCAGAAGTTAAATTGGATACCCCTGTAAAACGTACGATCCTATTTCAGAACGAACGAAAATATTGAAGTCCAATGCTGAATCACGATCTCGATTCAAACATACTTAGGAAAAAAAAGGAGGAGGAGAGAAATGAGAGGGGGGAAAAAGAGGAGGAATAGGAAGAAGAAGAAGCAGCAGCAGCAGCCCTGAATTGAACACTCTGGGATTCGGAGCCAAGTTAGATTTAGGTATCGTTTATTTAAAATGCTAAATGCTAATCACTGATTGCACATGGCTGAATGTTTATAATATTGTTTGTTTACATTCTAATTAGAAATTTGTTTTATGAACATAAATTACTACTTTGACAATATTAACCTTCGAAATTTAAATTAATTATTTTTCAGTGCAAATTGTCATACAAAACACACTTGAGCATCTTATTTTATGTCTTATATTTATGCACAAACATAAAAAACAACAAACGCCTACATGTGCAAGTATAACAAAATCTACAATAACACGTCGAAAGTAGAAAATTTGATGACGTAAATATATTTTCTGAAAGATTGGCCAAGAAGAAAATATTTCATTATAATAAAACTGAAGCTTATGTTATGTTTGGATTATTAATTAATGTTTTCAGCATTATATATGTGTGTGTTCAACGTGTTGAAATAAGTGATTATAAAAATATCATATGATTTTTTCCAACTTTTCATAATTACTTAATATGATTTTCTGCGTATGTATTATAGATTTTGTTAAAGTTTTCGTTTATCTTAAATAGATCGGTATCGTTCAGCTTATCGAAATTATTTATTTATAATTTTTTCACATCTGCGTTACATGTTTCAATTTTTTTTCATTTTCATTCTTATTATCCAATTTATAAATTATCATATTTTAAATTCAAATTGTATGCAAATGTCGCGGTAGGTTGTCATCAATTTTTTTTCGTCGCTAGTTTTTAGTATATTTGTTTCTAGTGATTGGAGTCTGCACTATAAAACTAAAATAAAAAATAAAATTATCTTATCGTAGAAGGAGATAGAACTGAAAACAAAATTGATGTCATATTTGAACTTTTCTAATTGTTTGATATAATTAAGAAACTTTATAAAACGGTTACATATTATGTTGCATATGGGTATAATTGAAAAATGTGGTATAATAAATGATTAGCACTTACAATAAGCATTAAAATTTTGCTTATTCAATTAAGTGAACAAAAGAGCTTGATAAAAACACTTATTTCAAAACAAACAAGCTAACAATCACTTATCACTTATTTAATTAAGCATTCAGCCCTTTTTATCTCAAAACAAACATAGCCTTATTTTATTCTTTTTTTATTATAAAACCCTTGGTCTCCCCAAGTCTTGAAGCATCGGTTATAAGAAGCTTCGGAGTAACAATTTTGACCAGGAGCGGGTCTTGATTGGTTTAAACGAAGTGTTATTATAGCCAGTACATACTTACGAGTTTAACATACATTGGTTGTAAGAGTTTTCTACTAAAATAATATTACATATATATCTTCACGAGTGTTACGGCACGCGTTTCGCGCATGAATTGTTTTCTTTATAAATTGTACATGTTTAAATCAGTCAAAAAAATGTTTTTTTATTTTCAAGTAATATTAAGATTTGTATATTTGTAAAGAAGTATTTTGAATTTGTAAAGGAAGTTAATTTTAGATCCTATTTTTAGAAGCGTTTTGAATTTGTAAAGCATGTTTAATTGTTAGATCCTACTTTTAGGGGCGTTTGATTTTGTAAAAGAAGTTTAATATTAAATCCTAAATTTAAGTGATTAAGATTTGATAATATATAGAGGAGCGTTTTTGGTAGTTCATGGATACCAAAAAAGTATAACACCAAAGCTATTACAACTATTATTAAAGATATATATCCTTACGAGTGTTACGACACGGGCTTCGCGTCTGAATTGTTTTCCTTATAAATGTATATGTTTAAATCACTCAAAAAATGATTTTTTATTTTCAAGTAATATTAAGATTTGTATATTTGTAAAGAATTTTTTTTGAATTTGTAAATGAAATTTAATTTTAGATCCTATTTTTAGAAGCGTTTTGAATTTGTAAAGCATCTTTAATTGTTAAATCCTACTTTTATGGACGTTTGAATTTGTAGAATAAGTTTAATATTAAATCCTAATTTTAAGTGATTAAGATTTGATCATATATAGAGTGGTGTTTTTAGTAGTTCATGGATACCCAAAAAGTGTGACACCAAAGCTATGACAACTAGTATTAAAGACAAGAAAATAGGCACAAAGAAGAAGTTGCAAAAAATTTAGTCTCGGGGACAACAAGTTTGTTTTTCAGTCTGAATGACACATTTTAGTGTAAACAGAAATGATAGTTGCAACTATCATTCTGTGATTTACACTAAAAAGTGTCTTTCAGCCTAAAAAGCAAACTTCTTGTCCCTGAAACTAAATTTTTCTCCAACTTTTTCCTTGAGCCTAAAAACCCCAAAGATATTTATTCTTTAGTTTTGTAAAGATTAATTTTTTAATATGATTTGTAGGGGTATAATTGAAAACAAAAGTTATAACACTTCAAAATACCATAATGTGATGGATTGTGAATTGTCATTAAAATTATACTACACCAGTTTTCACCGGTTTTATAACCACCAACAAACGGTGTGAAAAAAACTTACAAGCATGGATTATCACAATACCTGAAATATAGAGCCGTCCAAAATCAGTCAAAATCGGCATTAAAAAAACTCGCAAGCAGAGCTTTAGGAATCGTTAGTGGGTTTTGTACTACCGATTATGGGAGGTTTTGAGAGTGCCCGTTTTGACCGTCAATGATCGTATAGATTTTGATTGATTTATATGAAGTATTGTTATAGCCAATTAATACATGTTTGAGAGTTTAATATACACCGATTTAAGAATTTTCCACTAAAGTAACATTACATATATTTATTCTCTAATTTTGTGAAGATTAATTTTCCAATAGAAATATTAAGGGTATAGTTGGGGAAAAGGTTACAACACCACAAAACACCCAAATTTAATAGGTTGAAAATTATCTTTAAAATTACACTACATCAGTTTTCACTGGTTTTATAGCCAACAATAACCAATGTGAGAAAAAAATATTACAAGCAAAGGTTATAATAACACTTGAAATACATAGCCGTTTAAAACCAGTCGAAACTGGTAGAAAAGAACTCCCAAGCAGAGCCTTAGGCTTCATTTGGATAAGGCTCTGTTTGGGAGTTTTATGGTAGTGGTTGAGAGGTTTTGAAAGAACTAGATTTGACCGTCAATGATTGTAGCGATTTGATTGGTTTACATAAACTCTGTTATAACCGATCAACACATACTTGGGAGTTTAACATATACCGGTTGTAAGCGTTTTATACTATAGTGATATTACATATATATCATTATATTTGTTCCCTGATTATGAAGGTTAATTTTTCAATATGATTAATGGAAGTATAATTGGGGAAAAAATATAACCCCTCAAAACACCACAATTTGATGGGTTGAGAATTGTCATCAAAATTACATTGCATTGGTTTTATAACCAACAATAACCGATGTGAAAAAAAACTTAAAAGTATGGGTTATCACAACACCCGAAATACATAGCTATCTAAAACCAGTCAAAACCGATAGAAAAAAACTACCAAGCGGAGTCTTAGGTTTAGGAAGGAAGATGATTCACGGGAAGTATAAAGATTTGGGTCTATCTCATTGATTGCTTTACAACATGTGCATTTGAAAATAAACTTCCCACCTGTTATTGTTATTATTAGGGTATTGTTAATGACACTTCAAAAATTGTTAAGGGGAGGTCATTTTTAAAAAAGAAAAAAAATTACTAAGGGGGTACAAAAAAAATTAGTCCCCCCTTAACATAAAACTATAGTCTTACCAAATTACCCTTGGTCATCATCTTTTTCCCTATTTTTTAAATTGTTACTACAGTCATCAATTTTTTCCTCCTTAATCAAAATCATTAGCCTGTAATTATGAAGAAATCTAGTTCTAATGAAATTTATTCACTAGAGAAAGAGACCAATATGATTCTTATTATCCCACCTTTTGGTCAAGGCTGGAATATCAACAAACTAGCTGGAAAGTGATGGATATCCGGATTGGAAATCGATTGGAAACAAGGCTTTAATCGATGTCGTCAAAATTTGATCGAGCTCCGATCAAGGCGGGATCGATTGGGGATGGTGATCAAGGCTAGGAGAGACTACGTTTCAAATTCCAGGTCAAAAGGAGTTCATTTGCTCAAGATAATTGATCGATTCGAACAGGACGTTCGTATCGATTGGCATGGATACGAACAGCGCGTTCGTATCGATCAGGTAGGAAGGCCAGATGGGTTTCGACTCGATGACAGTGGACCCGAATTGAACAGGTAAGCGCAACATGGTTTGTTTGACTCGATGCAATTCGAATCGATCAGGATGGAACACAGCAGCATACTTCGAATCAATACTATTTGTATCGATCAACACTGGACACTTCGAACCGATACTGTTTGTATCGATCAGCATGAGCGCTTCAAGTCGATACGAACAAAGGCATAGTCGATGGATACAAATAGAAGAGCGACCGAAGGATACGAAGAAGACTGGAAGCGATAGCAGATGGATGTGAATGAATGGTTACGAAGCCTGGACACGAACGAGAGGCGAGCGTGATTTCAGGAAAGAAGCAATCAACCCGGCATGAAAATTGGATCGAGCCTTGGAAGTAGCGCCACGTCACCAGCGCACACGTGAAGGACATCGATTCGAACACGATCGAGTCGAATAGATCGATTTGAACCAGACGAACTGCCAAAAGTCCCCATTTCGTATCGATCATAACTCGAGATTTACAAGTCCAAATACTACCAAATTTCACAAAAGCTTACGCACGTGCTAAAGAATGTCCACGCCAAATTTCGACTCCATTGGATGAAATCTTGATCGATACGAAATCCGTTCGTATCGATCACGGATCGGGCCGAAACTTCACGGGCTTGGTCGCGCGGGCCTACTCACGTGCCAGAAGGAGTCTCCCGAGATCTGAGCGAAATATCAGCCTCCTACACCTATAAATAGACCCACAGGGCATACAGAAAGGGGTTCTTTGGCTTCTGAACGTCCAAACTCTGCCTGATTCAATTTTGCACTCCATAGCTGCTGTTGTACACAAATTCTATCACTATAATCTACTGTAATCAGTTGTAACCAGCGAGGAAAGTCAATAAAAGATTAACTTTTGGAGTGGACGTAGGCCAGAGATAGCCGAACCACTATAAATCCTATGTCTCTGTCTGTTTCTTTCTGTTTTAAGTTCATTATTCTTCACTTTTTATCCTCTATATTACTTAGATCTGTGATCTGTGATCATGTACTGCTGATTTTTGTTCATACACTGGTGCTTTCACGACATTCGGGGTTTGTGACCAATTTTGGCGCAAACAATTCTAACTCAAGAAAGTGAACGTTTCGTTCAATTTGTAGAAATAAACAATGAAGATGTAATATTTTTATTTGCTAGGGTTTAGGTTTCATGAACGAAATCGTTTAAGAAGGAGAAGAGCGAAGTGAACGAATGGTAAAAAGTAAGAATTAATAAGGAACGGTAAAAAGTAAAAGGTTATAATTGACAATCTATATTTTATTTTATAATATAACTGTACTCCCCTTAGTAGTTAGATTTACAGTGGAGTGAAAATAAAAATTAACCCCCCTTAACAATTTTTGGAATGTCAATAACAATGCCCTATTATTATCATTTGAAAGTTAATTGGGCAAGGTTCCGTCTTTTTTATCTTTATGTTTTAAGTAATAGTTGTAGTGTCTTTAATGTCACACTTTTTTATTTAAATGTGAACTACCCAAATTACCTTTAGAAAAAAATAACAGATAGATGAACATATTTAAAAAGTCAAACATCTTCCATAATTGTCAAATCAAAGTTTTATGCTTACTTTGAGCTTAAGAAAATCATTCTTTTTTATTATCATCCTCATTACATCTTTAATAAAAATTGTAATATCTTTAGTGTCATAGTTTTATGGTGTAAACGTGAACTGCACAAAATACCTTTAAAAAGGAATAACAAATAGTTGAACAGATTTAAAAAGTCAAACTTTTATCCATAATTGCTAAGTCAAAGTTTTATCCTTAGAGCTAAAGAAAAGTACTCTTTTTACTATCATTCTCAATACATATAGAATATGAAATAAAATAATCTTTAACAACAGTTGTAATACCTTTGGTGTCACACTTTTTTGGTGTCAACGTAAACTACCAAAAATGCCCCTCTACGGTATTAACAAATCGTAATATTTCTTAAATATATGATCTAACAATTAAACTTGCCTGATAGTAACAAATCATAATATACCCTAAAAATAGGATCTAACGGTTAAACTTCTTCACAAATTCAAAATGTCCATCTATACTTAAAAATAAGATCTAATAAATAAATAAAATCTTTAATTAACTATAAATTCGTTGTTTATTAATTAATAATACAAATGAAATTCAAACTAACAAAAAAATTTGATGTTGCAACTTAGAATTAAAAGTTTAAATTAACTACACGTTATTTCAACGTAAAAACATGGCTAAATATTTATGCAAACCATTTTTTCTCGAACATGTTAATTATATATAATCTATAGAAAAATAATTCACGCGCAAGGCACATCCTATTATCACGCGCGAAGCACGTGCCCTAATGCTCGTATATTAGAATTACGGATCTTTAATGAGATCGGACAATTATGTTTTTTGATGGTTAAAAAATTGAAAATTTTATTCTAATTTTTTTTTATAAAAATGTGGCAGCGACACTTTTGGTTTCATAATTGTGTAAATCATTTCCCTTTTACGTGTGAAACTCATGTCATTTGTAAAAAAAAGAGTCTATTCCACGCGTGAAGCGTGTGTCGTTGCATAGAAATAAATAAAATCAAGATTTTTTTTATAAAACTTGTTTAATAATAACTGTAATACCTTTGTTGTTACACTTTTTTGGTGTATCAAAAATGATCCTCTACGTATATTATCAAATCTTAAAATCACTTAAAAATATGATCTAACATTATGTTTCCTTTACAAATTTAAAACACTCATTTACAAATATTACCAAACGTTAATGTCGCTTAACAGTAGAATCCAATAAATAAACTTTTTCTGCAAATCTTTCTTTATCTTTATTAATAGTTGTAATACATTTGGTGTCACACTTTTTTGGTGTCAGCGTGAACTACCAAAAATGTCCCCTATAGATATTATCAAATCCCTTAAAATTGGGATCTAACAAATAAACTTACTTTACATATTCAAAATATACCTCTACAAATATTAACAAATTTAATACCATTTAAAAATAGGATCTAATAGATAATTTTTTTTACAAATTCAGTACGCCGCTCTACAAATATTATTAAATCTTAATCACTTTAAAATATAATCTAACAAATAAATTTTCTTTACAATTCGTTCTTTATTGACTAATAATAGAAAAAAATTCAAACAACCAAAAATAACAGACATTGTAACTTAGAGATAAAAATTTAACCAAACTACACATAATTTCAACTAAAATATGACTAAATATTTATGCTCTATTTTTTGAATGTGTTGAAACATATACAATTTGTAGAAAAACAACTCACGCGCGAAGCGCGTGCCATAACGCTCGTTGATTAAAAATATAAATAAAATTCAAACTAATAAAAAAATAGATGTTGCAATTTATAAATAAAAATTCAAACTAACTACACACGCTTTCTGATAGAGTTTAGGGTATGCCCTAGGGGAAATTATGTAATTTGTTACATATATCTAACTTGATAACCAATCTTATTTAAAGTAAAAGGTGTTTTCTATTATATATTTGATATAATATGTTATATTAATTAATTAATTTAATTAAAAGTATATTTAATAGAAAATACATAAATGATATGTTTTGTGATAGTAGTTACAAAGTGTTGTAAGCCTGAGTAATTTATCACAATGAAACAAATATATCATTTTAAAAATTCCTAGTCAAGATGTATCGAGACTAGATATCGATACATCCGTTGAGACTAGAGTACGTAAAGCTCTCCAAATGTTGGGCAGTGTATTACTCATGACTGCTGATGGCATCAAGGGGTTATGTACTGATAGTTACTGGATAACTATGAAATGACTCACTTAATAGTTTTATGTTGGTTAATATAACTAAGGTCAAGAAAAGAATACCGATGAGACTAATTTACACAGTTCTCTTGACTTGAGAATACATTTGATCTTCAATGTGGAAACACCGGTTTGATTATAGTTAAATCATGTCACGACGTCTATCGAACGACTATAGTTGGGTTGAGTGGAAGCATTGGAAGTGAAACACTATTCAAGAAAGGATTCGTCTCCTAAGTTATATGAGTTTAATATCATGATCAACTGATGTCAACTCAAAGTCAAAGTCTCCGGCCGGAGCAGTCCGATTAATAATAATTGTTATTATTGAACCAAGCATTTTATGTTCGGACTATAAAGTTGAATGTGGACGATATTGGAATTTTGACCATTACCAAATTTCGTAAGTCCTAATTTGATATAGTTTTGATGAAAAGAATTGGTGTAAATAATTGTTACTATCGGATACCGCTTATAATAGTAAAATTGGATTTTACCAAAAGATATGTAAACTATAAATTCAGCCAAAATATCACACCACCTGCTAAGTGGCGTGTGAATGTTAATATTCGAATAGTTTGATATTAATCACTGACTGAATTTACATCTTTGAGTCGCACAACTGTAATGATGAATTCTCTGACAAACCACATGCTTTTATTAAGTTATAAAATGTTGTAAATTAGTTAAATTAATTGATATTTGAGAAATATTAATTATTATTTATTTGATGATTGGAAGTTGTTTGTAATTATTTTAATGCATTTATAAAAGTTATATTTGCGCGCACCGATATACAACGTCGATGTAATTTAAAGATAATTGCATGAAATGATTTATGGAAATTTGATGTCATTTGATGACATGACTTGTGGAAATTTGATGTCATTTGATGACATATCATGTGCAAAGAAAGGATCGAAGAGAGAGAAACAACCAAGAAAATTAATTAGAGAAGTTTTAATTAAAGAATGTGAAATGTTTCATTCTTTCACATAAAACATATTCTCTAGTTCATTGTGTATGTACAATTCATTTCTTTCTCATTTATTCCTTTTATTTCTCTCTCCCAACTTTTCGTGGCAACAAAAAGAAAATCAAATTTTCAAAATCTTTCAACTCCAAATAAAACAAAACAAAAATGGTTCATCCATCTCTTGCAAGGATAGGATGTGGATCTTGAAGATCTGAGGAGATATCATCATTCAATGTGTGATTTTTAGGCAATATCCTAAGGTGATCCTCTGATTTATATATTTGTATGTTTTATCATTTATATGTTTGGGTATGAATGGTTTATTGCATGCTTAATAGATTAATTTTAAACATGTGAATCAAATATTTTTATTTGGATTAACAGCTTGTTTATTATTCGATTCAACTTAGATCTGCACATGTTTTTCATCTTTTGTTTATTTATGTTAATATTGTTTATGATTTAATTCCCTTTTTATCACGTCTACTTTAATTATATATATGTTTATAATATCAATTGATTTACATCTATTTGTGCTATTCCATTTTGATCGTATGCCCATATTCTTAGCATTTAAGTTGTGAAATATTACATCTCATTTAATTTGTTGTTCATGTTGTTCTTATAGTTTAGATCTAAAATTTTACTATGAATTTATATGTACCTAAGTTGTCCTCTTTATTCTTGTTTGATACTATTTATTTATTTGATTTTATTTTTTTCAACTTATATAAATTACATATGTTGTCTATTCTAAATCATCTGAGAATTGAATATGATTTTATATGTTTTGTATTTGATTTTTTTTGTTATTGTATTCTTTTGTCAAAAAAACACAATTGGACTTTTGTGTAAATTTGTTAACTTCTAATTCTAACACACACTAAATCAAAAACTTCACATATTCATTTGTTATTTTAATTTTTAAACTAGCTTGCAATTAATTACATATATGAATGAATGTGTTGTTTTAATTTAAGGTTTAAATTTTAATTTTTATGTACAATCACAATTTTAATCTTAAAATTCTTCTTAAATTGAAGCTTGATTATATTTCTTAATTCGAGATTTCAAATTAGGATAATGGTCAAAATTTATTTTATATGCATATATGATTTAGAGTTTAATTACTAATTTGAATTGACATTGATTGAATGAGCAAAGGAAGGAGGAAAACGCTCCATCTTTCCTTTTTCATAAATGTTCATCTTAATTTCTTAACTGTCTTTTTTGTTAATATATGTTAACTTTTGTTAGTAAAATATCTTTCAATATATTATGCATTAGTGTAAATTGAACTTACATACACACATACATATGCATATACATATTTTACTATCACTTACACGTTTTAAAATATAATTTAGACAACAAAGACATGTATTAGTTCTACAGTAAATGTCATTAATTTGTCACTTAACTTAATTAATGAGAAAGAAATGAAAGGTTTTCCTCTCTACGTTTATGGCCACATCATATCCTATTTAATTATTTATGTTAAGAGAAAGAATTAAAAGTTTCTTTCTCTAACCTTTTACATATTTTTTTACATACTTTTATATGCTGCTCATATGCTATCCTTATCATTCAAATACTTGAATGTAATTGATACATTCATCATATTACATATTTACTTGAATTAAGTTCAAAACCCCTTTAATTACCAAATTAAATAAATTATTGATTTTATTTTAAAAAAAATTTTGCATAAGAACTAAATGTATTTACACTTCATATGTCAATTAATGATCCAAAATGGTAAAAAAAATTGAAATTCACTCATTTCTTCCACTGCGGGCTGGTCCAGTAATATGACAAATATTTGTGCAAATCACTTTCTCTTGAATGCGTTAGAGCATATACAATTTGTAGAGAAACAATTCGCGTGCGAAGCGCGTGCCGTAATGTTCATTAAGATTAAAAAAAACTATTGCATTGCATGGGAAAACAGATCTAAAAGCACAAAATACAACTCAAACAAAGATACAATTAGTTATCTAAGGAGGCCTTTCTTCTTTGCCTCTTTTAGTGACTCATATGATTCTGTTATGGATTTTGAAATACAGATCTTAACTAGATATACTCTCAGCATTGAAAGCCCTTTCATTTCCTTCATTCCAAATTGAAGAATTGAAACTTTTTAGGATTTCCAGAAGAGTTTTGGATCTTGGGGTTTTCCATCATGTGGCGTTAAAAATATTATATCATCCTACTTTGTTATCATTTGCAGGGTTATCAAACATGTAATTGGCTAGGATTCTCTTCCATGTATGCGCTAAATAACTACATTCAAAAATTAGGTGTGTTGTTGGTCTTTGAAGAAGGATTACATAGGAGACATATATCATTGTTTATTATCCCACGTTGTTTTTAGACTTTGTTTGAATACTACTAGCTATTATTTCCCATAGTAATGGTTGTCCTTAGCAGAGTTATCCATAGACTACATTTTAGCATGCCATGGAAAATTAGTCTTTTCATTATAACACGTGTTATTGTAGATTAAGGAGGTGGAAGGCTTCAGGTGTTTACTGGTCCAAAGGACTAGAAGCTCTGATAATTGCAATATGTTTGCTAAAATGCTTGCCCACTGATCTCTTACAATGGGGAAGCTAGTATAAGGCGGTTTGACATTAAGGTTGGCGATACAATATATGGCAAGAGCTTCATATGGGATTCCAAATCGGGCTTTAAGATTGTATTCAAAATTGAGTCTAGAATCAGACTAGAAATAGCTCAGGGAGATGTCCAAAATTTCAGGGAGGGATGTAGTGTGATGTTGCATTGGATCAAAGGTAGGAACGTGTTCCCATGATTTAAGATATTTCTCCAGAACCAGCTTGAATTTTGTGGAATTTGCATTGTCCAGAACTCCTTTTTTATTGAGATGCACTGTGATACATTGGTATAGTAGGTTTTGGGAATATGAAAGAATGTGGTTGAAATGGTTAGACAGAGCTACAATGTTCCATGCTCTGATATTAGTCATTCCAAGGCCTCCTTATTTCTTGGGGATTCGTATTTTATAAAAAGCAATTGTGATAAGTTTCTTGGAAATGGGTTTCCATGCTATAGGAATCTATTTATTGCTCTATTGATCATACCAACGAGTTTGACTGGAAGAATATAGTGCCTCATCTAATACGTGGTCATTGAAGCAGCAATGGACTAGACAATCACCAATATATCGGCTTGTGAGAGCTTGTTGTTTGGTCATGCTGACAATCTTTGGGTGATCTTTTCATAGAGTGTGATACATTTGTCTATAGTTATTATATAGGCGATAAAGGGCATTTCTAGGTATATTATGTCTCTAGGAATTTCATGAAGGGTGGATAAGTTTACGAGTTCATGTTTCATTTGCTGGTTGTGCCCTGCATTTAGGATGTTAGACTCTACATATTGATCTTGAACTCAGTCGGAGAACGGAAGGCATTGAGAGTTTGAAGGATGGAGCTTATGTTTAAGTGAGAAGGTTTCATGAAACAAACAAGGACAAATAATAGGTGGGTTACTAAGGGGTCTTTGCATATTGGGTGGAGTTCGAGCTTCTTGCTTTTTTACTTGCTCAAGCAGCATGGTGTTTAGACATTCCGTGGTAAGAACGAATAAATATCCTGATATTGGATCTCCTTGCCTTATTCCTTGTGCGCTTTTAAAGAAGCCAAGGTGACTACCATTTCTGGAGATAGGGAAATGAGGGGTTGATATACATGTAGAAACCCATGCTATAAATGGTTTTGGGAAGTTTATTCAAGAACGAATGGTTACAATGGATTACTAAGAGATGGTATTAAATGCTTTTTGAATGTCTAGTTTGATCGTACATCTAGGAGAGATTGTGTTCCTATCATATCTACAACTCAAATTCTTCGCAAGCAAAAAAAAAAGACCGACCAATGCTTTCCAACCTCAGCTCAAACTCAAGCCATTCTATAACAACTAGAGCGAAGAAAAGGACGGGCCGGCTAAACCTTCTCAATCGCCCAAATCGACCATTACAAGCAAGCAAGATAGCATTGAAGGTTGGCACGAGCCAAGCCCTGCCCAAAAGGCTAACCCAGCTATTCAACGGTTGGCTCGCCTATACCGGTCTACTCCTAGACCAAACCCAAGATGGCCTATTCGTTTAGATGGCTCCAGATGGCTAACTCCTTTATCCTGGCTCGGCTCAACCATGAAATATTTCTATCCCAGCTCCATCTTGACCCACCATTGGCCGATCCCAAGCAGCCCATCTCGTCATCGGAAGTTAGACTCAACACCAACCTCTAGTTTGCCATCGACGGTCTCTAGTGTTGCTCTCATCAAACTCCACGACAGAGCAGGCCGTCATTACAAGCCCGGATCAACCACTAGTATCTTTCATAGTAACAGCATACAAGCCAAAGCAGCCAGGCCTCAGCTAACAAGACTGCCTCACCAACTCAAACTCATCTTGACTTGGTTTACCTCTTAGCCTCTAGCGACATTCAACTTTCCTCTGCAAGGGTTAGTTTCAATCTACGAACAAAAAACTTCTTTCATCTGTCCTACCACACAGGCATGCAAAAGTAAATAATAGGCCACACCCCTAACTATCCTAGCTTCTGTAGCAAGGCGACTAAAAGCAGACCTACTCTTATAACCTTCCAGCAACATACCCCTAGTTGCTTTAAGGACTACATTAAGATGGCTAGGAGCAGACCTAATATTGTAGCCTTTCAGCAGCATTTGAGGCATAATGAATGCAAGGTATGTGCCCTTTACGGCTTCCTACTGGCACTAATCTCAGCTGCATGTTCACATTTCCTTTCCAGCTGTCTTCCATCCAACCATGCGACCAAATCAATGGTCGAGAGGGATTACCACCTATTTGCCAGCTCAATCACAACCATTCATTACCTCTTACAACCACTACAAATACTCCATGCATTTCAACATCAAAAGGGTTCTTCTTTCAACTTATTCCACCCACCTTAGGTTGGCCACCTTGGGTTGGATCTTGACTTTTGGACCTCTACTTCCATGGGTTCTTCTTTAACCTTTTGGTTTACTTCGAATGGTTGGATTTTAGTTGAACTCAAGTCATTACCTCAACTCAAAAATTCTCTCATAGCAATTTTAAGCCCTAAGTTCTTAAGATTAGCTACTTTTAGTCTTAAGTTCCTTGTTCCTTATTATTCTCTATAATGCCTTGTAATTGTAAGAGGGAAATATAATAAGATATCTTCATATTAACGTATGCCAACTTAGCCGAACCACTCTATACTGCGTGTTATGTTATGAAAAGCGTGCTTAAGTATCGCTTAACTGCTAAAATACATGCACAACGCTTTTTTTTGAAAAAGCAAAACGATTAAGCGATGAGCGCTTAATTGGTGCTTATAAGCGCTTTGCTTAAATTTAAGCAATGCTTAGCAAAAAAATTATTATTTTTAAAATAAGAAGAATTAGGATTATACCACATTCCTAACAAAATTTTCTCATTTTTTATGATATGGATCGATTTGCATTAAGATATGATTATTTTATTTAACAAATGCACACAATTTGTACTTAACTCGAATATGCTAACTTTTAGTGAATAGAGAAAGTCAAATCCAACTTTTAAAACCTATGAATTTATAGGTAATTTCAAAGTTAAACTTTAGTTCTTTATGATAAATTTGTGCATACACCTATAATACACTTGTAAACATGTAGTATACTTAATATAAGCTCTTTATAATAGATATATATGTATGGATAACGTATGTAAAAAATTTAAGTAGCGCTTAAGCGACATTAAGCGAAGCGAGACTTTTATTGCCTTGCCTCACTTAGCGCTTATTATAACATAGACTGAGTGTCATTTACTTTCACTTGCTCATTTTCAGTTCTAAGGCTAGTGTTAGTTAATAACCTTTGCTAATGCAAATGCCATTAGTACAATTTCGATGTTAGCTAAATTTCTAGTCAACAATATCCTCTCGTCACCTCTTGATTGAGGATGATGTTATCACTTATCGACCATTGGGGGAACAAAAGCAGTTTGGTTGGGAGAGGTTAGACTTAGAAGTACAAGTTGGAGTCTAGAAGCTAAAATTTTAGTCATGCATTTATATGTTACGTTGTAGCAAATAATAGACCTGAATTCAAAAACAATAGAGGGAGATTCAAATTTTGGAACTAGGGTTAAAGAGATCATCTTCTAAAACCATGCAACCAAGAAATTTCACTTTCTTCTCCCAAAATTGGCACTTTGAAAATTTTGCTTCTAGTTGATGTTGCATCGCTGTCTCCTTTATACAAACACAATCTAGTTCAAAAATAGCATGAATCTATCATGATGCTCTCGGAAGATTCAATACGTCAATTTTACATAGAAAGATGGCACGTTGGTTAGGATAAAAAGCATGAATAACCATTTATGCAAACAAAATCTAGTTCAAAACATCTTCAACAATATACTCTTCTTGGCCACTCTCAACTATGTAAACCAGTTGCCAAATCCAACTGCAAAAATATCTTAGCCTCACTTAGTTGATTGAATGAACCTTCTATTTGTTGGAACCGGGTCAGCCCTTAGTGGAGTTAAAGGGTAAATTTCCAAAAAAAATCTTTATTGGATCTTTAATGGGCCTATGAAGTCTAAATTCATTTATAAATTTTCTAAGTTTCTTTTAAATAAAATCAATATTTTATTTTATTTCATATAAGTAAAAGGAGTTTTAAATTTAATCTGAGTTCAAATATTGTGAATGTATCAAATACATTCAAGTGTGTATAGTGCAAGTGTAATATATAAGTAGTGTACATGGTTAATATATATGTATACAAGTGTTGAGATTTACACCTCAAAGGACATATTTGCCCTTTATATATGCATTTGTTGTTCATGGTTTATTTTGAAATTATATAAAATAATAACATATGTGTATATATAATTTACTTATATTTACTTATGTATAATATGTTAGAAAGTTTCTTACCTAATCAAAAGTTTATATGTATTCAAAAGGACAATCAATTGTGTTAAAGAAAGCAATCAATAAGAAGAGGAAAAGTTGGAGTAGTTATCTCATTTCATTAACTTATCTTTAATGCTATTTCAAAACAATTTGAACACTCAAACATATATGAGTAACTACAAACAATGTTTTAAATTAAAATAACGTATATGTGTGTGTGTGTGTGTGTGTGTGTGAACTTTGTTATCTATTACATGTTTTAAAATTGAAGTAGCAAATTGAAATCTACTTTAAATTAAGAAGGATTCAAAGGGTTTATTTATAATATTTTGCACAAAAATCCACTTATGTTTTTTTTTCTTCTACTTTTTAATTGAAACAACTTTTAAGCAAATATCAACAACAACCAAAATTTTGTTCAAAACATCAAATATATGAAACATGTATTCAAATCTTCAAAATTATTTAAAATATTTTACATATATAGTTAATTTATGTTTGTGTACATAATGAGGTACAAAATACATCAATTAATCAGATTGGTTTTCAATTCAAAATTGTTTGTTTATGTATTTGCCTTGTTTATAAAATAATAATTTCTAAAACAATGACAAAATTAGATTGGATAAATAGGCATTAAGCATATATAAATTTATTGTGAATAGGTCTAAACTATACTTACAATATGAATATATAATGAAAGGTTGTAGCAAATGCATGATCTATTATATTATCATGATGAATATATAATCACTTAACATACATCAGATCTGAACTTTAGGTCAATATAATTAACAAATGATGAGAATAGATGTATCATGTATAGGATTTAAACTTTATTAACATGGTGAATATATAATAAGGTAAAATTAAAATTACAGATGAACCCTAAGATTTGCACCTTGAATAAAGAATAAAACTTCAATTCGATTGAATCAACCTCTGGATTTTGCAAGGATCTAGAGGTAAACACCACCTTGAATGTTATTGATTTTTTATTTGAATTTGTTTTAGGGAATGTTTTTTTCATGGAGCCCATTAAAAAAGAGGAAGAGAGCAAGAGAAAGAAGATAAGATGTTTTAGTCAGGAAAAGAATAGCGATGGACTAAATTAGAATATGTTTTAAAGGAAATATTGAAATCTTTCAATTTTCCCTTTTAAAACCTCTTTATTTAATTCCTAATTAAATCCAATCAAATTCTTTTCCTCCTCTTCATATTTTCCACAGAAGAAATATAACTAAAGAGGAAAGGACAAAAATTATTTCATAAATGAGATTTAAGTGGGTCACAAAGAGGAGTAAAAGTTGGAGATTTAATTCCTTCTTTTGATTGCTCCTTTGATTTTCAAATAGCTTTTGAAAACCCTTCCCTTTTTCATCATGCATGTTGACCTCAAAAAAAAGTTCCCAACACAACTTAGCATTTAATCTATTTAAATCCAATTTAAATATTTTATCGATATTGTGTATAAATACGCGTGTTTATAACTTTTATATACGCACTTTATTAAATCCTAATGATATTCAACCAAATCAAATAAAGTTTAATAATTAATATTTCATAAATATAAATTAATTTAATTAATTTATAACAATTTCTAAATTAATTGAATGGTGTAGTTTATTCAAAATATTCATCATTATGGTTGTACGATTGAAATGTGTAAATTAAGTCAGCGACTAATATCGAACAATTCGAAAATTAAGGTTCACATGTCACCTTAGTTAGTGGTGTGGCATTTTGGCTGAATTTATCTCTTGCACGTCTTTTTGGTAAAATCTAATTTTACTTATAATAAGCGGTACTTGATAGTAAAGATTATTTAGACCAATTCTCTTCGTCGAAACTATATCACTTTGGACTTATGAAATTTTGTAATGGTCAAAATTTCAATATCGTCCATATTCAACTCTATAATCCAAACACAAAGTCCTTGGTTCAATAATAATAATAATTATTAACCGAAATGTGTTGGTCAGAGACTTTAACTTTGAGTTGGCTTTAGTTGATTATGATACTAACCTCATATAATTGAGGAGACAGATCCTCTCTTGAATAATGTTTCACTTTCAATACTTCCGCTTGACCCAACTATAGTCATTTGATGAACGTACTGCCAGAGTTAACTATAATCAAAATGGAGCTTTCATATTGAAGATCGATAGTTTCTCAAGTCAAGAAAACTATGTAAAATTGTCACATTGATATTTTCTGTTTGACCTTTGTTCTATTAACCAACAGAAAATTGTTAAGTGGGTCATTACATGGTTATCCAATAATATCAGTACATACTCTAGTCTTAATGGATACATCGATATTCAGTCTTGATACATCTTGACCATGAATATTTAAAATGGTATATTTGTTTTCATTGTAATGAATTACTCATGGTTACAACACTTTGTAACTACCATCGCGAAATATATCATTTATGGATTTCTATTAAATATAATTTTAGTTAAATTAAATTAATTAATATAACACATTATATCAGGTATAGAATAGAAAGAAAACACCTTTTATTTTGAACAAGATTGATTATCAAGTTAGATGTATGTAACGAACAACATACCCTAGCACATATCCCTAACTCTATCAATCTCCCACTTGCACTTACAGTTAATTATGGAATCTTCCAACTTCTCCAGTCGATTTCCTTAAATCCAATTGGGTCAGTCCCTCCGTGAACGGGTATTCATTTGTTTTAATTATCTACTCTGTCAATCAACTCCATCTGACGCTGATAAACTGTTTTATCCCGTGGAACAATTTAGAGTATGTCTCTCGACTTCTAGTGAGTTCTAAGTTCTGTTACGAATTATATCGTGACATTATTATTATATAACAATGTTATGGGGTTCTCATCATTTGGAATTATCTTAGCTCGGTTATAAATTTATGCATTTATATTTATATACGATGCTTTTACTGCAGCGCTATTCAAGGCGTACTTATCCTTTTTCATTGAATCAGCCATTGTGTTTCATTAGAAACATTTCCAACTTAGATATTCTTAACTTGAATTTAATATTGACATATTATACTCAATATCACTTATGAAGTTTCAGTCCGAACACTCTTTCATAAGAAGTTTGTTGTTTAGGTATATAACTCTCTAGTGTTTCGTGAATACACGAGAACACTCAAAACTGCCATTTAGTGGTATCAATTTGGATTTGATATTTGCTTCATGTATCAAATACATAAATAAATCATGATATCATAGACAATATAACATGTATTATAATTCATATTGCCAATGCATAAGGAATCCAACTTATATGTTTCATATTAGACATTTTAATAAGGTGTTTTTGCATATCGTTTGGGACATTCCCAATATCTTTTATACTTACTATAAAGGACATCATTTACAAATCCAACGTCGAGTATTAAAACAAATAAATCTGATTTCAACACAAGTACCACGTTAACAATCAATGGTGTGTTATTTACTTATAGTTTAGAAATATCTGTTTATCTTTTAATGTTCTTACTTATGAACACACGCTTCCCCTATATTTTGACTGATAATCAAACTATTTGATATTTCTATCAAAATATTTATTCAATTACGATGTGTATAAAATGATACTTTCTATCATTTCTTAGATCATATACCAAAATCCACAAACCCAATATCACTCCCACTAACTTCAAGACACTTTGGTTGTTATATACTAATAGTCTATTCTAAATCATTATTTACAATTTTCCGTTTTAGAACATATGTACCAAATAAAGCCATACTAAGAAATAATTTTGTGAGTAAATCTGAACCAACTTGAGCACATCGAATGGTGAATCTGTTACCTTGATTTCAACAATTGAAATTCACGGTATCATTTTTTTTCAATGTGGCTCACGATATTCCAACTGCATTTGTCTTTCTCTTTAAGATGCATTTGCGGCCAATGGATCATATCTCTTCGGGTACAATTACCAAAATCATATGTTGATAAAGTATTTGAAATTTATTTTGGATCTGTGCATTATACCATATCATAGAGTCAATACTCTTATTGGTTTAGTTAAACAAACAAGGATTATTTACTCTTGACATTGACAAGAAACTCACAGTTACTCTTTAATATACAAGAATAATCATTAGAAGTTCTAATGTATTGTGTTCATTTATGTTCGACCAATTTCATTTCATCCCTTCTAATCATTTTTATCCTTGGATCATATCCAAATTTATTTATGCCAATAATTTCTAAAAGAAATTCCTTTGTTACGAAGTTGATATTTCTTGACACATCTTGACACAACGGTTTTTTCTTAGTGCAATGGGATGATCATTTATCGGCATTTTATAATTTCCTTAGATAAAACTGATTTTGCATTCGTTGATAATATATTTGTGTTCACAATATAAATTAGTCATCTAATTACTATTATTCCCACACTTCTCTTGGGACGATTCATACAAGATCCCTATGTACAATTATCACGTGTAGTCTTTCGACTTGCACAACCCGCCAACTCCTTGGCCTAGGATATCTATGAGTATATTATAAATGCTAATCTCATATGGTTTGTAAACTATTCTTTTATGATGTTAGTTTTGACCATGTGTACTACTCTTAAGTACACACCTTATTGAAAGAGTTTGACTCAACTTCACTCATCATTAATCGTGCTTTGTCCAATAAAGTTCGATTACTCCTTATCAATACATCATGGTGTATTATAGGAAGGAGTGACTTTTGAGATTGAATCTTTATTCATATTAGGTACATATGGATCTCTTTCTAATATACTCACCTATTCGATCAACTCGAATCATTTATGTTGAATGTTTTGTTATTTACTTTTGTCTTATATTCTATGAGCTTATCACAGCCTTATACATGCATATCAAATGCATATGTTCTTGTTTGTGATAACTCATCGGTGAATATGATGAAGTACGTGGAACCGTTTTAGTATTAATAGACTTACGATTACATACATCTATATGTATCAATCTGAAGAATTCGTCGACTCTTATGACGCTCCCACTAAATAAATGGATAGCCCATAATTTTTGGGATATAATTAACTAGTATCATATGATTCATAATCATACAATAAAAATAATTATTTCTCAAAATTACGGCTCGGTCTATAATACTAAAATAATTGTAACTTCAGTATTATCCGGTGCATCACTTTTATTGTGAAAACAAATACCACATTATAGTTTTTATTTCATAACGAATATGCATGATATTCATATTGAAATATAACTATGCATATTTTTCAATCGACATTGAAAAATTGTCATTACTTCATAAATAATGTTCGATATGTTTTATGAAAACTATTTTCGTAACTGGATGCAATCAATAAGTGTTATACGGCATGCTCCCACTATTTTATCATTACTATAATAGCATACAAAATTTGGAGGTTTATAATTCACTTGATATAGATTATTTATTTCATATACTACAACTAGTTTATAGTCGAGAGTTCTTTGATCGAATATCTTGAACTCAAAGAAATAAATCTTATAGAAAATAATTTTCTATACAAAAGTACATTTCAAAATAGAAATCAAGCTTCTTATTTCAATGTTAAGTATCAATCGTTATTATTACAATTCTCATTTTCAATGTTTCTTTATAAAGCAGAAGTGACCATTCACTCTCTTCATCTTAATTCTATCTTTAATCGCATCTACTCTTGTACATTCGTTTTTCTTTCTAAATGGTTAAACCATTCAAAAGAATATCTATACTACAATATTATAACAAACTCTTTACAAAAGCACACTCGAACATCCTTAACATTTAAGGACGTCAATTATGTTGCACTTTGTGTAAACTGATTAAGCTGACATTTCAGCAATTGGGTTCTTAGATTCATGTAGTTTTGGTTTGTATTACATTTAACACATCAATTAAATCAAATACTCGATCTTGCATTATGGTTTATTTGATTATTTCGGATGAACTAATTTCATCAAAATATCATACATTACGAACTGTGATCATTCACCATATAACATTTATATGTGTTTGTATATGGATTAAATATTCATAGTCTTATATTGCTTTTGAGTTCAGAACTCATAGAATGTAATACATTTTCTCAACCAAATAAATAAGTAAGCGGCCAAATTTTGAACATATTAAGTAGTTGTAAAACTAGATACTTGCATGGGTGTAGAAGACATTAACATGCAAGAAGCATTTAATAGTAAGTATATATTATATTTTTATTTGTCAATATTCAATTCAGTTTAATTGTATATCTTAATTGATAAACATTTTTTCAATCATATTAAATGCATAAGTTTATCAATGTAGATTATTATAATATTATATAGCATGTATTCTTACAATTTTAGAAAGGTTAAATGTTATCATTTCATTTTTCTAAAAATGGTCCCATTGGTCTTTTATGTTTCACCAAATTCTAAGTGAAACATAGAAGTCGACTTCACTAGTGGGTGTTAGGACTCGTATGCCTTGGGATTCTAACCTTGAGGAAAGCCTAACAAATCATAGGCCTGCATATGATAGATAACTCCTTATCGATTGTATCATATGCAACTCCTAATCCATGGTTTCTTGTCCTAATCCTACCTTTACCTTGAGGAAAGCTCAACAAGTAAAGTGGGATTACTCACTCAAACTTATCATTTCGCGATGGCATAAGTATAATGCACATACCTTAAGGAAAACTCAACAAATATGTGGAGTTATCTTACTCGTCTACTTAATATATTAATAGTACTACACATAATAACCCTAGCTTAAGGAAAGCTCAACAATTAAAAAGTATGCAAGTAATCTATTAATATATAAATGATAGAGGATAACTTTATATTAAAGATTCATAATCTTCAATATATTATATCAAGTGATATCAACTTATGGAATAATGTATTTCTTATGAAATATCCTCGTGATTCAAGGATCAGATACATCAGAAATCATGGTATACGTACGCATATATAGGTATTTATTCCTTAAGTTTATATAAGGTTTTTTTAATGCTCCCCATTTATTTTATACATTTATATCATATAAGTTTTATTATTATGTAACTTTTATATTTCATATTACTTATATATTAGTCTTATGTATAATAATATAGTAATTAAATCTTATTGATTAATTTTAGTTAATTAACTATTTAATTAATTTTATATTGGTATTCCAATACAACTTTTACATTGGACCGTCTACTATAACCTTTATAATATATTTTATAACCTTTATAGTAATACCTATATATCATTTAATCTTAATACCTACATATCATACACACATGCATAAACTATAACCTTTATAGTATAACACATATTTCTTATATATGTGTATTTTTATTTAATTAATTAACCTTTAATTATATTAATTTTAATTAAATTATATTAATTTCAAAATTTTATTTTATATACATACATGAATACTTATGTTATCTTAAACACTTTAAAATAACATAACATATATTAATATATATAATACTTGTGCATAAATATTAATTAACCTATTTAATTAATACATTTTTATTAATCTTATTAATAAATTTTAAGTTTTGAAATTAGTATTTAAATATTTTCAAACATTTTGAAAATATCATTATCTTTTAAAATATTTTAAAAACTTATGCTGTATTAAAACTTTTATAATAAACATGTTTTATTTTAAATTTAACTTTTAATTTAAAATCTTTTATTTCTCTTTTTAAAACAATTTTGGAAATTAGCCCAAGGCTCGATCCAAACTGGGCCTTTTCTATTAGAGGAAACCTTTAGGCTCACTTCACCTTCAGGCCAGGCCAGTAACTAGGCAGGATAGGGGATTTGATTATTCAATTCCAATCCTAAATATTACATTTTTAGACATCGTACTAAGTAGGCAAGCTTAATTAATTAGCCTTTAACATGACTAATTTAGACCCCATAGGCTACTGGACTCTGATACCATTATTTGAAATATGTCAGCCCGCAACGGAGTTAAAGGTAAATTTAAAAAAAAAATTATTGGATCTTTAATGGGCCTATGAAGTCTAAATTCATTTAGAACCTTTCTAAGTTTCTTTTAAGAAATCAATATTTTATTTTATTTCATATATAAACGGAGTTTTAAATTTTGATTTGAGTTCAAATATATAATAATGAATGTATCAAATACATTCATGTGTATATAGTGCAAGTGCAACATATAAGTAGTGTAGATAGTTAATATGTACATATACATGGGTTGGAATTAATACTGCAACAGACATATTCGTCTTTTATATGTACCTTAGTTGTTTATAGTTTATTTTGAAATTATATAAAATAATAACATATGTATATATATAGTTTACTTATATTTACTATACATACTATGTTAGGAAGTTATTGTACCTAATCAAAAGTTTATATATACTCAAAAGGACAATCAATTGTGTTAAGGAAAACAACTAATAAGAAAAGGAAAAGGCGGAGAAGTTATCTCATTTCATTTACTTATCTTTAATGCTATTTCAAAACAACTTGAACACTCAAACGCACGTATATATATGCATATATGAATAAATACAAACTATTTTTAAAATTAAAATAATGTATGTGTTTGTCTATATATATACATACATATATCTGTGTGTGTGTATTTGTATGTGTCTATAAGAACTTTGTAATCTATTATATGTTTTAAAATTAAAGCAACAAATTGAAATCTATTTTAAGTTATAGAGATTCAAAGGGTTTGTAATGTTTCGCACAAAAGTCCACTTATGTTTTTCTTTTCCTTTATAATTGGAACAACTTTTAAGCAAATATCAATAAAAACCAAAATCATATTCAAAACAACAAATATGTGAAACATGTATTCAATCTTCAAAATAATTTTAAATAATTTACATATATAGTTAATTTATGTTTGTGTATATGACAAGGTACAAAATACATCAATTAATTACATTGGTGGCCAATCCAAAATTATTTGTTTGTTTATTTTCCGTTTTTATAAAATAATAATTTCTAAAACAATGGAAAAATTATATTGGATAATTAGGCATATATAAATTTACCGTAAAATAAATTAGATCTAAACTATGCATGTAATATGAACATATGATGAAAGGTTGTAGCAAATGTAGGATCTACTTATATTATCATGATGAACATATAATCAATTAACATATATCAGATCTGAACTTTGGGTCAACATAATGAAAATTGATGAGATTAGATGTACCATGTATAGGATTTAAACTTTATTAACATAGTAAATATATAATGTAACGACCAAGAATTTCACTACTTTGATTTACAAATATTTAATTAATTTTAAATATTCAAATAATAGTTTTTATAATGAAAAACCCTTTTAAATAACAATTAATGATGTTGAAATAGTTTTTAAATTTTGTTTAAAAGAATATTTAGTTCGAAGAAAAATAGAAAATGTGATCGGAATTCGTTTTCCGAATTTTCAACTTTCCGTCGACTTAAAGTTGTCGAAATTGTTGTAACACTTATGTACACACACATACATATATTTAAAAAGTGTTTTATACATGGTTAAATTAATTTTAATATACATACTTAGGTTAATTTAGAGTTTAAGGTGACATTTAATAAAGTGTTAAAGATAAGATGCTAAAGGGAACATAATGTGACTTTTTGGCGACTTAAAGTACATAAAGTACAATTAGAAATAAATGGATGTTGGAGCATGGAAAAATGGGAGGAGGAACATGATAATTTTGAATTTAAGGGAGGGAACAAGGCTAGGTGAGATGGCAAGAGGGTATTGGAAGACATGGTACAAGGGTAGTTTAGTAATTTTACTTATTCCATTTCATATAAAATCAATTTTCATTATTTTCTTCTTCATTTTCCCTTTCATTCTTACTCTCTAAAATTCCTCCACCCTTCTTCCTTAAAGTTTCCATGACTTTTAATTTAAAATCCTAAGTTTTTAAAAATCAAATTCTTATTTTAAACTTTTAAAAAACTTAGTTTTAAATCACTTGTTTTAAGCTCCACTTTCTCCATTTTTACCCTAAATTCATCCGACCAGAATTTCTTCTAAAATGCTCCAAATCAATATTTTCATTTTTTCAAACTATGTCAAATTTCAATGGCTACAACTTTTATGTAGATCACTTTTTTCAAATTTTGGGTCCAGCTATGTCAAAATCTCATTTATTTGCAAAGTGTTTTTGGACTCAGAGATCCAAGTCCGAAAATGGTCCTTCTTATTTCGACCAGATCTTCCTCAAAAATAACTGAAATAGAGTGTTTTTTAATCAAATTGTAGTGGAAAGAATTTCCTAAAACTTTTCTTTTGACCACTTTTCCAAAATCCGAGAATTATATGTCGAAAAATCAAGGGGAATTTGACCTATTTTCGAGTGGATTTTGTGATTTTCCAAGTTTTGCGAATTCCAAAATGTATTAAGTTTTCAAATGATTTTTGATGAGTAAATTCTTTAACTTTATATGTATTTAATATTGGATGGTAAAATAAATTGGTTGTTTGTTTGGAATATTATATGGTTTGAATATATGTATGTGTTACTAGTTGTGGTTTAGATATTGACTTGTGAATCGAAAGCTAAAGCGTCGTGTTTCATTATAAAGATGTGATTTTTGGGTTTGTGCTACGATGATGATATGTTTATCGATGTTTAGGCATGTGTATATGATGTCATGCTAAGGAAGTGGACACCTTGATATAGTATCGACGATTGGATTTCCTTATGGAAAAACTAGTATTAAGTTAAAAGGAAACTGGAAATCATTTCAAAGTTTTCAACTTTGTTTTCTTATGCAAACTCTTATGCTATGTTTATGATAAGTTGGTAAGTATTTAAGTGTTTGAGGTTTCAATGAGGAAAGTTAAAACATTTTCAGGTTATGGTGTCCATTGCGATAGTCGATATGGGTGTAGTTTCTATTAAAAAGTCAGACTTTTTAAATTTTAGTTTTCATATTTAAAAGTGTCTTTAAATGTTTTATAAACTTAATAATGGTGATTTAGAAAGTTAATTAATAATTAATTTTTAATAAATTAAGTTTTGGTAATTAATAATTAATTAAGTATTAAATAGGGTTTATTAATTATAATTAAGTGAAGATTAACTACTAATTAATTATGTTTTAAAAGTAAGATTAATTTTAATTAATTTTTGATTAATAAAGATTAATTTTAAATTAATTATGAGTTAAATACATTATTTATTTTTGATTAATTATTAATCAAATATAAGGTCAAATATTTATTTAATTAATCAACTGTTGACTATTTTTAATGATAAATTAATTAAGGTTTAATTTATTATTTAAGTTTTAATCAAAAAATTAATTAATTAATTAAAATTAATTAATATTTAATAATTAATAAAGGTTTTATATTATTATTTAATAATTAATAAAGGATTAATCAAGGGTTTAATTTATAAATAAATTATTTATTAAAGGTATAATTATTTATTAATTTATCATTAAGTTTGAATTTAATAAAGATTGATTATGATTTAATAAGAGTTTATCTTGTATTTAATCATTTTAAAAGGGTGTTTTAAGTTTAATCCTTGTTTCCAAGAATCAAATTGTTTTTAAGGTAATTCTTTTCAAAAATGGTTTGAACATAAGGAATTCAAATGTCGATACCATTAAGTAGAAAAAACAACTACGAATGAACTACAATGTGAGTGGTTGTGTTTGTATGGACATCTATTAGCAAAATAAATCCCTGTTTTGTTATAATATGATTGACTTGATTGTTGTGGACATATATTATAGAATAAATCTCCGTTCTCCTATAGATTGATTATTTGATTTTATGGACATATATGTTAGCAGAAATCCCCGTTCTGCTATAAATTGATTGAATTGTTTGGACATCTATTTAGCTGGACAAATCACCATCCTGCTATTATGATATTTGGACATGTATATGCAAGTTAGTTATATTGACATGTTATTCCCTGATTTGGATATGAGTTGTATTTACATATATGTTGACCTATGTAAATAAATGTTAAGTGAATTGGATTTGAAATTGAATGGTAACTTAAATTAGTACCATTAGGATTTCTAAGCCTCCTTTTGAATTTATAAAGCGTGTTTTTGAATTAACTTAAATTCTTTAATCAATTTGGCGTTTGGTAGTTTATAAATGATTTTCAAGTTATATAATTATTTTATAAAAGTATTTATAAATAATAACTTCTTTATAAAAAGGGTTTTACTAAATAAAAGGGTTTATTTAAAGTGATTTAAAATTGAGATTTTGTGAATGAGATTTTGTAATGTCAAAGATATTTTATAAAGGAAATTTTATAAAGAGTTTTATACATGGAAAGAGATTTTATAAATCGTTTAGAGATTTTAAAAAGAAGTTTGAATCTAGTTTGAAAATTTATAAGGAGGGTTGAAATACGAAGTGAACTTATAAAAAGATTTTTTATAA
This sequence comes from Allium fistulosum, assembly GCA_030737815.1. Taxonomy (NCBI): domain Eukaryota; kingdom Viridiplantae; phylum Streptophyta; class Magnoliopsida; order Asparagales; family Amaryllidaceae; genus Allium; species Allium fistulosum. Next base: position 210,617,642 of record CM060903.1, read on the forward strand.
GGGATAAGTGAATGAGTTTTATAAAGTGAATAGGTTTTATAGTAAGTGATGTTTTTAAAAGGGATGTTCTTAGCCATTAAATATGGAATTTGAGAAAAGGGAAATTTTCAAATGTTTTTGGTAAATACTTATATTTTGGGATAAGTAAAAATGTTTTCCAAGTATAAAAGGAATGTAAAGAGTTTTGGGAATGGTGTTTTAAAAAGATCTTTCGATCAAGTTTTGCAAAGTGTTTTAACTAATTAAATATTAATTAATAAAGGCTTAGTGGATCCCATATGGAATCAAATCAATGTTGAATGATTGTTTATTTGATAGTTAAATAACCGATTATCAAATCTGGATCTAAACGTAACTTTGGAAATATCTAGGAGAAACACGTGAGTTATATGGCACAGTCATCCCCAATGATGTTGTACTGTGCGTATAAATCTTGTTTCATTCTTCTAGGATAAATGATAAGGAAATCCGTCCACAAACAATTAGGAGGTGAACTCCGCTCTTATCTTTGTCTATTTATTTCTTAAAGAACCGGGGTTGAGTTTATCGGGAACTATCGAAAGTTGTTTCGAAGAGATTAGGATCGGATATGTTATCCGAAAACCACTTCGATCCAACTCAAGCATTTCGAACTGAAGACATCTTGAAGAATATGGAATCGAAGACGGAGCATTGAAGTGCAAGGGTTGCTTGCTACTAGTCTTGAGGGTGATTCCAAAATGGATGTAGTAGAAGTAGTGCCTTCGGTTTGTCCTTATCCTGGACAACTTGTATGGATGAATGCTAGCACTGCATTAGTGCCTGAAAGGCAGTGTTAGCATTCCAAGTGGGATTCCTATTTAAAGGTAAGCGTAGCCTCAAGCTTTATCAACCGGGAATGACTAAAATCAGGGGAGATGCAGCAAGGCTAAGTGGGTCGCTCCCATTAGGGTGTGTCATTACCTTTCTAGATACATCTACATATTTATGGATTGGTTGTGCATGAGATCTCAGTAAAAAGGGTTGCAAAGCAACCGGGGTGATGACATATTCGGTACTATCCAGTCAGGGGTAGGCCGGTCTTGTGTTGGCAGGGGATCCCGACGAGGTCCTCGATACATTTTCTAGACATGTACCGTGATAGGTGGTACCCCGGTGCCTTGTCATAATATGGAATCCAATCTTCAATACGTGCCTTTACGGTTTTGATTATAGAACCTAATATGCTGGAATTTAATTAATGTATCAATTTATGCTATGATTAATAAGTATTGTACTCTAGACATTATTATAATATCATTGGATTTTGTATAAAAATGTTTTGGTTATCGTAAGGTAAAAACCCGTCCGTGTTTATGTGCGGCATGATCTTATGAGATACCTTTGATTTTTAAAGGATTTTAAACATAATAATTCAGTTGTTTGAGTTTACTCACACCAGACCCATGTCTAACCCAGAGTTTTATTTCTTTCCCTAAAACTCTTGGGTGCTCAAATTTTTATGGGCAGCCAAGTAGTTCAGGTTTACCCACGGATGCATTTTGGCGGAGCTTGGAGCCAGAGGCTTCATCGATAGCTAGTTATTATCTTCTTTCCGCTGTATTATATGTATCTTATATCAGTTAGGTATGGACAGGTTGTTATAACTATCCAAGGATAGAATTGTATTAGTATGACTCTGATGTATCATTTTTGAAATGACTTTGTAAAGTATTATGTTGATTAATATATGATATTCCATTGCGTTGTGAGATTCTATAATTGTTTTTATCTCTTTTATCTTCTATCTTCTTCTTTTCCCCCAACAATTGGTCTTTCCGACACTTTAATGCTCGGCACGCAATACAATGGACGTGTTAGTGTCGATTATTTAGGGTTGAAAAGCCGGTTCGTTACATATAATAAGATAAAATTTGAATTACCTAAAGATGAAGCCTAAGATTTTCACCTTGAACGAAGAGTAAAATTCCAATTTTGTTGAATCAACCTTTGGATTTTTTATTTGAATTTGGTTTAGGGAATGTTTTTTCATGGAGGCCATTAAGGAAGAGGAGGAGAGCAAGAGAAAGAAGATAAGATGTTTTTGTCAAGAAAAGAATAACAATGGATTGAATAAGAGAGAATATGTTTTAAAGGAAACATTGAAACCATTCAATTTTTCCTTTTAAAACCTCCCTATTTAATTTCTATTTAAATCCAATCAAATCATTTCTATCCTCTTCATATTTTTGGTAGAAGAAATAAAATTAAAGAGAAAATGGGAAAAATCATTCCATAAATGAGATTTAAATGAGTCATAAAGAGGAGTAAGGGACGGAGATCTAATTCCTTCTTTTAATTGCTCCTTTCGATTTTTGAATCGCATTTGAAAGCTCTTCCCTTTTTCATCGTGCATATAGGCCTCAAAAATAAATTTCCAAAACAACTTAGCAATTAATCTATTTTAACCAGTTTAAATATTTTATGATATTATATATCAATACGCGCGTTTATAAATTTTATATACACACTATATTAAATGCCAATGATATTGAAACAAATCAAATAAAGTTTAATGATTAATATTTCATAAATATTATTTAATTTAATTAATTTAAAATAATTTATAAATTAATTAAATAGTGTGGTTTATTCAAAGTATTCATCATTACAGTTATGCGATTCAAAGATGTAAATTCAATTAGCGATTAATATCGAACAAATTGAAAGTTAACGTTCACATGTCACATTAACTAGTGGTGTGACATTTTGATTGAATTTATTGCTTACACGTATTTTTGGTAAAATCCAATATTACTTATAATAAGCGGTATGTGATAGTGATGATTATTTACACCAATTCTATTTGTCAAAGCTATATCACTTTGGACTTGTGGAATTTGGTAATGGTCAAAATTATAATATCATCCATATTCAACTCTATAATCCAAACACAAAGTCCTTGGTTCAATAATAATAATTATTATTAACCGAAACGCTCAGCTGGAGACTTTGACTTTGAGTTGACTTCAGTTGATTGTGATACTAATCTCATATAACTGAGGAGATGAATCCTCACTTGAATAATGTTTCATTTCCAATACTTCCACTCGACTTAATATAGTCACTTGATGGATGTCGTGTCAGATTTGACTATAATCAAATTGGAGCTTTCATATTAAAGATCGATGGTATTTTCAAATCAAGAGAACTGTGTAAAATTGTTACATCGATATTCCCTGTTTGACCTTGGTTGTATTAACCAATAGAAAACTATAGAGTGAGTCATTCCATAGTTTTCCAATAAATTTTAGTGTGTAACCCCTTGGCGCTCCTAGTAGTCAAGAGTAATACACTACTCAACATTTGGAAAGCGTTATGTACTTCAGTGTCAACAGATGTATCGATATCCAGTCTTGATACATCTTGACTAGGAATATTTAAAATTGTATATTTGTTTTCATTATGACAAATTACTCATGGTTACAACACTTTGTAACTACTATCACAATATATACCATTTGTGAATTTTCTGTTAAATATACATTTAATTAAATTAATTAACATAACACATTATATCAAGTATAAAGAAAACATCTTTTACTTCGAACAAGTTTGGTTATCAAGTTAGATATTTGTAACAAATTACATAATTGCCTTAGGGCATACCCCTAACTCTATCATTATTCCGAGCAGAGAATAATGATTCTTTATTATATTCTCATTAAACTTCTCATAGTTAATAAATAATCTGAATGGTCCATCATATTCCTTCACAAATACCATCAAAGTTCCCTAACACAACCACTTGGTATAATGAAACTCTTCTCTCCTAATTGTGCAAATTGGTCTTTGTTTCGATGGGAGACACATGGCTAGAGGGTCTGCTCATTACCTCGACTCCTAATACTAAACTTGTTTGAAGCACGATAGATCTCATTAGGGGTAACCATACTATGGTTCAAATATATTAGCAAACTCCCTTATATAAACATATGTTATCTATCCATCTTCACACCGTGGAATGTAAATAACGAAGCGTAAACATCGACCCTTGGATTTTTTAGTTGTCAACAATACCCTCAACATAAGCAAGTTGCTTCAAGGGAACCACACTATGCATACAAAAGAACGTATCTTCATACGTAACCAAAAAATCCATACCGGAGATAACTCCAAAGCCGACATAATCAAATAAAAGAAAACCATAAGCATGTGGTGCATCATCAACTGCGCACCATAACAATAAAGGCTAAGAGTAATACAACCACCAATAGCATTTGAGACTCTTAAGGAGAAAATAAGTTATGTAGTGTTATCCAACTTTATAACTAAGCTTTGATGAATCAGAACGGTCGAATGGTAAGATAGAAAACCAAAGATTGAAAATGATGGCTTGAAAATTCAAATCTCAAGTGAAGTTCAAATATATAGATATAAACATGCCAAAAGCCTACGGAGATAACCTACATGCTAAGGCAATTCAAATGGCAAAATCCAAGGCTAAGTCTTCGGTTGGTATCGAACTAGGCGCTTTGGATGCCCGAAATCAACTGTTTCTTAAGTCCATTGAAGACTATAATAAATACAAGTGATACGATCTTAAAAGCTGTGTCAAACTATTCAAATCACATAGGCGAAGTCAAGTCGAACAATCTAAATATCCTTGGTTTTCCACTGAACCAAAGGAACAACTCCTAAGTGCATGAAACTAGCATTAAGTTAGTCTATGTCTAAAGTCCAAAGGGAGATGTGAACCATCAAGCAACCTCAAAGGATCAATTAAAGCTCCACAAACCGTCGTTATGGTTCGCCACTGATCTATGCGATTCAGGTCGATACTGATCCCTGAATTTTGCTGATTTGGCCATGATCTTTTCAGGCAACCTGCTTCAAGGCATGGAGAACATGGGGAGAACGTGGTGGAGACAAATCCTTTGATCTTCATTTGTAAATGGAGCATGATAGGCACTATTTTTGGATTCTTTTTTCTGCATTCTAAATTTTTGTACTATTGTTGTAATTTCTTGGATCATCGCTGAGATCATCCTTGTAGAAACTTTGCAGAATCATTAGCGAAGTCTAAGTGGACATAGGCTAATGATTAGCCAAACCACCATAATTGGTATGTGTTGTACTTTCTCGGTTTTCTTTATTTTATTCTCTTCTATAAATCTCTAGGTTATATGTGCCAACTTTTGGTATAAACATTTTGGTGCTTTTATTGAGAACGTTCCAATCTCTTGTTGTTTAGATCTATTTTCAACCTTTCGATTGCTTCAATCCATGAAATAGATCTACAAGTTATGTTACAAAGACCATTGATTATTCTGATTCTATCAATGTCTATCGTGGGATCTACCAAAGTAATGGCTCCAAGAAATACCAAGGAAAAATCAATCGCTTCCAATCCCACTAACGATGTTGAGAACGCTGGATCTCAACACGTTGAAGAAACTGTACAGCTAGCACTATTGAAATTCACAGTGCTTCGGGTATAATAACCTAGGTGGAGATGGGTAAAATGATGAAAGAACTGAATGATGAGTTGCTTGAAAGCCAGAATGAAATGAAACAGATAAAAGAAAACCTAGACTTAATAACCCAGTTGTCTCGGGGTCGTAGAAGGAACAGGAAAGAACTACCGTCTTTTGATTCTGAAAAAGATAGTTCCTCCTTATCTCGAGAAAATCATGGAGCAGGGAAGTAGAAAATGAAAAGAAAAGAGGCTGGAACCTCGAAAAATGACTTGGGAAGAGTTCGAAATAGAGATGCTTATATCCATGCCGAACCATTCCCTCATGTCGATACCGAACTGAGATGTCAAGTGATTAGTACCAAGGATGTTATTGATTTTCCTAGTGATGTTGATGGTGGAGATGTCCTTGTTGTTGATGGCCAAAATACTGTAGTTAAGAAAGGTGATATTAGCCTGTCACGTAGAACCTATAGAAATCAATCGAATGGACGAACAATTCTCTTAGAGATCGGAGAACTCGTATATTATGAAACCAACCGAGAACGTTTGCGGAGCCTAACACTCGGGATAAGCCATGATTAACGTCTTCCAACAGATCAAATAGAACCAGATTTTTTAACGGACATGGTTACAAAGCTAGTAAGTAAAAACCAGCATATAAATAATGATGTTTGGGTTCTTCTCCTAGTAAGAACTCGTTCACTGAAGAAATATTGCAAGAGGAATATCCCAGAATGTTCACTATGTTAACAATTCCATCACATAATAGAATGATGGAGCCAAGGCATCAATTTTTGAAGTATGAATGGCATATGGACACTGTAAGGGCAACTGACTCTGTGAGATGCAGGTGTTTCCTAATATTTTTTAAGGGTGTAGCTATGATGTGTTCACTTGGCTGCCATCGAGGTCTATATCTTTGTTTGACCAACTGGCTAGGAGATTTATGGAGTAGTTCAGATTACATTTAATCCGTCCAATAGACGTAATGTCGTTGTGAAACCTTTTCCAAAATTCTGAAGATTCTTTCGAGGTTTTTTGAGTAGATTTAACATGACAGTAACTGAAGTAAGCAATGCCAAGGAAGATACTGTGTTGATGGGTTGGATCAGAAGGATACATCTACCGACTCCGATAAATGGTTGAAAATGAAGCCTCCATCGACCATGGAGGAGTTCTATAGAAAAGCAACTCGGTATTTGCGCTTGGAAAAGGCAAACGCAACTGCTAGAATGACTCAGGGTAGGCAGTCAGCTAAGGTGGTATAGAGTAACGTAGCTGTGAAACAAACCGGCAAGAGTTCTGAGAATGTTGTTGTAAATGTGGGTACTAAGAACAATCACCAGAAGAGAAATGACCAGGGTAATAGAGGTGGAAAACCAAACTTTAAGAAGTGTCCATATTTCTAAAGCATGAGGATTATATACCGTTGAATGATACGGTTGAAATATTTACCTTGCGATGTATAGTACCGAACATTATAAGAAAACTGCTCCAAGGGAGTCGATTGAAAGAGAGAAAAGGTCCGGGAAGTACTGCCATTTCCACGAGATGAATGGTCACAATAAGAATAAGTGTAGACATTTGCGAGATGTGATTGAAGATTTACTTCGAGGCCAAGCTAGGCCTAGTGATGATGAGCCTAGGCGGCTTGGGAAAATACTTATTATCAACACAATAACTGGTAGGCCTCATCCAGCTGAGAAGAGTTGGAATGGTATGGATAGGTATGGGAGTTTATTAAGGCATGTTGTGTAGGAGAGTTGCTTTGCCATCGAAGACGGAGCTCCAGCAAAGAAATTGTTATCCCACCTTTTGTGAATAGCGACTCAACTGCTTAAAGAAGAAGCCACGACTTAGCAAGTTAGCAAAACGACAAGTTAATTGCCTTGAAACTCCAAGCGACTTAACTGTTCAAGACCTAAGACCTAAGACCTAACGACCTAAGACCTAAGACCTAAGACCTAACGACCTAAGACCTAAGACCTAACACTACAACAAAATTCACTTTTGACAGCAATTTTTGTCAGCGTTTCAACAAAAAATGCAGTTAATGGTATTTTAAAGGAATAAGATTGATTAATAAACGCTGACATTTTAGGTTAGAGCTGAAATTTTAACGCGGGTGATAAAAATTCTTTTTAGCCGCCTTTTCTTCTTACCCTCATACTTCATCCCCAATACTGCATTTCATTCTTCATGCATTTATCTTAAAATCTAATCTTAGTTTTACATTTTACTTTATTCATGTTCATTCTTTAATTTTAAACCCGATATCCCCAAATACAAAGCTTAACCCTAAATCGCCATCGCCAGCATCTGTCCAACAACAACTTCAATTCTACCACCACAACATGCGAAAGGCTGCTTAGATGGCCATTAGGAGCACTAGTGTATCAATCGCCATTAAGATCTGGATGATGATTCGGTAATTTATACTTCTAATATAATAGTTATCACAATCAGGAATTTGATAGTTTCTTCATCCTCTAGAATTTGATTATTTCAGTGAGTGTAGTTTGAATTGAGCTATAAATTTACAAAGGTTTTATAGTTTATACATCCAATACAAGACAAAATGAAGCAATACGTGCTCAATAAACTATGTAGTCTTAGAAAGCAAGTATCACAATCAGGAAATGAAGCAAATCTATGTCAAAAGCACGAAAAGAAGTAGTTCCATCCAAAGAGCAGTAAAGGCAGCAAAAAGAAACTCCAAAGGAATGCAAGTCTGGATTGCTTGCCCATGCTTTCATAGTTCAAGAATAAATGTTTGTAACAAACAAGTGCATGTGTCATATTAGGCTTGCTAATAATTTGCTGCATGGGCATCTTTGCAGAACCCTGGAATTGCATTCATTCATAGCAAATAACAAATTGAGGGTACTTGGAAGTCTACAGCAAGGGTACACTAGATGCAAGAAGTAGAATTGCATGGATATAAGGTGCTATGGGCTACAAACTAACAAAAAAGTTATACAAAATAGAACCGCATAGAAGCTAGAACAGTATAGTTGAACAACATAAGCAGATCATGAAGTGTATGAGCATGTGAGGGAGCTGTTGAAGCTGTTGGGTTAGAGAGCAACCAAGAGATTGTAACATGAGCCGTAGCAAGTTTCCCAAGTGATTAGGAAGGAGATGTCATGGCAAAGAGCTTTTCCAAGTACAAGATAATTAGGAGATGCATGTTTACCTAAAATTCAAAAAAGTAGACCAGGGATGTGGGCAAGGCTTTATGTAGAAAAAGTGTCCATAGTTATGAGGTTGAATGGGGAGGACTTCAGTATCAGTAGAAGATAAAGCCAAGAAGTTGGTGCTATTGAGAATAGTGTAATGCAGAATAGAAGTACTAGTATGATTAGGAAAACTTGATTGAACTTTGTTTTGATTGTTGTGAGGAATTGTATTTGTATCACCATGCACATCTTGCGCATGTCTGGATATAGTTAGAAATAAAACTCAATTTCATGTTTCATTAAGATGATTAAGATTGCATTCATATTTGGATAATTCAACTAAGAGGGCAAAATACTAGATACATTAGTGGTTAAAGCTAGATTTTGATGATGATCGTTACTAGAGGATGATTCTTTTCCTGGTTCCAAAGGATTAGGCTTGATGATAAGATAAGAGATAGGATTTGAAATAAGGGACATAACATAAGTTGTTGCATGGGTGAAAGGATGGGGTAGTCGTTGATTGGACGTAGGTTGAGGGAATATGATTTTCATTTTGATTTAGACACATGGCAATAATGCCTTGATGGGAATTAACAAAGTTGCTTATTTGTTTTCTGAAGATGCAACTTTTGAAATATAGACTTTCTTATTAGCTAGTTGTTTAGAGGTAGAAAGCTTATGAATGGGCACTGTTCTTTTTGAGTTCTGAAAATGACAAAAAGATCTATGATTAGCCAGCCTTATATTTTTTTCTTCATATTAATTTTAAGGTTTAGCTTGTATCTCATTTACATAACTATTTTGGATTCTCTCCATTATATGGGTAGAACTGTAATGTATTCCCAAAATCTTTACATACAGGGCATATATTAGGTAACTGGGAGTAGTGAACATTAACGTGAGCAATTTCTTTAGAGGACATGTGAACATCAATTTGTTTATCAGCTTAGTTTGGATCATAGTTGGATTTACTTTTGAGCTTATATCTTTTACTACAAGTTTGTTTGTCAGTTTAGTAATGCACTCATAATATCTTTTACTTATCTCTTACTATATTTTTCTTCAGGTTTCCAACTGGAAGTTGCAGACACAATTAGTGATACATCAAAATTTGCTTCTAAGGTACAGTTAAGGATCAAATCAACTTCTCCTATTCATTTATTGAACACCAAGGCTTAAGTTTTATTTCAGGTTTAGATTGACATGACATTGAAGACTGTGTATAGTTTGCAAAAGGTAACTAGGTATGCATATAAAAATATCGTGTTGATTTATTTATATTTTATTTTTTATTTTATTTTATTTTGTTTAATTTTTCCCAAAAACATATTGCATTTGTTTTCATTTGTACTTGTTTGTGCATTTGTGTGTTTGTGCATTTGTTTTCATTTGTTTTCTATTTTCCAGTTTTTAGTATTCTGTTACAATTGCACATCAAAAACCACAATGAACCTCATATACAACTGTATACATTTAGTATAAAAAAAGAATTTTTTGTGCATTTTCTTTTTATTTTCAAACTGTACATTTCTGTTTCCACCGCAAAATTTTCAATACAACATTCTCCGTTAAGTTTTTTCATAGTGCAATTTTGTCACATTCTTTGTTCTAGTTTCCTCACACTACGCATTGAACAGACACCAGCCACATTCCTAATCATTCAATTCAACCTTTTTACAACCCTCTACAACATTTAAAGCAACACAACAAACTGCTCCATCCCATTCACTGTCAACCTAAAACCCCCTGCAACTAAAATCCCGACCTACCTCCAACATCATTCAACCTTTTGCTCCTCACCAATACCAATAACAACCTCTGTCCAACTCCTAATCAACACCAAACTGCAACTTTAACCCATACCAAAAAAAACTCCAAATACATCAATCACACACTACCGCAACCCTACCCACATCTGATCACCTCTACCTTCACAACCCCATAGTCATCAACACGATATTTTTATATTTTATTTCAGGCTTTTATGTCAGGACTAGTGTCCACAGATTGGCTAAAAACAATATAAAAAGACTCATATTTAATTCAGCATTTGAGCGTAAGTCTATAAATAAAATCTTTGAGGAACAAAGGAAGATAATGAATTATAGCAAAGATAGTTGATGGCTGCCCATAAGAAAACCTAGGAGGGGGCTCTTCTTCAAAACAACATCAATAATTTTCTTTGCAAACTCTTCTACAGGAGTAGCTCTTGGGCCTTGAGAAAGAGTAGTACATGAGCATATTGCAGCCTCAAATTGTTTATAATATTTCCATTCGGGCATTTAGCTATACTTGGCCATTGATGAATTTCCTAGATTTGATTTAATTGCACCTGGAACTACACGTATGACATTTATGTTGAAACTCCTCAGTTCCAGCCTACAACTAATGTAAAACAAGATCAAAATATATAAACAGTGACTGAACTCCTTTTCTTTTATATAGCAAATGCTATATGAATTAGCATCATTCACAAAAAGTTCTGCTAGTGCATATTAATGGCAACTTACTGATGTTTTCTTTAAGTGTGTGTAATGATTTAGATGTTAGCTATAATCACTTAACTTCAGGATCGATAGTGAAGCATGTTATTGGGTGTGTAAGCTATATACAAATTATCTAATTACTAAGCATGTTATCGTGTATGTAAGCTTTATACAAATTATCTAATTACTACAAAGCTTGTTTTGAACTTACCTTAAAAGTATCCGCTGGTGCATGGATAGCGGCTTTAGTAGCAGAATAAACACCAGCCCATGGTCCAGGAGCCAAAGCAGTAACACTTCCTATATTTACAACTTTTCCTTTTCTAAGAGTAATCATGTGAGGAACCACGGCTTGTATTACCCTCATTGTCCCTGATAAAGAAAGATAGAATGTTGATAGCTCACAAATATCCTACATTACTGATAAATGAATGTTTATACATAGTCAAAAGGAAACTGGAAGAAACTACCTCAGGAATAGACTGATTATCCAACTTAACCACTTTCACCACATTGGTCAAATCAAGATAACTTAAACATATGTTGGTGTGGAAGAGAAATCAAATGTGTGTTTCATTAGTACTGTTCAAGTTATGTAACACATGTATATTAGCCACTAGTATTATATAATAAAAAACTAGTTAAAATTAGTTACTGTTAGTATTAAACATATCGTGCTGATGGCTGTTATATGTTTGATGTGTAGCTTGCATTAGTCATGTAGGAACTAATGCTAAAGAGACAATAAATACTCTCTAATATGCAAACCAAGCCAGAAACATTTAAAAACAAAATAATTTTATGCCACTTCATAATCGTTAAATATTTTGAATATTCTCATTATCATATTATTATTATAGATTATATAGATAATTTTGATGTCGCTTACTTTGTAGATTGATGGTGATCCCGTGAGTTCTGAAATGCAAAGATTGAGTAGTCAGTTAGAGCACCTACAGATTGAGCTTCTTTTTTCTCATGGTGGAGGTCCTTTTGAAGAACTTCAAGTATGTTGATTGTGTTTATAATTTCTTGTTTGTGCTTCTTTCCTACATGAGTTCAAGTTATCTATGTGATTCAGATTCTTCATTATAAAGTTTCTTTACTCGAAGCTAGTAACATTTAACTATGAAAGGAGTTAAAAGAACGTCAAGTTCCTTGTGATCATTTTACTCAACGCGCAATTGATGCCTAGCTTTAGTTTCCACATTCAACTAGTAGATAGTTTGATATAATAGTAAATGATCAAGTGTTTCGTACTGTTATCTTGTACATCACATATTTATGCATTTTTGTAAATGTTAAGCTTGAATTTCAAACACATTATGTTTTTGTTAAAAAAAACGTTACCATTTAACAGTACATAATAAGCATGTACCTAATATTATAAAATTTATCTTAATATTCAAATTATGTATTCATGATTTCATGAAACATCCACAAAGACATTCTAGGTGCGTGCGAGTGTTTGTGTACCATCAGATGAACAAAATTTTAATCAAGTGAGATACATTTTGCATTGGGCTTTCAGTTTTGTCATGAGCTCTCAGTTTTGTCAAAACTGAGCTTTGTTTCAAAACTAAGCTTTGTTTCAAAACTAAGCTCATGCTCTGATTTCAATCAAAACTGAGCTCAGTTTTGATTCAAATTGGCGCTTCTCAGTTTTGTCAAAACTGAGCTCATGCTCAATTTGAATCTCTAATGACAAACTCGATGACTTATTGGATATGAATTGCTACTCCAAGATCCAGAGCTTGCAGATACAAGACGGATGAAGAAGAAGGGTTTGCCTTCTGATGTGCTCGGAACATAAAGTAGTATTCAAAACCTTATTTTGTAAAGTCTGGAAAGGGATACCGTGCTCTGTTAATTTTTGGTTTTATATTTATAGATGTTGATGTTCTTTGTTTGGGTTAATTTTTTAATTCAGTCGAGCAACTAAAAGGTGCAGTTCGACTTAAATAGCATTGGTTTCAAGGTGAGTTCCCTCTGTTCTATACTTTAGTTATTAATTCATATGTTGTATGAATTTTTCAGTTAACGTTCAAGTCTGACTAAAATAAAATGCACTTAATTTTGATAAGCATAAACTAAGAGGGATGTTTAAGCTGGTATACTATAATATAAAACGGTGAATCCTTTTTCTACCTTATTTTATTGTCACAAATTAATATCCTTGCCACATGATTTATTTGAATCTAGAATCAAAAATCATTTTTTTCTATCCTTTTTTGGGTTGCGTGGATAGAGAAGGAATAAGTTGTGTCATACAAATTTTCATACATACCAGGAGGTCAAATATGAGGCATAGACCAATTGGTTTAGGTGTACGAGGCTTGGCAGCTGCATTTATGTTGCTAGGTATGCCTTTTGATTCAGAAGAGGTATTTGGTTGTCCTTAACTTGTATGAATAATTTTTTTCCTTTGTGCCTCATCCGTTAACTATTCAACTGTTTGTTCAGGCTCAATAGCTAAATAGAGATATTTTTGAGACAATATATTATCATGCTATAAAAGCTTCTTCAGAAATTGCGGCAAGAGAAGGCACTTATGAAACTCATCAAGGTTGTCCTATCAGTAAGGTATGTATACCTTATCTGTCCTCTTATTAGAACTCAAATTTTTTATGTACAATTTATTTGTTTCAAGATAATAAGTATTAGTTTCTCATTTTATCATTTGTGCCATTGCATCATGTTTATGCCTATGCTATGATATGGTTTAATTTTGTAACAATAGAGTTATATTATGATGGTAATTTTTTTCAACAAAGCTATCAGGAATATCAAGTTCATATAGTAACGAATCCTTGCTAGTTTCTTAAATCTACTGTATTTTCTTATATCTACTGTAGGAAAATTTGTTCATTTTTAGTTTTCAGCCATATTCATTTTGGTGTGTATGACGTGAAGAAAATGCTTCTAATCAATGTTGGATATTAATATAACTTGCAACTAATTCTTAAATGCTGGTATACCAAGGTCGGCTAATTTACTTAATTGAACTTTCTATGAATATTGCTTGAATAAGGTCTACTGCACTCAAGAATTTGAGTTGATGAGTTGTGTATATGACTGTTTTTGAAGGCAAGAGGTGTATTAGGCATTCCTACACAAGGTAGATGCATATAGAAATTAATTTCTTTACATAAATATCAGGTTTAGAAATCAATTATGTATATATTGTTAAATGTTACATGCATAATGTGTATAGACAACTGAGATAAACTCAGTATTGCACATGTAACATCCAAGTTTAGTATGAGGAATATAGTTGATCATTGATCTCAAACTTCTATTAGGATTAATCTAATAAAGCATCATAGAATTCAATTTAAAAATCTTTATTTATGCTTTTTTTGCTAACAATGTCAGATAAGGGTATGTCCTACTAAACTAACCTAATAAGTTAATTGATTAAATTACATGATTTGTAAAAATGATCTATTCACAAAACTACATCAGAGATTGTGGGAAATATTTAAGAATGAAACACGGGTGATGATAGGGTAGCATAATCTTTTTGGAAATAAGTTATACGATTAAGGACAAAGTAAAGTTTTTCATTATTGACAAAATAACAAATATATGCAAAGTGTTTGTGTGTTATTTTAGCCTTATAAAAAAATATTTAAAGAGATGCGCTCCTGAAGGAGCAACAATTGCTCGAAAAGGATCATCTAACAAATACACATCGAAATCACTGTAAATTGCTCTTGCTAATTGGATCCTTTATACTTATCCTCCACTAAAATAGACTAAGTTTTACGAAAATTAACCGAGTTTATAAAATGTAACTAAATTTTATAAAAAATTAATCAAGTTAATTAAATTTTAAAAAAATTAGTTAAGTTAATTAAATTTTAAAAAATTAACTATAACTAAGTTTATAAAAATTAACCAAGTCTAATAAAAATTAACTAAGTTTATAAAAATTAATTAAGTCTTATAAAAGTTAACTAATTTAACTAAGTTTTGCAAAAATTTAACTAAGTTAACTAAGTTTAATAAAAACTAATCAAGCTCAAAAACAAAGTAACTAATTTAATTATGTTTTATGAAAATCAACAAGGTTTTATAAAAGTTGACTAAGTTGTATAAAAAATTAAATTAGTTAACTGAGTTTATAAAAGTTAACCATGGCTATTAAAATTAACTAATTTTATAAAAATTAACCAAGTTAACTAAGTTTATAAAAGTTAACTAAAATTTAAAAATTAAAATTAACTTAGTTTATAAAAATAATCTAAGCCAACTATTTTTATTTTTGAAAATTAACCATGTTTTATGAAAATTTACTAAGCATCTACATATGTTATATTTCTACCATTGATTTGCAAATTCTAAAAGCATCTAATGTTTTTTACATACAAGTGGGAAAAGTACTAGCTTTAGATTAATTTTTACATTCAAGTGGGAAAAGTACTAGCTTTAATTTTTACATTCAAGTGGGAAACATACTAGCTTTAGATTAATTTTTACATGCAAGTGGGAAATATGGTTGCACACTGTCATCCTGCTCCAGTGCCATGCACCGCAACTTGTATAGCAATCTCTTACTCTAAACATGCTCAGCTCTTCAGTTCTCCTTTCGAAAATGCATTTAATGTTACCATTGTTTCAACACTTTTGTATCAGATAGTTCGTTTGGTTTCAGCACTTCCTTTGTTCCATACTGCATTTCATGTTACTGTTGTATTAATTGTATTTTTGATTTATTTTGCTAACTTTTGAACTTTTACTCTATAGGTAGGTGGATATCTTACATGCGGCAACAAGTTATGGATTCGAAGTAATTTTTGATGCCAGAACTATATTTTGGTTAGTATACTTGTATGTATTACTTGATTATACTGGTTGCTTGATAACTTGGTCTACTGTGTTATTTTTGTTTATGGATATTATTGAAACTTGATTTATAGATGTTTTTTGTATATTAATATTGTTTTAGCTAGTTTATTTAACAGATTATTATTCATTAAAACATGTTATATATACTGGTTGCTTGATTATACTCAAAATGTAGTTCTGGAATATGCAAATATAGTGGAATGTTAATGCTGTAAAAATCATATAAATAGAAGACAACATCTATTTTAATGCTGTCAATGAAGAAACAACAGCGTTTAATTCGTGCTGTAATTATCTTGAAACTGTCAATGACAACGTTTATTACATGCTGTCGAAATAGTTGATGATTCAATCACAGCGTTTTTAACATGCTGTCGAAATTGTTGATGATTCAGTAACAGCGTTTAGAAAAAGCTGTTGTAAACAGTTAAAGTAGAATTTGAACATCTTCGACAACTAAATTATAAACGCTGTTGAAACATAATACAGCATGTCTGAAAACGCTGTAAAAATATTATTGACAGCTCGTAATAAACGCTGTCACAGAGATGTTTCAACAGCGTTTATATAAAAGCTGTTGTAAGTTATGTATATACGACAGCATGTCGTTATACAGCGTTTGTAATAACGCTGTTGTATCATATTACAGCGTTTATCAAACGCTGTTAAAAGCCTTTTGTGGTGTAGTGTAACGACCTAAGACCTAAGACCTAACGACCTAAGATCTAACGACCTAACGACCTAAGACCTAAGACCTAAGACCTAAGACCTAACGACCTAAGACCTAACGATCTAAGACCTAAGACCTAACGACCTACGACTTACCTCCAGATTTTCCCTATAAATAGCCACCTGCTCCACATTGAAAAGGGACTTTTTTCTCGGAATTTTTCCAGACTTCGAAGCGCCGAAACCCTGCTGCATTCACGACCTCTACAACACCTCTACTACCAAAAACACTTCAAACTACCTAGAGAGAAGATCAGCTACATTCAAGATGGACTCCAGAATCTCTTTTGCATTGTAGTGCTAATTACTTGTATCGATTGTTGAACAATCGGAGGAATTCTTGTAAAACTTGTAATCGAACTTGTGATAAAGAAGATAAAGTGGACGTAGGCTTGACTTTGAGCCGAACCACTATAAAAATTGTTGTCCCTTTACTTTTACTGCAATTATCTGCTTGTTTTAGTTCCCATACTAACGGGTGGTGCTTTCACTTTATTACTACTTACACCGGGTGTTAGCGTTCATTTTTGAGCGTTAACATTTTTGGTGCTTTCACTGAGAAGTTGAACTCAGGGATTCTACTACTTGGAAGTTGGGTTTGAAGGTTTAAGAGTTTAGATCTGGAAAACTATGACAAGGCAATCAAATAGATGACAAAGACAGGAAAGAAGTCAACATGAGGGGAGTCAAGAGGCTTCCTCAGAAGCGAACCGAACTTCAGTCTTCATCACCAGGGATGAGATAGAGACAATGATGAGAAGACAAGAAGAAATGATCCATAATCTGTTTCAACAAATCGGGCAACTTGGAGCCCAAAATCATAAACCAGATAGAGCGGGACCATCAGGGGCAGCCCCTGGGCTAGGGGGCATCCTGTGACGACCGCCCATGACCCCTGCACTGAACATAGAAATAGTGCGCTGTAAAGTGTGCCAGGCAGCCATGGACGGTTGCCAAGGTTAAATTAAAACAGCAGAATCTATCGTATAACTCACAGCGCATGGATAAAATACAATAGAAAGTATATATAGTGAAGCTTTACAGAACAGAATCTCTATTAAACCTCATAATAGTTGGATACAAACATCTAAATAGTCAATACATCAAGCCTCACTACATAACACTCAGAGATTTATACAAAGCAGCGGAACATCCAGTACATATAGTAAGAAAGTAATATGCAAGCCTCCAGCTCGTCTTCGTCATCAGCATCGTCAGAAACTAAGAACATCACCTGTCACCTGCTACCTAGTCTGCCCATCCCAAAGCGGATGAACAGCCCAAGGCAATAAGAGTTAAACATAAAGCCTTGAGTCAGACAACAGTCTTAGTGAGCAGTAAATTAACTAACAACATACCAAAAGAGCATAAAGGTAAAAGGAATAGGAATCCAACCCTCCCAACTAACAACATACCAAAAGAGCATAAAGGTAAAAGGAATAGGAATCCAACCCTCCCACTCCACCTCTTTCTACAGTGATAGCCCCCAGACACACTAAGCAGAAATAAACATAGCAAAGCAGACAATTAAAGTAAAGCAATTATCACTCGAGTCAAGGTCGGTGTTTTCCAAGTACAAACCCCCAAGGCCTAAACCAAGATCAGATAAGCACCCAGAAACCATCGCTCTTGAGACCGAATGACGATACAACCAAACATCCATGACTCTGGCTATCACTGTTATCATTGCTTCGATACCACCGTTAATTGAATGACCGGCACATTCTTTCAGCCGTCCGTCAAGGGTTAATGGAAACCCCGGTTCTAGACATAACTCTGCACGTCGTCGCAGCCCGTGCCTAGGACTATCGAATCTGCCCAGAGTACTCGACTACAATCATAGTCTTTAGGGACTATCAAATCTTCCCAACGTACTCTTGCTTTGAGCCTGCTAGAACCTTCAACAACGATGAAATCTTAGCCTTCTAGTCATCCTCCTCGACGACTATTTCCATACTAGCTCAAGCGCCTCTCGAGCAAACCATTATCCTCAACTCGAACCATTTCACCGAGTTATCAACATGCTTGGAATGATCCCGTCTGGATTAAACCAAGACTATCTCATACCATGCCTCGCTTCATCTCATCATAGCAAAGCCTCATCTCAACATCAACATCATCAAAACTATCCATATGAGCTTCATCATCCGCCACATATGCCACGAGCAGCTTTTCCAATTCAAGAGCCTTTCCCTTAGCTTTCGAATCATCTTCGACTAACTTGTCCAAATCAATTCATAAATCAACTAATTCACAACAATCAATCAAGGCAAACATTAATCCAAGTAATCAAGCATTCAAACATGATCAATTAAACAATTATAACAATAATGGCAATCTTGTAATTAAAGAGTCTAAATCTAACAAGCATGAATCTAAACAATATCTCTACAACTTGATGAATGAACTTGCATAGGTTAACATGTAGTAAAATGGATGTCAAATCATCATGAACAATAGATCTACACTTAAGTTTATGAAAATGCATGGAAATCACTATTTTAACACCAAATTAAGCCAACAATCCGATATACTCCTTTGGATCCGTGTGAGAGATAATCACCACTCACCAAATCACCTAAACACCTCAAAAGCAACACACTTCAGATCTGGACAGCGAAGGATCTAACTTGATTCTCCGAAATCCCGCTTCAAACGATGAAATCTCTCTTCGATGGATGAAGATCTTCAATCTAAGCTCTTCGATCTTCAATTTGGATGGAAGGAAGCACAAGATTAGAGTGGAGAAAAGAAGTGAAGAAGTGTAGAACTCGAGCTCTCAAAATGGCAGCACTTCGTCGCTTCGAAATCCGGATCCAAAAAGTGAAGAAAAACCCACCTATTTATAGGCAGTTTTCATAGGTCGTCCGCCCCATAAGGTCGCCCACGACCTAACTCTCGCGACCTACGACCTAAGAAACCCCACGACCTAAGTCTTAGCGACCTAAGCCCATGCGCATCCACGACTTAACAATCCTCACGTGCGCGACCTACGACTTAAATGAGACGCGACCTAGCAACAGTTCCGACCTAACGACTTAACGGAAGCCACGACCTAACTATGTCACGACCTAAAACAATGCGCGACCTAACGACTCAATAACTACGTGACTTAACTGGGTTACGACCTAACACCTTACGACCTAATACTTAGCGACCTAACAACTCACGACCTAACTCCTAGGTTGTCTACGACTTAACTTCCTTAGGTCGCTCACTGCTACCACCAGCTTCCTTAGGTCGTTGCCGACCTATCCTCCTTAAGTCGCTAACTCTTAAGTCACCGTTCCCTTTAAGTCGCCAACTCCTATAAGTCGCCAACCGACCTATCCCTTAGGTCGTTAACTTGCCCAGTCTTTCCTAAGTTGCTAACTCTTAAGTCGCCACTATCTTAAGTCGCCCATTCTTTAGGTCGTCCCAAACGATCATACGACCTAAACCACTTCGCGACCTAACTATCCCACGACCTAAGCTTCCTCACGACACAACTTCCAAACGGCTTAAGCTACAACATGGCTTAACTTCTAGGCAACCTAAGCTCTAGTCGACCAAAACTCTGGACGACTTATCAATACTAACAGTCTAATAACAACTGTTTTACAATGTTTCGATCCGTAAAAATATGGGTTGTTACATTCTTTCCCCCTTAGAAATTTCGCCCCCGAAATTCCAAACAACAAGAGCAATCAAAAACTATTCTGCATGCCTACCATCCATAGCAATCAACAAACCATGCATCCAATTCTAGCTTAGCATGCAGAATTCTAAAACTAGAACAAGCTACAATATCGTGAGATGACACGACACCTTATGGCCATACCTTGAAGAGTTCAGGATGAGCTGCCTTCATCCTCTCTTCCTCCTCCCATGTACAGTCGTTATCATCATCACTCCATTGTATCTTGAGCAACCTAACAACCTTCCTCCTAAGCTGTTTCGTGTCAGTTTCCACTACACGAAGCGGCTTACGAGGTCTCTTATCGACTGGATCAACCTCAAAATCTTCACAGCTATCAGCAGAAACCATTGTATTCGAGTCGTGCACATACTTCCGTAGATACGATACATGAAAAACATTGTGCACACCCGACATCTTCTCTGGTAACTCCAATCTATAGGCGAGCTTTCCAATTCGCTCGATTATCGGGAATGGTCCAACAAATCTCGGAGTCAATTTTCCTTTCTTCCCGAATCGAATAACACTCTTCAACGGAGAAATCTTCACAAAAACCATATCACCTACGTCGAATTCCAAATCCTTACGACGCTTATCGGCATAACTTTTCTGACGATCTTGGGCTGCCTTCATTCGTTGTCGAATGATCTCTATGCAATCTGAAGTCTGTCGAATCATTTCTGGCCCAAGTATCAGCTTTTCTCCTGTCTCTAACCAACATGTCGGAGAGTTACACGGTCTTCCATATAATGCCTCATACGGTGCCATACCAATGCTTGACTGGTAACTGTTATTATATGAAAATTCCACTAAATGAAGGTGATCTTCCCATGATCCTCCGAAATCCAAAACACAAGCTCTGAGGAGATCTTCCAAAACTCTGTTGACTCTCTCGGTCTGACCATCTGTTTGAGGGTGATAAGCTGTACTCAAACACAACTCGGTTCCCAAAACTTCCTGAAAGCTCTTCCAAAACCCACTAGTGAACAATGGATCTCGATCGCTCAGTATACTCTTCGGAATACCATGGAATCAAACTATCCACTTAACATACAACTCAGCCAACTTTGATGCAGTCCTAGTCGATCGAACAGGAATGAATCTTGCACTCTTAGTCAAACGATCTACGATGACCCAAATCCCTTCATTTCCCGCTCTGGTTCTAGGTAACCCATCGATAAAATCCATCGATATTTGCTCCCACTTCCATGTAGGAACTTCTAATGGCTGAAGCAATCCACTTGGCTTCTTCTGTTCGGCTTTTACCAACTGGCAGTTCATGCACTTGGAAATAAAATTTCCAACATCCTTCTTCATACCTTCCCAGTAATAGGTTCTCTTCATATCCCGATACATCTTATTTCCACCTGGATGAATTGTCAACTTCGAGTGATGACTTTCCCTCAGAACTTCATTCCTCAATTCATCGATATTGGGAACAACTAGTCGTCCTTGCTTCCGAAGCCAACCCTCTCGATCGACCTCGAATCCTTTATCCTTTTCTGGATCCAATCCAGATTCCAAATCACGGATAATCTTAACAAGCTTATCGTCTCGCTTTTGGCTCTCACCAATCCTTTCCACAAGAGTAGGTCTTATTGATAAGTTTGCCAACATCTCAGGTTCCAATTCACATCTGGGCCTGAAGTCAAATCTAGCTAAATACTCGAGATTCTTCCATTCTGAAAACATGACTCCCAATCCTGCATGTCTTCGACTTAACGCATTTGCCACTGCGTTACCCTTTCCCGGAGTATAGGCTATACCAAAATCATATGATGCCAAAAACTCTAGCCATCGTTGCTGCCGAAGATTCAAATCCTTTTGGGAGAAAAGATACTTCAATGACTTATGATCTGTAAACAACTCGAATCGAACTCCCAATAGATAATGTCTCCACATCTTCAGAGCAAAAACAATCGCCGCTAACTCCAAATCATGAGTCGGATAATTCCTTTCATGCGGCTTCAGTTGTCGACTTGCATACGCAACAACTTTACCCTTCTGCATCAGCACGGCTCCAAGTCCAGTACCACATGCGTCGGTGTAAACCACCATCTCATCATTTCCACTTGGAATAGTCAAAATAGGAGCACTTGTCAATCGCTCTTTCAGGATTCCGAAAGCTTGCTCACACTTATCATCCCATCTGAACACTTGGTTCTTTTTCGTCAATCCTGTTAATGGTGCAGCCACCTTGGAAAAATCTTTGATAAATCGACGATAGTATCCTGCTAATCCAAGAAAACTTCTCACATCAGATGCATTCTTAGGTCTAACCCAATCCTGGATTGCTGCTATCTTAGCGGGATCAACCGCTATTCCGCTTCCCGAGATAATATGGCCTAAGAACCTCACTTCGCTCTTCCAGAAGTGACACTTCGAAAACTTAGCCTTCAGCTGATGTTTCCGTAAGATTTCCAAAATAATACGCAAGTGCGTCTTGTGCTCTTCTTCAGTTCTGGAATAAATCAAAATATCATCCACGAACACTAGTACGAACTTGTTCAACTGATCTCTGAACACTCTATTCATAAGATCCACAAAATATGCTGGTGCATTGGTCAATCCAAACGGCATTACCAGCCACTCAAAGAAACCGGATGGTGTCCTAAAAGCAGTCTTCGGCACACTATCCTTAGCCACTCTTAACTGGTGAAATCCCGTTGCCAAATCCATCTGAGAAAACACCTTAGCTTTGTGAAGCTGATCAAACAAGTCATCTATTCTCGGCAATGGATACTTGTTCTTCTTAGTCACCTTATTCAGCTCACGATAATCCACACACAACCTCAGCGATCCATCTGCTTTGGTTACAAACACAACTGGTGCACCCCATTCGGACACACTACGCCGAATGAATCCTTTCTGTAAAAGATCATCAACTTGCACCCTCAACTCTTGTTGTTCCCTAGGCGCCATCCGCCTAAGAGGCATCACAACAGGTCTGGCTCCTTCAACTAAATCGATACGAAACTCGATCTCTCTATGCGGCGGTAACCCTTTGACCTCATCAAAGACATCCTCAAATTCATTAGCGATTGGCAGCGATGACAATCCATCCCGTGGAACAACCAACGAATACATGAAGCTCATGAAGATGCCTTCCTCATGCTTACATCGTATCACAACCTTTCGCCCCTCCACATTCTCGACTGTCACCTCCAACCTTTCACAATCAACCTTTGCTGCATACTTCCTAAGCCAGTCCATACCCAAAATAATTCCGAACCCCGCAAAGTTCAGAACAAAACAATCACAAACAAAAGAACAATCATGACTCGATACAATCAGACCACAGCATAGCATACACAAACAAGAGAACCCTCAACTGGATTAGTCACAACCAATGGCCTATCAACAATATCCGGTTCTAAACCCAACTGGCCTACAAGTTCGTTACAAACAAAAGAATGCGACGCCCCAGTATCAAATAACACTCTAACTGGAACACCACATATGGAAAGAGTACCTTGAACCACCACACTCTTTCCTTTCTCTTCAACGGTAGGAGCTTTTGAAGATGATGGAACAACCCCCAAAGCATAAGCTTGCACAATCTGCTTGTCCTTCCGCGGTTCCAGACAATTCTTCCTAATATGCCCCGGCTTGTCACAGTTGTGACACTTCATCGGCACCTTCGGATTCTTGCAATCTCTGGAGAAATGACCCTTCTGCTGACAATTGTAGCAAGTCACTTCGCCCTTCGGCTTCTTCTGGCCATCCTTACCCTTCTGCTGCTGCTGCTTCCTCTTCTTGTTTCCACCCTGCTGTGGTTTAAACTCTTCCTTGGTCACAGCAACAACAGATCCCCCTTTAGGAAACAGATTCTCATGCCTGAGAGCCTTCTCCACAAGCTTCTCAAATGAATCGTCCAAATGATCCACCAACTGCCTCCCAAGATAACTGTCCAAGCCTGTCACAAACTTCTCATTCTTCTGATACGAAGATTCAATATACGACCGGGCATACTTGGACAAAGCTTCAAACTCAGAAACATACTCAAGAACTGGTCTTCCACCTTGCTTGAGCTCCACAAACTTCTTGAACAGAACAGACTTCTGAGCCGTAGAAATGAACTTAGCTTCAAATCTGGCTTGGAATTGCATCCAAGTAATCTCTTCCTCCGGAGTATCAATGGTGATAGAGTTCCACCAATCAGAAGCTCTTCCTTGAAGCTGTCTTGACGCAAGCTTCCTTTTAGTTGCATCATCGATTCCCAAATCACCAAAGACCCTTCTACAAGCATCTATCCATCTCTGGACTTCAATGGTTGGTTCTGTTCCCAAGAAAACCTTCCCTCCAAGAGCAGTATAGTCTTTACACAACTTAGCAAAATCCACTGGTTTCAGAGTTTGGACTTGAACTCCAACATCAACTGCTGTCCCCGGAACTGGTATCCTTCTCATGATCAAAGTCATCATAGCTTCGAACATAGCTGCATAATCAGTAGCCCCCTCAGCAGCACGGCCTTCCCTAGCAGTTGGTCTCCCTCTTCGACTCATCCTTAATATCTATAAAAAGGAATGATTAGCACACCTAGAGAAACAACTGCATAAAGGACTCAAACTTTTCTAAGCTACTATATTATATATAGTAATCATCCATCAAAATACAATTACGTCTCTCATACGTAGTTACGTCAGCGAGCGTTGGGTAAAATCGATTAACCAATGCTCTGATACCAAATGTGACGACCGCCCATGACCCCTGCACTGAACATAGAAATAGTGCGCTGTAAAGTGTGCCAGCCAGCCATAGACGGTTGCCAAGGTTAAATTAAAACAGCAGAATCTATCGTATAACTCACAGCGCATGGATAAAATACAATAGAAAGTATATATATTGAAGCTTTACAGAACAGAATCTCTATTAAACCTCATAATAGTTGGATACAAACATCTGAATAGTCAATACATCAAGCCTCACTACATAACACTCAGAGATTTATACAAAGCAGCGGAACATACAGTACATATAGTAAGAAAGTAATATGCAAGCCTCCAGCCCGTCTTCGTCATCAGCATCGTCAGAAACTAAGAACAGCACCTGTCACCTGCTACCTAGTCTGCCCATCCCAAAGCGGATGAACAGCCTAAGGCAATAAGAGTTAAACATAAAGCCTTGAGTCAGACAACAGTCTTAGTGAGCAGTAAATTAACTAACAACATACCAAAAGAGCATAAAGGTAAAAGGAATAGGAATCCAACCCTCCCAACTAACAACATACCAAAAGAGCATAAAGGTAAAAGGAATAGGAATCCAACCCTCCCACTCCACCTCTTTCTACAGTGATAGCCCCCAGACACACTAAGCAGAAATAAACATAGCAAAGCAGACAATTAAAGTAAAGCAATTATCACTCGAGTCAAGGTCGGTGTTTTCCAAGTACAAACCCCCAAGGCCTAAACCAAGATCAGATAAGCACCCAGAAACCATCGCTCTTGAGACCGAATGACGATACAACCAAACATCCATGACTCTGGCTATCACTGTTATCATTGCTTCGATACCACCGTTAATTGAATGACCGGCACATTCTTTCAGCCGTCCGTCAAGGGTTAATGACAACCCCGGTTCTAGACATAACTCCGCACGTCGTCGCAGCCCGTGCCTAGGACTATCGAATCTGCCCAGAGTACTCGACTACAATCATAGTCTTTAGGGACTATCGAATCTGCCCAACGTACTCTTGCTTTGAGCCTGCTAGAACCTTCAACAACGATGAAATCTCAGCCTTCTAGTCATCCTCCTCGACGACTATTTCCATGCTAGCTCAAGCGCCTCTCGAGCAAACCATTATCCTTAACTCGAACCATTTCACCGAGTTATCAACATGCTTGGAATGATCCCATCTGGATTAAACCAAGACTATCTCATACCATGCCTCGCTTCATCTCATCATAGCAAAGCCTCATCTCAACATCAACATCATCAAAACTATCCATATGAGCTTCATCATCCGCCACATATGCCACGAGCAGCTTTTC
Source organism: Allium fistulosum (assembly GCA_030737815.1). Taxonomy (NCBI): domain Eukaryota; kingdom Viridiplantae; phylum Streptophyta; class Magnoliopsida; order Asparagales; family Amaryllidaceae; genus Allium; species Allium fistulosum. Next base: position 210,643,993 of record CM060903.1, read on the forward strand.
CAATTCAAGAGCCTTTCCCTTAGCTTTCGAATCATCTTCGACTAACTTGTCCAAATCAATTCATAAATCAACTAATTCACAACAATCAATCAAGGCAAACATTAATCCAAGTAATCAAGCATTCAAACATGATAAATTAAACAATTATAACAATAATGGCAATCTTGTAATTAAAGAGTCTAAATCTAACAAGCATGAATCATGAACAATATCTCTACAACTTGATTAATGAACTTGCATAGGTTAACATGTAGTAAAATGGATGTCAAATCATCATGAACAATAGATCTACACTTAAGCTTATGAAAATGCATGGAAATCACTATTTTAACACCAAATTAAGCCAACAATCCGATATACTCCTTTGGATCCGTGTGAGAGATAATCACCACTCACCAAATCACCTAAACACCTCAAAAGCAACACACTTCAGATCTGGACAGCGAAGGATCTAACTTGATTCTTCGAAATCCCGCTTCAAACGATGAAATCTCTCTTCGATGGATGAAGATCTTCAATCTAAGCTCTTCGATCTTCAATTTGGATGGAAGGAAGCACAAGATTAGAGTGGAGAAAAGAAGTGAAGAAGTGTAGAACTCGAGCTCTCAAAATGGTAGCACTTCGTCGCTTCGAAATCCGGATCCAAAAAGTGAAGAAAAACCCACCTATTTATAGGCAGTTTTCATAAGTCGTCCGCCCCCTTAGGTCGCCCACGACCTAACTCTCGCGACCTACGACCTAAGAAACCCCACGACCTAAGTCTTAGCGACCTAAGCCCATGCGCATCCACGACTTAATGATCCTCACGTGCGCGACCTACGACTTAACTGAGACGCGACCTAGCAACAGTTCCGACCTAACGACTTAACGGAAGCCACGACCTAACTATGTCACGACCTAAAACAATGCACGACCTAACGACTCAATAACTACGCAACTTAACTGGGTTACGACCTAACACCTTACGACCTAATACTTAGCGACCTAACAACTCACGACCTAACTCCTAAGTTGTCTACGACTTAACTTCCTTAGGTCGCTCACTGCTACCACCAGCTTCCTTAGGTCGTTGCCGACCTATCCTCCTTAAGTCGCTAACTCTTAAGTCGCCATTCCCTTTAAGTCGCCAACTCCTATAAGTCGCCAACCGACCTATCCCTTAGGTCGTTAACTCGCCCAGTCTTTCCTAAGTTGCTAACTCTTAAGTCGCCACTATCTTAAGTCGCCCATTCTTTAGGTCGTCCCAAACGATCATACGACCTAAACCACTTCGCGACCTAACTATCCCACGACCTAAGCTTCCTCACGACACAACTTCCAAACGGCTTAAGCTACAACATGGCTTAACTTCTAGGCAACCTAAGCTCTAGTCGACCAAAACTCTGGACGACTTATCAATACTAACAGTCTAATAACAACTGTTTTACAATGTTTCGATCCGTAAAAATACGGGTCGTTACATTCTTTCCCCCTTAGAAATTTCGCCCCCGAAATTCCAAACAACAAGAGCAATCAAAAACTATTCTGCATGCCTACCATCCATAGCAATCAACAAACCATGCATCCAATTCTAGCTTAGCATGCCCTGGCTTCCTCCATATCTCTACCACACCTAGGTCAACATCTGAGATCGCCAACCTAAACCTTTTATCGCGACCAAGCCTCCCAAAATCGTTCTTCAACGGTCGCCTACAACAGCCACGCCACCATCCCCTTCAACGTTGTAGCCTCCAATTTGCATTCCCTGCCCTTCGTACCGCTCCAGCTTACGATTCACACCACTCCAAACGCACGCGATTTTTTTTAAGGATGTGATTTCTAGTTAGAGGATTTAGGGCATAAAAATGAAATAAGATAATGCAGGATTTAGGCTTAATTTTGAATGTACAAGAGTATTCTGGACACAATAGAAAGGAATGGGTATGGGCTTGGTTGCTTTGGGCTGAAATAGTTTTAGGCCCAGATTTAATTCAATTTGTTTTTAATCAATTTCTTATGCATCCAAATTTGAATTTTTAAACCTTGAAATAAATTCCAATTTATATTGACTCACTCCTCATTCTACATATCATATTTCAATAATTGGACAATTTCATTCAGTTCGATACTCGCTTATTTTTATTTGATCATTCTTCGTACTATTACAACGTAAATTTAATTTTCAACTGCTCTAAACCTATTTAAAATTATTTAATCTTCATAATATTTCATATTAATTAAAACACCTTATTCAATTTAATATATTTTTCGAAAAGAATTTATCTATTCAATTCAATTTATTACGACAAAACCTTTATTAAATATAATTCAATTAACTAAAAATTTGTTTTTAAAATATTTATCATATTAAATCAAATTCAATCTCTTTTATTTTAATAAAAAATTTATTTATTTATACGGTGTAGAAAACAAAACCATTACATGAATGGGATGGCAGCATCGTAATTCTAATAAAATGCACCCCATTTCCATAAAATAGGGCTTCGTCTCGTTCAGAGGAAATTACTATGTCTCCTTTAAAGGGATAGAACGGATTAGCCTAGGGCACGCCGAGCAACAGGAGTGCATGCAACAAACTGAACACAAGAGATAGTTTGGAAAATACATCCAAAATTCAAAATCTCCTGCCTAAGGATTCAAATTTCAAAACTCCCATCTTAGACTCAAATTCTCCCACTTAATTACAACCGCCAAATTCTCTCAAACACCTCAACAATCTAAAGCAAAATCGCCTAAAGGAAGGACGAATGACACGTGTGCTAATTAGACGACGGAGAAGAAAAGGCTAGAAAAGGAAATTAACGATCCATGTGACGTCATAATACAATAAATAGAAAAGTACTGCAGCAGAGAGAGGGACTTTTGATTAATTCTCTAAAAATTTACCTGAGATTCTTATACTCTTTCTACCATTAAAGCATTGTACGAGGAAGAAGAAAGATAATGAATGATTTGACTCGTGAACGTAGAATATTCCGAATCCGAATCATATAAATTTCTGTGTCCTTTAGTTTAGTGCACTTAATATTTTCTGCTTTTAGTAGATTCTATTTAACTTTTATTTTGCTAAGTTTGGTACTAGAATCAACCTAGGCATTTTAACAAACAATTAAAGTGTTTCTTCATAATTATGTAATCACTCTGTAGCATAATTATTATGTTAAAGGTAACTTTAACATTATTTAAATTCGTTGATTCATTACTAATAGGGTGGTTGATAATATAATTACCCTACTTAAAATATGGTGTTGTGAGATGAAAAATCTCACTAACACTCCCCTAAAGTATTTAAAAAATCCACCTCATACTTAGCTAGGGAGTAGAAGCAATTTAGATACTCCAGAATTGAAGATCCCCTTTTCTCTACCTTGGCAAATTTTCAAAACATAAGCTCTTTAGCAGAGTTGGGAATAAAGCATCTCTTAAAGAGCTCCTTGAACCTATACCAAGCAATATTCTCCTTAAGGTTACTACTATATTATTTTTGATTAGTCATTTGCCTCCCCTTGAATTGGTGGGAGGCTAGAGTTGTCTTTTTCTCATTAGCAAAAGCCAGGTCTCTCAATGTTCAATCATATAACCAAACCCAATCTTGCACTTCGATGGTGAAGTTGTTCCATAAAAGAAACAACCTCCAAGATTATGGAAGTGTTGCTTCCTTCAAGCTGGCTTTCTCCTAGGTTCGATGTCTGAACTATGGTATGAGTAATAGGAATTTGGTCTCTCTGTTGAGCCATCATCATATTCTTCATATCTCAGAACCTAGCACCAATCTCTCCAGCTCCTAAAGTGCCTCGGCATTCACACTGGCATTAGCAGTTATTGTTGTCGAGCCATTAGTAGTAACAATAGCAATAGTACTCTCCTCACCCATGCTCAGTTAATCCTTGCTCATATTCATCTTTTTACTTTTCTTCTGCTATTTGTGTACATAAATTCTTCATAAGAAACAAAATAAATAGGAAGTAGGTTATTGGGAGATACATATATGTACTTACAAAAGGAAAAAATAGGTTACTATAGTGTTATCGCATAACCCCATGGCATGCCTTAGGGTGTTTTATTTCTCTCATTATTTGGGGTAATTAACTTATATTTTCCTAAATGCTACAAACCTAGGGCTTTAATACCAAATGTAACATTCCTCCATTTATGATGTAAAAAGAATACTTGAGTGCAACAGACACTCTAATATTATTTTCAAACGACATTTCAGGATTCATTTTTTCACTAATAGATAAAAATGATAAAGAACCATAGTTTTTAAACAACTTTACTTCACGTTTCATTCAAATTAAACTACCTAAAGTTTTCATCATAGAGAGAAAATATATGATGATACCATCATAAATGATTAGTTTTTATATCACAATAAGGAAAGTCAAGTTACGGTCTAAATATACATAACCAAAATGGTAGCTAATTTTTTTGTCTCTTGTAGTCGTCTCCTTCGGCTATTCATCAAAAACCTACTAACCCTAAATCCTCTAACACTCAGCATACTCAAATGAATAGCTTAGAGTTTAAGGGAAACATAGACTTCAATTTTGTTAAAATCTTAATATGAATAATATTAGCCACAATAATTCATAAATAAATAATATAGTGTGACCATGCCGTAGAGTGAAATGGGGTTTCCTCACTAGCATCCTTAAATTTTACACGAGCGAATTCTTTATTTAACAAGGTTTAAGCCTCTGATTTTATGTATATACCTACATGTAATTATCTACCAAAGTTATTTCTACCTTTATATAAAGCTATTGTATTTTGGTCCCTTCCTACACATTCTACATAGTTTACTTATCTTAGGATTACCTACTATAAAAGGACTTACAAAAGTTACTATCATTCACCAAGGTATTACATTACTTAATCATTAGTGTTTAATTCTTATGAAGGTTACTATCATTCAGCTATGTATAACACTTATTTATCCCGGTATTTACTTTTGCAAAAAGTACAACCATTCAACTCGGCAATTACATCATCAACAAATTTTCATAAATCTCATGAATGTTATTGTCATTCCCCTCGGCGTCATGTTCATACATTCATTTACGAAAGTTAATACCATTTATCTTAGAACTTTAACTCTTAAAAGGCTATTATCATTTGCCTCGGTAATTTTCTCACATGGATGTCATTCACCTTGGAATTACACACCATAGATAATATGTTGTCATGAAGGTTACTATCGTTCACCTTGGTGTTTACCTTAGCGCTATCGTTAGCCTTTAAAAAATTTCTCTCATGAAGGTTATTGTCATTCACCTAGGTTTTTACCCTTGTTCATCGTGGTAAGTTTCCCTCTTGGAGTTTACTATCATTCACTTTGGTGTTTACTAGAGTGCGGTTTCCTATTGTTCGCCTAGGTAACTTGGTCTCATGAATGTTACCATCATTCACCTTGGTATTTTCCCTTGCAATATCTAATTGTTCACCTATGTAATATTCTCTCATAAAGGTTACAATCATTCACCTTGGTGTATAACTTTTAGCGATCATTTACCTTGGCAGTTCGCTCTCACAAAGGTTACTACCATTTTTCTTGGTGTTTACCATCGCGACGTCTTTCATTTAACACCTTGGTTAATTCATTACAAGTACCCTAGGCATTCAGATCTCAGGTATTGTAAGAATGCTCCCTTAGCCAATGTCGAAGGTAAACATCTTAAACTCATCGTTTCTTGATAATGCATCTGTAAATACCAAAAGCTTGTTTGTAGCTTTTCATCTTAAGTGCTACCAATGGCTAAAACTCTTTTGCCAAATTGAAGGAGTTTTGCGATCTACAATGCCCTTGGTATATTCCAACTATCTCGACATTATTTAACCTTGGTATCACTCTTTGTCAACCAAGTCGTCACCATCTTAGTTTTACAAAAGCCGACGGATCCTATCATTTACCCTCCCCATTAGCATGACCTTTGGCCTTCTTAACCCTCAGAGTTTGGTGTTTTGGTAAAGGCTAGCACTTAATGAATCTACTTAACTATTTATTCTCCAACTCTATATTCTTATGCTCTATTATGTAGGGTGCATGCTTATGTGTTGAATCAGTACAAGCTAGTACATGTATTGTTTGTACTTCAATTCAGAAACAACATGTAGGGAAGACTTCCTTTTCCCATTTTAGGTACATAAATTTTAATTTACTTCTCCATTATTTAATCCCCTCAAAATTACCCCATAGAGGTTCAACGAAAATACTTTTAGTTCATAATGTCATTTTCAAAAGTTACTAGAAAACTCTAATAAATTCATAAATCACAATCTCATCAAAACAACTTATTTTTAGGCGAAAAGTGTTTTCTTTCTTCCTTTTAAAAATCATTTCACACCTTTTAAAAATATATAAATTTTTTGAATTTATATTCTTCCATTTTCCATGAAAAATCATTTATGTGAACACTTAGCTTATCATTAAAATTTAGTTCAAGTATTTCTAGGTACGAAACAAGAGTTTTATAGGTCCATCCGTTCTTTCCTAGCCACTTAATCTAGTTATCAATTCCCATAACCCTTCTAGTGACATTCAAAGCATAAAAAAACATAGAAAACAACTTGTAATTAACATACATAAAAACCATCAATGGTTGTAACTCCAAACCATATATGTGCAAGGTCAGATACTTGCAAATCATCTAGGTGAAGTCATACTTTATAACCATGAAGCTACATCCTTAACTAACAATATATGGTGCAGGCTATGTCTTTTCGCAACGCATGTCATTTATACTCCATTGCTCAGTCAATGGCAACATTTTAATAACGTCTATATTCAATTGCGATGTTCACCCTCACAATCGTTTGGTTTAATATAATAATATTTCATCGATAACCGCATGCCTTGGCTATGATCTTTGTTATTTCAAGTCAACATCAAATTATGATGGCATAGTCTTTTGTATCGAAGGAGACGAATTCTCTCTTAGAAGTGTTTTAGTACATGAGTTTTAACATATACCAATTATGGACGTAGGATGATTTTTTGTCATGTCATTGTCCATGCTGCATGAGATTTTCTATTTGACTTATACATAATAGCTATAGAAGACTCTCGGTGAGTTGTTTGTAGTTGTCTATGGTTTTATCGTATATCCATATCCCGTTCTTGAAACAACTTTGAGTAGGAACATTTAAGAATAATTATGTATTCGTATGATTCAATATTCATGGTTGAAACTTCATAATTGTAATTGACTAAACACTTCGTCCTAGAGATTTTTACTTCATGCTCTCCAAACATTTTAAACACACACATTCGTATGATTCAATATATCAATATTCTTCCTCTCTAATCAGACCACCCGAGGTTTCTCATATCAAAAAGCCATCAGGGGTTATCAACATAGATAATGATGGGTTCCAATTGGTCTAATCTAAGCGACAAAAGAGGAAAGAGGCCAAGAAAGCTCAGGAGTTGCTACCAATTCTTAATAAAGTCAATCCAAAAGGAAAAGATGGTCTAAAAACCATCGCCCAGCTCACAAAAAAGGGCGATATGGTGTCGCAATAGAGAAAACCAGTAGCCATCTCACTAAACAAGGAACAAGGCCGAAAATCGTGGGCTGATATTGTTGCTGATCAGCTTCAAGATCTAAATGATGATGAATGCAATCTAGAGAATATTGCACCAATCAAGATCAATAACAAGAAGTATGGTCTGGTTAAAGAAGAGGTATGTAAAAGAGCAACTGAATCATGGAGTAACTCTGTTCTTGTTTATGTAGTGGGTTCCAAACCATACTACTTGTATTTTAAATCAAATATTCAAAGAGTTTGGAATCTGATTAGTGAATTTGAAATTTTCACTAGAGAGAATGGATTCTTTCTAGTGAAATTTAAAGAGTCTCAAGATTGCATTTCAGTTTTAAAAAATGGACCATATTTCTACAATAGCAAACTCATCATAATGAGAAGGTGGTCTGATCGATTAAATATGGACAGAGACATGCAAACTACGATGTCGATATGGGTAAGATTACCGAGTGTTAATCTAAATCTATGGGACAGAGAGGCATTCAGTATTATGGCAAGTATTATAGGAAAACCCATTAAAATGGATGCAGCCACAACTATGAAGACAAGATTGAATTATGCTCGCCTTCTTATCGAAGTGTCTGCAAATGATGAACTTCCTAGTGAGATCTATCTTTCTTTGTATAATGGAGAAAAATCATTCAAAAAGTTGAATATAAATGGGTTCCATCAAAGTGTAGTGTATGCAACTGTTTCGGCCACATCAGAGATTAGTGCAGTCCATAACAAGCATGGGTACCCAAAAGTAATAACCAAGAAGATCAAGAAATAAAGACTTCAAATTCTGATGCAAGAATCTATTCTATAACACAAAAACAGACTGTATCATCGGATAAAAATGATCGAATCAACTAAGAGGGTATCACTTTCAATCAAAGAACGATTGATATTATGCTCTCTGATCAAGATGATCAGATCATAGAAGAGGAAGTTCATCAAAATGTTAAAGAAAGCATCTTAAAAGAGAAAATACAGAGCAGTGCAGAGGTGGGTGAAAAGAATATAAAGGTCTTAGAATCTGTAACCCCACCAGTTACAGATCCTTGTTTAAGTACAAACAATTCGATTACAAATAATAACGATAAAGATCATCAACAATCTGTAAATACAGATATGGACAGAATCACTGAAACAACCCCTCCACCAAAACAGGCTGTAATAGTTGAGGAATTTGACTCAGCCATGCCTCGCACTGCTGGACAGTTTGATATCTCTCTAATTAAAATTCCAGAAGTTGCAATCAATGCTAGAAATGAAACAGAGATGATGGATGATGTTGATCAGTTTGATATATCTGAACTGCACATTCCAAAAATAAAGGCAACTGGTAAGAACAAGGGTAATAAAGAGAAGAAAGCTTTTAAACAGAAGTGCATCTCTGTTAACCCAGATTGGGATGAAATGTCAACTAGGCTTAAAGCTAAGAGTGTTGAAAATAAAAGGAGAGGTAAGGACACTACAGTGTTAGGTACTATCTAAATCTCATATTTTTTATATTATAATTATGTCTATTTTTGCTTGGAATGTCAGAGGAATGAACTCTCCTGCTAAACAGTCTGAAATTTTACATACGTTAAGTGTTTATAAGCCTTCTATTGTTGCCCTTATTGAGAATAAATTAAATGATGAAAACTATGAAATTTTTTGTTTGAAATTGTCTATTAAGTGGAAGTCTACTAATAATAATGATTTTGGTTGTAGAGGAAGGATCATAATTATGTGGGATTCTAATGTTTGGACTAACTTGAATATTAATAAAAATAATCAATACATTGACTACCAGTTTAAAAACACAGGGTTTTTTTTTGAAAGTCACCAGTGTTTATGGCAGTAATCTAGAAATTGAAAGAAATGGGTTGTGGTGCAAATTGAAAGCTTTAAATTATTATATGATTTTCCTTGGATTATTTTGGGGGATTTTAACACTGTGTTTCATGTATCAGAAAAATGTGGTGGTAATAAAATTCCACAAAGTAAACTTGACAAATTAAATAAATTTTTATTAGAAACGGGTCTAATAGAACCAAATATAAGTGGGAATAAATTTACTTGGAAGTCTGGTTTGGAAAAGAATATTCATTGTAAATTAGATAGGATTTTAATCAACAAAGAATTTTCTAATATTTTTCCTAATTTATATGTTCCACTCTTAAACAAAATACTAGTGATCATACTCCATTACTTGTTAATCTTTTTCAAAATATGATTTCTAGTAGTAAAGTGTCTCCTTTCAGATTTAAAAATGGATGGACTTTAGAGGAAGAATATAAAGTTTTGATGGTAAGCTGCATTAACTTTTCATGTATTGGTACTAAACAATTTCAGTTTAGTATGTTTTTAAAGAATGTTAAAAATAATCTTAAAAATTGGAATAATAATAATAATATAAATAAAAACAAACTAAATCTTCTAAGAAAGGAAGGAAAACTTTTACAAGAGCTTGCGGACAAAAATCGTAAGGATATTAATGTTGTAAATAGTTTTTTACTAATCAGAAAAATCTTTCAATTGAGCTTTATAAAGATACAGTTAATGCTAGAAAAAAAGCTAAAGTAGACTGGCTTACTCTAGGAGATGACTATACCAAATTTTTTCATGCTAAAATGAATAATAGAAAGCATTTAAACAACATTGGCAACATTATTGATAATGAAGGTAATTTGTATAATGCTTATGAAAAAGTTGCTAAAGAAGCAGTTAATTTTTATGAAGAACTTTATTTTTCTGATAATAATGTATAGAATTTTCCTCAAATTATCTATAAAAATATTCTGAGAGAAAATGCATCAGAGATTTTACTTGCACCAGTAACTATTGAAGAGATTAAACATATTATTTTTAATGCTGGTGACAATAAAAGTCCTGACCCTGATGGGTTTAATGCAAAGTTCTATAAAAACCATTGGGAAAACATTAAGGGGCGGGTTTTTGAGGTTGTTAAAGAATTTATGGAAAAAGGTAAAATTCTCAAAAGCATAAATCACACTTTTATTACTTTAATTCCTAAGAACAAAAATCCCACTTGTATTGGTGATTATAGACTCATTTCTTGCTGCAACTTTATATACAAAATTATTGCTAATGTTCTAAGTAATAGAATCAAAGTATTTTTGCCTTTTCTAATTTCTGAAAATCAGAGTGCTTTTGTACCAGGCAGACTTATATATGAGAATTCTTTGTTAGCACATGAGATGGTCAGAAAATTTAATACAAAACAAGGTGACAATGTTTGTATTAAGATTGATTTGCAAAAAGCATATGACAAAGTAAACAGATATTTCATTTATCATATTATGAAATGTATGAGTTTCCTAAAGTTTTGTGATATGATTCTAGAATATATTAATATCCCTACTTTTTCTATACTTATTCCAGGCAAAGTAGAAGGTTTTATTAAAAGCAATAGGGGTATTAGGCTAAGTGATCCTTTATCACCTTGTCTTTTTACCATGGTCATGGAGAATTTTTTATATTAATGGAAATTGAAGCTATTAAAGGTAATATTAATCCTATTAATAGAGTCCAACCTTGTATAAACCATCTTATATATGCTGATGATCTTATGGTGTTTGTTAAAGCTAATAAGGTGAATGCAGACACAATTATGAGAATTTTTGAGAATTTAAATTCTTATGCTGGGCTACAGCTTAATATATATAAAAGTAAAGCATATTTTAGTAAACATAGTAAATATAAAAAAAGATGTTTTAAAAATTGCAGAGGGGAAACTTCCTATTAAATATATGGGTTTGCCACCATCTGTAAATCAAATTAAAGATTCAGACTGTTCTATGCTTATTGAAAAAATTCAAGAAAGAATGAAAACTTGGTCTTGCAAATTACTTTCTATTGCTAGTAGACTTATTAAAACTGCTGTGTATGCAATCATTTTATACTGGCTGCAAACATTTCATATTCATGCTGCATCCATTAAGGAAATAGAAAGTAGATGTGTTGATTTTCTATGGAGGGGCAAATATCATAAGATTAGTTAGGATAATGTTTGTAGGCCAAAAAATGAAGGGGGATTTGGCATTAGAAACATGAATGATCTCAGTTTAACTTGTCATTTAAAATTATTTTGGAGATTTATCAATGCAAACTCACTGTGGGCTAGGTGGGTGAGAGCTAAATATCTTAAGAATGATAATTTTTTGACTATCCTGCTTAACAGTAATCATTCTAATGCTTGGAAACAAATTCTAAAATGCAGAGGTATTGGCAAAACCTTATTAGAAGAAAATTTAAGCTAGGTGAAGAAACTAGCTTGTGATTTGACCCTTGGTTTAATAGTGACTCTTTCATAAATAAGGTTGGGTGGAATAGTTTGGTTATTTGTGGAGGTACCGATGCAAAAGTTTCTGAAATTATTAAAAACAATCAGTGGCAACCACAGCTACATCCAATTACTGACCCACATAAGCATGAAATTTGCAAAATTCGTCTTGATCCTAATGCAGATAATGACTACTGGGAATGGAAAGCAAGCAACAAAGAGAAGTTTTCTTTCAAAACTACGTGGGATGTTATTAGAAATAAATTCCCAAAGAAAGATTGGTACCATTGCATATGAAATAGAGTGAACAGTCCCAAGATGGCTTTTTGTACATATTTTGCTATAAATAACAGACTGCCAATTTGGGATAAGATAAATAAATGGGGCAATGATTCTAATTCACTCTGTTCCCTATGCAATCTAGTTAATGAAAGTGTTAATCACTTGTTTTTTGAATGCAGTTATTCATATTTTATATGGAGTCAAATTAAAGCTATACTGGATATTCAAGACAATAGACAGATGGATCTTATGCATGCAATTCAAATTATCAACACCAAATTTAACTCGAAATCTAAGGAAAGAGACTATGCGCATATGCTCATAACTACTGCAGTTTTTAATATCTGGAAAGAAATGAACTTGCGTACTCATAATAAAGCTGAAAGGAACAAAGAGCGGATATGGCTACTCATAGATATTGATAGCAGAATTCTACTCCAAAAATCAAAGAAAAACTCAAAAGGTCAAACCAAATTCGCTTCCTTAGCTGATGATTGGAGCTCTGAAGCTGGAAGCAAGCACTTAGAAATTTACTTAACTCGTCCGAGGAGCTTCCAGACCAACAAGCATGTTTGTGCTATGTCTCGAGAGTCTAGCTTCCACAACCAGCAAGTATTTGGTGTCAATACAGCTAATCGAAGCTTTGGAGTAGCTGGTAGTAACGATTCAGAGAGGGTATTGTCAGATCTGGGTCGCGATGACGCCAGATCTGATAATCCCTCTCTCCTTCACAATAATCTGAGGAATTATAACAACAATCTTAGCTGTAAGGGGATGAGAAGTGGTTTCAACGAGAGCTTATCGTACTGTGAGCGTGGTGAAACAAGCGGAGTGAAAAATGGCAGCGGAGATTGTTAGAAAAAATCTAATCATCGTCCGTCATTATTTTAGGTTTTCGTGCTTTGAAGAGAAGAGTGTAGAACGTCGACAACTCTAGAGTAGGTTCTCGTATATGTCTGAATTTCGGGTTGTGGGATTATATTACCCATATCCGGTTTGTATTTGTTCATGGGCTTGGCCCATTTACAAACTTCAAAAAAAAAATTCTGTTCTCCTTCGAAGAGAACAAGGTTGGTAAAGGGTGGAAATGAGAAGGGGAAGTAAGTTTTTGTAGGGCTGTTATGGTTGAACCATCAACCGCTCAACCGTACCAACCATTCATGCGGTTACCATCTATAACGGTAGCGGTTACGGTAACGGTTGAAGAATTCGATAACCGCGGTTAACCATACCAACCATACATAACTGTTTTGTATAATATTTAACATTAAAGTATAAAAAATAGTAATTTATGTTAAAGGAATAGCTTGTACATTAATAATATGTGCGTTCATGAACTAATAACTTGTGCATGCATATTGGTCATTTTATAAATAAATAGATAAATTTGCAAAAACCAGTTAAAGCTATATGAATTTATCATCAATAATGCATATGATTGAAAATATATGTACAAAATGCTTTAAAATTAAAAATTTGACGGTTGACCATCATAGACGGTTGCGGTAACGGTTGTAATAATTTATAACCACCAACAACGGTTACGGTTGGTGGTAATAAAGACGGTTACCGCAACCATAACACCCCTAAGTTTTTGTGTGTTGAATGAAGTTGATAAAAATGTTGAAAGAGGAAACAGGAAGGAAAATGGAAAGGAAAAAAATACACGGTTGCATTCGATGCAGCTAGTCCTCCCCTGTGGGATAGCATCCGACGCGCCAGGTCATCCTATGCGGGATTGCGGTCAACTTCCATTTTGGATTGTTATCTGTTAGCTAATACTACAAACCATTAAATAGACTTTAAAGTATGCATGTTGAGCAATATACTGACCAACAGACATAAAACAAATTTCAATCAACTAAAATTATCCATTTTAGCTTAAAAAACAAAATAAAACACTTTTCAATTTGCCATGCATAAATATTATCAGTTTTCCTGTAATTACAACTTTCATCACTGAATACAGCAACTAACAACCCATGAATCAACATTAACATACACATTTAAAGTTCCCTCAACCTATATTGTGATCCATGTAAGTACAAAATCAACAAATTACCCAAGAGCTCCAACAAATATGGGGAAGTAACAAAATACATCCAACTAATGTAACTAGAAAGTAACAAGAAGACATGCCAAAACTGCCCAAAGCATTGCACTTGGAAACAAAGACACAACACTCAACCTAGGGCTAGAATTGGGCAGCCATGGATAAGCATCTGGAGGTGGCATCACACAATTGTCCCCATTGAAATAAATACGTCTTGGAAACGCCCATCCTTTCTCAAACGTGAACGTATTCGAGTCCTTTCGAAACAAGAACTCAGATTGCACGTTCCCTAAAGGCCCTGCTTCCATTAGCAAGTCATTGTAATATTTGACTCCCCATAGCATTGCAGTATCATCTGAAAAAACATGCAGGGGTTTGAATCACAGTTAATAGTCTGTTGTAAACTACATGCTATAAAAACAAAAGGTATCATATATTATTCAGAATAAGTAATGAGCGGACATACTTATGGTGGTTGAGTAAGGGTTCAAGGACTTGTAGTTGAAGCTAAAGCTTTTTGTAAGGTTGTCGAAATTCGGGTGTTGGACTACCAAGTTCCATTGCGTGTAGTTCATACGATAGTTAAAATTGGATATTGTGACCTTCACCCTCCAGTATTCTTTGTAGTTGAGTTTGACATGCCAATGCACTCTTATAGGACACATGTGAGGCGTGCATTGAACCAATGGAGTGAATGTGCTCTTGCCTGGTCCATTTACAGCTGATGCTAAATAAGGTGAATCTCCCCTGTTTCAATAAACAAATTAAAGAAGTCTGATTGGTACGAAGAAGGAAGAATTAACCATAATTGATGAAGTAGAAATAGATGGAAGGATTAGAAACTTACTCAACGCAACTTCCGGGCTGAGTTATGTTGTTTTGGCATCCACATGTGCATGTTGGGCAGTCCACAATAGTATCATTGTAGAAAGAAGATAGAGAAACACAACATGTCGGAGTTTTTTGAGAAAGAAATTGAGAGTATGTGCACGTCACGTTCCATGTCACTGCATACGAAAATATACATGAGTACTGAAAGAAGAACTTGAACATTATTTGTATGTTGAAATTTCACCCATTCAAATCATTGTACCTAACAAATTAAAGATTTGTACTACTTCCAATATTATTTACAGAAACATGTCATTTTCCATGTACATGGTCAAAAAATGATATTTTGTAATGGATGGTCCCAAACAGCGTTGGTATAAAATCTTTTTTATATTAAAAAAATAAAAAATTGTATGGTTGCTGTTTTAAATAGCACCGATACATTTTTACACAAATTTCAAATTGGTTCAAACATAGAATATGATTTTGAAAGTGATCCAAATGATTAAAAGTTCCTCTTATACTCTGCCCAAAATTACTAGACAAAAATGAAGGTTTTTGTGGCTCTAGAGTGTAAAGCAATTGTAAACTCAAACAAACAGTCTCTATTATGTGATCTTTGGATTTATCAACAGAAGATGCTTCTATTAGATGTGACCATAGAATGGATTTGAATCACCAGTAGGCCTTTGAATCAAATGATTTGTGATACAAACTAAATGGTACATTTTTGCATCTGCAACTGCCCAAAAAATTTGATAACAATACACAAATTGATTTGGACTGCTAAATTTTTTGATTTAGAAATCCAAATTAATTTGTTCACTCATGCTTCCATTGTAAACCAGAAAAGGTGACCAAATCCACATAAAGCAAGGAAAAGCAATACCTTTTAAGAGCAAAATTAACCAAGTTTGACTAAAAACTTACTTAAAGCCTGAGTAGTTCTCCTTCCATCTCCAGTAACAAATTTAGTAGGTTTCACGATCTTAGCAATTCCACAAGTATATCCAGGTCCAGGCGCTTTAAGTGTAAAATTCCTGGGTACACGCACAGTCTTGTTGGTGGTTCCTGCTGCACCTACACTTATCTGAAAAGAACTAGCGGCGTTTGAGGGGTCTTGTCCCCACGAGTTAATAACGCCTCCTTTGCAACAATTAGCAATTTGCATATTATACGGGGTGCCCGGAAGAAGATCGACAACTGTAGGGTCTTTTTTGCAACAATGAGGAAGGTTGGCTTTGTACTTAGAGCAATCTCCCTGTTCTGTAGTTTGTGCACCAACCATTGACCAAATTACTTCCTTTTTTGCCCAAGTCCATCCTAGTGTCCAGCCTGGCGCTTGTATGTGACGATATTGTTGAAAATTAAACATGGTTACGACTGCCTATAGTGATTAAGAAGATGATGAGTTATGTATTTAAAAAAAAAAACTTATTTTTACTTATTTTTCAGTAAACACATGTAGGCTTAAAAATGTGCAGTAAGAAGCCTCCAACCAAGTGCTTTACGAAGACATCTATACCATTGTCTTGTAAACTTAAAAAACAATGTAAAAAATGTAAAAAAACAATCATTGCATTATTGCTTATCTTTCTATCACAAAGCCAAACCAACTGATATTAGTAGACTGAGTAGTTCATATTTATATAACTGTTTATGTTTGCTGTGAACAATCCTGTATCACAAAATCAATATAAATTGAACCTGTGTAAGTATAAAAAGATATCACTTTCACATAGTTAATTGGTTTTGGGATAATAATAAATGAATTTCTAATATGGTACAGGATTTGTGCTTAGTTTAGTGATAAGTTTAACTGCTACATAAATTGACAATTTTCTCATCTACCATTAAATAATTTCTTGATTTGGAATTATTATTGACACAGCATGATATAAATGAATTCCAAAAAATAGTTCTTTCATACAAAATGGTTGCATAATCTGTTTTGAATACTAATAAATTGGTAGTAAAAAATAATTACTTACCACATATCCATCAGGTGTCCATTGCATGATATCCCATTTAATCGTTATGTTACCATTGGGGTCAAGTGCATCATATGCCTCTGTATTACCCAAAAAAAAAGAGGATATATCAAAGTCAGACAACCAAATTGAATCAGATATACAAGAAGACTATATACCTTAAATGTACAGATAATAGATAAGATCAGCATTTATAGATAAATGTTAGAAGATCTTGCTAAGTATGTAAATATTAGGAAATAAGAATAATAAAGCCTAAGAATAGTACAACGCAATCATGCTCTCTTTGATATTCCATAAAATGGGTAAAGATCTAAATCCAATATCAACAACATAATAGCTACAGTCCTATAAACTAATAACAAAAAGGCCAGTTCTCAAAGATAACCTAAAAACGGAACTCCAAAATAATGCAGAAAAAAATAAGTAAAAGTAACTAGAACACTTGCCAGTCGATGAGAAGGTTGAGAGTACTATAAAGAATGCAATTGAGATATACAATCTTCTTGATTTGGCCATGCAATTAGCTTCAATCTCCATTTTCGATAAATGAATTTGGAGATCTTGACTGATTGAAGAGGGTGAAGGTAAATATGAAGCTGCTTTTAAGCTGGAGAGAGGGGTGATTTTCCAATACTGCCCTTTGCATTATATCGTGTCGTTGCTAGCTTATTTAATTTAAATTCAAACCTAAGAATGTTTTTTAAATTAGCTAGCTAGTTTGGAAAAAGAAAAGGACTTTTATAACAATATAAGCTTATTACAGTGAATTTGTTAATGGTTGTTTATACAGAATCAAATCATCATGAAAATTTATGCAAGTCATCTTAGACTATTTAAAATTTAGTTATTTGTAACTTCGTCGAGATATTTTGGATTTGATAATATCTTGCATTTGTGTAGTAAGAATCACACACCGACAGTAGTTTGCTAGCTAGCAAGAATGCATGTTGTTAGATTGTAAAGGCACCGAAGTGTTTACACTCACATATATACCCTTTCGACAGTAAACGGAGCCCGCTACTTTTTTTAGTTGTTTTCATTTAAGTGTCTGTCCTTTAATTTTTGAAAAGCAAGTGACGGGAGACTATAGACTTGGTTAAGACATTGCCATCATAAGTTGGTGCCAAGCATCCATCAAATATACACTGTCATTTAGAAATAATATTATGACTTGTCCGCGTTTGATGAAGGACTATTGTGTATACATTAAGCTGCGAATATGGAAAATAACTCACATCTCCTCTCTTTTTTTGGCTCATTTTATATATCGTAAAACCTACCCACCCTAATAGGAAAAGACCTACAAATCAACTTTTAAAACACACTACAAATCAACCTTTTAAAACACATTTAATTATTTTTAGGGCAATCCCTTTGATATTTGAGCCAATTTAGAAGTAACAATGAATATGTTATCTTTAGCAAATATTTACAACAACAAACAACAACAACAAACAACAACAACAACTAAGCCATTATTCCCAAACAAGTTGGGGTCGGCTATAGATGGAACCCAAAACTAAATGAAAAAATCATTTTAAAAGTTATAATAATAACAATAGCAATAGCAATAATAAAATAAAGTCAAATAAGTAAATTAATAATAATAGCTAAGTAAAGTAAAATAAAATAAAAATATATATGTATATATATATATATATATAAGAGGAATGATAATAATAATACTAATAGCGATAATGATACTAATAGTAATATTGGTCAAAGACCAAACCTACGTCTTAGGCTCGTGTTTCCTAGTCCTATAATCTAAAACTTATAAAACTCAACGCTCATGGTTCTGGTACGTGAATCGCCAACTTCCACTCGCTCCGATCCGTCACCAGCTCTTCGGATATACCCCAATCCTTCAAATCTCTTTTTACTACTTCCTCACATGTCAACCTTGGTCGACTTCTACCTCTCTTTGGGCATTCAACATGGCCTATAATTCCAACCCGCACAGGTGCCTCGGGCGGCGTTCGTTGAAGATGTCCGAACCATCTTAAACGATGTTGAATTAGTTTCTCCTCAATTGCTCCAAGTTTATCACGTATATCATCATTTCTAATTCGGTCTCTTCTTGTATGACCGCAGCTCCATCGTAGCATACGCATCTCTGCTACGCTTATCTTTTGGACGTGTTGGCTTTTAGTAGGCCAACATTCTGCACCATACAACATCGCAGGCCTGATTGCCATTTTGTAGAACTTTCCTTTAAACTTTTGTGGGACCTTCCTGTCACAGAGAATCCCAGACGCTTGTCGCCATTTCACCTATCCCGCACGAATTCTAAAACTAACATCCTCATCAATATCACCATTATACTGCAACATTGAACCTAGATATCGAAAAGATTCCTTCTTGGGAACTATTTGTCCAGCCAGAGTGACATCTCCATCTTCCGACCTGACACCGCTGAACCCGTATTTCATATACTCTGTTTTAGTTCTGCTAAGCCTAAAACCCTTTGATTCTAAAGTCTGTCTCCACAGCTCCAGTTGTCTATCAACCTCAATCCTACTTTCATCAATTAGCACAACATCATCAGCAAATAACATACACCAAGGAATCTCACCTTGTATACCCTTCGTAACCTCATCCATCACTAGAGCAAAAATGTAGGGGCTCAAAGCTGACCCTTGATGTAATCCTATGTTAATGGGAAAGTCACCGGTTTCACCATCGCATGCTCTAACACTAGTCACAACATCATCATACATATCCTTGATAAGTGTAATGTACTTTGTTGAGACTCTCTTCTTTTCCAAGGCCCACCACATCACCTTTCGCGGTACCTTGTCATAGGCTTTCTCCAAATCGATAAATATCATGTGTAGATCCTTCTTTTGCTCCATAAACCTCTCCATAAGTTGTCTTATCAAGAAAATCGCCTCTGTGGTCGACCTCCCGGGCATGAAGCCAAATTGGTTTTTTGAAACACTTGTCATTCTTCTTAGTCTATGCTCAATGACTCTCTCTCAAAGCTTCATTGTATGACTCATAAGCTTAATTCCTCTGTAGTTTGTGCAGCTTTGGATATCTCCTTTATTCTTGAAAATTGGAACTAGTATGCTTTTCCTCCACTCATCTGGCATCTTGTTTGATTTGAAAATATTATTGAACAACTTAGTTAGCCATGCTATCCCTGCATCTCCAAGGCATCTCCACACCTCAATGGGGATGTCATCAGGCCCCAATGCCTTGCCTGCTTTCATCCGTTTTAGTGCCTCCTTTACCTCGGATTCTTGAATTCTCCGAACAAAATGTCTACAAGTGTCATCAGAAGAGTCGTCTATCTCGATCGTAGTGCTATCACCTTCTTCATTAAATAGTTTGTTGAAATAATCTCTCCATCTATTTTTTATCTCCTCGTCCTTCACCAAAGGTCTGTTATTGTCATCTTTGATGCATTTAACTTGGTTGACGTCTCTTGTCTTCCTCTCGCGGAGCTTAGCTATCCTATAGACATTTTTTTCACCCTCTTTCGTACTTAGGTTATGATATAGATCTTCATACGCCCAGCCTCTTGCTTCACTTACCGCTCTCTTTGTGTTCTTCTTTGCCACTTTGTACTTTTGCATGTTGTCCTCGCTCCTGTGATGCTGTAAGCACTTATAGCATTCCTTCTTCTCTTTGATAGCCTTTTGCACATCACTGTTCCACCACCAAGAATCTTTAGGTTCGTGTTTATTTCCTTTCGCTATCCCAAACACCTCGGTAGCCACTTTCCGAATGCGTCTTGCCATCTCATCCCACATGTCATTTGCTTCTCCTTCCATATTCCATGCCCCTTCTACCATCACTCTATCCCTAAACACCCGTGAGGCGTCTCCTTTGAGCTTCCACCATTTCGTTCGACTAGTCTTGGCTCCTTTACCCTGTTGAACACGTATTCGGAGATGAAACTCGGATATCAAAAGCTGATGATGTGAGACGACACATTCTCCAGGTATGGCTTTGCAATCTACACAAGCTCGTTTGTCGTCTCTTCTAGTAAGTACAAAGTCAATCTGGCTAAAGTGTTGACCACTACTAAAAGTAATTAAGTGTGACTGTCTCTTCCTAGGTATTAGCTATCATGAGGTCATAAGCAATAGCGAAATTCAATATTTCTTCTCCTTCTTGGTTCCTATCGCCATATCCAAAACCACCATGCACTCTCTCAAACCCTCCACTAGTTGTACCAACATGGCCATTGAAATCTCCTCCTATGAAAAGTTTTTTGCTACTAGGCACATCCCTAACCATGACATCTAGCTCTTCCCAGAAATTCCTCTTGACGGCTTCACTTAGACCTACTTGTGGGGCATAAGCACTAATGACGTTCAGAATCATATCACCCACTACCAGTTTAACTAGGATGATCATGTCCCCTTGTCTCCTAACATCGACCACTCCGTTTCTAAGGTTCTTGTCAATTAAAATACATACCCCGTTCTTCTTACGCTCTTTTCCCGTGTACTATAACTTGAAGCATGTGTTCTCTACCTCCTTCGCCTTTTGGCCCGTCCATTTGGTCTCCTGAACGCATAAGATATTTACACGTCTCATAGTCATAGTATCAACTATCTCTCTTAGCTTTCCTGTTAATGATCCTACATTCCAACTACCTAACCGAATCCTACTTTCATCGACTAGCTTCCTTACCCTTTGCACCCGCCGAGTAAAGTGCGAAGACCCTTGCTCATTTATCACTACATCGGGGCGTCGATGCAGCGCGCCACTAAGGGAGTGACGACCCAGCCCTTGCATATTTTTCACCATACCCGAGCCTCAATATGGCGCGCCACTAAGGGAGTGGCGACCCAGCCCTTGCTCACTTTTCACCATACCCGAGCCTCGATATGGCGCGTCGCTAAGAGGGTTACACCCCAACGAAATATAATTAGGTTCCATTTCCATAAGAGAGGCTGGGGTTTTTACGTTGGCTCGCCAAGCCTATCACAACCCTCCTCCTTTATCCTGGCTTGGGATAGGCTGCATAGAAAACTACACAGGCGGAGTATTTTTAGAAAATATTTGCTTAGAATAAATTTCGCAAAGTATTTATTGTTTTAACCAAAAACTACCCGCAACAAAGTAATATATAAAAAACAATATCTATATACTAGATGCGATGCTTTTCAATTTATAAATTTATCATTCTTCAATAACAAAATAAAACATATAGCAAAAAGAGTGTTTTGGTAACTTTTTCTTACTCATGTTTTGCTTTACTCTTACAACACCAATAGCTTAATACTATGTCTCTCTTCTGATTCCATGCTTAAGTTGTAAACCAACTATCTTGTAGAATACAAAATCAGAAAGGGTCATTGCAATTCTAAATCAAAGCATTCTCGATCATTTTATTTTTATTTTTTACGCATTTATCTATACCAATTAGCAGTAGTGTGCTCTTGCTGATATTCAGAAAAATGCTTCTGATTACCATTTTTTTAATATGCATCAATCTTTTTTATATGCTTATGACCAATGACCACCAAAATCTATTATCTCATCCAGCCATAAACATACGTAGCACCTTCGTCTCTCTCAGAAAAATTCACGAGCATTGTCACAAAACATCATCAGGAAACAAAATTTTCAAACCCTAAAGTAAAAAAAAACTCTTTTATCTAATAGATGAAATCAAGTGAAGATTTAGTGGATGATCCTTAGTTTGATGAACACAAAAATGTTGGTTTACTTTTTATTCTTTAAAGTCTATTATCTTTCTACGTATCAATCTTAGATTTATTGTTTATGGTTTTTTTATTGTTATTTTAGAATTAGTTTAATGATCTTGTAGCTAACACAAATTTGGAGGATATAAAGTTTGATGATGTTCCGGTTGAAAATATGAATGTAAGTAATTGAACTGTAATGTTTTATCATACAACGTTTATGTCATTTTCCCTTATATTTTTTTTGTTTTTTGGTTTACAGATGGAGGATGCTAACCATAGTAAAATTGAGAATGGACTTGTCGTTTTGAATGAAAAAAGTGTTTGATAATTAAAATATGGAAGACGACGCGATCAAATGCTTCAAAAGACATGTAAGTTGATTTGACAACTCAATTTTTAATCGACCAAATAAGTGTTTGTTTAAGGTCATCAATTAGCCCCATATTAATTTCCTTTCCCATCCCAGCTCAAATAAAAAAAAAAATTCTTATTTGTCCTTCTACATTTCATATAGTAACATGTTTTCTTCCTTCCCAATCTCGAATCTCCATAAAATTCATTTAAAGAAATTTTCAATTAAATTCAACAAATTCCAAGCATCAATTAACTAGTTTTAAGAAAATCAAGATTATTTTAAATTAAGACTGGTTGAAGTGTTTTTATTATTGATGTAACTTTTGATTTTTTTTCACAATGTTTGTTCTGATAAAGATTTAATGGTAAAAGTTGTATATAAGTATTAGCTTCAACTATCATGAATTGAAGAAGAAAGAAACATTAAGGAGGAAATAAATAAGAGTGAGAGATTAAAAGAAAAAAATGATAAAATCGATATAAATTGGGGTGAAAGAAAATTATGGGTTGTTACTATTTACAACATATTCGGATGTGAAAAGAAAATTGTGAGGTGTTATTAGATTTAATCTTTATTTAAAATTTCTTCATCCTAAATACAGTCGAAAAAACAAATTTTATTATTTTATTTTTGACCTTTTGTTATGTTTTATGATTTTTGTTGTGTTCTAAAAAGGCCTGAATTTGGTTTAGGGGACATGTGGGATAATTGTTGTGCCCTGAAATATTTTGATGCTTGTTAACTTAAAATGAAATAATAGTTGGTGTTAAGAAGCATGAAACTGAACTTTATATGGTGGTCATTAATCTTGCGAGTTAGAAGTGTTTTTCTAAGTGCCAATAGTAGCACACTAGCAATATATAGAGGTTAACACACATTTTTCTTTGGACACATTTAATGGACATGCATTTCGTACATGGACTAATAATATACATTCCATCAACCCCAAGGGATAGCTCAACTGACAAAGACACTAGGATGTCAAATAAGAGGTACAAGGATCGATTTCTAACATTAATGTAAATCCCCTTTGATTACTTGTGTTGGATTAGGTGCATCAGGTTGCGGGGTAGAAGGGACAAATTTCAAAAAAAATCTTTTTATTCGGTATGCACTATATCTTTTCAATAACATGGTTTACAATAAATCATATTTAATGTTCGATTTGAAATAACATGATTTATTTTTAATTAACAATAATTCTCTTGTAATCATTTTAATTAAATTATATATATATATATAATGAATATCATATGCCCATTATTATTATATAATAATAATTAGTGAATATATATACATATGTGTGTAAATTGAAAATGGGTTATTATTAAAGACATTAAAGAACACATAAGGATTTGTCTTCTTAAAAAACGTTACCATAGTAAGGAAAAAGAGCACAACATCATTTATTTAATATAACTCGCTCCTTATATCAATACAACACAACAAACATAAAACAAAAACACCATTGATACAACCTAATTACAACTCGATCAAGCCAAAAACAAAGAATAGTAAAATCCCTCTCTTTAGATGCCGCCTTCACTCCAAAACCCTACCCTGGATCAACAAGCTCT
Organism: Allium fistulosum; assembly: GCA_030737815.1. Lineage (NCBI taxonomy): Eukaryota > Viridiplantae > Streptophyta > Magnoliopsida > Asparagales > Amaryllidaceae > Allium > Allium fistulosum. The sequence goes on from CM060903.1 coordinate 210,668,575, forward strand.
AAATACCACCATCAAAACAATTCTCGATCCTCGACTCTGACTTTTAGTTTTACATTAGTTTCCTTTTTTGTATCACTGGTAATTCCACTCTATCGAAGATCCTCGCATTTCTCTCTGCCCAAATGTGATGAATCATCATCACTGCTTCCTTATATGCTAAGTATTGACTTTTGGATTTGGTTGGAAAGTTGAAAGTAATCCAATGAAGAAGGTTGTTGTAGCGACCCGAAAATTCGAAAACTTCAACTTCAAATATCGATACATTTTGAATGATAGTTAAGTGTTATAACTATTATTTTATAACCTTGTTTAACATCATTTAATTAATATGTTAAAAAACTTGTTTTTGAAAAGTTTTTACAAAAATATATTCTTCGAAGAAAAATCGATAATGTGAACGAAGATGTTTATCGATAAACAGCTTTTCGATCGATATAAGTTGTTCGAACTATCGTGCACTTAACTAATGATCAAATGAACATATTATCAACTAATTAACACACTCTCCTCTTTATAAAGCATGTAATGTTCTAGAAAGTTTTATTAGGACAAGAGATATTATTATGAGAAGGCTATAAGAGTAATTAGCTATAAAGAAGAAATGACATAAGGAAGAAGAGCTATAAAGGAGAAGTGACGGGAGGCGAGCCTTCCATGGCATGGTGTGGGGGGGAGGGGGTAAAGGAAAGCTTAAAGAGCACCATTCGTGTGCCTATATAAGAAGATGCATACCTTAGGAATTGTATCTAAGCTTTGAGCTAAAATTTCAATATCTTCATCATCTTCTTCTTCTTATCTTTCTAAAGCAAATAGTTTGCAAACCATCCCCATATCACCTCAAACTTTGAGGAAAGCCTTACCACTACATAAAAAAACCTTTTACCTAGTTAGATTGTGAAAAACCAAAGCTAAACCCCACCATAGAAAGAGGCCGTGAGCTAGAGGAGGCTAGAGTAGTTAGAAAAGTGAAGTAAGGAAGAAAGAGGAAGGAAATGAGGTTGCTAGCTTGGGTTTGTACTTGAGTGCTTAAGCTTGGTTGTTTGTTAAGTTTAACATGAGCTAACTCACGACTTGGATAGATAATATAACTTGATTGTGTTAATATTGTTTGAATTGCTAATGGCATATGTTGAAACAATGGTTGTAACTTCTTAATTTAAAAGTAAGGGACATATGAGATCCATGTGCATGGACTTAAATGAACTTTGAATGGACTTGAATGGAATTATATGACATATGACTAGGCCTTGAAAAAAGCACATATGTTGTAGTTGAACATAGGTTGAGATATGACTCGGATTTGAAAGTGCACTTATAGCGATAGTCGCTACAGATGTAGTTTGGAATTGTCTTGGTTTTGACAATTGTTATAGAACTTTGTAGAGAGATCCATAAGGATTTATCATCATACTTACAATGTTTTATATGTATGTCTGTTGCTATTAAAAGCATGAAAAGTAAAAAGTTAAGTAACATCTCGAAAACGGCCAAAACATCATTAGTGCAAAACTACCCCGTTTAACTTTGATTTTTGGACTTCAATTGTTTCAAAAAGGACTTTAAGTTCGAGCGATTTGTTTCGTTATTTTTAAAAGTATTTCCTAACTATTTTTCGAGTATTTTAAAATTATTTTGAGATATTTATGAACTTTTAAAGAAAGAAATTTTAGAATAAAACATGTTCTTTTTTCAAGTTTTGTTAATTTTTCAAACTTGTTATTTTTAAGTAATATTTTGGATAAATGTTTTAAAACCTATTATAAGTATTTCCAAGTACTTTAAATGTTTTCAAAAAGGGCTAGAATTGCTAAATGGCCAAATGGTTGATTATTTAACAACTTATTTGAAAAGTAATTAACTATGCTTAACACTAATAAGCCGATGAAGTAACCTTATATATTTGTGAGAGTTAAGATTAATATCATGTAGGAACGAAGCAATAACGCTCTAATCTACCTGGTTTCCCTCTTAACCGAGGAATAGGTGAGTGGAAAATGTCGGAAACGTGTTAATCAAGTTGATTCCTTATTGTTTATGGAAATCACTAATACTATACTTATCACTAAAAGCCGACAAGGTAGACTTATCTATTTGTGAGATTCAAAAATGGAGTGTTTAGGCAAGGCTTGGAGCAACCGGTGTCTAAACTTACCTGGCCTCACTCTTGGATGAGGAATAATTAAGTTGGAATGATGGAAACGAGTTAAGCGTACAAATATTGATTTGTATAAACAAGTGTTTTGACTGGATATTCGACTAGTCGAATATTGAACTTGACCTAGTATTAACTTAGGAAGTAATCAAAAAGCTTCATAATTTTTTTATAAATAAGAACCCCCAAGGAGGAGTATTAGTATGAAACGTCTCTAGCTTTCGCTTACTTTTGAAAGAACCGGAATTGAGTTTACCAGAAATTCATCTTATTTTGAAGAGTCCGGGATCGGTAACTGTTCTACTTACTGAATACCACTTCAAAATTAGTATAAGAGTTCTATGTTTTGGAAGCGGCTGAAGAAGGGGAATCTCTGTGGAGACCCAAGATCTGTTCAAGATGCTCGAATCCACGTAGTGATCCATGATTTGTTTAAGATGGAGGAATCCAATTGGGGATTCATGTTCTGTTCGAGTAATGAAGACTCGAGTGAAAGATGTCGAATGTAACCTCGACATCGAAAATGACAGAAAACAAAGTAGGATGCACAACCCCAGATTTTGCTGACCCACGACGAGTTATATCAACTCCATTATCTAGAGTATGCTTATCGATGTTGCGCATGGGAGTTGATGATATTTGGTTCCACGTGGTTCATGTTTATATTTGTGCGTGGGCTAGTTGTGTTTACCTTAATGGTATATTTTATCTAGAGATATACCACGCTCGGAAGGTACTTTCTGACCCTTGTCAAGAGGCTGGCCTTAGTTTATCTAGGGATGTCTTCAATGGAAATCCAATATGTGAACGTACCTTAGCAGTTTTAAATGTAACCTAAATATGTTGTGGTTTGACCAATGTAAGCATCATAGCTATTTGATATGATTATAATCGTACACCTAGACATTATCTATCATATCACCACATTAAACTTAATGTATGGTTGGTTTCTTTTGAGGGAAAAACTGTTATGGGAATCTATATGGTCTCAATAGTTACTGTACATGTATTCATGTATCTCAAGTTTTCTCATATCAGACTTATATCTGACACTTGATTTTTTCCCCTAAATTCCTTGTGTACTCTTTCACGTAGGCCGAGTATCGAGTTTTACCTTGGATGTTTCAGAGTTCAGAAGACGAGCTGGAGGCCTCCATTATCTACCTATTTCTATTTCAGTTGTTCCCTTTTAGCTATGTGCATATATCAGCGTTGTAAGGACGGACAGTTATAACTGTCCTAGATGATGATAGTACTTAGATTTTGTAACTCTGAAAATTGTGTATTTAGAGTAAACCTTTGTACTGTTCTTTTGATATTATAAATTATCGTTCCGTATTAGATTCTGATGTTGTGTTCTTCCTTTCTTGTTCTATTTCCTTTTATTTTACCCTAACTTTCTGTTTCTTCTGCACTTGGTTGCTTGACACACGAATACCATGGATGTATTTAGTGTCGGCGCTCGAAGTTCGAAAAGTCGACTCGTTAAATTTGGTATCAGAGCGAGGTTGAGAAAACACATTAGCTTTGGTTGGGTATGGCTCATCAGAGATAGAGTAAGCGACACCCTAGAATGAGTCGAGTGTATACGAGAGAGCATATTTGTCTTTTCTATAAACCTATACCCCTTTTCCAGCTTTCCTCAGAAATAATCTATTTCTTCGAAATAACTCTAGCCTTTCATATCCTAAGTATATTATGCTATGTTCACGTTGTACATCATGAGTACTAGGGCCGTCAATGCTCGAGGAGGTAGAGGTAGAGGTGGTCGGGGTAGTACCGTCACTAATGGTAGAGATTGAGCATCGGGGAATGTTGCTCCAGTCGCAGAACCAAGAGTGGATATTGTAGAGGAGGTCATGCAGGTCAGGCCTCAGGTGAATTTTGCTTTGCTCTGCTAAGATTATGAGAGGTTGGGAGGTAAGAGATTTGGTGGTACGGAGACGATCATAGAAGTCCAGACTTGGATTAATTTATATGACCGTATTTAGGGATATGGAGTTGAATGACGCGATGAAGCGTCGGTTGGCATCACGACATCTAACGGATGGGGCCATGGATTGATGGCATACTATCACTGCAGATGTCCAAGAGAATGACTTCTCTTGGGCCTAATATAAGGAGGGTTTTGAGATGAAATTTGTCCCGGAAGCTGGGAAAACTTTGTTGTTTAGGAGCTTCCTCGACTTGAAGCAAGGGCTATGTCAATGGCGGAGTATGGTAACCGATTCACTGCTTTGTCTTGGTTAGGGCCTGGTTCGGTAGATACGTCTTTAAAGAGAAATGAGATGTTCATCGCAGGAATGTGTTCGAAGTTTAAGGGTAATATGACTAATCACATCTTAGGGTCTTATGTGAATGTGGTGAACATGGGGTTGAGGTTTGATAGTTTGGCTCCGAAGCTGTTTATTTCTACACCAGCTGGGGACAACAAGCGAAAATTCCAACCGCCTAGAGATATTTCTAGTTTATCTTGTCACAAGTGTGAGAAGAAGGGGCATTCTTCCAGGAACCGTGCATCGGTTGGGGGAAGACAAGTGCAAAAGCGCCATTGGTGAAGGCACCTATTGCTAAGGTCCCAAAGATAGAGCAACTAACATCCAAGACTTGGTTCGTTCCAAAGCAAGGTTGCTATAACTGCCATCAGATGGGCCATTTTGCTAGAGAGTGTTCGTTGCTCCAGAAGGGAGAACATCCTCGAGCTTTTGCACTAGCTTCAGCACCTTCCACTTCTATAGCTGCAAAGGGGAAGCAAGTTCTGAAAGATATTATATCTATTTTTGGCATTCCCGTTCATGTCTTATTTGATACTAGTGCTTCTCTTAGTTTCATTTTTCATACTCTTGTTGATAGATTGAAAGTTGAGCTAGTTATGGCTTTATATTCTATTTGTGTGCCGAACCCTGTTGGGGGCTCAGCTAACCTTAGCATGATTTGTTTAGGAGTTACGGTTTCTTGTTTTAACCAACTCTTCCCTTGCGATCTTTATGTTTTGGGATTTATGGGCTTTGATATTTTGCTTTGGATGGATTAGTTATCCTGATATCGTGCAGTTCTGGATTGTGTGAAGAGAACAGTGTTGTTCAAAATTGGAGAAGGAAAAACCCAAATAATTAATAATGGAGAGCCCATTTTGCTTATGTGTGGTTTCTTTTATTCTCTTGATGTGGCGGAGGAGGAGTTGGGTTCAACCTTAGTTGTTCGGGAGTTTGAGGATGTCTTTGAAGAGGTGTCAGGTTTACCACCTCATCGAGAGATCGAATTTCGCATAGATTTAGTTAAAGATGCAAGGCCTCTCATATTGCCTGTTCATAGACTTCACTGAAGGAGAAGTTGGAGCTATCTATCCAAGTTAGTGATTTGTTACAGAAAGGCTTGATCTGTAACGACCTTAATTTTGACTAACATTATTTAGAACATTTAATTAGATAAATTAAATGAAATAATGTGAATGGTTAAGGGATTGAGATTTGTATGATCATAGCGTAGCCATGCCTAATTAATCTATAGTCAAAGAGAATTAAATGAAGTAAGTAAGAGGAAATAAGATAAGGGCAAAATAGGAATAGGTTATATTCTTATACCCTAAACGCTTATCCCATTCTTATTTCCAACATCCACAAACAAACACTGAACATAAAGTTTGGCCGACCACCATTAGAAGAAAACGAGAGGAAGATAAGCAAGGATTCAAGTAGGAAGCATAATCAAATCAATTCAAGAGTAAATATCAACCTTCTTAAAATCAAGCTAAGGTGAATAATAGATTACATCTCATTTTTATTGCTTTCAGTTTATAGATAAGATCCGAATTTATTTTGCAAGAAAAATGCCATGTTTTGATTGTTTAAATGGTTATATATGTTTGTTGATGATTTATGTTGTTTCATATAGATTTTATGATAAGATTTGATCTAAAAAACCTATCGAATGACATCCAAATGGCTTACGTTTTTGATATAAGGTCAGAAACATTATTTTAGGGGTGAGTTTCAAGTTTCATAATTTTCTAAGTTGTTGTGGATTTATTATGAATTTTCTAGTAAAGAAAATGGTTAAATTGGGTTTAAATTATTTTCGACTATTATATGTTAGCTTTGGGTTAGAAATTTAAATATGTTAGAAAACATATTAAAAGTGATTTATGGGAACTTTTAGAGAATTTTCCTAAGTACTTTATAAAAGATATAAAATTATTTAAGGTATGGACTTAAATGTTTTATATGTTTAGAAAAGGAGAAGAGGCAATTTGCTAAATGTTTTAAATTGTTAATTACTGAATTCGGTAGAACTTTTAGAAAAGATTTTGAAAAATAATTGGTAACCAATTATATGTTGACAAATAAGCCAAGTTAGTTGGAAAGGTATTGCCTTAAAAAGTTAAAAATCAGTTTTGTAAAGGTTTATTGCTTCACCACTTATAGCAACCTTGCGACCCCATACATCCGCCTCCAACCAAGTCGAAACCAATACACATGGTGTTATTGCCTTAGTACATAGTGGATTGGAGTTAGGCGGAAGGTATAGAGTCGAAACATTTGATGCTTTTGAAGGGGTAGAAGTAGCTCTTGTAAACTTGGAACTATTTTGATTACAAATGAGGCTTTCGAAGGGGTTGGAGCTTTCGACTTAACCAACGTGCTTCTGTTTATATAAAGAAAGGGCTTTCGAATGGGCTACCGCCTTTTGTTTTTAAAACAAGCTTTTGAAGGGGGTCGAAACCCCTACTGCCACATTCATCCTTTTGAATCAATGCCTTCGAAAGGGTTCTTTTGCCTTAAACTTTGAAGCCGCTTCTCCATGCTTTCGAAAGGGTTGGTTTCAAAACCATCCACTTTCTTTTACTTAGGAATAATGCTTTCGAAAGCAATGCTTTCACCCCAGTTCTTTTAGGACCCTTATATATATTGAAAATTAAACCCAAAGGTTTCAAAAGGAATAGTTTTAAATGATTTCGAAGCTATGTTCCACAAACTTGTACTTGAACCTAATGCTTTTTAAAGGTTTTTAAATAAAGGACTTAATGCTTTCGAAAGATATTTAATGAAAGTTTCGAAAGGGAGATTCCCCAATGTTTTCGAAAGGTTTACTTTTAGTATTTGAATGGAAGGTTTCTAATGCTTTCGAAAGGCAAGTTTAAAGTACTTTGAAAAGAAGATGCCTAAGGTTTATAAAGCTTTCGAAGGGATACTTTTAATGATTTCGAAAGGTCTATTTTAAAAGTTTCATAAGGTATGTTTTGGCCTTTCGGCCTAGTGCTTCAAGATAAAGTAGTTAGCTTATTTTGAAATGGTTACTTTCAATGGATTCGAAAGGGACTGTTTAAAGTTTTTAAACAAGGGTTTCAAAGATGATATCTTGGATTTAAGACCTAATTTTTTCTAAGTTAAAGAAGGGCTTTAACTTGTTTTAAAGGGATAGATAACCCTATTGATTTAGGTTTTCATCAAAATTGTTTTGTGTAAAGTATATATCATGGCAAAGATTGAGGAAAGAAAAAAGTATATTTTCTTTGTTTAATTATGATTTAAAAGGTTAAATCAATTTGAAAGAAATGTTTTCAGGGAAAATTTGATGGGGTAGTTAACCCTAAGTAAATGACTTAGATATTAGAATACCAGATAGGACTGGTTTAGGGTCGCGCCCTATACTTTAGCTAATAGCCCCTAGCTAATATAAGTCCAAAATTCCAGTGTGTAGGGCTTTGTCACAGGTAAAACTAAAATGGTGTTACACACAAAAAGGAATATACAGAGAAGGATAGGTGATTGGTGAGCCCACAAAACCATTAGGATCAGTTGACCTTGGAAGAAGTAAGTTAAGGACATACCGTCCAGAAGTGTGTCTAACAGAAGTTAGATTATTTATTTTGTCTGGTAGGCCCGAGTTAGCCAATTGTGACGCCCCATCTCTATGCCCACGCTAGCCAAGAACACTACGGTGTAATGTTGTCAACTAGCACAGAGAATAAGGCTGTTGAGGAGCGACCATCCGTGTAATTGCTTTGTGCGAGCATCGATATGTCAGATAGTATAACATGCATTTTTATTTCAGGAGGAAATCCGACATACTGATACAAACTCAAAGCTACTACACAGTGGCTATAATAGTTTAGGACAATAAATATAATAATAACCCAGATAATATAATTGCGAAACACAGATAGAACAAAAAGTCTCATATATATAAATAACTGATGTCAGTTACAATACATTTGACACGATACATATGATACAACTACAACTGTCGACTCTGGAAGTTATATATACAAGTACATTATCGACTAATATACATGAATACATATCATCCTAAAACAGATACTGTCTACTACTAAAAAGACGAAGACCACTTCAAAAGATATGAAAAATCTTCATAGCTCTAGACAGCATCTCAAAGCAGGAAATCTACAACCTGAAATAAATTTGGGTCTGACCCGAGTATTACATTCAAAAGAAAATAATACACGGGTCAGTCTAATTCAAACTCAGTTATTAATGCACAGAAGCAATAATAATCAATATCAAATAGACTACAGTCATAGAAATCTCGTATATCCAACCTCTCGATAAGAGAATCGGATAACGGCAGATATAACACTAAACAGTGTTAAACAGCACATCAGCAATCCAAATCAATTTAAACAATTGAAACGTCAATTTATAAACATCAATGCTGATTGGCTGCAGTACACGCTAACGTGTACTGCCTCACCAATACAGCCTATGAAATACGCAGAAGATCAATGAATCCAAAAGCAAACAGATCCAACTCAAATCAAAATGAACCATTTCAAAATGTAACTTCAAAATATTGAATTGAACCAACGAAAAAATTTAACAATCGAAATGTCAACTAAATCTGTCACTTCTGCTAGGGCTGCAGTACACGCACGCGGGTACTGCCTCGCCACTACAAAACAGCCCAAATCAATACTAAACAAGATCAGGGGCAACAAGTGAAACAAGTTCAACATGTCACCAAGCAAGACCCACAATTATGAACTAATCAGCGCATCTAGTAACCAAACAGTCAAGACCAAGCAAATGTAATCAAGTGCACATATGAAGTGATGCACCAGACAGGATATAATTACAATCATGAATACAATGCAACCTACAATGATCAGTTCAAGTCAAGACTGAACCAGGCTCGAGCAAGATTAGAAAATAGTGACGTGATCAGAGATGCAGACTCGAGTACAACAGGCAAAGGCGATTGAACTCGACAGTGAATCAGGCCATACAACTACAAGTACATCAACTACCAAAGTACTGTAATACCCACAGAGAGGTCAGAGGTAAAATCAATACATTGTGCACATGACAAAGACAGAGGTCGAATACCAAAAATAAGCTCAACATGAAGAGCAATGTCAAATGCACAATTGAAGCAGTATGCTACAGGTCAATGCAAAGTACCACAAATACAAAATACTTCATAGCCGAGGTAAACAGTCAAGTGTGCTACAGGAAAAATAAAACCTAAATCTGGACTGTGCAAATATCAGACTCGACTGGATAGCCTGAACAATGAAATGGTTATGTTCACAACTCGATACTAGGGACTACATGATGGCCAAGCATGCAAGTAAATGCAATGTGAACCAACAGTGCACAAGGTAGTGGTGCAAATCTAACTGGAAGCACACAATTTCACATTCTAGATACATCAACAAGTCATGCAATGCACCAGAGAAAATGACTGGCACAAGTGTTACAAGCAAAAGTGCAGATTCTAAATAAAACTGGATGCTACAAAACAGAAACAACTACAAGCAAGTAGTGAATACATGTACACTAATCCAACAAGGCAGCAGGTATAAAAGTGCTCAGGGATGAACATAAATGAATCAAGTGAACAAGTGACTCATGGATGAACTATAAGCAACTGGTCAATACAGTAGCACAAAGAATGGCCAGAAACAACTACAAGTCAGTGCACAATAAGTGCACAGGGAAACACATGCACGACACCAAAAAGAGAAGCCAAAGTCAGGGATAAACCCAGATGGCCAAAGAAGATGATCAGAGACGAAGCTCACAGAGAAGCCAAAGTCAGGTGATCATCAACAACAGTAAAGCTAAACTCAGGGATGAACAACAATGTACCAGTGAAATTGTATGAATGGCGAAATCACAATCTATATCAAAGAAGCCAGAAAATCACAAAAACAATGTGCCAGTGAAACTGACGAAATCACAGATGGTCAGAGACAAGATCGTGATCAACAGTAAACAAGTCGAAACAGTGAGGTACAGGAAGCCAGAAAACCAAAAGATATCACAAAAATCAAAGCCCGATAAATCTCAGGCATCCAAGCCACAACAATCGGACAGAGAAATCAATTGAAAAATTCAAGCATATACACACGAACGAGAAAATAGGGGTTCAAACCCTATATAACAAATCATCATCGGCTAAACGAATTCAAAACTAAAGACAACCAGAACAAAATCAATTTCCAGACGAACGAAGATCGACTTCAAAATCCAAACGAACCAAGTAATCACGAAATCACAAGTTCAAAAGCGATAAAGTTTGAATTAAATGTGAGTGACAATTAATCACTCACCTTTGCAAAACAAGGCAGCCGTTAGCGACCAGAGATCGAACAATTTGGAGACGAAGCCATGAAGATCGAAGAAATCGAAGCATCTACAATCAAATCGACATAGCGACGCCTTCTCCAGAAGCCCCAACTTCGAAAGAGGAACGAACGAGAGACAAGCCGCCATTTTCGTTTCTTTTGTTTATTGTTTAGGGTTTTCGAAAAAAATGAAGAAGGGGGGAAACAATCGCTGCTATTATCTCAATGAAAAGAAGGCAGGCCCAATCCAATAAAAAGGGAATGGGCTAATACAAGTTTTTAAAGCCCGTATACTCTTTTAATCAAAATTGTAAAAGAATTTCTACCGATTAAAAACTTCCATCAGCAAATAAAAACCAGGTTTAATCGTCTAGAGACGATAATTAATTGGTACGAAATCTCGGGTTGTTACAGACTCCCCTCCTTATAGAAATTGCGTCCCCGCAATTTTCATAATTAAGGTCGTCATTAATGATAAATTTTCTAACATAAATTGGTTAAGCTAGAAAAATAAAGGTAGAGAATTCAAACACCAAAGAAATCTTTTAATTTCATAAAAGAAATTCACAATTCTCAACAAAATATAACTATCAAATAGATAATCAGAAAACAACAAAACTGAATGAATGCAAAATTCAGCAATATTCAATCATCAATTAGACAATTAGAATTCATAAAATCACAAAACAGCAATATCTAATTATCGATACGATAATTAGAAAACAGCAAAAATCTAATTATCAACAAAGATAATTAGAAAACAAAATTCGCAAATCGCAAATCACAAAGCTGCAAATATCTAGTTATCCAGCAGATAAGTAGAAATCACGAACTTTATAATCAACAAACTCTAACTATCAATAGAGATAGGTAGAAAACAGCAATTCAATATAATTAACATAATCTAGAATCAATTAGAGACTAGAAAATCTTATAGTCAGCAAAATTAGCAATTATGTAATTATCAAAACGATAATCAGATCTCAAATCGCAAATATTCAATTATCAAAAACGATAATCGAATTTTCAAATAACAAATATTTAATTATCTCAAACGATAATTAAACCACAAATCACAAGTATTCAATTATCACAAACGATAATCAAATCGAAAAAAATATTTAATTATCTCAAACGATAATCAGAAATCACAAATATCCGATTATCAAAAACGATAATCAGAAATCACAAATATCCGATTATCAAAAATGATAATCAGAAATCACAAATATCCGATTATCAAAAACGATAATCAGAAATCACAAATATTCAACTATCAAAAAGGATAATCAGAAATCACAAATATCCAATTATCAAAAATGATAATCAGAAATCACAAATATCTGATTATCAAAAACGATAATCAGAAATCACAAATATCCGATTATCAAAAATGATAATCAGAAATCACAAATATCCGATTATCAAAAACAATAATCACAAATCACAAATATTCAATTAACGAGTCCGGAATTAACCGAAATAGCAAACGCACATGTCCATAACCACGAGTTTTACTAAATCGTTTAATTCTCTTCATCATTCCTTGAAAGTGCAAAATTGTGTATTTTTAAAATAACATTTCACATTCTCAAACGGACAAGTCCGGAATTAAGCGAATCAGTAAAAGAAAGGGGTCATAGTCCTCGATTTTGCTGAAACGTTTAAATCACTTCCTCATTCTTTTGAAAATGCAAACTGTAAAAATTTTGAAAACAAATTTTATTTATATTTTGAAACAACTTTTTTAAAATAACGAATTTTGAAAACACGTGATTAAATTAGCAACATCAGTAGCAACTTTGATAAGGAAATTGCACTTCTCAAAATACCGTAAAAACGGACAACAAAATCAGCATTGCGGGAGAACCGCTTGTAAATCCATTTTAAAATTGACGGTTACTGAAGTTAACACGTCAAAATCACATCAAAATAACTGGCATCAAAATATAATACCAATGAATTTTCATTCATCAAAAATGTCACAAGAATCTTCTCAAAGATAGAAAGGGATACCATACCCTAAACTTGTATTCGTAACAAGTCAATGACACACAAATTCACCAATGCAAAAAAACTGATATCATATCAATGAAAATCATGAAAATTGGTGAAGCACAAATTCCAGAAATCAACACATGAAATCCAGGAAAAAACACATAAAAAGGGGGAGGCCTAACACATGAACGGGAGCATGAAAACTCACCAACGCGTATAACACATGAACGAGAAGCTATCTCATGGAAGCTATCCATTAAATTTTCACACAGGAATGGCCCGAAGACCGTGGGGCGCTACCCCACATATGTGATGGCGAAACATCACAAAAACGAGGTTTAGTCTCCCTCGCAGACAAAGAGACATCGCTCAATCGCTAGTCTAAATCATAAAAAGGGGAAGGCCTATCACAAAATGGGAGCATGAAAACTCACCGACGCGTATAACACATGAACGAGAAGCTATCTCATGGAAGCTATCCATTAAATTTTCACACAGGAATGGCCCGAAGACCATGGGGCGCTACCCCACATATGTGATGGCGAAACATCACAAAAGCGGGGTCTAGTCTCCCTCGCAGACAAAAAGACATCGCACAGTTGCTAAATTAAATCACAAAAATGATCGTCATGATCATCAAGAAGTGTCAATTACACTAAGTTAGTGAATATAAGAGTTAAGCTTCATGTCCCATAACCATTTGCTTAACTCAAATATTTACGAACAAACTGTAGATCTTCACTAGAAAATTGTCACAAAAGGTTCAATCGAACAAGTCCAGGAGTTAACCGACGAAGTAAACGCAAGCGTTTCATACCACTTGTTTTACTAAGCCGTTTAATTCAATTTCTCATACGAGTGAAATAAAGGTTTGTATATACTAATAGATTGGAAAATGGTTTAAGAAAAGAGCTTTGTAGTAAAATAGTTTTGAAATCGTTTGAAGAAAAGGATTTTAATATTTACTACTAGTATAGAAAACCTTTATATTTTTAAAGTGACAAATCACAAAAATGATTGTAGAAACAATCAATCACAAGAATTCACATACAAAGATGTGAATAGAATCCAAAGAAATCGATACTGAATCCATAAAAAAGTATGTTCACAAAGTCCCGAAGAAAATGTCATTAAAGTTGCTAATAAATGATAGCAACAAATCGGGGAAATGATCAAGAATCGATTAAATTTGGAAACCAAATCAATTCACTAAAATTCACATTTCGAAGACGTGAATAAAATCCAAAGAGTTCGATTCCAAATTCATCAAAGTAGAAATACCCAAAAATTCCAGAAATAGAAGTTATCAAAGTCGACAAAGGTGATAACAACTAATTGGAAAAGTAGAATCGATTATCAATTGGAAAAACAAAGCAAAACGAGCATAAATGCATATAAGGATGTAGACATGATATTCAAGCTGCAGATCAAAGGTATAATGGCCGAAGTCAACAATTAATGGCCACTGTCGAGTACAAAATGAATCAACATCATCATCAAAGAATCCAATGGCAAACAAAGTCAGAGTCTTGGAAATCAAGAAATTAGCAATTTTCACAAAAACAAAGTGACCGAAGTCGAATGGAAATCAAGCCGATGAAAACACAAAATATCAAGTTCAAAATCGCTGAGATTCGAACTAGATATGAGTGAAAATCAAAATCACTCAGTTTGCAACCGGTCGAGCTATTTTTCATCATAGTGTAACAGGTACACAATGACACCCATAGCATAGCACAAAAGTGGAACAAAGTCCAGAGGTCAAAATAGCTTTAATTGGCCAAATTCGAACAAAATCAACATCGGCTAAATCAATTCAAAGCCGAAAACGCAAGAACAAAATCCTCATCATCAAAAACCCAACTTGAGTTCGCAAAGCAAACGGAGGCAGAAGCCAAAATACTTTCACGAAATCAAAATCAAATGCACTAGAATAAGCGTTAGGAATTCATACCTAACAACCAAAGATAATCATATGTAAAGATGAGAGATAAAACATCGACAAATAGTTGTATCACATGCTCCATCTAAGTTATGTTTTATAATTGTCCTAAACCCCAGGCTCTGATACCAAGCTGTGACGCCCCACCTCTATGCCCACGCCAGCCAAGAACACTACGGTGTAATGTTGTCAACTAGCATGGAGAATAAGGCTGTTGAGGAGCGACCATCCGTGTAATTGCTTTGTGCGAGCACCGATATGTCAGATAGTATAACATGCATTTTTATTTCAGGAGGAAATCCGACATACCAATACAAACTCAAAGCTACTACACAGTGGATATAATAGTTTAGGACAATAAATATAATAATAACCCAGATAATATAATTGCGGAACACAGATAGAACAAAAAGTCTCATATATATAAATAACTGATGTCAGTTACAATACATCTGACACGATACATATGATACAACTACAACTGTCGACTCTGGAAGTTATATATACAAGTACATTATCGACTAATATACATGAATACATATCATCCTAAAATAGATACTGTCTACTACTAAAAAGACGAAGACCACTTCAAAAGATATGAAAAATCTTCATAGCTCTAGACAGCATCTCAAAGCAGGAAATCTACAACCTGAAATAAACTCGGGTCTGACCCGAGTATTACATTCAAAAGAAAATAATACACGGGTCAGTCTAATTCAAACTCAGTTATTAATGCACAGAAGCAATAATAATCAATATCAAATAGACTACAGTCACAGAAACCTCGTATATCCAACCTCTCGATATGAGAATCGGATAACGACAGATATAACACTAAACAGTGTTAAACAGCACATCAGCAATCCAAATCAATTTAAACAATTGAAACGTCAATTTATAAACATCAATGCCGATTGGCTGCAGTACACGCTAACGTGTACTGCCTCACCAATACAGCCTATGAAATACGCAGAAGATCAATGAATCCAAAAGCAAACAGATCCAACTCAAATCAAAATGAACCATTTCAAAATGCAACTTCAAAATATTGAATTGAACCAACGAAAAAATTTAACAATCGAGATGTCAACTAAATCTGTCACTTCTGCTAGGGCTGCAGTACACGCACGCGTGTACTGCCTCGCCACTACAAAACAGCCCAAATCAATACTAAACAAGATCAGGGGCAACAAGTGAAACAAGTTCAACATGTCACCAAGCAAGACCCACAATTATGAACTAATCAGCGCATCTAGTAACCAAACAGTCAAGACCAAGCAAATGTAATCAAGTGCACATATGAAGTGGTGCACCAGACAGGATACAATTACAATCATGAATACAATGCAACCTACAATGATCAGTTCAAGTCAAGACTGAACCAGGCTCGAGCAAGACTAGAAAATAGTGACGTGATCAGAGATGCAGACTCGAGTACAACAGGCAAAGGCGATTGAACTCGACAATGAATCAGGCCATACAACTACAAGTACATCAACTACCAAAGTACTGTAATACCCACAGAGAGGTCAGAGGTAAAATCAATACATTGTGCACATGACAAAGACAGAGGTCGAATACCAAAAATAAGCTCAACATGAAGAGCAATGTCAAATGCACAATTGAAGCAGTATGCTACATGTCAATGCAAAGTATCACAAATACAAAATACTTCATAGCCGAGGTAAATAGTCAAGTGTGCTACAGGAAAAATAAAACCTAAATCTGGACTGTGCAAATATCAGACTCGACTGGATAGCCTGAACAATGAAATGGTCATGTTCACAACTCGATACTAGGGACTACATGATGGCCAAGCATGCAAGTAAATGCAATGTGAACCAACAGTGCACAAGGTAGTGGTGCAAATCTAACTGGAAGCACACAATTTCACATTTTAGATACATCAACAAGTCATGCAATGCACCAGAGAAAATGACTGGTACAAGTGTTACAAGCAAAAGTGTAGATTCTAAATAAAACTGGATGCTACAAAACAGAAACAACTACAAGCAAGTAGTGAATACATGTACACTAATCCAACAAGGCAGCAGGTATAAAAGTGCTCAGGGATGAACATAAATGAATCAAGTGAACAAGTGACTCATGGATGAACTACAAGCAATTGGTCAACACAGTAGCACAAAGAATGGCCAGAAACAACTACAAGTCAGTGCACAATAAGTGCACAGGGAAACACATGCACGACACCAAACAGAGAAGCCAAAGTCAGGGATAAACCCAGATGGCCAAAGAAGATGATCAGAGACGAAGCTCATAGAGAAGCCAAAGTCAGGTGATCATCACCAAACAGTAAAGCTAAACTCAGGGATGAACAACAATGTACCAGTGAAACTGTATGAATGACGAAATCACAATCTATATCAAAGAAGCCAGAAAATCACAAAAACAATGTGCTAGTGAAACTGATGAAATCATAGATGGTCAGAGACAAGATCGTGATCAACAGTAAACAAGTCGAAATAGTGAGGAACAGGAAGCCAGAAAACCAAAAGATATCACAAAAATCAAAGCCCGATAAATCTCAGGCATCCAAGCCACAACAATCGGACAGAGAAATCAATTGAAAAATTCAAGCATATACACACGAACGAGAAAATAGGGGTTCAAACCCTATATAACAAATCATCATCGGCTAAACGAATTCAAAACTAAAGACAACCAGAACAAAATCAATTTCCAAACGAACGAAGATCGACTTCAAAATCCAAACGAACCAAGTAATCACGAAATCACAAGTTCAAAAGCGATAAAGTTTGAATTAAATGTGAGTGACAATTAATCACTCACCTTTGCAAAACGAGGCAGCCGTTAGCGACTAGAGATCGAACAATTTGGAGACGAAGCCGTGAAGATCGAAGAAATCGAAGCATCTGCAATCAAATCGACATAGTGACGCCTTCTCCAGAAGCCCCAGCTTCGAAAGAGGAACGAACTAGAGACAAGCCGCCATTTTCGTTTCTTTTGTTTATTGTTTAGGGTTTTCGAAAAAAATGAAGAAGGGGGGAAACAATCGCTGCTATTATCTCAATGAAAAGAAGGAAGGCCCAATCCAATAAAAAGGGAACGGGCTAATACAAATTTTTAAAGCCCGTATACTCTTTTAATCAAAATTGTAAAAGAATTTCTACCGATTAAAAACTTCCATCAGCAAATAACAACCAGGTTTAATCGTCTAGAGACGATAATTAATTGGTACGAAATCTCGGGTTGTTACACCAATGGTTAGTAGTTAGCCAGACAAAACTACATTGTTCAGACAGATAGTCCATTAATTACCTAATTTATGTGCATATATAATATTTCTATTATTACTTTAATCAGTTTGATTGCAGGATTCTGATTTGTAAAAGATATGTTTTAAAAGAGATATTAGTGAGGGGGAAACCCGTTCCACTAAATGGCGTGGTCTTACTTAATATCAATTAACCGAGATGTAATAGTATTATTCACACCAGGCTTTATGTCTGACTTGAAGTTTATATTTTCCCCTTAAACTCTCGGGTGCTCAAAATTAATTTGAGTAGATTGAGAGTTAAGGTTTTTCAGGTTTAGTAGGTTGGACGAATAAGCTTCGAAAGACGTGCAGGAGGCAAAGTTAGGAGCTATTTAATTTTATTTCCGTTGTGATGTATTATGACTTATATGTCTATTTAGTACTCTGATCATCCAAGGGGGCATCTTCATATGTCGCTCTTGGCGTAAGTTGTAATAATTATATTTGATAACAACTTGGGAATCGTTTTGGGATTATGTATCTGGATATGAAATATTGATTTGAAATGTAATCAGAAAAGTTGTTATTAAATCTATGTTGATTTTTATTTCATATTCGTGTGCTTCTGATATAATGGATACCATTAATATTACCATATTTTGTCACAGGAAGTTAATACTTTGGATGACTGCAACATCTGTAGCGCTTAGCTTCGGGCCTCAAGATAGGGGATATTACATGATCCAACCAAGTCGTTCAAGTTGGGGAGCGCCTGTCGTCTTTGCTATGAAGACTGACGGTTCCTTAAGATTTTTTATAGATTATCGCGAGCTCAATAAACGGACTGATAGGAGCCAGTATCCTTTGCCTAGGATAGATGAATTGTTCGATCAACTCCTTGGAGCTCGAGTATTTTCTTAGCTTGACCTTGCTACAGGGTTTCATCAGTTGAGGGTGGCAGAGGAGAGTGTACCCTTGACTTCTTTTAGATCCGACTAGTTTTATGAGTGGTTAGTTATGCCGTTCGACCTTAACTAATGCTCCAACATATTTCGTAGACCTAATGAATCAGGTTTTCCAAGATGTGTTGAATAAGTTTGTCCTTATCTTTATCGATGATATTTTGGTCTATTCTAAGATCGAGGAGGAACAATCGTACCATCTAAGGATTGTTCTAAGAACACTAAGAGACCATGTGTTGAAGGCTAAGTTCTTGAAGTGTTATTTTTGGCGTTCGGAAGTTAGGTTCTTGGGTTATGTTGTCTCGGCAGAGGGCATTTATGTGGATCCCGCGAAGGTTGTGGCCATTCAGGGCTAGAAGAGGCCAGAAAATGCAATGGATGTTATAAGCTTCTGGGTCTAGCAGGTTATTACAGGAGATTCAAACAGGATTTCTCAAAGATTGCCTCTCGCTTAACGAATTTGACGAAGAAAGATGTCAAATTTATATGGATGGATAAATGCGATCAAGCATTATTAGAGCTATAGGAAAACCTGACTAGTGCTCCTGTTCATACTGTGCCAGATGGAGGTGAGGGTTTGACTATTTACACCGATATGTGTGGAACTGGTCTAGGTGCTGTGTTGATGCAGCATCAAAGGGGTTATCGCTTATGCTAGTCGACAGCTTAAACCGCATGAAGCGAGATATGCAACTTATGACTTGGAGTTGTTAGCCGTGCTATTTACATTAAAGATGCGGAGGCATCATTTGCTAGGTGAGAGCACTATGGGAAAAAATGAATTAGACGACAGATATGCTCCGTTATCTGATTGCATACCTATCTATCGTTAAATCCCGTGCCGTCTCATTGCACATCAAACCACAGAGATGCCCCGTCGTTTGATATGCACCAGCGCAACAATAAAAAACCATATGTTGTCTGATGTTATAGTATCATTTCTAGAAATTCCTATTAGACAACATATAAATATTGACTAATATGAATAATTATTCACAGAATGAAATTCAAAGAATTTATTTAAACAAATTTTTTATTTCAAATCAAATTCAAATACAATACCATTTTCACTACCACTCTGCTTACATTTTCAAATACAACTTTCACTATCACTCTCATATATACAACATTTCTCTACTCTCATATACAACAATTTTTTACTCACACTCACACAAGTTTGTTTTTGATGTTGATCTTGATTTGCTTGCTCTAGTTTGTGTCCAGCCATCTCCTATACCTGTCAAATAAATAATGCAGTAAAATAGAAAACGAAAAAAACTTAAATTGCAAAAATAAATTTGAATTGAATATTAATACTGCCTTAGTTTATGGGTTTGTTTTATCATGTTTTAGATAGGGACAATTACATATATGTGCACAGACAACTTATGATATGCACAGTGTATCACTGTGAATATCACAAGGCCGTGCATCGATTAAATCTCATGGACATCAAACCAAACATGAGCATAACGAGAAACAGACTCAACACACATTCACATGAAAAACAAAATGAGATTAAGCCAATAATGCACTGGAACAATATGGAACAAAATTAGTTTCAAGCAGCAAACTTAACCAGTATCGGTTTTAGGCAAAACAGTTTTAGGCAAAACAACAAGTGTTGAATCTCTTATATGTGAGCAACAAGTGTACATACAAGTTCAGAGATTCAACCAACAACAAGCTTCGGGGAGTCAATCAAAACAAACCAGCCACGTATAGAAGTACAAGTACAAGCAAACCAAACAGCAAGCTTCAGAGCTCAAGTAATATACATATATACACATATGTATATGCATGTATATATGCACATACTCAAAATGGTTCAAGCTCAAGTAATTCAAAATTGGTTCAGCTCAAAAGTATCAAAAGTATCTCAACACTACCTTGAACGAGGCAGAAAAACCAAGCACATACATTGACTCAAATGCAATTCAAAATGGTTCAGAACTGAAAACAAGTTCAAATAAACCTCAAAATAGTTCAAGCATGGAAGTTCACACACTAAAATAGCAAATTGAAAGTGTAACAAGAAATCACAGTGCAAAAGCAAGTGCCACAAATTAAAACATATATATGCAGATATGAGAACATTCAACATATATACATACGTATGTATGTATGTATATACGTGGAAGTTCACACACACACACACACACACATATGTAGTGATATATAAATATGTAGTGATATGTATATATAAACATACACATACATATATACACATATGTATATACAAGTTCCAGTGCAAATGCAGTAAACAAGGGACAGTTTCGACATAATCAAGCACACACATTTCGACATAACCAGGCACACTAATATACATATATACTCATATGTATATACATGTATATATATACATAGTGAGTACAAAGGAAACTCAACAGCATGTATGGATGAACCAAGACAGCAAAAGCAACATGGACCATCAAAGTGCACCAAGATGAACAAGAAAATTAAAACAGCAGAGAAATCTACAGCCGAGAAAGATCCTATAAATATACCCAAACAATAGCCAATATAAGCATAAACATAATTAAATTTACTCACACACAAGCAAGCTCCAGGAAAATCGAATCCAACACATAAAACAACTCAAACAACAGCCAGCATAAGCATCAAAGCAAGAACCAATCAAACCCCCTTCATCATCAACTAAGCATGAAATACAACATTGTACAGTAAGTACAAGCAACACACATGAGTGTGGACATGGGACAATAGAAATCAAAGCATGAAATTTTCAAAACAAAAAATATAGGGAATAAAACCCTATAAATATAGCCAAATCATCATTGTCTTTAGACATATAAGTCAAGAAAAATATACATCGAAAGGGGCGGAAATCATACCAATTTGAATCAAAGAACCTCGACAAGAAGCAGCCGCAACCATAAATTGCCTACTAATCGATGAACGCGGGCATCAATTAAAGGAAAAGGCGATTCATTTCAACAATTTCAAAGCGGTAGTTTTAAATCAGAAACCGTAAATCAAAGTACGCAATCAACTTAGTAACGAGCCTGCAAAGAAAGGCGATTGAAGAAGAAAGGCAATTGAAGGATCAAGACTATTCAAATGAATTTCAAAGCGGTCGAATTTTTGATATGGAGTGAAAGAAAGAAACGAGCAAAAAATAGAATAGAAAGATAGGGGAACAAAAATATACACGGGGGACACAAAATAAAAAGAGCGGCCATAAAATAATCGAGGGGAAAAGATGGAGCCAAAAATAAAAATTTTGATAACTTAAATCAGACGACATATAAAATGTTGTCTGGATAACAAGCTTGTTCATAGAGATTTCACGGGTTATTCAGAAAACAGATGAAAGATTCTATGGCTCTTCAGACAACAAATGGTTTTGTCATGTATTGTGTGAAAAAATGGGATAATAGAAAATCTACCTTATGTCGTGTGATCACTGTTATCTGATTCACTTTGCGGCATAGTGGAGGTTCGAGTTATACACGGACCATAAGTCTTTGAAGTATCTCTTTACGCAAAAAGACTTGAACATAAGGCAACAAATGTGGTTGGAGTTTCTTGCAGCCTATGATCTGGATATTTTGTATACTCCGGGGAAAGCTAATGTTGTAGCTGGTGCGCTCAGTAGGAGGTATGTAGTTATGTCAAATATTGAGGTTCATCCGACTCTGATTAATCGTATCGAAGGGAATCAGCATAGAGATCTTCGTTTAGCTAGGATAGTTAAGAATGTAAGCGAGAATAAGGAACTAGAGAGTTGGCCGAGATTCGAGGTGGCCGGCCGTAGAATTTTGAGAATGAACAGTAGGTTGTTTGTCCTGAATATTAACGGGATTAGGCAGGAAGTTCTTGTAGAGAGTCACCACTCTAGGTTAACGATACATCCTGGGGTCACTAAGATGTATCAAGACATGAGAGGACATTCTGGTGAGAGGGTATGAAGAGAGATGTTTCTATCTTTGTGAGCTGGTGTACTAACTGCCAACAGGTAAAAGGTAGTCATCGGAAGACGGCCGGGCTGCTTTATCCACTTGAGGTTCCTAAGTGGAAGTGGGAGCATACTTCTATGGACTTCATCGACATATTACCTAGGTCGAGGAGGGGTAACGAAGGTGTGTAGGTTATCGTGGATCGATTGACGAAGAGCGCGCACTTCTTACCTGTTAAGACTATGAGAACGGCTTCTTGTTTGGCTAAGTTATATGATAAGGAGATTGTCAGGTTGCATGGTGTTCCTTGTGATATCGTGAGTGGTAGAGATCCGATATTTACAAGCCAGTTCTGGAAAGGTTTGCATGAAGCATTAGATACTGAGCTTAGTTTGAGTACCGCTTACCATCCGTAGATAGGTGGGCAAACAGAGAGGGTGAACCGAGTGTTGGAGGACTTGCTTCGATACCAAGCTGTGAGAAGACCTTAGCACCACTTAACTGATCGAACATATCGTCGATCCTAGGTAATGGATAGCGGTTCTTGATGGTTAACTCATTACCCATAATTTTCCATTTATTAACTCAAAGTAAATAAAAACTCAATATTTATACTCAAATCACATTGTTTATTTGAAATAAATAATTTAAATCAAATTTATTTTCTCCATTTTATTTTCAATATTAAATTATAACTAATGTTATAATTTAATATCATAGGTAATCACCAATACCAGGGTTGTTACAGACTCTCCCCCTTATAAAAATTGCGTCCTCGCAATTTCTAGAGGAAATCTATATTCAACGCAATTTATTTCATCAAACAAAGGAAATTAGATAACTAAAGTGGAAAATTCTTACCTTCGGAGTGGGAAGATAAGAAATGCATTTTATATTTTAAAGGTTCGTGGGAAGAACACTTACCGCTTGTTGAGTTTTCATACAACAACAGTAATCAGGCAAGTATTGGAAGGCACCATTTGAAGCATTATATGGGAAGGCCTTACAAATCTCCATCATGTTGGGTAGAAGCTGGAGATCATCTTGTGCTTGGACATGTATGATCCAAGAGGTATCGGATAAGGTTATAGAGATTCATAAGAGAATGAAGGAAGTGCAAAATTGACAGAAGAGTTATGCATACGAGAGGCGCAGAGACTTGGAGTTCTCGGTTGGGGACTTTGTATTTGTAAAGATTTCTCTAATGAGAAGTGTAGTTCGGTTTGGAAGAACTAGGAAGTTGGCTCCTCGTTATATAGGACCATTCCCGATTCTTGAGAGGATCGGTACACTCGCATATAAAGTCGAGTTAGCAATTAGGATATCAGGTATGCATAATGTATTTCATGTATTGCATTTGCGTAAGTTTGTGCATGATCCTTCGATGATAGTGGAAGCGTCGCAGCAAGAGGACTTGGAGATTGAGCCAAATTTGACTTTGTTGAGGCAACCTGTTCATATTGTTGATAGAGATACGAAGAAACTAAGACTAAGGTTGTAAAGTTAGTCAAGGTACAATGGAGTGAGGATGCTCGGGATTGTACGTGGGAGATTGAGGATAGTATGAGAGGACTCCTATCCGGATTTGTTCTTAGACTAGAGTTTTCTTATCTTAGTTTGTATTTGAGTTGCAGTTTAGTTTTATATAGTTTCAGTAGTGCTATACATATATCTTGTTCTTTTACTTTCTTTGATTGCCATTATTGTTGAATTTTGAGGATGAAATGCTCTAAGTGGGGGAGAATGTAGTGACTCAGAAATTCGAACACTACATCTTCGAATATCGATACATTTTGAATAATAGTTAAGTGTTATAAATATGATTTTATAACCTTGTTTAACATAATTTAATTAATTAATATGAAACTTTTTTTGAAAGTGCTTACAAAAATATATTCTTCGAAGTAAAACCGATAACGTGAACGAAAATCAGGTTTATCGATGAATAGCTTTTCGATCGATATAAGTTGTTCGAACTATTATGCACTTACCTAATGATCAAATGAACACATTAGAAATTAATTAACAATACTCTCCTCTTCATAAATCATGGAATGTTCTAGAAAGTTCTATTAGGATAATAGATATTATTATGAGAAGGGTATAAGAGTAATTAGCCATAAAGAAGAAGTGGCATAAAGAAGAAGAGACATAAATGAGAAGTGATGGGAGGCGAGCCTTCCATGGCATGGTGGGGTGGTGAAGTAAAGCTTAAAGAGCACCATTCTTGTGCCTATATACGGAGAGGCATACCTTAAGAAATATATCACAAATATTCCTAAGCTTTGAGCTAAAATTTCAATGTCTTCATCATCATCTTCTTCTTATTGCAAACAATCTCCAAATCACCTCAAACTTTAAGGAAAGCCTTACCACCACATAATAACACCTTCAACCTAGTTAGATGTGAAAAACCAAAGCCAAATTCTCCTCATAACAAGAGGCCGTGAGCTAGAGGAGGCTAAAGGAGGCTTGGAGCAAGTGAAGCAAGGAAGAAAGAGTAAGGAAAGGAGGTTACTAGCTTGGGTTTGTACTTGAGTGCTTAAGCTTGGTTGTTTGTTAAGTTTAACATGAGCTAACTCACTACTTGGATAGATAATATAACTCTTATTTGATTGTGTTAATATTGTTTGAATTGCTAATGACATATGTTGAAATAATGGTTGTAATTTCTTACTACAAAAGTAAGTGACATATGTGATCCATGTACATGGACTTAAATGAACTTTGAATGGACTTATATGACATATGACTAGGCCTTGAACAAAACATATAGGTTGTAGTTGAACATAGGTTGAGATATGCCTTGGATTTGAAACTGCATTTATAGCGATGGTCGTTATAGATGCAGTTCAAAATTGTCTTGTTTTTTAAAATTGTTATGAAACTTTGTACAGAGATCCATAGGGATTTCTTGCCATATTTACAATATTTTATATGTATTTTTGTTGCTATTAAAAGCTTAAATGGAAAAAAGTTAAGTAACATATCGAAAATGGCCAAAACATCAATAGTGCAAACTGCCCCATTTAACCCTGATTTTTGGACTTCAATTGTTTCAAAAAGGACTTTAAGTTCGAGGGATTTTTTTTCATTCTATTTAAAAGTATTGCCTAACTATCTTTAGAGTATTTTAAAAGTAGTTTGAGATATTTATGGATTTTTAAAGATTAGTTATGAATTTTTAAAGAAAGAAAATTTAGAATAAAACATGTTCTTTTTCCAAGTTTTGTTGATTTTTCAAACTTGTTATTTTTATGTAATTTTTTATATAAATATTTTAAAACCTATTATAAGTATTTCCAAGTATTTTAAATGTTTTCAAAAAGGGGTTTGAATTGCTAAATGACCAAATGGTTGATTGTTTAATTACTTATTTGAAAAGTAATTAACTATGTTTGACACTAATAAGCCTATGAATATCTTATCTATTTATGAGAGTTAAGATTGATGTCAAGTAGGCACGGAGCAATAGTGCTCTAACCTACCGGGCTTCCCTCTTAACCGAGGAATAGGTAAGTGGAAACTTTCGGAAATGTGTTAATCGAGTTGATTCCTTATTGTTTATGAAAATCGTTAATACTATACTTAACAGTAAAAGCCGACAAGGTGGACTTATCTGTTAGCCCGCCTTTTGTTAAGATAGTATACAAGTGGATCTAACCCAATAGACTTCACGATTATCAAGGCCAATGAGTGCAGGGCAACGATTGTAGGGCCTAGAAATCTAGTATAAAAGGTTATACGAAGCCAGAGTTGGATGGAGTTGGTAGATAAACGATGCAGGGCGCTTGAAATATGGATGTTAGCTTGGAACCCAAGGGATCGACATAGCATAGGATGGATCGGCATGGTTTTCTGGCATAGGAGGGATCGGTATATCTCCATGGAATAGGAGGTGTCGGCATACCTTCATGATAGAGGAAAGATCGGCATAGTTTTATGAAGTAGGAGGGATCGGCATAGCATTGTGCAGTAGCATGGATCAGCATGGTATATTGGAACATGAAGGATTGGTGTAGCATTATGGAATAAGGTGTGATCGGCATGGTGTTATGGAAGGGGAGGGATCGGCATGGAGGAAACATAAGAAAGCTCGGCACAAGAATGGGTCGGCTTATCTGGATAAACCAAGGAGGGACCGGTATATCTGGATAAGCAAAGGAGGGATCTGTATACTTCGATAGCTTAGCAAGGTGAAGGGATTGGTATCACAGATGGTTCGACATATCTTCAAGATTTATTGAAGAGGGTTCGGCATAGCATATCAAAGGGATCGGCGTATGTTAGAAACCAAGAGCATTCTTGCATTCATCAATCAATAACTCGAGCTTCTTATTCCAAATGACATGAAACTTGGGGATTAAACATATTTCATCATGAAGAAGCCACCATAGGAATCGCTGCCCAAAAATCAACTAAGGAAGGGATCGGTATTGATCCCTCTTCATGGGGATTTAGGCTTAGCGACCCCTATGGTGGGCCCATATGGATAAGAAGGTCCTGCAGCCGAAGTTTCACCTATAAATACAGCGGGCATGGCTTCAGAAAAGGGATCTTCATTCTGCTTCTCTTCATCTTCTACCTAGGCCATACTCTGCCATTTTTATTATTGAATTTCACGGATTTGTAATTGTAATCAGCATTATAAACTAATAAAAGGAAAATCTTTGAAGTTGACGTAGGTCGAAGTTAGCCGAACCACTATAAATCTATGTCTCTATTTACTGGCTTTCTGATTGTTTTAATTTTGTTCTTCATTTATTTCTTTTCATATTTCTGTGACTGGATTGGAAAATGGTGCTACCATATAATTGGGTGTTGTGGTCAATTTTAACGCCAACATTATCTATTTGTGAGATTCAAGAATGGAGTGTCTAGGCAAGGCTTGGAGCAAATAATGTCTAAACTTACCTAGCTTCGCTCTTGGACAAGGAATAGTTAAGTTGGAATGTCTGAAACGAGTTAAGCGTATGAATATTGATTTGTATAAACAAGTGTTATGACTGGATAGTCGATTTGTCGACTATCGAACTTAACCTAATATTAACTTAGGAAGTAATTGAAAGGCTTCACGATTTCATACCAATAAGAACTCCCGGGGAGGAGTATTGGTACGAAATGTCTCTAGCTTTCGCTTACTTCTGAAAGAACCGGAATTGAGTTTACCAAAATTCATCGATTGATTTTGAAGAGTCAGGGATCAGTAAGTGTTCTACTTACTGAATACCACTTCAAAACTAGTATACGAGTTCTATGTTTCGAAAGCGGCTGAAGAAGGGGAATCTATGTGGATACCTGAGATCTGTTCAAGATGCTCGAATCCATGTAGTGATTCGTGACCCATTCGAGATGGAGGAATCCAATTGGGGATTCATGTTCTATTCGAGTAATGAAGACACGAGTGAAAGATGCAGAACGTAACCTCGACATCAGAAATGACAGAAAACAGAGTAGGACTCACGTCCCAGGGTTTTGCTGACCACGACGGGGTATATCAACTCCATTATCTAGAGTATGCTTATCGATGTAGCACGCGGGAGTTGATGATACTTGGTTCCATGTGGTTCATGTCTATGTTCGTGCATGGGCTAGTTTTGTTTACCTTAATGGTATATTTTATCTAGAGATATATGACGCTCAGAAGGTACTTTCTGACCCTTATCAGGAGGCTGGCTTCAGTTTATCTAGGGATGTCTTCAATGGAAATCCAATATGCGAACGTACCTTAGCAGTTTTAAATGTAACCTAAATATGTTGTGGTGTGACCAATGTAAGCATCATAGCTGTTTGATATGATTATATCCTATACCTAGACATTATCTATCATATCACCATATTAAAATTAATGAATGGTTGATTTCTTTTAAGGGAAAAACTATTACGGGAATCCATACAGTCTCAATAGTGACTGTTACATGTATTCATGTATCTCGAGTTTTCTCATACCAGACTTATCTCTGACGCTTGGTTTTTCTGTTTTCCCTAAATTCCCAGCGTACTCCTTCGAGTAGGCTGAGTATCAGATTTTACCTTGGATGCTTCATAGTTCAGAAGACAAGCTAGAGGCCTCCATTGTCTATCTATTTCTATTTTAGTTGTTCCGTTTTAGCCATGTGCATATATCAACGTTGTAAGGTATGGCAGTTATAACTGCCCAGGCTGATGATAGTACTTAGGTTTTGTAACTTTGAAAATCCTGTATTCAGAGTAACCTTTTGCACTGTTCCTTTGATATTATAAATTATCATTCCGCTGTGAGATTCTGATGTTGTGTTCTTCCTTTCTTGTTCTATTTCTTTTTTATTTTATCCCAACTTTCTATCTTTCCGGCATTTGGTTGCTCGACACACGAATACCGTGGATGTATTTAGTGTCGATGCTCGAAGGTCGAAAAGTCAGGTCGTTACAGCTATCGATCCCTGTTACATGATGTACTTGAAGCTTTCGAAGGAAATCCATCCAAAGATAAAAATAGTACTTGCATTCAAAATATTAATGATTACGGGTTCGTTATCTTTTTTACATAATACATATATAGAATCGAATGACAATTATTCAATCTGTCAATAGTTGGTAATCAATTCATACATGCTTTATAGGCTAAGATAGACTTTTTTTTGAATTAGTCCAATGCTAGATAAATTTTCCCCACTGAACCTTGGCATACTGCTCTTGAACTGTATTCCAAACTATCTTAAACTCAAAATTTGACTTATTATAAATTTACCAGAAATCTCCTTATTGTTCTTGATAAATAGGAACTTGATTTATTTGGGTAGTAACTTCTCTTCTTTCTGATAGCAATTTAAAACGAAAACCATCATTCCTTGTAATAGAGCTTACTTTGAGTCGATTACCATTAAATGTTTGTACTCTATCCCATCCTAGTAAGTCGACCAAAGATTTGTGGTTGATTCAAGGATCAAACCACATAGATGTATGTTCACCTTTTACCATAGATCTAGTAATAAGAGTAGTTGATAACTCCCTCAATCTTAGCATATGTTTTATTGTTCCAGAAAAATTATTGTCAATTGACATACACTAGAAATTTTATTCTCTACGTACTTTGAGTGCATCCACTAATTCCATAGGCTTTGCCTAGTAAGCGGTTACCAAAGTAGCTTAAGTACTACTGTCTTTCTTAAATCAGAAAGTAGTCTTAAACCAATCCCCCTTTCATGCTTGGGTATGCAAAGCAACTTCCAAGCAATTTTGTGTTTTTTCCCACATTAGAAAAGTTAGCACACGGTCAATCAATTTTAGTAAGTATGGAGGTAGGCATGATATATAGGTAACTAGTACAGGACGATTGGGGTAATAGTGTTTTGTATTAATTCAGCTCTTCCAACAATAAATAACAAAGCATTATCCAACCCTTGTGATTTATGAGTTATTCTATCAAATAATGGATAGTATGGAGATGCATGCAGGTAGTCTGCTGATAAAGGTACTCCCAAATATTTAACTGGTAGGCTAGCAATACCCATATTAAGTATATCAGCCACTTCATCTTGACATGTTGGATATTTGCTAAAAATATTTTTGATTTCACCTAGTTAATATTTTGACCCATGGTATTCTTTATTGTGAAATTTTTTCTCATAGCCAAAGCTTTAGATGCTATAGCAGCCAAAAATATCATAACATCATCTGCATAAAAAAAGATGTGAGATTGTAGGATTGTGAGAAGACATAGACTCTAATTGTCTAGCAGACATGTAATCCTCCATCGGTAAAGAAAAAAGCTCCAATGCTATGCAGAATAAATACAAAGATAAAGGGTCTCCTGTCTCAAACCCTTATAATATGGTAGAAAATCCTTGAACCTATTACATAAAATTTTAGTCATAATTTTATATAACACATTTGCACATGAAATGGATCTACAATCTACTATGGTTTGAGACTTATGTTTTTTTATAACATGTGTAATGCAGTTGTGGTTCAATCCCTTTCCTAATTTTCCTTCTCAAATATTTATGATATAACATCAAATAATTCGACACTAACCATATCCCAATGCAATTTAAAAAAATTTGCAGGAAAACCATCTGGACTAGGGCTCTTTGCATCTTCATTTGAGAATACTACAGACTTTATTTCCTCCAATTTCATTGTATAATTCAGTATAGTAGTCAATTGCTTGATTTGCAATTTGCTTATTATCATACACATATTCTCTATCACTATGCAATAGAGCTTAAATTTTGTTTTTGTGTTTTCTCATGGCTATCCTAGCATAGAAGAACTTTGTGTTTGTACCTTCACACTGCAACTACAAAAAATTTCTTTGTTTTTTTCATGCTCTTCCACCACTTTTTGTTTGATTTGCAAATTTAGTTGAAGCAAGCTTTCATATACTTGTGCATTTTCTAGTTTATTATCTGACTAGCTGAAAGGTTGGTTGAAGTCTTCCTTCAATTTAAAGAGTGGATTAGAATTCTCTCTTGTCTTTTTCCATCTTTCAAGTTATTTTAAGTTGATTTTAGCTTGTATATAAACTTATATGTTGAATCCCCCAAGTAGTTGCTTTAAACCAATCCAAAATGTAGTTTGTGTACCCTTCCTGATAACACCATGTGTTGACATCTATGAAAGGATTCCTTTTTGATCATGAATTATCTAGTGCAAACTAAATAAGCAGGGGAGTATGATCATTAAAATAAGAAGGCAATGTCATAGTAATAAGTTTTAGGAAGATGGATATGAACATAATTGACCTGAACTTTATCAATGTTTACACCAATCCCTCTTCTTCTCCAAGTGTGTCTGTAAACCTGCAATGATGTTTCAAAAAACCACGATGAAGTAAACAATTTTTAAAACTATAAATGTGAGAAAAAGATATTGGCAAACCTTCTTTTTATCTTTTGGTTTTAAAGCATTATTACATAAACACACACACAGATATATAGATCACGAAGTAATACGCACACACACGTAAACGATTTTTGGGCTATTAATGGTAGTAGTATATAAATGTGTATATAAATGTATATAATTTAGCAATAGTTCTTCTAATTCAAAATTATGTAGTAATTAATACAATAATGGAAAATTTCAAGAAAAATATAATTCATAAAAAAGTTTTACTTTTCAGATCCGAAAAATTATTTTTTGGGTTATTTTTTTAATATTAAAATTAATTTAAATATATTTAACTAGTTTAAAATTTATGATAATTAATACGTTTGTGATAAAAATCAAACAAAAATATTTTTATGCGTCTGTACATCTTATTTAGAATTTTCAAAACTAAAAATGATTTCTTTGATTTATTATAATTTTATTAAATTATTTAAACCTGGTTCTAATATATATCACTACTTCTAAAATTCATAATAATCAAAACAATTATGATATTCACATAATGCGATACTTTTTTTCTAGGCCAATAAAATATATTTTTTAATGTACATATATATTTATATAAAATGAACACTTAATTAAGTATACATAAGATTATTAAAATCCAAAAATAAAATAAAAATCAACAAAAGTTTTATGTTTAGTCCAAAAAATATTATAAGCCGATGTTAGAAATTTTTTTTTTAGTTTTTTCAATAATTATATTTTTTGGATAATAATATAATATAATATATATGTATATTAAGTAAATAAAAATCATTTTTGTAATTTTTTTAAAAATTATTCTAATGCCAAAATAATATGATAATATTGATTTGGAATAAATAATTAATTTAGTATATTTACCTTAAATGTCGGTTGCTTACATGTTGAGGTACGTGGTATTTCCTCTTTGGAGAACTCGTTGTACTTCTTAGTTTTTGTTTGCAATATCTAACCATTGGCACTAACTCCCCATTGGATGTATT
The DNA here is from genome assembly GCA_030737815.1 of Allium fistulosum. Classification (NCBI taxonomy): domain Eukaryota; kingdom Viridiplantae; phylum Streptophyta; class Magnoliopsida; order Asparagales; family Amaryllidaceae; genus Allium; species Allium fistulosum. Next base: position 210,701,216 of record CM060903.1, read on the forward strand.
AAGCTATTAAGATTGTATGTCATATGGGAGAAAAGTCTATTTATATTTTCAGGACTAACACTAAATATATTTAAAAAATACAGCCTTATCTTTCTTAACAAGCTTTGACATCATCATCCAATTACTATACACATAACAAGTATGTATATTTTTTAGCTAAGACCAAGTGGGCCTGTTCACACACATTTTTAATTAATAAAAAAATTAGGCTAAAATTATTAGTAATTAATAATCATTAAATTACTATTTTAGCTTTAATTAATTACATATATAGCACTTTATATATAATTTTAATTGATTTTAAGCCCTCTAATAATAATTAAAAGCCCCCAAAAATATTATTATTGCATTTTTTTATAATAAGAGCGATACTTAATTTAAGTAGAGCACTTATTTTAATGTCTTGGGGATTCAAACCCAAGAATTCTAAAACCATAATCTAGAGATCTTACCACTTAATCTAATGGTCCTTGACAATATAACTTAACATTTATATTGATTTCCTTTTTTTAACTTATGGCAATCAAAAATTAACTTGATCGAGCGAAATTTGAAATTGTTTAACAATAATGTATGTGTGATTTCATGGTATGAACTAAACCCTTAGTAATGTTAATCATTTTAAATACTAGGGCCTATACCGATTTTGTTAAAGCATAATAGTGGTACTAGTTTAGTTGCTTATATATCATCTAGGAAAAATTATATTTCTAATCACTTAACCTACACCCTAAACCATGATATATTAGGCGCGTTTTCACATCATTATTACTATATCACTTAGATATTTAAAGCTCGATCAATGATTAAAGCTCTAACAATATCCATATTTATTTATGAAGTCCAAAATTAAAGTCCATGGTTCAATTCGATAATAATTATTGACTAAATGATCTGCTTTGGCTAAAGACATTGACTTTAAGTTGACTACCAATTAATATGAAACTATTCTTCTATTTGAAGAAAATGAATTTTCTCTTAAATAGTACTTTATTTACAGTCGTTCAATTTATACCCAACTATGATTATCCCATGATTGTCATTGTTATGTAATTAACCATAATGTAAGTATAGCTATAATTAACCTAAACACTCTTGATGAGTTATTTTGTAATTTTTCTAAATAATCACACGTACATAACCCTTAGTTCCTTAAATGTTTATGAGTAAATAACTATCCATCTTATGGGGAGCACTATGCGTACCAGTCTAAACGAATGTATCAATATCACATTCTTGATACATCTTGAGTAGGAACATTTAAGGATAAATGTAACAACCCATATCTTAATGGGCCTAAATTTCGATAAAAATCAAAACTCAAGTCCATCAAAGCACAGATAATTGGATTTGGTACCTGCAAATAAGCATGAGCATTATCAGAGATTTATAGAAATCTAAACTCACAGAAGAAACAATAATAGGATAAGAATACTGATTATGACTACTACCTTGGAATTAATGATATTCCTTGGATAACAGGTTGTCACATCAGCATCGAGCATGAGAGAAAATAAGACTTCTCTAACAACTAAACACATCCAGCTCCAGTGACATGTTCCTCTAAATCTATCCTGTGGGTTCTAATGAGGAGGGGTCAGAACAACATTTTGGAAAATCTATAAATTGTCAATAACAAAAATTTATACCGATTGGTTCCATTTAATTATTATGTCTATTAAGGTTAGCAACTCTAACCTTGCATTGCACACACGATTACCTACTAACCCCTTCCCAAGGTACAAAATACTAACGAAGCCGTATCAACCACCCAATACTTCCAAACCAATTTACCTATTAATACTTCTAAATATGAAGCAGGCTTCCATCATCATGACAAAATACATTTAAAAGAGAAATAAGCAGACTCTGCTAGTTAAGACCACATGGTAGACCTTGTCATTTAAGACATATTCCCAAGGCGGTTTCCAAACAATGGTCGGTGGGTCCTAGCTATAAATAACTCTAACCACCATTTAAGGCTTCTGACATTTAATGTCCAATTATTACCGCATCTATCGCCAATAAAATCATAGCAATGAAAGAGACAATACCCAAGCCACTTAATACCTTTTAAAGGACTAGGCAGACTTTTAACCATTTAATACCTATATTCTAGGCAGGTCCTCATCACTTAATACATATCCCCAAGCGGACTCCTCACTGGTACTATTGTTATTATGGCCTTAGCAATGTGAGAGACTATACCCCAGCCACTTAATACCTCGTTAATAAGGACCCGAAAGATCCCTGACCATTTAACACCTATTTATAGGTAGACCTTTGTCATTTAATACCTAATCCTAAGGCGGACTACTCACTGGTACTATCTAGTTGACATCTCCTGGAATCTCATTAGGTTACTTAATACTTCCTTTTAGGAGAGAGGCGAACCCTTAGATCAGTCACTTAATACCTCAAACCCAAAGCAAACCATTCCAGAGATATCCACCATCACTCTTAATTATAAATATGGAATCTGATTATGTTACTTCTTCCGGTAGGGAGGCGGGTTCTAAAATAGCCACTTAATACCTCAACACTGAAGTAAACCCTTTTAGAGACATCCTTATTTATTTAGAATCTCATTAAGTTACTTAATACTTTCTTTTAGGGGAGAGGTGGACCATACAGTCACTTAATACCTCAAACTAGAAGCGAACCCCTATAGAGATATCCCTCACTGCTCCTAATTCCAAATTTGGACCATTTAATACTTTTTAATTAAGAAAGCATGCCCAATCCCTCACATCGTCACGGGTCCTAGGATTAGTGATATTTCACATCAGTAGTAAGTGCACCCGACTGTTGATAGCCTCAAAGTGAAGGGCAGTCTTCCGTCGAGTGACTCTATTGACCTCGCATCACTAACCTACTAAGTCCAATTAACCATCATAAGTCTTTACTTATTTTATCTTAGGTAGACACTGGACTTAGCTTACTAATTCCCTTTTATTTAAGGTAATATGATTACCTTAAATACTTATCTACTCATATATCTCCTTTTTATGCTTATAAATGTCGATTTGTCCATAAAATCCTAACGGACATTTCCTAAGAAATTTATGTATGATTACTAATTTCAAATTAGTAACCTTTTATATCTATTCCGTTTTTATCAGTCCCTTTTTATCTGTATGTCCTTGTTAATTGTAACTTCCAAATTCATTTCCATTAATTGCCCATTACTTGGAGTTACAGTCTTTAATTAACCAATTGTAACCCCCTAATAAAATCTTATCCAATATTTCCCATCAATTGCCCATTAATTAGGGTTGCAATCCTTTATTTCCTATTGATTATTGGCAATTCCTAATTTAATGCCTATTAATAGTAATTACTACATTTCCAAATTCTACCTATTTGCTTTCCTAAATATAATAATAACTAACGAACGTTACGCATAAATAATGCACGAATAAACGGTCTTCTCCTTTATTAACGCAATAAATATGTATAAACTACTTATTCTTATTTAAATATATTCTAGTTATAAATATGTAACTAGAATATGTTTTCCATATTTAATTTGCTAGAATTAAATTCCTTAGGAAAAATTTCCGCTATGATTTCCAAAAATTGGTTTTAACACAAAAGGAAAATTTACTATGTTTGAAATTACAAGGAATTGACAATTTCTTTTTATTTGGAATAAACAGTGTAAACTATGAAGAATAAATATGTATTTTACACATCTCTTCCTTTTTGTTTTATTCCTTGTTAAATCAAGCGTCGTCTTTTTGAACCAAAAGTGGAAAAAGTAAACAAATTTAAAAAAATCAAACGGATGTTTTTCCAAGAAATTAAACTATGGAAAATCTACAACTCAACACAAATTTGGAAAATAATCCAAATATCATATTTCATACCCAAGTATAGATCTGGAATAAAAATATACAACATTCAAATTCTAAAATCTTTGGGACTAATTACAATATCTAGGTGTAAATATATTTCAAATTAAGTCTAAAACAAAAATATGTATACAATAGTTTTTTATACTAATTTAAGCCTACAATTCACAAATAAAATTGATTTAGGCATAAAAATCAAATGTGTGCCAACGTAATAGATTTAAAATCATAAACAATATATAAAATTTCCCACTCACCTTGTTAAAGCGATCCAAATCTCCAGATCTGAAGTAGAACCTTAAATTCATTTTCAAATCCTTTTAAATCCAAGAAATATGTATAAAAGGGTACATACATACATTAGAATTACAAATCGGAGAAGAGATTTGATATTGGGAGAGAAAATAGATACAAATATATATAAATATATAAATTACCTCAAATACGCGTACAGTTGATTCTCTTCTCTTCTCCTTTTTATTCGATTTTTATTCTCCTCCAATTTGTATGAATGTAGATTTAAATATCTTATTTTTATAATTTAGAAAGAAAGCGGAGAATAAAAAATGACAAAGCTTCGCTACTGCCTCCAGAAAAATATGAGAAGAGAAGGGAGGATTAGACATGAATTTATAGGAGTAAGAATCAACCTCAACCATCTGATCGAAATATATTAAATCCGGACTGTGGATGGCCTAGGTTTATTGAAGCCGCCACACATGAAGTGGTCAACCACCCCCTTCCTAGGGCTCGACCGCCCATGGTCGACCGGTCTAACATGCGGGTCGACCTGTAGGCCCTAGATAATTAATATATAAACGTTAATTTTCTTATTCAAATTATTTTTGTTCCGAATTCATTTTTCATCCGTAACTTCTTCGTTTGGACTACGATCGCAAAACTCCAATATGAAAGTTGCTCAGAATTTTACCACGAACGCAATGGTGCAAGTTTCATGGTCGAATTCCATCGTTTGCACAAATTCCATTTCTGGAGCCTAATTAATTAACTAGCAAACTAATTAAATAATTAACACCAAATTACGGGGTGTTACAATAAGTTTTTATTTAACGCTATTTAAAGTCGTGGTTACAAACTCGATTGTAACTACCATTTATTAAATACTTTTCCTAAGGATTTTCTAATTATATATATTTATTATATTTTAAATGTTATTTATAACCTAATATAACAATATATATAATAGAAAAATAAAACTGAAAGTTTTTTTATTTCGAAAATTTTGTTATAAGAGTTAATTTAAATAATCCAATTACATAATTGACCCTATAGTACACCCTTAACCCAATAAATCTTCCATTTGCACTTAAGACAATTATGGAACCATATCTTAATCAGTTTACCTAGACTAAATTGAAAAAAAACCTTAGTGAGTAGGTCTTGATTATTATTTTTTACCTACTTCTCGATTATACATCTCCATCACTGATAAACAATTTCATGTGGCAATTATGGAGAACATACCTCGAACTCTTATTTAATTGTTAATCCCTATTGCAATTTATATTTCGCCATTTTTATCATAATATGTTACTGGATTCTCAATGGTGAAAACCTTTTCTAGCTTTATTAACCATTACTTCTTTCATTATGGCACTATTCAAGAAGATGTACTTAGCCTTCATAGTTAAATCTTCCATAACCTCCCATTTGTAACATTCCTAACTTAAATCCCCTTTGTTAAGGGTAAACATGAATTTAAGATTGAATTACTATTTTCAGTGTCACGTATGATGTGACCGCCTAGCCCAGTACCCATGTAATCAAATGGAGTTAACCATTCGAAAGCACGGAGTAAAGGACATGATAAGAGCGCTCTATCATATACACTCCCTTGGGCCAATACTGATATGTTTCAATATAATAATATAACTCGGTAATATGTATCTCATCTTCGAATAAAGCAATGTACATAAGGAATTTCCAGGATTAAATAATTCAGAAATAGCGCATATATATGTATCCCAAAATAACACCATCGGAAATGATCAAAAGATAATAGAAACATAGATGCAATCTAATGTTAATGCATCACAGAATAATACGTCATATCTTCGAGTACATGTCTCCACAAAATGATTCATCATAACCATACTATACATATGTATCACAATAAAAAATATAACATTACATAAGCCAACATTGTAAAACAAGACAGACTAAGCATCACAATGATCATTTACTTCATTGGCAAATCAAAGCCTAAAAGAAATATAAAATCATAGTAATACATCCTACTAAAACAAGCTCTGTCTAGGCCAAGGCTGTTAAACAAATAAAACACCTTATGTCAGCCTAGAACTATATGTGAGTGAAGTAATGCACAATAATATAACATGTTATTAATAAAAAGTGGAGGTAATGTTATGTGTCACATACTCACTAATCTACACCCCGCCCACCTCTAGTTAGTCTGGAAATCTCTTCTATTCACCTTATTTGTTACACCTTTATTATTAAGCATACAATATATAAGTATAGGTGAATGATGTGTATGTATCCAATTCATTCCTATTCATTTTCACTCTACCAGATGCTGAGTCAATACCAAGAGATTTTGCCTCCCCCTTGTCACAGAATTATGGGTGCCTCCACACGATTTACTAGCTACACTATCTTACTTACCACCACAACACCTCACTAGCTCACCATGCTATTCATCAACACACCACCGTATTATGTTGCCTCATCTCTCTTTTTGTTCCCATGCAACATACTATTTGGACATGAGTTAGTGGGGCCAAATTGCCATGACCTAGGGCGCGATGTTGAGTCATTCTGGTAAGGATGGATATACTAGCCCTAATGTCTCACTATGCTTCAATCCAATTATTTTTATATTGACATGTCCTCATTAACTACATTAGTCCATCTAAATGACATTTAATCTCGGTGTCACGATGGTGATGTTATCACATTTACTATATCACAATTCAGTTAGTTTCCTATGCATTTACACAAGTACATAACAACACATCAGCACATCAATGCATGTACGAATGACTATAGTAGAAATTTTTAGTACTTTAGGTATTGGTTTTGATGACAACAACCATATGATATTATATAAAATATAGACACTAATGTTTTATCAAGTTATATATAATATATTGTACATGATATTAGACACGTGTTGATTACGAAGACTGTACAATATCAAGAGCAGATTCAAGGGGCTGATATAGAGATTCGAGAATTAGAGATTGAAGACTTATGAGTATTACAGATTCAAGATAACAAGATACATTATAGAGTCATAGATTATTTTGTCAAAGCCCTGATAGTACTTCTTTAATCTAACTTCATTTTTCAAAAGGTTTTAAAATCTATTCTCTGATTTTAAATCAAATATCCTAGTTTTCAAAAATGATTTTTAAAGAATCCTTCTTTTCAAAATGATTTTTCAAACATCTTTTCAAAATAGTTTTTAAATGATTTTTAAACTTTTCTTTATTAACAAGTTTATTATAATTTGAGTAATTAAGTTTTTAAGCATTTTATATTTTAATATACTTATAATTTAATTTTTTTAGATATAAATTATTTTTTGGTTTTATATTTTCTAAACGTATGGTATTCAAAAGTATGTTTTTTGACATTCATTAATACTTTAATTTTAATATATATTCACTTATACTTTATATATATTATTTTTGTATATATTATTTATATTTAAATCCTTTATATATATTATTTTTGTATATATTATTTATATTTAAATCTTTTATACATATTATTTTTGTATATATTATTTATATTAAAATCCTTTATATTAAAATATTTCAAAACAATTTAATAAAGTTTTCTTAAGTTTTACTATGATTAAAATGTGTATAAACTATGGTGAAACGATTACAAAGTATCAAAATATTTTACAAAACTTAATATTTTCAAAACAATTTTTATTAGGTGATTTTCAAATTTGCAAATGATATGTCGACATATATAGTATCCATATGTTGACATATAGCCCGATATTTTCAAAATTCAAATTTTTAATAGAAGTGTCTTTCGTCGTATCTCTTCGCGAATGGATTTGACTGTTGTTTCTCTATAAATAGGGGTTTTCTCAATGAATTTTGTTTAACCACGTTCTTATTTTTTCTCTCCTCTTTCATTCTCTTTCATTCTAAAAAAATTATTCTCAAAATCTTACCAAATTCTATTAGAATCAAATTCAAACTCTATTGATTTGATTCTCTATTGTATACTCTGTGATCTCCCTGATCTCTCTCACTCAAATCATGATCAGAGTGTTATTCAAGAGGCTATATGATTATTAGTATTTAAGAGGCTATAGGATTATTTGTATTCAAGATCAAGAAACTGATTTTGTAAACTATACTAGATCATACTCAAAACTCTTGGGTGTGCTTGGTGTGCTTGAAATCCAAGTGGATGCGCTTGTGTCTCGTTTAAATCAAGTGTGTGTGCTTGGTGTCCCATTTGAATCCAAGTGGGTGTGTCGGTGTCCCGTCAGAATCCAGTGAGTGTACCCAGAGCTTAGAAAATTTGGAGGGTGTCTTGTAGCTTTGAAATCGAGATTATATAAACTTTTATATTTGAAAAGAAATTTGTACAAGAAATTGTATTGGAGTAGATATAGGGTAACTCCAAACCAGTATAAAAATCCTGGTGTGATCTCTCCAACTCTTTACTTTTACTTTTACCGTATTTATGTCTGTCTGTATTTGCATCTATGATTCTCAATCTGCGTTGTTTAAACTATAATCTTAAAAAAAATAAAAATATTCATAAAAGTTAATAAACATTATTCACCTTTCTCTAGTGTTAAATTAGCGTTAAGATCCGCAAACTAACATTTGGTATCGGAGCATTAGTTTTCAAAGTATTCATAATTTTAATTTTTGAAAAGTTTAAATGGTTAACAACACTGTAAGTTCATTTGTTAGTAACACCTTTTTCGAAGGACAATCTACAACTAGACCTCCACTTTTTAATGGCAGTAATTATACATATTGGTCATGTAGAATGAAAATCTATTTATGGTCAACTGGTCTAGATATTTGGAATGTCACACAGAATGAGTACACTGAGCCCCAACCTAACTTTTCACAATGGACTGATGACCAAAAGGCACTTGCACAAAGTAATTCTAAAGTCATGAATATTTTTTTGTTCATTAAATAAGAATGAATTCAATAGAGTGTCAATTTGTAAGTCTACATATGAAACATGGAGAACAACTACAAGTTACACATGAGGGCACTAATAAAATCAAACATACCAAAATCCTTATGTTAACTAATCGGTTTTAATTATTTAAAATGAGTCCAAATGAGTCCATTTTTGAAATGTATAGGAGATTTCAAGATATAGTACATTCATTAATTGCATCAGGTAAAAGTTTTTCTAAAGAGGATCAAGTTAGAAAAATCCTCAATTTACTTACTTCTAAATAGGACCAAAAGACTCATGCAATTGAAGAGGCTAATGACATTAGCACTTTGAAAATTAAAGAGTTAGTTGGCAATTTCATGTCATTTGAAGCACAAATGTAGCGCAGAAGAGAAAGCAAGGTAATAGAAAAGAAATCTATCACTTTCAAAGCCACAACAAATAATCTGGATTCAGACAACAACGACGATGAGGAAATTGCTTTCATGATTAGGAATTTCAGAAAATTTCTTTAAATACAACTCAAGGGAAATGATAACAAAAATCCAAAGGAGGAAATGCTATTAAATGTTTTAACTGCAATGAATTTGGCATATGTAGAGAGACTGTCCACAATCGGAGAAACCAAAATTCTCAACAAATACGTTTTCATCCAGAAAACGGAGAAGGGCTTATACTACAACATTAGACGGTTCAGATACTTCCTCAAGTGATAATGAATCAGATACGGAAGATGCCAATATGTGCTTTACAACAATAATTAATTAAATCTCGAAAAGATCGAAGAAATGGAGCAAAAATAGGTACGCAATTAAAATTTAAAGTTTTGTTTGGATTTTTGGTTGCTTTTGATTGTTAGGAATAATCTATAGATTAATAATGTAAGATGAATATATATATATATACAAAGAAAATTTATAAAATTATTTTGAAAAGAATATAATCTTGAACAAAAATAAGATAAAACATATATTTAAACTAATTTTTAAATTATTTACTGAGCATATAGATTAGTAATAATTATATGATAATTATATATATGTTAACCATAAAATATTAAGAAGAACGAAGGTGTGAAATAAGGGTCACGAGAGCATGAGGAAAGATCAGAAAGCACCGAGATGTTCTGGATAATCATACCTTCCGACAAGGAGCTTCCGGCGAAGTCCAGGGCTATCTTTCAAAGTCCATAGGCAGGATGATGCACCAAGAATCCACCTTTCGACTAGAACGAGAGGTCTTTCAACAAAGACAAAGGAGAAGGAGCTCATACCAAACCTTTCGAAGGAGTCGAGAGGATGCAGCCATCAAGATTTAATAGCTTCAAACCTTTCAAAGCAGTCGAAAGGTTCCGTTTAGGGAGTTCTTACCTTTCGAAGAAGATGAAAAATCAAAGCAAGCAGGTGCAACTCCATGACGACCTTTTTGAAAGCATAATAAGACTTTCGGGCCGTTGAAACGCCTACTGAATACCTTTCGACAGTGTCGGAGGGTCTATGATGAAAGCAACATTCATAAGTCAGCAGAGAACGTAAAAAGCAACCTTCCGATAACATTCAAGGAAAGCTCGGCTCTCTGCAACATCCAAGTAAAAAGTGACCTTCCGACGAAGCTGAAGGGTCCACAATAGCCAGGAACCTTCCAGCACCTCCGAAGGGTTCACATACTATATAGATGACAAATCTCTCGACAAGGGCAAAAGGTTCCTAAAAACAAATGAAAGAAAAAACCCTTCAGCAGCGTTCAAGGATCCACGATGACGTGTGAAAGGAAAACCTTTCGTTGAAACAATAAGGTTAGCAATTGTATATAAGAAGGGAACCCTTCGATCCAGTCGAAATCACAGGGACGGATTTTCTTTCATTCAACAAACTTGTAACTTCTTAATCATAATTTCGTAACCCTAATTGGGGATCAAATTGGGGAAATTTGATAAAGTGAAGTCCTATTATGAGTTGCAAGGGAAGTCTTTTGATTTGTGAAGCATTTTATTTATTACTTAACTCTTCGCTGTCATAACATCAATTTTTAGGGTTAACTCCTCCGAAAGGTTCTTACTAAAAAAGTCTGAAGATTGATTAGTTAAAGCTACAACCTCAAGCTACGAAAGACGTTAATTTTTCTACTCTCACCCTTCGGTAGGGCCGACAGCCGAACTGGTCTAACATGAGTAGTAACCTTCCGGAGTTACTGACATTACGATTGGAATCCTTCAACTAAAATTAGTAGATACTCATATTTTAGCAGCAACCAAACCATCCACGGTTATTAATCAATCATTCAAACCCTTCGAGATAGTCTAAGTAAAGGAGAATAAAGCTTGATCCAACAGTTGAAACTCTAACACCTCTCGACCATGTTAAATCCAACTTCCTAAGAGTGACAAAACCTTACGGTAAGATCAAAGGTTTTCATACACCATCTAGAATTTCGTTATTGGTCCTATTGCCAAAGAGACTAATCACTCAAACTTTTCGGAAGTACTGGGGCTCAACTTTAAAGGAATATATTTGGTTGATTTCCATTTATGTTATAAAGAAAAGCTTCACGAAGATTCCAAATAAGCTTACATTTGGTAATAAATCTTCTGCTTGAAAGATTACACCTTCCGCCTACATGGTGATACTTAAATCAAAGCTCAGTTATTCTTGAAACAAAGTGTAGAGACTATAATTAAGGATAACATTCCTTTCTACTCAACTGACCTTCTCTTTCTTATTGAAGCACTATTTGGGGTGTTGACCAAAAATCTGGTTAACAAGGCGCAGTTTTTCCGAAAGGCTCTTGTCAACAAAGATAATAATAATATTCCTTCTAAACAATCTTTATAACCCTTCAGAAACCTCTATCCAGCAACTTAAACCCTTCGACTACAAGGGAAGCTTGCTTGAATCGACATTCATAAAACCTTTCGAAGCCATAAAATCTGTGGATCAAACCTTTCAACAAGGGTCATAACCTGTCATATCCCGACAACCTCTTCATCCCTCCGAATCTCTAACAGCTATATGTTCAACCTTCCGATAAGGAACCAGGTCAACCCTCTGTATAAGGCAAATTAAGGAAATTCTATCTTGATCAAGGAAATAGCCCTCAGGAGAAATCTTATAAAGGTTCAATTAAATCGGTGATCACTCTATATTAACTCAGCAAAGCCGAAAGGTCTTATCAAATCTTGTTCCTAAGCTTTCTTGACATCACCGGAAGGTCAAAATCAAAGTCTAATTCCAAGCGGAGATATATAGATAATTCTACGGATCATCAACCCTTCGGTATATTTCGGCTTAATCATATTACTTGAGGCAACTTGGAACTATTAACAAGACATCTACGGATCTTTCGAGAGATTCCACTTTCTACCATTTCCCAATAATTTTGTCTACTAGGATTCTTTGGAGTGTTGACAAGAAATCTTATTAACATTTTTGGCGCTAGAAGGAGGGCCCGAACCACCGATCTCCGATAACTTTCATCCCCGACCAATTATATAAAGAACCTTGACTAAAAGAGCAGTATGGACAAAGCTAAAAGTAGTAGCGACAATCCAAATGAAGAGGCTACATCACAGTCAACCTTTAAAGTCACATGGTCTCAAATCCTAACTTAAGCAAAATAGAAGTTGGGCAACCTTCAACCCTAAAAAAATTGGAAAGCAATATGATCAAGGTTCAGAATCAATGGCCACAAAAGATGGTTATAAAGGAGTATTCAGAAAGAGCCCCAACCCGAGAATCAATAAAGATTATGGAAATGGAGAACGAAGTTCAACCTCCAAATGAGATAAATGATCAAGGGTTAAACCGAGATAGTCAAGTAAATAAATCTCTTGAGCAATCAAATAGCCTTATCCTAGAATACAATAGGAGAAGTCACAGAAATGAGACCAACCAAAATGACAACCTACACCATATAGTGGTTAATGCACTTAAAGAAAAAGAAATTTATGATCCTGAAGATATGTTACCCTGCAAAAGGCCTCCTTTTCTGAAGAAATAATGGCAACAAATCTTCCTCCACACATTCCAATTCCTTAACTAAAATATGATGGGACAACTGATCCAGATGATCACCTTGTCGTCTTTGAAAACTGGATGAACTTATACAATGCTCCGGAGGCAGTTCGTTGTAAACTTTTTCCCATTACTTTCCAAGGAGCAGCTATTAAATGGTATAAGAGTTATCGAATGGGAACTATGTATTCTTGGGAACTATTTACTTGTGACTTTGTGGCTCAATTTTCCATATTCAGAGATACAACTATGGACTTTAGCTTGCTAGCAGCCATCAGACAAAAGCCAGGGGAGCTACTTAGCGAATATTTGAATAGATTCAGCATAGAAGCATTAAGGGCAGAAAGTACAACTGATAGAGAAAAGCTTATGGTAGTTCGATCAGGGTTAATTGAACAAACCCCATTCTGGAAAGACCTTTATATCAATGGGTGCAAAGATCTACAATATTTCTTTCTCCATGCTGAGAAGTTTATTCAATTGGACGAGATGCACCATGCTAAGAAAGAATTCCATCGAGAATCCAAGGAAGAGAAATCTGATTTTAGGCGCCTTGACAAGAGGCCAAAGGAAAGTGAAAACCCAAAGGGAAGTCGAATAAAGAGTTCTAAAATGAATTTTGCAGTCCTGAGCAAACCCCTCTCCTACATATATGCTAAGATAAAAAGAAATGAGAATTTTATTGCGCCTCAAAAAGTTCGGAGTGCCCCAGAGCCAAATAAAGGAGGAAGTTACTGCGAGTACCATAAAGCAAATGGACATGAAACTGATGAATGTCATGTCTTGTCAGATTAAATTCAAGGCATGGTCAGGTCAGGATGTTTAGAGGAGTTCGTCAGAGAAACTTGAAAGACATCTTATTCAAAATAAGAGGAAAACAATTCAGCAACTCCAAAATGCAGATTCCTATCAAATCATGAGGACTCGCGACATCAGTTCAACTATGAACTTTCTCTCTTTCTTTTCATAGCTCTTTAACTTGATACTTAAATTTGTATTGTGTATTGATCATGCACTAATTAAAATTTGAGTGCAATTACAGGTAAAAACAAAATCAAACCGAAGCACTCGACAAACTCCAGAATACTTAAAGAGGACGACTCAGACGCCTGACAGGAGGCAATTATCAACAGTTCAGTCAACACCAAGGCTTTCCTGTAAGAAATGTTGAATCACTGCTAAACTAAATTCCAATTTAGGAGAAAACCCATATATACCAAATCTATTTTTAGCAAGCGATTTCAAAAGGAAACTTCTCAAATTATATCCTCTTAAGAAAACTATTTTCAGTCACGCCATGGCCTGGGGGGAAACAAATACTTATTTATCTCAAAATCAGATTTATGCAACTAATTTGAGATATTATATAGCATTAATAAATGCGCACCAAAAGACTTCAAACTAAACAATAGTAATGTTTCAAAGTTTACTAAAATCATGGGCGAAGATAAGCCTATTCATACTTTTTCAAGAAAGATTTTGAAAGCACAAAAAGTTTATTGGAACTCAAACTAGAGAACCTTATTCTCGACTAAAAGGCTGTTGGTTCATGAATCATGACTTCTTAGTCTCCTATTTGAGATTTGTGTCTCCATTATGAGAACAACAAGAAAGTTCTTGTAAAATATTTATAAAAAAAACCCTTTCATAAAAAGTATTCATGAGTCCAAACTATTTTTCAAAAGAAAATCTCCAATATAATAGAAGGGTCTAATTACAAAATTCTTTCTCTCAAAGGAGACTCCATTTTAATTGGCCAAAAATTATTTTCATATACAAATACTCAAGCCTACGATGTTATTCCGTAGCACCTCTTAGAGGGAGGGACATAAGCCCACGACGCTATTCCGTGTCACCTCTTAGAGGGAGGGACATAAGCCTATGACGCTATTCCGTAGCATCTCCTAGACGGAGAGATAGAACCCCTAACGTCCATATCACCTCTTAGGGGAGGGTCAAGATAAGCACCTGCAAAATCAAAAGCCCCTAACGTCCATATCACCTCTTAGGGGAGGGTCAGGATAAGCACTTGCAAAATCAAAAGCCCCTAATGTCCAAATTCCCTCTTAGGGGAGGATCCGGCAAAACGCTTATCAGCGGCCTTCTGGAGAAAGGTCAGCTAAGTATATATCCCTTTGAGACAAGGGAACCCCAAAGAGAGGCTCATCAAACAATGGACTAAGATGTCTAGCCCAAAGAGAGGCTTTTGATAGACTAAGATGTTCGAGCCTAGAGAGTGGATCATCAAAGAGTAGACTGAAACGTCCAAGCCCAGTAGGGGCTCCAAATAAAAGAATAAAGACAAAGATGTCTACAACTCATGTAGAAAGTCAGAACCCAAGGGAATTAAGGGTTAAAGGAAAAAAAACCTATCCGTCATCTGAGACAAAGTTGGAATCCTAGAAGAGGATACACACAGAGGCAAAGGATATACTAATGAATTACAGAACTTTCAATCGTAGGAAAGTGATTCCTACATCAAAGGATTACGAAACTTTCATACCACAAAAAAGCATGAGACCAAAAAATGAAAGAAGGAATCCATAACATGGAAATGAAAACAAAGACTGATACGAAATCTAAAGGAATGGAATAGATAATAAATTTTTAGTCACAAAGATAAAGCACTTCACTCCAAGATCAGGTTAAGAAAGCCACTCCTGAATCCTTTGAGATAAAGTGAAGATTGGATAGAAGAGTCTATTATACCTGTATATACATATATACATAAACTACTAACTTATAAGCACTTTAGGAGCAACACATTTATTAACAGGAAACTTTCCTGTAAATAACCTTAGAATTAAGGTTAGATCAACTTAGTTATCTTTTATTTGAAATCTACTAAATATGCTATTATTAGATATATCTATGGCTTTGTACTTATATTGAATTAAGCTTTGAATATTTAATTCGTCAGATGAGATCCTGAGAGACTTTGGATAAGTTCTTGATTTCGTGAATTTTGAGTTTCACCATTTCTATTGATGCAAATTTCAGTTTGGATTTCGTGAATTTTGAATTTCCATATTGCTTTTTATGATGATTTATAGATTTTGTACTCATGTTTACCTTGTCAAATTTTCATGATAACTTTTAATTGAATTCCTGATTTCATGAATTTTGAATTTCCCTATTGGTCTCTTATGATGGTTTGTGAATTCCAGATATTGAGTTTCTCCCCATTGAATTTTCGTGATGATTTCTTATTAGTTGCTTGTTTTAATGAGTTCTTGATTTCCCTGATCAGTTTTAATGATGGTTCGAAGATTTCCCATTTCAGGTCTCCTTGTTGAATTTCTGATTTCTAGTTTCGTGAATTCTGGATTCCTTTGTCGCTTCTCATAATGATTTAGGAATTTCGTATTTATGGTTTCCTTATTGAATTTTTGGTGATCTTGTTGGTTTTCGGGTTTAGTGAACTCTACTCTTCCTATGGATTTTAGTGATGATTTGCTGATCTTGTATTCATGATTTCTTTATTAAATCACTGTGATGATTTCTTGCTGAATTATTGGTTTAATGAATTTCCCTATTGATTTCTCTAGTGATTCATGAATTTTACGTGTTACAATTTCCCATTGAATTTTCATGACGATTTACTATTGATCACTTGTTCATGAGTTCATGATTTCTTGGTTCCCTTTATTGAATTTTATGATGATTTATGAATTTTCCATTGAATTCAAAATAAAAGACCTTCATGACACTAAATGGAAACATTACTAAGCTACTTTCTACTTTTTCACTAAATGAGAATTACCAATCAATGGTTTAAGGTTGAAAATGAAGGAAACTTAGAGGGACAAGGAAAGGTCCCTGATAGCATGAAATTGATTTCCACGGGTTGAAAAGGTTTAACTCGAGAAAGAAATATCAAGGGTCTGTAATAGATATTCTCCAAAGGTTCATTTATTTGAACCGATATCTACAAATCAGGTGATATTACTCCACATTCTTAAGGAAGTTTAATTATGGTCATTACAAAGCAACTTATCTGGAAATATTACTCTAATGACATCTTGAATATTAGCTGCGTAAATTTGAGATTGCTCGTTAAGATTTCATAACAAAGTCACAACCTTAATAGAAGTTATAATCTATTTTCCAAAAAGCAAAGAAGGAAGTTCATTGGAGTTTTGTCATAAAGAATAAAAGCTTCTTTCATACAAGGGGGAGGAGGGCTAAATGTTAACCACAAAATATTCAGAAGAACGAAGGTATGAAAGAAGGGTCACAAGGGCATGAGGAAATATCAGAAAGCACCGAGATGTTCTGGATAATCATACCTTCCGATAAGGAGCTTCCGGCGAAGTCTAGGGCTATCTTTCAAAGTTCGTAGGAATGATGATGCTCCAAGAATCCACCTTTCGACTAGAACGAGAGGTCTTTCAACAAAGACAAAGGAGAAGGAGCTCAAACCAAACCTTTCAAAGGAATCGAGAGAATGCAGTCATCAAGATTTAATAGCTTCAAACCTTCTGAAGTAGTTGAAAGGTTTCGTTCAAGGAGTTCTTACCTTTCGAAGAAGATGAAGAAATCAAAGCAAGCAGGTGCAACTCCATGACGACCTTTTCAAAAGCATAATAAGCCTTTCGGGCCGTTGAAACGCCTACTGAATACCTTTCGACGGTGTCAGAGGGTCTATGATGGAAGCAACATTCATAAGTCAGTAGAGAACGTAAAACAACCTTCCGACAAAATTCAAGGAAAGCTCGGCTCTCTGCAACATCTAAGTAAAAAGCGACCTTCCGACCAAGTTGAAGGGTTCACAATAACCAGGAACCTTCCGGCACCTTCGAAGGGTTTACATACTATACAGATGACAAACCTTCCGACAAGGGCAAAAGGTTCCTAAAAACAAACGAAAGAAAATACCCTTCAGCAGCGTTCAAGGATCCACGATGATGTGTGAAAGGAAAACCTTTCGTTGAAACCGAAAGGTTAGCAATTGTATATAAGAAGGGAACCCTTCGATCGAGCCGAAAGCACAAGGATAGATTTTCTTTCATTCAAAAAACTTGTAACTTCTTAATCATAATTCTGTAACCCTAATTGGGGATCAAATTGGGGAAATTTAATAAAGTGAAGTCCTATTATGAATTGTAAGGGAAGTCTTTTGATTTGTGAATCATTTTATTGATTACTTAACTCTTCGCTGTCATAACATCAATTTTCAGGGTTAACTCCTCCGAAAGGTTCTTACTGATAAAGTCTGAAGATCAATTGTTAAAGCTACAACCTAAAGCTACAAAAGACATTGATTTTTGTAATGACCCAAGATTTTTGTGATTTTATTTATTAAATTAATTGAAATTTTGTGGAATTTTAAATAATAAAATTTGAAATTAAAATTTTAATATTTGGAATGCGTCTATTTAAACATAGCAATTGGTAAATTTTCATCTGATAATACTGAAGTTTATTTTCTTGTGAAATTTTATCTCAATTTAAATAAGTTAAAAATTTGACGGTTATAAAATATTTTCCAAACCTGAATATTTTTTTCATAGAAAAATCGAAAATCATCTTCTGAGCAAGACGTCATATTTCGTTTCTCAAATTTTGGATGGTTATTGCTCAGTCGATCTTATTTGCTGGCAAAATAGTAGTTGAATTTTAAAGTTTTCCGAAACCTAAATATGTCAACATGAGAAAATTTATTTAGAACACTCTAAATCTGACTGCGAAATTTGTTTCGAAAAGTTCGAACGTTTCTAGCTCCGTTTGAATTTTTCTGTATGGAATAACAACGTATATCAGTGTCCGTATCAACTTTTTGATCGGATGATCCTGTCACTGATATCTGTATACCGTTTTGATCGTCTCGTCATGCTGATCTCTGCGTTATATTCATTTCTGTGTTTTGAACCTGGTACGTGACGGAATCCGCGAAACCGGTAACCATATCGGTACCAGATCCGTGACTTTTTGTGTGATCCAAGCAATAATTAATTGCTTTAATAATTTTTTTCCAATTCACGTATAGACTTTCCCCATTCCTAGCTATTAATAACTTTGAAATCAACTTACGACCTTTCATCATTTCATTGATTGCATTTGTTTTCGGTTGTCTTTCCATTTCCTTGTGCTCTGTTGAATATTATATGAAGTTGCTTTTGGTATTCCATTTCCTCTCACATCCTTGCCTGCACGTTCTCTTCTCTCCCTTCTTTTTCTCATGGCCGTGCTTTATAAAAAAAATGAAGACCAATATTTTTGAACAACGTTCTTCTCCCCTCACATTCTCTTTCACCCCATATGTCCCCCACCATTTCTCGCCTTCTGCCTTCTTCTTTCTTCGCACGGTATTTTATGTATTTATATTATATAACTATTAGTATATATAAGATCGTATGTTTATATTTAGACTTCTATACATTTGGTTGCTTATTTAAATTCTGCAGTGATGATTTTATTTTATTTTATATATTTTTCTCTTTTCTCAGTAGCTTATATAAATACATAGGGGTCGTATATTGAATAGGTTGTAAGTATATATTAGTGTTTGTACGTCAGTTCCTATATGCCATATATTGTGATGTTTATCTAGTATTATCATATATGAGTTATATAATACTATATTAAATTTTATTCGCATATTTATATATTATTGTATATATTTATACTTTTGTTTGTGAAAAATTTATTTGTATAAACTGATTGTATAGGGTTGTTTACCAGCATTGTTTTGTTAGTATTATATGTAATAGTTTGTATATATGTATATACAATGTAAACGTAGTACGTGTTTTGTATATATGAAAAGTTTATGTAAGTGTATATTATAAAGGAAGTTTTGTTCCTTTTGTTTGTTTTATAAAAAAATATATTTTTCGAGAACTTTATATATTTTAGAGTTGGTATGTATTGATATGTTCGAAAAATCTATATATTAGTATACTTATAATATAATAGTTCAAGTGTTGTTCAGGTAGTATGCATATCTATTTTATTGTATATATATCTAATATATTAGAGTTGTATATATGAGATGCCTGCATATATATCTATTAATTGGGTCTGCATATTTTAGTTCATCTGACACAGTATGGTTATATACCAGTTTATATATATATATTGAATCTACTGTTTTGATGAGTATAAGTTTATACCAGTTTTATATGCTGTATACATTACTTGAATATATATGGGCTGTACTTGATAGGTACATTGTTTGACTTCTAATAAAACCAAAAGTATGTATATATGAGGTATGAAGTTACAGTATGTATATATACACATATATAAATTTTATTTGTTCTTATTTTGTTTACAGTATATAGATTTAAGTCTATCCAGGTTAGTTATAAATATTCATACAGACAGTATGTATATTGGTTTATATCCATTTGCCTGGATGTTAGTGATATATATGGTTGATTTCAAAGTATATATATAAGTATTTATTTCAAACTTTATTATGGATACATGTTGATCTTTATATATGTGTTGAATGGTAAACGTGAGTTTTAATTTTTTATGTATTAAGTATTGTTTGAAAATATAAGATATTTTTGCCTTTAAGTTATATGGACTTTAACTTGAATATTGACTTTTAAATATAAGTATTGATTTAATATAAAAATGTGTTTGAACTTAGAATATGATTTATATATGTAAATAGTTGTATATAGTTATATATATACCTTTTATCTTCATCAATCCAGTTCTGATTTGATTTCGTCTATTCCTTATCTATCAGCCTTGTTCGTTGAATTGTGTCCATCATGCTTTGCTTCAAAATTCGTGCTTGGACCCGTAACTCATTCCATCGTCAAATCTCTCTAGCCTCGAAAGGTGAGCAATCACTCACTATTAACGTTCTTATATTTATTAAATTTGATTTCAATTGAAACAACAATTGAAATATACTGCTGTTAGTTATTTACATTGTTATATATATGCCATTATATGCTATCTATTCACCTGTGACATCTGACACCATTATCTGTTATCTATATTGATTGATATATGCCTGTTATGTTATTATCATATCTGTTATCACTCTGCAAGTTCCCTGTTAGTATAGAATTCACTATGGGTTGAAATGATACATACCCGAACGAACTTTAGAATAGGAGAAAATCGTTATGGGTTGAAATGATAGACCCAAGCGATTTTCATTTCAATTGAATTTGGGATTGCGGGTCGAAATGATATCTACCCATATATACTTAAACTACGGATTGAAATGATAAATATCCGTATCACTTGACCATAGGATATGAAATTATATACAGACACCGTTGGTCCATATATAAGTATTTTGAAAATAAATTCTATGGTTTTGGAAAGAAATATATGATTTTAATAAATGTTGATTCTTAAATTATTATATATAAACGGTAATGATATATATAGATTTAATGATAATATTTAATTTAATTAAGATTGATTTACATATAATATGGTTAAGTATTTAAATTTATATTCCAAAATAGATCTCGGTAATAATTTGAATTTAGTTGAAATTGTATTCAATAAAGAAGTTTATTTAATTAAACCGATTTGAAACTTATTGAAATTGAGATTTAAAATATGATTTATAACTTGGGTTTGATTTAAGTAATTTAATGAATATTTCTTGTTTAAATAAATTTAAGGAAATATTTAGTAAAAATGTAATTTAAGGCTAGTTAAATGATATTGAATTTATTAAGTGAACATTCCCTGATTAAATAATAATGAAGTTAAATCAAGAGCTATATGAAACTGTTAAATTTAACTTTGAAAAGTTGAATATTAAAGCTTTGAAATATATTGAAAATTTAAATGGTCTATTTAGAACTGAATTGAATTGATGAATTGAGCTTTAAATAAATTTGAATTTGGAATTTGAGTTGATTTGAATCGATTTGTGAAATTTGAGGAAATTGCAAATACTTTACTTTATAAATTATATAATATAAATATACTATTTTGGAAAATAGATAGTTTTGAAATGAAAATGATATCTTGGCTTTGAAGTATAAATTAATTTGAAATGGCCACGGTGTTATAGTGTATATTTCTACATTGTAGATAGTTCCACGGATCCTTAGAGGATGGTTATCCCAAACATCCTTTAAGTTACTTGTATTTCAGTTGATATTTCAGTTGAGTTGGATTTATTAGTATAAGAATGTTAATCCTAACTCGAGTGTTTTGTGTTTTGTTTTACGCTCGGGTCAGACTGAGTGATACAACATTTGAGATTCACCCTTGGAGTTTGGAGCTTCATTTGGAGATCCAACTATCGATTCAGCTTTCAGCTTTTCCAGTTGATTTATTCAGAGAGGTCATCTGTTGTACTGGAGACTTCACTGCATTTGAGATATTATGTTGTATTTTATTTCTAACTCTGGTGTTTCTATAGTAGCTTCATGAACTACTATTTGTTTATTCCGCTGCGTATTATTGTATTACTCTGTGTCTGTGATTCTATGATTGATTTATTTACTGTATACGCTGAGTTCTGCCAAATTTAAATTAACAATATGATATTTTGAGCAATTCAAGTCCAACATATGCGGATGCGAATGGTTGAAAATAGCGGGTCGTTACAGTTGGTATCAGAGCTTTGGCTCTAGGCAAAACTTAGCATATATAGTAAATTTATTTACAGAATCATTTTCGTTCGAGTTTGAATCTCTTCCTTTTGACTCGATTTCCTTTGAACTTTGGAACGTTCCTTGCTGTTCCAAAATTCATTCTTCTCTCTCCCTATTTGTATTCTTTTGATTCTGGAGTATCCCATAACTCCACTTTGAATGATCTCTATAAGAATAGGCGATCCCGTAAATCTTTGAATGATTTGTAAAGAGGTGGAACTCCTTTACAATTGGCATTGATTCACCGGAGATTTATATATCCCTCAGTTTAGATACTGCTATCTCTTGTTATGCCGAATTCTATCTCTGGCGATCGAATGTCGATTTGCCTCGGAATTATGCACCGATCTTCTTTTGAAGTCACGGTTGACTCGGTTAAGGTCGCCCGTGATTTATGTAAGTATATTTATCTTCTATTTTGAAATTCAATTATCCCATCTTCGTTCGAACCAATCTTCGAATCAGAATTCTATTTTATTAGAGTCCCTCTAATTTGAATCTCTATCCTTGTTTTGAAATACATTTTTGAATCATCCTTTGAAAATCGGGTTTGTTTGTATTTTTAGAAAGTGTTTTATATACCGAAATTATTATTTTGATAAGTATGATTATATTCTATATATAAAAGTGAAACGTTTTCGATAAAGATTATATACCTTTTCTAAAATGAGAATTTGAGGTTTCGAAAGGATTTGTAATTTTGAAAAATTATATAATAAATTTGATTTATCTAAAAATGATTTATAACTGAAGGATTTTAAATTTGAAATTCGAGAATTGAACCCCGGTGTTTTGAAATTGGTTTTAAGATTTTGAAATATATAATAATAATATGATTTAAAAGTATTTTTCGAATAAGAAATGTTTCAAATGATTTTAATGAGTTTCGAATGATTTCGAAGAAATTTCAAAAGAAGTTTGAGAAAATAGAAGTCCAAAACTCACTTATGTCGCTGGAAAATAATTTCGGTGATGAGTGCACGCATCATCGACATTGATTTTCGAGTTTCAGAGTGGGGGATAGGCCACTTCAGTAGCTTTGCTACGCGAGTGATTTTATGAAACAAATTTTGATTTCAAAGTTCGAAGTATGATTTGATATTCGAAGAATATATGTATATATATTTGAAATGATTTGAAGTGAGCCCGGTGTTCAGTCCTCGAGTTTCAGATTTGATTTGGTATAACCCTATCTATTGAAATTGATTTACTGATTTGTTGTTGATTTCCAACTCTTGGATTGGAAATTTGATTTCTTCGACTATTTTGAAGGTTCGAGCACTTCCAAATCAAGGTTAACTTTTCAAAGCTAAGTAATTTTAAAAAGTATAAAGTATATAAGTTTGGTATGTATGTTTAAAGTATGTAGTAATATGATTTAAATAGGTTGAAACTGTTTTGTTAAGTAAATGAATAAGACTATTTTGAATTATACTAATATGAAATTTAGTTTTAAAAATATCTTGAATAAAATTTAGTTTAAATGTTTTAACTTAGTAACATCTTCATATAACTATATATTTAACAAGTTGGAATAGATACATAAGTTGTACGTATGCTATTTTATTCGCATAATTAATTTGATCCAGGTTTGAGTACACAAGTTCGCGGTGAATTACACCATTTCGTGTTAGGATTTTTCATTCGATTCTTGACGGTGAATATTTGATACGGATTTTGGGCTTGATTCTAGAATTCTCTATCATGGTATATAGCTATGCAAGGAGACTGATGGTTTCTAGTCAAGAAACCATATCGAAATCCGCATTAGGGAAGTCGAATGGACAATACTAGTTCGAAAGCAAACTTGTGTGATCGAGCGAGTGATCAAATGTGATTTTGCGAAATGATGACGTATGTACATCTTATATCCTAATATCATTGATATACTTGACGCTGAAATTGGAAGTTGTTGGGTTGGATATCTTTGTAATTTAATTAGAAATTTTCTTTTATGAAAAACTACTATCAATTTAAAACCATTTTTTCAAAACTATTTTTCTTTTATTCTTCTTAAACAAACTGTTTATTCTATTTTACATACAAACTATTTTATTTACAAAACTACTTTATTTACAAAACTATTTTTCAAACTATTTTATATACAAAACTATTCTAAATTCAAAACCTTTTAGTAAGCAAAGATGTTCAATCCCATATAGCTCTTCGTACATCAAAATTTATTTTCGAAAATTTTGTTCCTTATATAAGATGGACTTTATGTAAATATAAGATGATTTTGGAAATGAATTGTTTGACTTAAATTATATTGATTTGGAAATTTGGATTTATTTTCTAAATTTATTATTTTTGAAACTTTGGAACTGAAGATATTTGATTTGGAAGAATAATTTGGTGAAAGCTTATATGATTTTGAAAATTGAATTGATATTGAAACAAATTGAAGTTTGAGAACCTTGTGTTACTAAATACTTGATTTGGGAGTTATCGAACTTATATAAAAATTGGTTTGTATAAGTATGATGTTGATTCGAAAACTATGGATTTGAAAAGGTACTCAATTTGAAAAGTGAAATCTTATATAATTGAAGTCTATATAAGTGTGATTTGATATACTTTTGATTTTGGAAAGGTATTTGATTTGAAAATTTAATCTTATATATAATGGACTTTATATAAGTACGATATTTGAAAGTGATTTGAAAAGGTACTATATGATACATATTTTCGAAGTAAAGATATGGAAAGTGCCTTCTGCTTGATATCCGCTTTGTGGCCACATTGTGGATTCATTCTATCGATATTTCTCTGATTTTTGGTTTTCCGGATATGATACTCGAGTTTCCATCGAATTCCATGGTGTTACCCATGGTCTTACGAGCGCGGATGCATAGCGCAACTGCCTGGCTGAGATGGCCTAGGGGTACGGATTGTTTCCTGGGGGATCCAGGCGTAACCATTGTGTATCCTGCATCTATGTAGGTCGCATTAGTAGCGAAACCGCCTGGCTGAGATGGCCTAGGGATACGGATTGTTTCCTGGGGGATCTAGGCGTAACCATTGTGTATCCTGCATTCTACTAGTCATCATGGCGTAACTCGCAGGGCTGAGAAAGCTTACGGATATGGATTATTTCCTGGGGGATCCAGGCGTAACCATTGTGTATCTGCGAACCATGGTTAAACAAAGGTTTTGTTTGTTTTTTGTTTGGATTGTACTTTCCATATCTGTTTTAAAAGTTTTCCAGTATTTTCACTGGGTGTTGAAACAAGTCTACTAAGTACCTGGAGAATTCTAGCTTTGCGCCTGATCAACGCACTGCCAGAGTCTACAGGAATGAGGATAAACTTGTTGAAACATCAAGTTATAAAAGTATTTTCGGAAGGAAATTTGTTTCGTTATAAAGGTATTTTATTATAAAAGTATTTCCAACAAAGAAATTATGTATTAATATTTGAAATTGTAATTCTTATGGTTTGAATTAATTATTCATGCCCGATACTATCCTTTTGAATCTACCTTATCTGCTCAGCTTTATTTACTCACCTATATTCTGCTTTTCCAAATCCTCATTCTTTTCCTTGTTGAGTATATCCTTTTTAAATATTGTTATTTTTATACTACATGGTTTAATAGAAAATTTTAGTGTTATAAATATTTTAGAAGTTATTAATTAAATAAAACATATTTAAAGTAAATGATTATTGATAATATTTGAAAGTATCTTGAGAATTAATAAATTTTTGAATTATTGATTTAATGTTTTCAATAATCTCTTTGTAAATATAAGTAATAATGTAAATAATTGTTTTCAAATAGTTTTCATATATTTATAAAGGTGTTATTTAAACATATAAATGGTATTTATAAAGGAAGCAAGAAATTTTACAAATGGGTTTTTGAAAGGTTTTAAAACATTAAAGATAATTGAATTGCAAATGAAGTTTTCAAATGAATATGTTAAGTAAAATTTATAGAGTTTTAAATTAATTATTTATCCTTGTCTTTCAATCTATTTTTCTTTTCTGATTGTTCTATTCTCCTACCTCCTTCCTTTACGGGGACGAAAAGTTTTGAGTGTGGGAGAGTGTAACGACCCAAGATTTTTGTGATTTTATTTATTTAATTAATTGAAATTTTGTGGAATTTTGAAAAATAAAATTTGAAATTAAAAATTTAATATTTGGAATGCATCTATTTAAACATAGCAACTGGTAAATTTTCATCTGATAATATTGAAGTTTATTTTCTTGTGAAATTTTATCTCAATTTAAATCAGTTAAAAATTTGATGGTTACAAAATATTTTCCAAACTTGAATATTTTTTTCATAGAAAATTTGAAAATCATCTTCTAAGCAAGACGTCATATTTCGTTTCTCAAAATTTGGACGGTTATTGCTCCGTCGATCTTATTTTCTAGCAAAATAGCAGTTGAATTTTAAAGTTTTCCGAAACCTAAATATGTCAACATGAGAAAATTTATTTAGAACACTTTGAATCTGACTACGAAATTCGTTTCGAAAATTTCGGACGTTTCTAGCTCCGTCTGAATTTTTCCGTATGGAATAACAACGTATATCAGTGTCCGTATCGACTTTTTGATCGGATGATCCTGTCACTGATATTTGTATACCATTTTGATCATCTCGTCATGCTGATCTCTGCGTTATATTCATTTCTATGTTTTGAACCCGGTATGTGACGGAATCCGCGAAACCGGTAACCGTATTGGTACCAGATCCGTGACTTTTTGTGTGATCCAAGCAATAATTAATTGCTTTAATAATTTTTTTCTAATTCACGTATAGACTTTCCCCATTCCTAGCTATTAATAACTTTGAAATCAACTTACGACCTTTCATCGTTTCATTGATTGCATTTGTTTTCGGTTGTCTTTCCATTTCCTTGTGCTCTATTGAATATTATATGAAGTTGCTTTTGGTATTCCATTTCCTCTCACATCCTTGCCTGCACGTTCTCTTCTCTCCCTTCTTTTTCTCATGGTCGTGCTTTATAAAAAAAAATGAAGACCAATATTTTTGAACAACGTTCTTCTCCCCTCACATTCTCTTTCACCCCATACGTCCCCCACCATTTCTCGCCTTCTGCCTTCTTCTTTCTTCGCAAGGTATTTTATGTATTTATATTATATAACTATTAGTATATATAAGATCGTATGTTTATATTTAGACTTGTATACATTTGGTTGCTTATTTAAATTCTGCAGTGATGATTTTATTTTATATATTTTTCTCTTTTCTCAGTAGCTTATATAAATACATAGAGGTCGTATATTGAATAGGTTGCAAGTATATATTAGTGTTTGTACGTCAATTCCTATATGCCATATATTGTGATGTTTATCTAGTATTATCATATATGAGTTATATAATACTATATTAAATTTTATTCGCATATTTATATATTATTGTATATATTTATACTTTTGTTTGTGAAAAATTTATTTGTATAAACTGATTGTATAGGGTTATTTACCAGCATTGTTTTGTTAGTATTATATGTAATAGTTTGTATATATGTAAATACAATGTAAACGTTGTACGTGTTTTGTATATATGAAAAGTTTATGTAAGTGTATATTATAAAGGAAGTTTTTTCTTTTTGTTTGTTTTATAAAAAAATATATATTTTTCTAGAACTTTATATATTTTAGAGTTGGTATGTATTGATATGTTCGAAAAATCTATATATTATTATACTTATAATATAATAGTTCAAGTGTTGTTCAGGTAGTATGCATATATATTTTATTGATATATATCTAATATATTAGAGTTGTATATATGAGATGCCTGCATATATATCTATTAATTGGGTCTGCATATTTTAGTTCATCTGACACAATATGGTTATATACCAGTTTATATATATATTGAATCTACTGTTTTGATGAGTATAAGTTTATACCAGTTTTATATGTTGTATACATTACTTGAATATATATATATATATATATATATGGGCTATACTTGATATGTACATTGTTTGACTTCTAATAAAACCAAAAGTATGTATATATGAGTTATGAAGTTACAGTATGTATATATACACATATATAAATTTTATTTGTTCTTATTTTGTTTACAGTATATAGATTTAAGTCTATCCAGGTTAGTTATAAATATTCATACAGACAGTATGTATATTGGTTTATATCCATTTGCCTGGATGTTAGTGATATATATGGTTTATTTCAAAGTATATATATAAGTATTTATTTCAAACTTTATTATGGATACATGTTGATCTTTATATATGTGTTGAATGGTAAACGTGAGTTTTAATTTTTTATGTATTAAGTATTGTTTGAAAATATAAGATATTTTTGCCTTTAAGTTATATGGACTTTAACTTGAATATTGACTTTTAAATATAAGTATTGATTTAATATAAAAATGTGTTTGAACTTAGAATATGATTTATATATGTAAATAGTTGTATATAGTTATATATATACCTTTTATCTTCATCAATCCAGTTCTGATTTGATTTCGTCTATTCCTTATCTATCAGCCTTGTTCGTTGAATTGTGTCCATCATGCTTTGCTTCAAAATTCGTTCTTGGACCCATAACTCATTCCATCGTCAAATCTCTCTAGCCTCGAAAGGTGAGCAATCACTCACTATTAACGTTCTTGTATTTATTAAATTTGATTTCAATTGAAACAACAATTGAAATATACTGCTGTTAGTTATTTACATTGTTATATATATGCCATTATATGCTATCTATTCACCTGTGACATCTGACACCATTATCTGTTATCTATATTGATTGATATATGCCTGTTATGTTATTATCATATCTGTTATCACTCTGCAAGTTCCCTGTTAGTATAGAATTCACTATGGGTTGAAATGATACATACCCGAACGAACTTTAGAATAGGAGAAAATCGTTATGGGTTGAAATGATAGACCCAAGCGATTTTCATTTCAATTGAATTTGGGATTGCGGGTCGAAATGATATCTACCCATATATACTTAAACTACGGATTGAAATGATAAATATCCGTATCACTTGACCATAGGATATGAAATTATATACAGACACCGTTGGTCCATATATAAGTATTTTGAAAATAAATTCTATGGTTTTGGAAAGAAATATATGATTTTAATAAATGTTGATTCTTAAATTATTATATATAAACGGTAATGATATATATAGATTTAATGATAATATTTAATTTAATTAAGATTGATTTACATATAATATGGTTAAGTATTTAAATTTATATTCCAAAATAGATCTCGGTAATAATTTGAATTTAGTTGAAATTGTATTCAATAAAGAAGTTTATTTAATTAAACCGATTTGAAACTTATTGAAATTGAGATTTAAAATATGATTTATAACTTGGGTTTGATTTAAGTAATTTAATGAATATTTCTTGTTTAAATAAATTTAAGGAAATATTTAGTAAAAATGTAATTTAAGGCTAGTTAAATGATATTGAATTTATTAAGTGAACATTCCCTGATTAAATAATAATGAAGTTAAATCAAGAGCTATATGAAACTGTTAAATTTAACTTTGAAAAGTTGAATATTAAAGCTTTGAAATATATTGAAAATTTAAATGGTCTATTTAGAACTGAATTGAATTGATGAATTGAGCTTTAAATAAATTTGAATTTGGAATTTGAGTTGATTTGAATCGATTTGTGAAATTTGAGGAAATTGCAAATACTTTACTTTATAAATTATATAATATAAATATACTATTTTGGAAAATAGATAGTTTTGAAATGAAAATGATATCTTGGCTTTGAAGTATAAATTAATTTGAAATGGCCACGGTGTTATAGTGTATATTTCTACATTGTAGATAGTTCCACGGATCCTTAGAGGATGGTTATCCCAAACATCCTTTAAGTTACTTGTATTTCAGTTGATATTTTAGTTGAGTTGGATTTATTAGTATAAGAATGTTAATCCTAACTCGAGTGTTTTGTGTTTTGTTTTACGCTCGGGTCAGACTGAGTGATACAGCATTTGAGATTCACCTTTGGAGTTTGGAGCTTCATTTGGAGATCCAACTATCGATTCAGCTTTCAGCTTTTCCAGTTGATTTATTCAGAGAGGTCATCTGTTGTACTGGAGACTTCACTGCATTTGAGATATTCTGTTGTATTTTATTTCTAACTCTGGTGTTTATATAGTAGCTTCATGAACTACTATTTGTTTATTCCGCTGCGTATTATTGTATTACTCTGTGTCTGTGATTTTGTGATTGATTTATTTACTGTATACGCTGAGTTCTGCCAAATTTAAATTAACAATACGATATTTTGAGCATTTCAAGTCCGACATATGCGGATGCGAATGGTTGAAAATAGCGGGTCCTTACAATTTTTCTACTCTCACCTTTCGGTAGGGCCGACAGTCGAACTGGTCTAACATGAGTAGTAACCTTCCGGAGTTATTGACATTACGATTGGAATCCTTCCATTAAAATTAGTTGATACTCGTATTTTAGCAGCAACCAAACCATCTGCAGTTATCAATCGATCATTCAAACCCTTCGGGACAGTCTAAGTATAGGAGAATAAAGCTTGATCAAACAGTTGAAACTCTAACACCTCTCGACCAGGTTAAATTCAACTTCTTAAGAGTGACAAAACCTTATGGCAAGATCAAAGGTTTTCATACACCATCTATAATTTCGTTATTGGTCCTATTGCCAAAGAGACTAATCACTCAACCTTTCGGAAGTACTGGGGCTCAAATTTAAAGGAATATATTTGGTTGATTTCCATTTGTGTTATAAAGAAAAGCTTCACGAAGATTCCAAATAAGCTTACCTTTGGTAATAAATCTTCTGCTTGAAAGATTAAACCTTCCGCCCACATGGTAATACTCAAATCAAAGCTCGGTTATTCTTAAAACAAAGTGTAGAGACTATAATTAAGGATAACGTTCCTTTCTACTCAACTGACCTTCTCTTTCTTATTGAAGCACTATTTGGAGCGTTGACCAAAAATCTGGTTAACAAGGTGCATTTCTTTCGAAAGGCTCTTGTCAACAAAGATAATAATAATATTCCTTCTAGACAATCTTTATAACCCTTCGCAAACCTCTATCCTGCAACTTAAACCCTTCGACTACAAGGGAAGCTTGCTTGAATTGACATTCATAAAACCTTCCGGAGCCATAAAATCTGTGGATCAAACCTTTCGACAAGGGTCATAACATGTCATATCCCGACAACCTTTGCATCCCTCCGAATCTCAAACAGCTATTTGCTCAACCTTCCGGTAAGGAACCAGGTCAACCCTCTATATTAGGAAAATTAAGGAAATTCTATCTTGATTAAGGAAATAGCGCTCGGGAGAAATCTTATAAAGGTTCAATTAAATCAGTGGTCACTCTATATTAACTCAGCAAAGCCGAAAGGTCTTATCAAATCTTGTTCCTAAGCTTTCTTGACACCACCAAAGGTCAGAATCAAAGTCTAACTCCAAGTAGAGATATATAGATAATTCTGTGGATCATCAACCCTTCGGTATATTTAGGCTTAATCCTATTACTTGAGGTAACCCTGAACTATTAACAAGATATTTACGGATCTTCCGAGAGATTCCACTTTCTAACATTTCCCAATAACTTTGTCTACCGGGATTCTTTGGGGTGTTGACAAGAAATTTTGTTAACAATATATATATATATATATAAGCAAATATGAATAATTTATTCAACTCCTCCTTTTGAAATTCTTGGGTTATATGTCGACATACCCTCTACCCATATGTCAACATATGCACATGAATTCAAAATTTTGAATTTTCATTTCAAATTCAAAATTTGAAATTCCTTCCACCTTTTCATTATTTCCAATGTCCTGAAAAGGTGTCTTTTGACCAGAGAACATGTTTATTGATTCTCTATTTAATTATTCTTTCTTCATCCATTCATATCATTCTCATTTTCAAAATTCAAAAATCCATTATCTCTCTTATCTCTTCAAACAATTCTTCAATGGCTTCCTCAAGCAACACTCCTAAAACCATAAGGCTTTCTAAGAAAACCAAAGGCTATTTTTTCCATGACAAAGAGGCCATAGAAGCCTATATGGAATATGTTTCTTTCAGAAAAGTCTTTCCTGGAAGATTCACCATATTTGATGATTTTCCTTCTTATGATCTTTGTAATTGAAATGGAATTCTTGGTTTGATCGAGGTTTCCCAAAATGATTTTGTATATTTTCCAAATTTAGTAAAATTGTTTTGTGCTAATTTGAAAGGAAAGTTTTATGAAGGAAATGAAGCTAAAGTTTGGAGTAGTGTCAAAAGCACTCAAATTGTTTTTAATTGTGAAATTTTAGGTAACATTCTCGAATGCAAATCTAGTGGAATGTACCTTTCAGCTTTTATAATTGAAAATCAAAATCGTGAAATCATTCATGATATTTTTTAAAATGATGTCGATTTTGAGTTTAAAAATAAGAATTTACATCCTAAAGCAAGAATTTTGAGTCTCATTTTGCAATCAAAGCATAACTCCAAGGATGGGAAATTATAATAACCCGACTCAAAAGGTTTTCAAAGCACCTTTTACAATTTATGGTCATTACAACATAAATTGGGCATAAATTATTTTGGATGAATTCTTTTCTAACAATATCTCTAGGCACGAGAACACACTTTTTCATGGTGTGTATCTAACTAGGATATTCACATATTTTGATGTTGACCTAAAAGGAGAGGAAACCATTCCTCGAAAAAAAATTGAACAAGGCCAACACCTCTCTCATGCACATCTCATCCATCTTTGAGCCTTATTAAACTTTTTCGGAGAAGGAAGCAAGATTGGCTTAGGAAGAAGAGCGTGAAATTAGAGAAAAGGATGAATAGGAAGAAGAAGAAATGGATATGGAAGAGGAGGAGGAAGACACTTCTTTGGAGAGTTTCGAAAAGTCATCTCATCCATCCACAAAGAAAATTCTCAAGAATCAATAGAAGCTTATTAATAATCAAAAGAAGCTTAAGAAATCATTCACTTCTCTTTCCAACAAAGTAGGCAAGTACTTTGGAAATATTATTCACAAGATTAGTTGAAAGTCCTTATCTTCATCAACTTCTTCGTAGTTGTATTCCTATGAATTTCTAGCTTTTAGTTTGAATTATTCTAGTTTTAATCCATGTATCTTTTATGTTTTTCTTTAAATTTCATGCACCCATCTATGGTTATCAATGAAATCTTGTTCTTTGCTATTATACATTGTTATTAGTCTCTAGAAAGTCATAAAAGTACAATAGTTTAGGCTAATTACAAAAATATAGCAAATAAGTTGATTTTGCAAAATATGGTACATATGTCGACATATGTATACCCTATATGTCGACATATAATGGGAAGATTACTTTTTTTTCCAAAATAAAATAACTGTCATCTATTCAACTTATTGAACGACTTTTCACCCCTATATGAACCTATTCACTCGAAAAAAACACCATTCCTACTCTCATTCTTCTTCCTTTTCATTTATAAATTTAACTTTTCAAATATGGCTTCTCCATACCAAAAATTATGTGAAAACTTTGAACAAACCCTTCAATCGTTCAAGAATATCCTTACTTTTATCCTTAGAAATCAAAGACACTTAGAATTGAGTCAAATGCAGATGATAAAAGAACAAGCATTTTGACGCTATTCTATGGATGATTTCTTCCCTTATCAAAGATGAACCAACCAACAACCCAAATAATGCCATCAATAAAGACAATGAAGATTGGGATGCCATTAAAGCAGATCCAATTTTTGATTCCGATGGTTGAGTAGAAGTACCTAGAAAAGTTTAATTGTTTGGCTAGTCTTTAAATATATTATATAAGATTTGATTTAGAGTTATATGTAAGAAGTATGGATTTGTGTGTATGAACTTATTTAGAATTAGAATTGGTTTGGATTGATTTGTTTGAATTGTGATTGGATTAAATTGTATTGATGTTAGTTTGATTTGAATATTTTCATGTATTGGATTGGATTGATTAATAAAATTGATTTTTCTTATTTATTAACATATCATTCTTATATATCATTTTTATATATCATATAATACTTTAGTTAAGGGGAGTTTTGGTTATATTTTTGTTGATGACAAAAGGGGAGAAATATTCAAAATATCCAGGCATAGATTAAGGGGGTGTAATGGGAAGTTTTGTAACTCAGGTTGAGTTATATCATATTTTATATACATTGTTGTCATCATCAAAAAGAGGAGATTGTTAGTACCTTAGGTATTAGTTTTGATGACAACAACCATATGACATTATATAAAATATAGATACTAATGTTTTATCAAGTTATATATAGTATATAGTGTAGGATATTATACAGATGTTAATTACGAAAACTGTATTGTATCAAGAGCAGATTCAAAAGGCTAGGATAGAGGTTCAAGAATTAAAGATTGAAGACTCATGGGTATTGAAGATTCAAAATGACAAGATAAGTTATAGAGTCATAGATTATTTTATTAAAGCCATGATAGCACTTCTTTGATCTCTCTTTATTTTTCAAAAGGTTTTAAAATCTATTTAATTTTAAATTATTTTCAAACATCCTAGTTTTCAAAAATGATTTTAAAGAATCACTGTTTTCAAAATGAATTTTCAAACACCTTTTCAAAATAGTTTTCAAATGATTTTTAAACTTCACTTTATTAACAAGTTTATTACATTTTGGATAATTAAGTTTTTAAGCATTTTATATTTTAATATACTTTTAATTTATTATATTTAGATATAATTTCTTTTGTTTTTATATTTCTAAATGGTATGGTATTCAAAAGTATATTTTCTGACATTCATTAATACTTTTATTTTAATATATATTCAATTATACTTTATATATATATATATATTATTTTTGTATATATTATTTACATTTAAATCCTTTATGTTAAAATATTTCAAAATAATTCTATAAAGTTTTCTTAAGTTTAATTATGATTAAAATGTGTATAACCTATGCTTAAATGATTTTACAAAGTATCAAAATATTTTACAAAACTTAATGTTTTCAAAATAATTTTTATTATGTGATTTTCAAATTTGCAAAGGATATGTCGACATATATAGTACCCATATGTCGACATATAGTCCAATATTTTCAAAATTCAAATTTTGAATAGAAGTGTCTTTTCGTCATATCTCTTCACGAATGGACATGACTATTGTTTCTCTATAAATAGGGGTTTTAGAACGAATTTTGTTTAACTACTTTCTCATTTTTTCTCTCCTCTTTTACTCTTGTGATTTCTGAAAGAAATTCTACCCAAAATCTTCTCAAATTCAATCAGAATCAATTTCAAACTCTATTGATTTGATTCTCTATTGTATACTCTTTGATCTCTCTCATCTCTCTCACTCAAATCAAGATCAAAGTATCAAATCATACTCAATTACTCTTGTGTATGATTGGTGTCCCTGAAATCCAAGTGGGTGTGTTTGTGTCCCGTTTTAATCAAGTGGGTATGCTTGGTGTCTCGTTTGAATCCAAGTAGGTGTGCTGGTGTCCCGTTCGAATCCAGTGAGTGTACCCAGAGCTCGAAAAATCTGGAGGGTGTGCCTCGTTGCCTTGAAATCGAGATTCTATGAACTTTGACATTTGAAAAGAAATCTATACAAGAAATTGTACGGGAGTGGATGTAGGGTAACTCCAAACCTGTATAAAAATCCTGGTGTGATCTCTCCAACTCTTTACTTTTTACCGTTACTGCAATTATATCCGTCTGTGTTTGCATCTGTGATTGTCAATTTGCATTGTTTAAACTATAGTCTTAAAAGAAATAAAAACGATTCATAAAAGTTATTAAACACTATTCACCCTCCCTCTAGTGTTAAATTAACCTTAAGATCCTTACTTTCGCAAACTAACAGAAATATAAATGAATATTAAATAAATAATAAATATCACATTATATATAACATACCATTGATATAGTAACTCACTGCATAATATATACTTCATGATTTATAATTTCTAAAGAGGGTTGCTATATAAAATTTCCACTTCAAAATATTGTTTAGTACCATATAATTATTAGGCCACTTATGAAAAATGGTTTAAAATGCGAACTATAAATCCCTTTTCATATTTTATATGGCAAGTAAAGAAAGTATTTATTTATAAAATTATTAAAATAGTTAAACATAATTTTTAAAACTCAATATTTCAATAATAACTCTTTCCTAACATTTTTTTATATACACTTGTAAAATTCTTTTCCTTTATTTCAAAATAAATTAGATAATTAGACTTTAAAACAATTTTTATAAAAATTATTTACTTTTAATATCAAAAATAAATTTAATTTAAATACAAAATTATCATTTTTTTAGTTTGAATGGCCTGGAGCTTTAGCTCTGGGCTAATGCACATCATTGCCACTATTGGAGGTGCCACTACCGAGAAGCCTGGAAGATGAGTCCTGACTTCTCGCCAGCGTTGTACTCCCCATTCTCCCCATGTTCAATTGATGTGATTCTAATACATATTCTTAAAAATTACAAACACCAAATTAACGTGCAATCAAAGCATGGGAACACACTAACATAAGAGATTTCAGAAACTTTTTAAAGACTAATATAAACAAAGAAACAATTATAAAAGCTTATATATATATATATATATATATATATCACCAACATTTCGTAGCATCATTATTTAGCACTAAATCAAACATGTAAAGCACAAGATAAATGGTACACATACAAATAATCACAGAAATCACTATATTCTTCACCCACCTCAGTTTCCTTGTTAAACCCTTGAAAATCACCATCGCTTTCATTTTTATCGCTAAATCCTCACTTTTCCTCATTGTCCATAATCTTAAACCAACCAAATTCAAGCAATTTAAATAATATGGTGTAGAAAGATGTAGAGAGGGGTAGAGATACTTTATATGGAATTTGGAATATTTTCTGGATTTTATAAATTTTTACATGAATTTATCTTTTGAGATTTAGAGTTCAAGAAGAGAGGAGATGAAGACTTTCATTTTGTTTCAAGAAGCAATAAAACAAACGTACAGTGTAGGGAAAAGGAAGAGAATAAGTAATCTAAATAAGCGGGTTAAGTTTATTTTGTGCTTGGAAATTCATCCTATTTTTATTAATTTTCTTTCTTTAACAATTAATTTGAAACCGTATAAATTCATATAACCAGAAAAAATTTCTCAAAAATTTATGCTTGCCTAAAATCATTATTTATCCAAATTTTCTTATTTTATAAACCATGTTTTCCTTATCAACAAAAAAAATAACTTTCATTTTAGTTGGAACTCTAATTTAATACATATGTAAAGAGTTCATATTTGTAAAATATGTATTTGATTCCCTAAGTCCCCAAATTCTCTAAATATTACAAATTCAATTATTTAAAAAACTTTCCCAACATACACATTAAACTTTTTAACACCATAGAATCTTTGTAGTTATTAATTCCTTCCATAATAATCATTTTATTAACACAAGTACAATTTTTTTTTATTTCTTCTTTTAATTTCATTCAACAATATAGATTATTTCCCTCAAATAAAATAGTCATAACTCAAAAAAAAATCATTGAAATCATTGTTGTAATTTTTTTCCTCCTAGAGCATTTTCAAATTAACCAAGAATCATTTTTAATAATTTTCCATTCAAAACCTTCATAAAATATTCCCTTAAAATACTAATTTTTAGCATCTCTACAATGAGTTATTACTTATAAAGTTCAATTTCGAGCACTCCTTCTTAAGAAGTTCGTAATTTCCATAAACAATACTTTAGTATTTTGTAAATACTTGAGAATATTCATAAATATCATTCAATTTTTTTTAACTCGAATATTATATTCGTTTACTACACCAAGTGCACAAGAAAGTTTCAATCTTGTAAAGAATGTAACATATGTGATGGTTTTTATTTATTTTTTGAAAAAAGGTACTTTATATATAACAAAAAGAGCATATATTTCCATAATATGCCTCATTAAAACCTTGCAATCCCCTTAACCTAAATGGGTGCCTTACAAGAAAAAAGTACATATCATGTCCATATATTAACAATACAACAGCTAGTATGCCAGAAAACCAAGATGTCAAATAGATGGAGGAGTTATAACAAGGAAAACACACTCAAAACCATCCATATGAACATCTTGGGGCATAAAACAAATACAAAATGCAACAAAAGAAAGATACGTGTATAAACCAGCGAACACAAAACAGGAGACAACATCAAGCAAAGGACTTCAATATGCGATCATCAGGAGAAAGAATAAACTATAGCCTCCTTTACTAAAACTCAGATCTAAAAAAATCTCTAACATACCAAACCAATGTATAAGGAATCCATTTGATATTCTCTGTATTAAACATCCTAATATAATGTTTATGTACGTTAAGTAGGACAATACCAACATCCTATTACACCGAGTATAAAGGTTTCTAATCCTTCATCGAGAATTGGAAAAAATATTTAATTGATTTTAGCATGGGTACATTACTACTAAACAGTAACATGTTGTTTACATATATATAATAGTAGAAATCTTTACTACCTTTTGTTTTCTTTCTTGTAGATACCTGCTTCTTCTGCATTTTGACTAAGACCAAAATATTTTTATTTTTCTCTCAAAATACTTGTTCAATCTCTAGATGCTCATTTAAGATCATGTATTGATCTTAAAAGGATACACATGCTTTGTTAACTCTCTCACCAACTTCAAGACATTTTGTCTATGGTGTCAAACAGTCTCCTATACACCATTATTTAGAAGGTATGTTTCAATGATATGCCAAAACTCAGAGTCATATTATGCAATAATTTCAGCCCAGAATACGAATGGACTTAAGCAGTTTGATTGGTAAAATTTCTTCATTAATGTCAACATTTAAAATTAATGAGGTCATTTCTCATCAACCTTTATCTATGAATTTACAACTGCATTGGTCTTCTTCTCGAAGATTCACTTGCGATCGATGATCGTATCCTTTTGGGT
Organism: Allium fistulosum; assembly: GCA_030737815.1. NCBI lineage: Eukaryota > Viridiplantae > Streptophyta > Magnoliopsida > Asparagales > Amaryllidaceae > Allium > Allium fistulosum. Next base: position 210,740,812 of record CM060903.1, read on the forward strand.
ACATCTTCGAAAATCAATTTTTTTTGGTGTACTCAGGATCCATCTTAGATTTAGAGCATTGGCCATGCGACAGAGTCTATACTCTCCATCACTTATCGACAACAGAGGAGATTGTCATTACAGATAATTCATTTCCTGGCACTGGTAAGACACTTGTAGTTTCTCTTCAATGTACATGGTTCTCTATTAAACATTCCAATATGTTATATCCTTTTAGGTTTGGTTAAATTTGTATCATCTACATAATCAGTTTCAATGTTTGAATCTTGGAGTGCATATGATTCCATGTCAATAACACTAATTTCTATAGAAAGAAATTCCTTTGATAAGATGATAACATGCTTGAAATTACATTTGTTTCTCGGTGTGATGAACTAAACATTTAGAAGAATTTATGAATTTCCTATAGATTTACAAAAAAACTTTACTCTTAGATAAATTTTTTTTCAATATATGCACTTACACTTAGTCGATTATCCCTTAAAAAATTTAACTCAACTTCGCTAATTTTCAATTGCACGATATCCAACAGAGTTCAATTGCTCCTTATCGATACATTGTTATGTAGCATAAGAATGAGTTACTTTGAAAGTGAATTGTATCCTATTCCAGGTACCCCTAGAACTCTAGTACAAGTAACTCATATATTCAATCAAATCGAATTATTTTAGTTCTTCTGCATATTTTATTTCTTCATGCATTTTATATTTCATGAACTTACTATAGATATATAGCTTATGTACTAAAATACACATATTCATATCTTGGATAATTTGTTTGTGAATTTACGATGTAAGAGACCCACTTTCGGTATCTTTAGACCTTAGACTACATACATATGTATGTATCAATCCTAAGAGTTCGTTAACTCTTATGTTGCTTCAACTGAATGGCTGCTTTATCCTTTACCCTTTGAGATATAATTCACAAGTGCCATATGACTAAAGAAAAGTTTTTCAACGATATGGCCCCGTATTTGACTTCAAATGTAATTTTTAAATATTTTAGACGATTTTATATTTTCTACAACTAACACATCATTATAATATGAAATAAATACTATCATCAAAATACGAAAAGTAGGTTTATTTTATAACGAATATTCATACTAAAATAAGTTGCATTTATTTTCAGTAAAAATAAAAAATGACTCTGATTTCGCAAATATTATTTGGTTATCAAGACTTATGCATCCATTAACATCTGTTATATAGCATGCTCTCAATACTTTTGTTGCTACAATTGCAACATTGAAAATACGAAACTCCATTTAATCACTTATCATAGGATATTTATTTCTTCTACTGTAACTAATTTATAGTCGATAATTTTTAGATCAAGTATCTTAAACTCAAAGAAATATCTATCAAATAAAAAAATCAATCAGAAAAACTCATTTGTAATAGACATCATATTTATATTTCTTTTTAAGCGTTTAAAAATACTTCATACAATTTTGTTCCCGATGTCATTTCATGAACCAAGGGTGAACATTGACTCCCTTCACCCCAGTCGTACTTATGTTACTTTCACTTTCAGACTTTCGCTTTTTCATTTGTTTAACCTCTTAAAAGAGAAACATTTTACTACAAAATTGCACTGTATTCCTTTACTTAATGCATTTTCTCATTATTTTATAGAGATCAAATAAGTTGTACATAAGGAAATATATGAAAATGACTCTTCAACGATCAAACTCTTAGTTTTTCAATTGTCCTTGGTCTAGTCTGTTTCCGACAACAAGATCTTTGTTGTATTTACTTGTACTAAGAACATGATCTTGCATTATGGTTTAGTTTCTTATTTCGAATGAAAAAATTTCATCTAAATTTCATATCATACAAAAAGCGACTATTCACCAAACAACTTTTGTATATGATTTAATATGGACCGAATATCCATACTCTTGTATTGTTTAAGCCTTCCAATTCATAAAAGACAATACACAACCTTGGGAACATTTACTTATAAGTTACCAAGACTCAAAAGTTTTAATTGGTTATATTATTCAGCTCTTACATATGCTTGTAGTGATAATAAGTCAAAAGATTAAACTATTGGTAAGTAAATCTTTCATTTCTTCTTCAACCTTTAATTTAATTTAGTTAGTATGTTTCAATCAATAAATTATATTTTCAATTATGGTGGTTGTTCAAATTTAGTAAAGTATGTTATTATAAGCTTATATATATCCTTTTACTTATTAGAATAATTTATTACGTTTTTCTAGTAAGGCTCCTACTATAGTTTCAACATCTCTTAAAAACCTAAAAAAGCCAAAAGAAATAAGGATACTCATCAAATTATAGTTCCAATAAATGATAAATAACACATTATTATTTGTATCTTGTGTTTTTCTCCTATCTATCCATACTGTGCTCCTAATTTTCTTTATAACATTGAGAGCACTCAATAAATCATGAAGTACATTGATACTCACGATCCACCATTCTGTGATGATTTGTTAAGGATAATTTTATAACTCTTGAGAGTTCTCAAAAAAGTTATAAAATATCCTTACCAATCTAAAGACAATATAAACATCATTATAAAGAGTTTATGGAGTACTTGTTGGATTTGACTGTTGGAAATGACTAAGTAGCATAGTTTGTCGTTTTCTTTAAGATGATTCATGACTTAGCCCCAAGGTGCAAGGCTAGCTATCAACCGCCCCATCTCCATGATAAAATGGCCTCTAAAATTTGATTGATTTGCTATTTGCATGATAACTAATCATTCTGAATTTTTTACTTTCTAATTTTAATTGCTTAGAAGAATTCTTCAGAGAGAGAAATGGCAGTGGGAAAAGAAGAAGAAAAAGAATCATCTGTTGATGGCAGATGGAGAAGAAGAAAGAAAATTATCTATTGCCTTGTATCCTTCCTTCTGCCTATCTATCATTTAAACAGGTAAAAGAAAAATTATATGCAACATTACCAAATGAGGTATTATCAACGAGTTTGAAATTATTATCATTCATTACAAATTTTATTACTATTCATTTTTGCAATGACTCAAAAATAATAGCTCATAAATATATTACCGTTATACAACATCGTTCATTACGAATTTTATTACCATTAATTTTTGCAATGACTCAATAATAATAGCTCATAAATATATTACCGTTATACAGAGTCATTCATTACGAATTTTATTACCATTAACATTTTTAAATTAATTCACTTAAAATTCTAACAATCCCTTACTTCAATTATTAAATAAACATGTCCAAGCTATTTCTAAAAATATATAATTGTGTATAAATAAAGGAATCTTTCAATTTGAACCTTTGCATAGTGAGTAAGATTCAGAATATACTAGAGTGACACGTAGTCTTGAACTCTATCGCTAACATCAAACCACACAAAACTTTTCTAACGTGCTTTCAACTAGCCTGTGCGTTAATCGCCATGCAAGTCTATCCTAGTTTAGTGAATGCTCTAGAAATCTTTTGTCCTTAAAATTTTCATAGGAAACGAGCTCTTTCCTACTTTCACAAAAGTGAGTCTATCAGGAGTACTCCTATAGCTAGATACCCCACTCCACATAGAGTATAGATCTTATTAAGAGTTTCTATTACCTTATCCTCTAATCACTATAGGAATACATGCTGCTAAACAATTTATAATATAACATGTTCACCTTTTATCACTTCACAACTTATTTTTTACCTATTGAACCTAGTTCTTGGGATCTCTAGTCATATAGGTTGGTCGGTTATCATTGTGAGTGTCTAAACCCAATAGTCTCATCCTTTTGGATGTTTTATGGACTTTATCTCTGGCCAATCCTTTCGTCAAAGGATCTGCCAAATTTTCATCAGTTTGAATATGATCCACTCTAACAGCACCTGAAGAGAGTAACTCTCTTACAGTGTTGTGCTTACGACGTATCTGTCATCTCTTACCATTATAATAACAGTTATGAACTTTTGCAATAGCCGCGGTACTATCGCAATGGATCAACATAGCTGGTATAGATTTTTCCCATAAAGGAATCTCAACTAGCAGATTTCTTAAGTAATCCACTTCTTCACAAGCTGTGGCTAGTGCTATCATCTTAGACTCCATAGTGGACTGAGCCAAAATAGTTTGTTTCTTGGATTTCCAAGAAACAGCCCCACCAGCTATGCTAAAAATATAGCCACTGGTTACTTTACAATCATCAGATAAAGTATTCTAGTCTACATCGGTGTATCTTTACAATACAGTTGGAAACTTTTCATAATGTAATCCAAAATTCTTAGTTCATTTTAGGTATCTCATGGCCCTTTCAACAGCATGCTAATGCTCAATACTAGGTCTACTAGTAAACCTGCATAATAATCCCATGACATATACTATGTTGGGTCTAGTACAATCAGTAGCATACCGAAGGCTGCCAACGATGCTCGCATAGTTAGATTATCTTACACCTTCACCAGTATTCTTAAATAGTTTTACACTTGGATCATACGGTGTACAAGCAGGTTTACAGTCAAAGTGACTATATTCTTTAATATATTCTCAATATAAGGAGACTGATCCAAAGAAATTCCTTTATTAGACCTGGTGATCTTAATACCAAGAATTACACTTGCTTCTCATAAGTCTTTCATATCAAAGTTAGCACTAAAAGAGATTTAACCGTATTAATAGCATGAATGTTTGAACCAAAAATAAGTAGACCATCTACATACAAACATATAATAAGGCAAATTCATTCTCATATTTATAATAAATACATTTGTCACTCTCATTAACCTTGAAACCACGTGAATAATCAAGTTCTCAAAATTTTCTTGCCATTATTTAGGTGCTTGTTTTAGACCGTATAAAGACTTATCTAACTTGCAAACCTTATGTTCTTGTCCATATATTACAAAACCTTTAGGTTGGTCCATATAAATTTTCTCTTCTAATTCACCATTTAAAAATACAGTTTCAACATCCATGTGGTGTATATCAAATCATAAATAAAAGCAAGTAAAATTAATACTCGAATAGATGTAATTCTAGTTACAAGTGAAAATGTATAAAAAAGGGTCTACATTTTCTCTTTGCTTAAAACCCTTAGCTACGAGACAAGATTTATATTTATCAACTGTTCCATCGGGTTTTAATTTCTTTTTATGTATCCATTTACATCCTATAACCTTATAACCCGGTGGTAAATCAACTAAGTGCCAAGTCATATTGGATTAAAGAGGATCTATCTCATTATTTATAGCCTTTTGCCAAAAATTGGCATTTAATAACGATAAGGCTTCTTGGAGGTTTAAGGGGTCCTCCTTTAAAGTGTAAGAACAAAAATCCAAACTATAACTTTTTGCAATTCTAACTCTTTTACTTCTCCTAGGTTCATTTTCAAAATAGTTATTTTGTTCATTTCTTAGGGGAATAATATTACTACATGTGCCCCCACTATTCCTTAATTTTAAAAGGAAATTCCAGTTCATAAGAATCAATGTCATTAAATCCTATTATTATATGCATATTCACATCATAAAATATATATGCTTTGTTATTAATAGCATAGCCAATAAATACATGCGAATGCTCTACTTGGTAATTTAATTCTTTTAGGGCCAGGTATATGAACATATGCCAAAGAACCCCAAGTTCAAAAATATGACACATTTGGTTTATGATCTTTCAAAATCTCATAGGGAGAAACTTTGCTCGTGGATTTAGGAATTCTCTTCAATACATAACATATGGTTAACAAGATTTCCCTTCACCAATGTGATGCTACTCCTGAATTAAGTAAAATGGATACAACTAATTCAGTTAAAGTCGTATTTTTTCCAGCTTTATCATTCATTTCAGGTGAGTAAGGTGCAGTTCGAACATGTATTATACCGTGTGAATTATAAAATTCAATAAACATACGGGATTCATTTTCAGTGCCTCTATCACTACGTAAACTTTTAACTTTCTTACTAAACTGATTTTCAGTTTCGGTTATAAAAGATTTAAACATTTCAAATGCATCACTTTTATTTATCATTAGGTACACATAAGTAAAATCAGAGCAATCATCAATAAATGTGATAAAATAGCGATGTCCATTTCTAGTCAAAGTTTCATCTAGTACACATATATCAGAATGAATCAACTTTAAAGTTTTAGATTCTCTAAATACAGATTTATGTAGGGTTTTTGTAATTTTAGCTTGACTACAAAAATCACATTTTTTAGAATCTTTTAAAGACATATTAGGAATTCATCCTAAGGACTCATATTCTTCATCATACGTTTTTTAATGTGATAGATGTTGGGGAAAATCCCTTCAGATGATCAGTCTAAGGGAATAAAAAACCCAATGCAGTGGAAAACAATTGGATCGTGATTGTAGTAAGACGGAACAAACAGAGATAAACACTAGAACAGACAGTCACAGATCAATACAATGCAGAAAAATAAATAACACCAGTATTTATAGTGGTTCCATTACAGCGAGGCAGTGTACATCCATTTGGGGAGAGAAGATTTTATTAATCACTGAAAGATTAGAGTTACAAGATTGATTCGCTTTTGGAGGCTATACAAAAGAAGAACTTACTATACAAACAAAATTCTGTAGAGTTTCAGCTCTCTAGGATAGCTCTAAAATTGGCTGAAATTAGCTCTCAATTTCATCTGCCATTATTGTCCGGAAGCTCCCCTATTTATAGAGTGAAGAAATGAGAAGGGATAGCTGCTATATAGCAGCCCAGAGGTTTGATTCGGCATGCATCCGGTTTGGTTCGGCAAAATGCTGAGCGAGAAATTTGGACCGGCATCTCGGCATCTCCAAAATACCGAACGAAAAAATTCGTTCGGCAAAACACCACTCAAAATTACCGAACGAACTTCTTCCTTCTTTGCCGAATGACTTCTCCAAATCGCCGCTCCAAATATTTGGTTCGGTCCTCCTCAATGCCGAACAAATTTTATACATCTTCATTGCCAAACGAACTCACCACCGAACGATAATTATGGTTCGGCATTCTTTCTGCCGCTCCAGATTTCCCCCTTTCTCCAAATCATCGCTCAAAATCACCGCTCCAAATCATGCTACCGCTTCAAGTCCTAGCGTCTTCCTTCGCTCGGTGATTTCAACTTCTGCTCTCTAGGGTTTCGCTTGCTCCTTGCTCCTTCTTCTTCTTCGAATTCGGGTATCAATTTTAACAATCTCCACCTTGATACCAAATTTCATACAAGCCTTCCAACTTCATCTACACCTTCATGCTCCAAGCAATGGATACTTACCCAATGAGCTTCGGCAATGCCATCACCCATTACACTCTATCAACGAACTCCGGCAAGGCCACCGCCCGTCAGCAAAGTGTTCGAAGTACCCAATCCGTGTAAAACCTATCAATCTCCACCATGAAAACAAACGTCTCCATGAACCATCTCAACTCTCCCCCCATGCCATCTCGTGGCACCTAGCACTTCATTAAGCAAATCAAGTCCGAGCAATACTCAAACTTAGCAACAGGCAACGACTTGGTAAACATGTCTGCTGCATTCTTCTTTGTGTGAACCTTCTAAAGACGAACTAGCTTCTCTTCACCCATCGAGACAAGGAACGACTCTCTCACCTCAATATGCTTCGTCCTCGAGCTGAATGCCAGATTTTCAGTTAAGTGAATAATGAATTACACTCTGACTATCACAGTACACATCCACGCCTTCATATACGAAGCCCAAATCACACAAAAATCGCCTCAAATAAAGCACCTCCTTAGCTGCTTCAACCACAACTATGAGCTTTGCCTCTGTAGTAGACAAAGCCACAATCGTCTGCAACCTCACTCTCCAACTGATCGCTGTCCCACCAATGGTGAACACATATCCGGAGGTTGACTTCCTTCGATCTCTATCACGGCATAGTCGGAATAACAAAATCTAACCAAGTTGAAATCTCTTCCTCTACCGCCAAAGACAAGTCCATGGTTTGGAGTTCCTCTAAGGTATCTGAAGATATACTTCACCGCTTCCTAATGCGTCTTTACTGGATTTGCCATGAACCTACTCACTAATCCAACCGCCTGTGCAATGTCAGGCCTAGTGCAGACCATGGCATACATCAAGCTGCCAACTGCACTTTCATATGGGACCTTCATCATATAAGCCTTGTCCTTTTCCGAGATCGGAGAGCCTTTATGTGCAAAGGCATGGGTATGCTGATTGCCTTTGCCCCTTCAATGCTAAACTGTAACGCCCCACTCCGAGAGCCTCATTAACAAAGAATATTATATGGATAATACCGTCTGCTAATGCGGACAATAGAGTATAATGGAAGCGACCATGTGTAATCTTGCTTTAACTATCTACTACACACGTCGAAAAGTGGAATATTTTTTTTTCATCTCATGTGGTTCGACATATTCAATAAATACTTAAAGCAAAACTACAATGGCTAAAAGATCTATCAGAACAAAGTATAATAGCAAAATGAACATCTTCACAGAACAACATCAGATAATAATAAAATAGTCTCAGCACAATACAACATCAAGTACAGATCCAAATATAAAAGTGGGTACAAAGCCACTACTCACACATCCGTGAGTCAAAAGAATATACACAAGATAGTCATAATATCAGAGTATCATAAAGGATGGATAACAAGTAAAGCTATCTATAGTATAACGGATATATCCAAAGCGGAAGCATCGAAGCAAGCTAAGTCCAAAGCGACCTAACCTGAAACAACTCGGTCTGACCCGAGCATAAAATACTCGGGTCAGGCTAGCTAAACAAATCAGTTAGATAAACTGAACAATAATCATGATAAGATAATGAGGAAACATATAACATAATAATCTTCAAAAGAGAAACATATATCATGGTAATAAAGACCAAAATTTCTCACATAGAGAAGAAACAAACATCTAAGTAGAGATGTATAACAAGCCTCATATCATCGACATAACATAAGCACAAGTGCCAGTGTAGGCATAAAACAAGTTCCACAAGGTAGTCGCGCTTATATCGTGTGGTTGCATAAAACCATCACCGAATAGCGCTACACGAGGGAATATAAATCACACAGGAAAACATTAGTGTGCTAGTACTGTACTCAATCACATAGGAAATATACCCCAATGACATGCCCATCACTTTAGCTAAGGGGCAACACCTAAAGGAGACAGTCCGAAGACACTATCCAGAAGGTGATGAGCCAGAAGGAGACAGTCCGAAGACACTATCCCAAAGGTAGATAAACCCAAGGGAGATAGTCTGAAGACACTATCCCAAAGGTATCACTCAGGAAACACGCCGTAGTGGTAAAGGCTTGTTGGCCCAGTACTCGTTTACCACTAACGGTAGGAATGTGTCACGAACTCTTAGCAAGGAACCCGTAAAGTAGTAACGTGAGTCCCATACTCCAACGTTCGCACTAAACGTTTTACTAACCATCGTAAGCTTCCACACTCAATGCAGTAATAAGTTCACCTCATGTCATCGGTAAACTAGGCCAAAAGGCCAAAACGATCAATCGAATAGGTCGGGGATTAATCGGAAAGATAAACGCGCAGATTCATGGTCCGTGTTTTACCTAACCATTTAATCACCTTTCCACTTTGCTCGAAGTGCATAAGAGTGTATATTTTACTTAGAAAATAGATGGAGAAAGCGAATTTTTTTAATCGTTTGAAAACCTCTTTAGAAATAGTCTTTGAAATTCTCCTATTATGGAGTAATTAATTTAATATTTAAAATAATACTAAATAATAGTTTCAAAAGCCAATTTGATGGAAAATCACTTTAAAATGATTTATAAAATCCGTGCATGAAATCTAGAGACAAATCTCAAAGAAATCGGAAAAACTCAGAAAAATAATCTAAATTATACCTAGTATAAAATCGCTGAAAACAAGTCGAAGTCACTAGTTCGACGGCAGATTTGAATCTACAAACCAAGTCCAAATGGCATGAAAATTGGCAGGCATGTAGATCAACATACTTGCTCCAAACTGCAAAAAGAATCGGGCAAATCAGACTTGAAACGAAGAAACTGCGTCGTCTCAAAGTCGGACAAAAATCACAAAACTCTGCTGTGTCAAAACAGTGCAAAGGTCCCACTTCGACGACATGGTCGAAGGGTCATATGAACCCAGATCTTGATGAAAATTTGCAGGAGCATAGTAAAGTACTCCTACTTTGATATGCAATAAGAATCGTTCGGTTCCGACTTGAAACGAAGAAATGGCAATGTTTCAAAATTGGTCTAACGATAACTGAAAATGATCACTATTTTAAAACAGTTTTTGGGTGCTACTTCGGCAATAGAAAAGAAGTATTTAACGCACCCAGATCTAAAACAAACTTTGCAGGATTGAAGATCTCGACCTCATCTTTCCAAAGAGACTGAAATCGATGAAATCCGACATCGGACCCGCTCGCAGCGAGGTCGCGAAGTTGGACGTTTGAACTATAATTATTCAATGTTTTTCAAAACAGTTTCTGGGTGCTACTTCGGCAATAAAAACAAAGTATCAAACGCACCCAGATCTTAACCAAATTTTACAAGGTTGAAGATCTCGACCTCATCTTTCCAACGAGACCAAAATTGAAGAAATCCGACAACGAACGAGTCCGGAATGGCGTCGCAAAGTCGGGGTTCTGCGCTGAAAACAACGGGAGAAAAGAGACTAAGCCCTGTAGCTATGCACTAACAGGCCAGAGACGAAAACCCACAATTTTGGCATAGTAAACTTCAAATTCTGGCAAAATGAATAAAAAAAAGTTGTATCTTAGTTTCTAAGCTTTCCGGAATGACCAAGACCGTCAAATTCCGATCAGGGATGAAAATTCTATGACTAAAACAATTCTCAGATCTAAATTCTATATCACTGTCGTTTTGCTCTCGGGATAGTAATAAAAATGCACAGTTTTGACCAAATTAACTTCGAAATTTCATAAAACTCAAAACATGAAACTTTTCGCCCTATATCTATGCTTTCCAGAACATCCAAAATTATTAGATTTGGATAAGAAATGAGTAACTTGTGGCCAAAACAATTTCAGGTTTTTATTTTATCAACCCTGTAGTTTGTTGTCAGGTCAGCAACAAACAAACGTGATTTCGACCATTCAAACCTCAAAATCATGCAAAGCTCAAAACATAGAAGTTATAGACTACAAAATAAGCTTTCCAGAACATCAAGAAAATCTTAATTCCGATTTAAGATGAATGAGATATGCTTAATTAACTAATAGCAATATACTAATTTTAATTTCAGCTAGCATGTATTACCTCTTTCCCAAGTAATGAAAAGAAGATCAAAGAGCTTCAACAATCTAAATGCAAAAAAAAAAAAGAATCACAAAATAATTTTAGAAATTAAACAATGGATTAGAGATGGATTTTGTGATTGCTATTACCTTTCAATGATTAGATTAAAACCCCTTTGACTTTGATGAAGATTAATGAAGCTTTGCTCTAGGTTTGGATGCCATTATTTAGTGTTTTGCTCTTGGGTTTTAAGGGTTTATGGAATGAGATGTTGGCTGAAACAAATGGGTAGAAGATGGTTTATAGGCTAATGGAAGTGGGTTAGTGGGCCTAATACCCATTAGGACTTGGAATATGTTCTATATCTCAAGTTAGCTAATTTCTCTAAGTACAAACTACACATTATTTACCCATAAAATTTTAAAATATGTTACCAAAATAATTTAGCTATAGTTATAAAATTTTACATCACAATATTTTCCAACTTACAATTTAACCCCCATAATTATTCCAAAACACATTTTAGTCAAAATTGCCCAAAAATCACCGTTTTGCAATTAAATTGTAAATTAAATTCCCAATTCAAATATTGCACTATTTTACACATATAAAATTTTGCAATATTATAAATTTCCATTTACCCTAATTAATTTCCATTAAATTCTCCATTTTACACTTAAGCCCAAAATATTAATTTATTCAAAATAACTAACTTTCGAACAAATTAGTCACATAAAAAAAATCATTAATAGCTCCAATTAAATTAAAATCCAATTTTAATTTATTATTTGGTAATCGCAATCACGGGTTGTTACAGACTCCCCCTCTTAAGAAAATTGCGTCCCCGCAATTCCCTATCATGGAAGTTATCTATAACATCGAATCCTCAAAATAAATCAAACGAAGGTGAAGTAAAAATACTCACCAACAACAGATGAAGATAGAAAACCAGGATAAGTACGCTCAATAAACTCTCTGGTCTTCCAAGTGCAGTCCTTAGGATTAGACGACCATTGAATCTTCACGAGCGGTACCACTTTGTTTCGAAGGCGTCTAACCTCCGAATCAAGCACACGAAGAGGTTGCTGCTCAATAGATAAATCAGGAGAAATCTCTAAATCTGGTGCAATAAGCGGATCAATAACAGAATCAGGGTCGCGAACACATTTGCGAAGCTGAGAAACGTGGAATACGTCATGCATTCCAGAAAAATGAGCAAGCAGAGCTATACAATAAGCAATGGGACCAATGCGTTTCGTAATAGGAAATGGTCTGACATAGCGAGGAGCCAATTTCCCTATAGAGCTGAAACGCACAATCCCCTTCATAGGAGTTATCCGAATGAATACTAGATCACCAATGGAGAACTCAAGAGGCCTCCTACGGTTGTCCGCGTAGGATTTCTGACGGCTTTGCGCCTCTTTCATTCTCTGACGAATAAGAATAATCTTCTCAGAAGATTCCCGAACTGAATCTGGACCAAGAATAATCTTCTCGCCAGATTCTAACCAACAAGATGGAGAACGACATGGCCTTCCGTATAAGGCTTCGAAGGGAGCCATGCCAATACTCGACTGAAAACTGTTATTGTACGAGAACTCCACAAGTGGCAAGTGGTCCTCCCAACTACCTCCAAAATCAAGGATATAATAGCGAAGGAGATCTTCCAAGACACGATTCACTCTCTCAGTCTGACTATCAGTCTGAGGATGATAAGAAGTAGAAAAATTCAGCTTTGTGCCCAAAGCTGATTGAAGACACTTCCAAAAGTGACTAGTGAATAACGGGTCACGGTCACAAACAATAGAACTAGGGATACCATGAAGTCGAACGACTTCTTTCACATAAATCTTAGCCAAAAGAGGAGCAGTTCGCGTGGACTTGATCGGAATAAAGTGAGCTGACTTGGTCAATCGATCAACGATGACCCAAACAGAAGTATGGCCCGACCTCGATCGAGGTAGACCATCAATAAAATCCATCGAAATCTGATCCCATTTCCACAATGGAATCTCTAATGGCTGAAGAAGACCGGAAGGGCGCTGATGCTCGGCCTTGATAAGTTGACAAGTCATGCAATTGCTCACATAACTTGCAACATCACGCTTCAGGCCTTCCTAATAATATAAGCGACACATGTCGGCGTACATCTTGCTAGAACCAGGATGAATGGTATACTTAGTACGATGACAATCATCAAGAATGTCACGCCTAAGTGCAGAATCAGAAGGCACAATAACATGGTTCTTCTTGCGAAGGCACTGATGAGAATCAATACTGTAATCAAATGACATCTCATCACTAGATCCAGTCTCAACAAGATGAATGAAAGGCAATAAATCTGGATCTTGCCGCTGAGCATAGGCAATGCAATCCAATAAGCTAAGTCGAGCTTCCAGATCGAATAATAATATCGGAGAATCAGGAGGCGGAGCTCAATCACGAATATCACAAATAGATAATGTCTCAAGAATATCCCATTCGGCTATCATCATAGAAATTACAGCTGAATGCTTGCGACTAAGCGCATCTGCTACACGATTACCCTTGCCAGGGGTATACTGAATGTCAAGGTCATATGAGGCAAGGAACTCAAGCCATCGCTGCTGCCTCATATTAAGATCTTTTTGAGTGAAGAGATATTTCAAGGACTTATGATCGGTATAAAGAATGAAACGTTCGCCCAATAAATAATGGCGCCATATCTTCAAGGAAAATACAATGGCAGCTAACTCAAGATCATGAGTAGGATAGCGAACCTCATTCGGACGTAGTTGCCTAGAAGCATAAGCAACCACCAGATCCTTCTGCATGAGAACGGCACCGAGACCGCTACCGCATGCATCAGTATAGACAACAAGATCGTGGTTTCCTTCGGGAACCACAAGAATAGGAGCATGAGTGAGAAGTTCTTTCAATCGCTGAAAAGAATCTTCACACTTGTCTGACCAGATATAACGGACGCCCTTACGAGTAAGGGTAGTCAATGGAAGCACAACACGGGAAAATTCCTTTATGAACCGGCGGTAATAACCTGCTAGTCCCAGGAAGCTACGAATCTCATGAACATTCTCGGGTCGCTTCAAATTCTGAATGGCTTCGATCTTGGAGGGATCGACGGATATGCCTTCAGAAGATACAACATGACCCAAGAACCTAACCTCATTCTCCCAAAAGTGGCATTTGGAGAATTTGGCTCTAAAATGATGAAGACGAAGTGTATCCAAGATAATCCTCAAATGATGGGTATCATCTGTCTCAATCTAGAATATATCAGAATGTCATCAATGAATACAAGAACAAACTTATCGAGATATTCTCGGAATACTCGATTCATGAGATCGACAAAGAATGCAGGAGCATTCGTCAAACCGAACGGCATGACTAACCACTCAAATGAACTATATCGAGTGCGGAAAGCTGTAAGTGGCACACTATCATCCGCAACTCGGAGCTGATGAAATCCTGTGGCAAGATCAAGTTGAGAAAAGACCTTCGCACCACTTAACCGATCAAACATATCGTCAATCCGAGGCAATGGATAACGATTCTTGATAGTCACCTCATTAAGCTTGCGGTAATCAATGCAAAGCCTAAGAGAACCATCAGACTTCTTCACGAAGACCACCCCGGCACCCCACGGCGAAGAACTGGACTGAATAAAATGCTTTGCTTCGAGTTCTACTAATTGCTTCTTGAGTTCCTCATTCTCCTTTGTAGACATCCTCGTGGGAGGACGACTAACTGGATGAGAACCGGGAACGAGATCAATACGGAACTCAATAGCCCGCTTAGGCGGTAAACTCGAAACTGGCTCAAAAATATCGGGGTAATCCCGAACAATAGGAATATGAGATATATCACAATCATTATCTCGTGAATCAAGAGCACATAGAGAAGCTTCGGAGATATCTACATCCCGAAGAACAAGAGCTAACTGAGTGGAAGAGTCAGGGTGACTAAGAAATAGTACCCGCTCAGAACAAATGATCTTGGCATCGTATCGAATGAGCCAATCCATCCCCAATATCATGTCGAAACCCAAATAAGCCCTAACGTGCAGATTCGCACGGAAAGACGAGCCACAAAGATCAATATCAACATTCTCATAAAACAAGCTAAGGGTCGTGGTTCCGCCAATGGGATTCACAATCCTTAGAGAAGAAACCAAACAATAAACATCCAAAGACATAATATCAACAAGTTCCTTTGATACGAATGAGTGAGAAGCACCCGTATCAAAGAGAACTCTAATAAACTGATCATGAAATAAAATAGAACCTTCGAGAACGGAAGGATGCGTACCTCGAGGCTGAGATGAAGATACAGGAGCCTTGGCAGCATTAAGCTTGCCAGATCTAGGAGGTGCAGTAGGACAAGCGGAAATAAGATGACCCTCCTTCTTACAATAGCGGTAGATAAGAGGTTTGGCACACTCTCTAACCATATGGTCGGTAGATCCACAGTTGAAACACTTCCGAATGGAAGGTGTTCCACTAGGCTGAGACTGAGGCTGAGGACCAGAACCAGAACTAATAAACTTCTTCTTCTTGTTCCTGGAAGAGGAAGAATTAGGCTTGTGGAAAAACCTCTTCTTGTTGGGGTGCTTGGGCACCTCAACATCATCATCACTATCCTTCTCCCTCTCGACTGCTTCAAGGTGAAGTGCCGAATCTACAAGCTCTTCAAATGAAAGCTTGAGTTGAAGCATCAGTTGCTTCTTGAGGTACTTCTTCAGACCCTCAACAAATTTGAGATTCTTCTTATGTGGTGTGCTAATGAACTCGAGGCCGTACTTGGACAGGGCCTCGAAAGAAGAAACATAATCTAAAACAGTGGATTTCCCTTGCTTAAGATCAATAAAGCGGCGGGCAAGAGAGATCTTCTCAGATTCCGTAACAAATTTGAGCACGAAACGCTCACGGAACTGAGCCCAAGTAAGAGTGGTCTCATCGACCTCGGAAATGAGAAGCTCGTACTAATCCAAAGCGCGGTTCTGAAGCATACTGGAAGCTACAAGAACTCTATCATGATCAGGAAGAGTCATGCGAGAAAAGATGCGCTCGCATACGCGGATCCATGCCTGGACCTCAAGAACAGACTCGGAGCCATTGAACGGCTTGCCCCCGAGATGTGAGAAATCACTACAAAGGCGCGCAAAGGCAGACTTGCGCGGTGCATCAGAAGCTGGAGTAGGAGGCTGAGAGTTCCAAACAAGCTCCATAATCTGATCGGTAGTCATAAAAATGCCTCCCGGATGTGGGCCACTGGATTGCCCAGCATCCGTAGAATGACGGGTCCTACCTCTTCCAGACATACTGAAAGTTAAGATAAAATACGAGTTAAGCACGATTCAAAGATAGATAATTCAAAGTGAAATACTACGGAGTATAAATGTATTCCTAAACATATTCCTAACTTATCTATCCAATGTCATGAGGAAAGGGCTTTGTAATATTTGAATCATACTAGGATGTATTGTACTAAGTGTTACTGTTCTGTGTTTATTATACTTAGTTCTGAACCTCGCTCTGATACCAAGCTGTAACGCCCCACTCCGAGAGCCTCATTAACAAAGAGTATTATATGGATAATACTGTCTGCTAATGCGGACAATAGAGTATAATGGAAGCGACCATGTGTAATCTTACTTTAACTATCTACTGAACACGTCGAAAAGTGGAATCTATATTTTTTTTTCATCTCATGTGGTTCGACATATTCAATAAATACTTAAAGCAAAACTACAATGGCTAAAAGGTCTATCAGAACAAAGTATAATAGCAAAATGAACATCATCACAGAACAACATCAGATAATAAGCAAATAGTCTCAACACAATACAACATCAAGTACAGATCCAAATATAAAAGTGGATACAAAGCCACTACTCACACATCCGTGAGTCAAAAGAATATACACAAGATAGTCATAATATCAGAGTATCATAAAGGATGGTTAACAAGTAAAGCTATCTATAGTATAGCGGATATATCCAAAGCAGAAGCACCGAAGCAAGCTAAGTCCAAAGCGACCTAACCTGAAACAACTCGGTCTGACCCGAGCATAAAATACTCGGGTCAGGCTAGCTAAACAAATCAGTTAGATAAACTGAACAATAATCATGATAAGATAATGAGGCAACATATAACATAATAATCTCCAAAAGAGAAACATATATCATGGTAATAAAGACCAAAATTTCTCACATAGAGAAGAAACAAACATCTAAGTAGAGATGTATAACAAGCCTCATATCATCGGCATAACATAAGCACAAGTGACAGTGTAGGCATACAACAAGTTCCACAAGGTAGTCGCGCTTATATCGTGTGGTTGCATAAAACCATCACCGAATGGCGCTACACGAGGGAATATAAATCACATAGGAAAACATTAGCGCGCTAGTACTGTACTCAATTACACAGGAAATATACCCCAGTGACACACCCATCACTTTAGCTAAGAGGCAACACCTAAAGGAGACAGTCCAAAGACACTATCCAGAAGGTGATGAGCCAGAAGGAGACAGTCCGAAGACACTATCCCAAAGGCAGATAAACCCAAGGGAGATAGTCCGAAGACACTATCCCAAAGGTATCACTCAGGAAACACGCCGTAGTGGTAAAGGCTCATAGGCTCAGTACTCGTTTACCACTAACGGTAGGAATGTGTCACGAACTCTTAGCAAGGAACCCGTAAAGTAGTAACGTGAGTCCCATACCCCAACGTTCGCACTAAATGTTTTACTAACCATCGTAAGCTTCCATACTCAAAGCAGTAAAAAGTTCACCTTATGTCATCGGTAAACTAGGCCAAAAGGCCAAAACGATCAATCGAATAGGTCGGGGATTAATTGGAAAGATAAACGCATGGATTCATGGTCCGTGTTTTACCTAACCATTTAATCACCTTTCCACTTCGCTCAAAGTGCAGAAGAGTGTATATTTTACTTAGAAAATAGATGGAGAAAGTGGATTTTTTTAATCGTTTGAAAACCTCTTTAGAAATAGTCTTTGAAATTCTCCTATTATGGAGTAATTAATTTAATATTCAAAATAATACTAAATAATAGTTTAAAAAGCCAATTTGATGGAAAATCACTTTAAAATGATTTATAAAATCCGTGCATGAAATCTAGAAACAAATCTCAAAGAAATCGGAAAAACTCAGAAAAATAATCGAAATTATACTAAGTATAAAATTGCTGAAAACAAGTCGAAGTCACTAGTTCGACGGAAGATTTGAACCTGCAAACCAAGTCCAAATGGCATGAAAATTGTCAGGCATGTAGACCAACATATCTGCTCCAAACTGCAAAAAGAATCGGGCAAATCCGACTTGAAACGAAGAAACTGCATCGTCTCAAAGTCGGACAAAAATCACAAAACTCTGCTATGTCAAAACAGTGCAAAGGTCTCACTTCGACGACATGGTCGAAGGGCCATATGAACCCAGATCTTGATGAAAATTTGCAGGAGAATAATACATTACTCCTACTTTGATATGCAACAAGAATCGTTTGGTTTTGACTTGAAACGAAGAAATGGCAATGTTTCAAAGTTGGTCCGACGATAACTGAAAATGATCACTACTGTAAAACAGTTTCTGGGTGCTACTTCGGCAATAGAAAAGAAGTATCTAACGCACCCAGATCTAAACCAAACTTTGCAGGATTGAAGATCTCGATCTCATCTTTCCAACGAGATCAAAATCGATGAAATTCGACGTCGGACCCGCTCGCAGCGAGGTCGCAAAGTTTTGGACGTTTGAACTATAATTAATCAATGTTTTTCAAAACAGTTTCTGGGTGCTACTTCGGCAATAAAAACGAAGTATCAAACGCATCCAGATCTTAACCAAATTTTACAAGGTTGAAGATCTCGATCTTATCTTTTCAACGAGACCAAAATCGATGAAATCCGACATCGGACGAGCCCGGGATGACGTCGCAAAGTCGGGGTTCTGCGTTGAAAACAACGGGAGAAAAGAGACTAAGGCCTGTAGCTATGCACTAACAGACCAGAGACGAAAACCCACAATTTTGGCATAGTAAACTTCAAATTCTGGCAAAATAAATAAATTAAAAGTTGTAGCTTAGTTTCTAAGCTTTTCGGAATGACCAAGATCGTCAAATTCCGATCAGGGATGAAAATTATATGACAAACAATTCTCAGATCTAAATTCTATATCACTGTCGTTTTGCTCTCGGGATAGTAGTAAGAATGCACAATTTTGACCAAATTAACTTCTAAATTTCATGAAACTCAAAACATGAAACTTTTATCCCTATACCTATGCTTTTCAGAACATCCAAAATTATTAGATTTGGATAAGAAACGAGTAACTTATGGCCAAAACAATTTCAGTTTTTTATTTTTTATCAACCCTGCAGTTTGTTGTCAGGTCAGCAACAAACAAATGTGATTTCGACCATTCAAACCTCAAAATCATGCAAGGCTCAAAACACAGAAGTTATAGACTACAAAATATGCTTTCCAGAACATCAAGAAAATCTTAATTCCGATTTAAGATGAATGAGATATGCTTAATTTACTAACAGTAATATACTAATTTTAATTTCAGCTAACATGTATTACCTCTTTCCCAAGTAATGAAAAGAAGATCAAAGAGCTTCAACAATCTAAATGCACAAAAAAAAGAGGATTACAAAATAATTTCAGAAATTAAACAATGGATTAGAGATGAGTTTTGTGATTGCTATTACCTTTCAATGATTAGATTAAAACCCCTTTGACTTTGATGAAGATTAATGAAGCTTTGCTCTAGGTTTGGAGGCCATTATTTAGTGTTTTGCTCTTAGGGTTTAAGGGTTTATGGAATGAGATGTTGGCTGAAACAAATGGGTAGAAGATGGTTTATAGGCTAATGGAAGTGGGTTAGTGGGCCTAATACCCATTAGGACTTGGAATATGTTCTATATCTCAAGTTAGCTAATTTCTCTAAGTACAAACTACACATTATTTACCCATAAAATTTTAAAATATGTTACCAAAATAATTTAGCTATAGTTATAAAATTTTACATCACAATATTTTCCAACTTACAATTTAACCCCCCTAATTATTCCAAAACACCTTTTAGTCAAAATTGCCCAAAAATCACCGTTTTGCAATTAAATTGTAAATTAAATTCCCAATTCAAATATTGCACTATTTTACACATATAAAATTTTGCAATATTATAAATTTCCATTTACCCTAATTAATTTCCAATAAATTTTCCATTTTACACTTAAGCCCAAAATATTAATTTATTCAAAATAACTAACTTTCGAACAAATTAGTCACATAAAAAAATCATTAATAGCTCCAATTAAATTAAAATCCCAATTTTAATTTATTATTTGGTAATCGCAATCACGGGTTGTTACATAAACCGAGCAAGCACCTTTCGAATGTACTCCTTTTGAGTGAGGCTCAAAAGTCCTAGCTTTTATCCCTTTGGATTTCCATACCCAGAAATTTCTTTGCTTCTCCACGGTCCTTCATTTCGAATTCTGCTTTTAGCTTTAGCTTCAAACTATCGATTTCAGCCTTATCCTTGGAAGCAATCAACATATCATCCACGTACAAGAGTAGGTACACCCATCTACCATTCTTTAAATGCTTGAAGTACACACAAGCGTCTTTGATGCTATGATCAAAACCAAGTGAAAGCATAAAAGAGTCAAACCTCTTGTACTATTGTCTAGGCGACTGCTTAAGTCCATACAATGACTTCTTCAATTTGCAAACTCAATTTTCTTTGCCATCTACAACAAATCCTTCTGGCTGATACATGTAGATGGTCTCATCCAAGTCTTCGTGCAAGAAAGCAGTTTTCACGTCCAGTTGCTCCAGCTCCAAGTCATGAGCTGCGACGATAGCGAGCAAAATGCGGATGGACGTATGCCTCACTACTGGAGAGTATATCTCATCATACTCCAATCCCTTTCTTTGTGAACACCCTTTAGCAACTAGTCTAGCCTTGTATCTCCCATCATCCTTCACCTTGAACACCCATTTGCAACCTATGGCTCGGCTTCCTTGAGGAGGTGGTACCAAATCCCAAGTCTTGTTCTTCTTCAACGACTCTAGCTCCTCTTCCATAGCGCACATCCACTTCGAACTGTCACATGATTTCAAAGCTTCATCAAGGTCAAGCAGCTCCTCGAGAACCACATTTAGGACATAGTCAAATTGATCACCAAGGCTAATGTGACGACCGCCCATGACCCCTGCACCGAATCTAGAGAAAGTGCGTTGTAAAGTGTGCCAGGCGACTATGGACGATTGTCAAGGTAAATTAAAACAACAGAATCTATCGTATTACTCACAGCGCATGGACAAAATACAATAGAACATATGTATAGTGAAGCTTTTCAGAACAAAATGCCATCATATAAAACTCCATAATAGTTGAATACAAACATCCAAATAGTCAATACATCAAGCCTCACTACATATCACTCAGAGATTATACAAAACAGCGGAACATCCAGTACATATAAGAAGATAATATGCAACCCTCTAGCTCGTCTTCGATATCAGCGTCGTGAGAAGAGAACAACACCTGTCACCTGCTACCTAGTCTGCCCGTCCCAAAATGGACGAACAGCCCAAGGCAATAAGAATTAAAAAAAACATAAAGCCTTGAGTCAGACAACAGTCTTAGTGAGCAGTAGATTAACTAACAACATACCAAAAGAGCATAAAGGAAAAAGGAATAGGAATACAACCCTCCCACTCCAACCTCATTCTACAGTGATAGCCCCCAGACACACACTAAGCAAAAGCAAACATAGCAGAGCATACAATTTAAAGTAAAGTAATTATCATTCGAGTCAAGGGCGATGTTTTACAAGCACAAACCCCCAAGGCCTAAACCAAGATCAGATAAGCACCCGGAAAACACTGCTCTTGAGACCGAATGACGATACAACCAAACATCCATGACTCTGGCTATCACTGTTATCATTGCTTCGATATCACCGTTAATTGAATGACCGGCACATTCTTTCAGCCGTCCGTCAAGGGCTAATGGAAACCCCGGTTCTAGACATAACTCCCGCACGTCGTCGCAGCCCGTGCCTAGGACTATCGAATCTGCCCAGAGTACTCGACCATCAACAGTTGGCCGTTGGGACTATCGAATCTGCCCAAACATACTCTTGCTTAGAGCATGCTAGTTCAACAACGATGCTATCCAAGCCTCTAGCCATCCTCCTTGACGACTATTTCCATACTAGCTCAAGCGCCTCTCAAGCATCCATTACCCTTAACTCGAATCATATCACCGAGTTACCAACGTGCTTGGAATGATCCCGTCTGGATTAGACCAAGTCTTCATCGCATGATGCCTCGCTTCATTACATCCTCGCAAAGCCTCATCTCAACATCACATCATCAAATCTATGCACAAGAGCTTCACCATCCCACTACATATGCCACGAGCAGCTTTCCCAATTCAAGAGCCTTTCCCTTAGCTTTTGAATTGTCTTTGGTCTAAATCAAATCATCAATCATCTAATTCATAGCAATCAATCAAATCAAACATTAATCCAAACAATCAAGCATTCAAATGTGATCTAAGTAGACAATTATTACAACAATGGCAATTTCGTAATTAAAGAGTTGAAAGTCTAACAAGCATGAAAATATGAACAATATCTCTACAAACTTGATGAATGAACTTGCATAGATTAACATATGATAAAATGGATGTAACATCATCATGAACAATGGATCTATATGGATCTACACTTAGGATGAAGAAAATGCATGGAAATCCCTATTTTAACACCAAATCGAGCCAACAATCCGATATACTCCTTTGGATCCGTGTGAGAGATAATCACCACTCACCAAATCACCTAAACAACCTCAAATCAACACGCTTCAGATTTGGACAGTGAAGGATCAAGCTTGATCTATCACTAATCTGCTTCAAACGAAGGAATCCCACTTCAAAGGATGAAGATCTCCAATCTAAGCTCTTGAATCTTCAATTTGATCTTCAACTTGGATGGATGGAAGCACTAGATTAGAGTGGAGAAAAGAAGTGAAGAAGTGTAGAAGTCGAGCTCTCAAAATGGCAGCACTTCGTCGCTTCAAAATCCGGATCCCAAAAAGTGAGAAAAACCCTTCCTATTTATAGCTGAAATTCCCTTAAGTCGCTTGGAGTTAGGTCGTCCACGACCTACGACCTAAAACCTACCGACCTAAAGACTTACCAACCTACGACTTAACAAAACGCGCACCTGCGACCTAGCGCTTAAGCACATCTTCGACCTAACTGCTAAGCCTTACGCGACCTAACAAATAACTGGGTTACAACTTAAACAGCTAACTCCTAGGTCGCTCGCGACTTAAAACATAGGCTACGACCTAACACTAAGCCAAAACCCAACGACCTAACACCTTAAGTTTCCTCGCGACCTAACGTAAGTCGCGAACAACTGGGATGCGACCTAACACTTAATGATTTCCTTAAGATGCTTACGAGTTAACAACCCACTTCAAAACTACTCACGCGACCTAACACACATGCGACCTAACACCTTAGGTCGTCTAATGACCTAACTACGCTAACCAGCCAACCCCTATTCTGCTTAACTCTTAGGTCGCTAACAATTAGGTCATCAACCCTAGGTCGCTAACTACCGTCTCTAGTTCCTTAGGTCGCTACCGACCTATCCCCTTAGGTCGCTTACTAACCTTAGGTCATCCAGACGACCTAACAACTCAACTCTCAAACTTAGGTCGCTCACCCTCTAGGTCGCGCTACCTCTTAGTTCGTCAACTACGACCTAAACCAAGACGACCTAACCTCTAAGTCGCAAACCTTCTTAACTCACTACCATCCTATAGGTCGGTCACGACTTAGCTCTTAGGTCGTTCATGACCTAGGACTTAAACAAATTATATCCAAAATCTGAAATGACTTAAAATGCTGAAAATTCCAGATTTTGACGAACTTGTCGATCCGTTAAAATACGGGTCGTTACATTCTCTCCCCCTTAGGAATTTCGCCCCTGAAATTCCAACCAAACAAAGCAATCAAAGACTATTCTGCAAGCCTATCATCCATAACAATCAACAAACCATGCATCCAATTCTAGCTTAGCGTGCAGAATTCTAAAACTTAGAACAAGTTACAACGTTGTTAGATGACACGACACCTTAGGGTCATACCTTGAAGAGTTCAGGATGAGCTGCCTTCATCTTGAGCAACTTAACTACCTTCCTCCTAAGTTGTTTCGTGTCGGTTTCCACAACACGAAGCGGCTTACGAGGTCTTCTATCGACTGGATCAACTTCGAAATCTTCACAGCTATCAGCAGAAACCACCGTACTCGAGTCGTGCACATACTTCCGTAGATATGATATATGAAAAACATTGTGCACACTCGACATCTTCTCAGGTAACTCCAATCTATAGGCGAGCTTTCCAATTCGTCCGATGATCGGGAATGGTCCAATAAATCTCGGAGTCAATTTTCCTTTCTTCCTGAATCGAATAACATTCTTCAGTGGAGAAATCTTCACGAAAACCATATCACCAACGTCGAATTCCAAATCCTTACGACGCTTATCGGCATAACTTTTCTGACGATCTTGGGCTGCCTTCATTCGTTGTCGAATGATCTCTATACAATCCGAAGTCTGTCGAATCATCTCTGGCCCAAGTAACGGCTTTTCTCCAGTTTCCAACCAACATGTCAGAGAATTACACGGTCTTCCATATAATGCCTCATACGGGGCCATACCAATGCTTGACTGGTAACTGTTGTTGTACGCAAACTCCACCAAATGAAGGTGATCTTCCCATGATCCTCCGAAGTCCAAAACACATGCTCTAAGAAGATCTTCCAAAACTCGGTTGACTCTCTCGGTCTGACCATCTGTTTGAGGATGATAAGCTATACTCAAACACAACTCGGTTCCCAAAACTTCTTGGAAGCTCTTCCAAAATCCACTAGTGAACAATGGATCTCGATCACTCACTATACTCTTCGAAATACCATGGAATCGAACTATCCACTTAACATACAACTCAGCCAACTTTGGTGCAGTCCTAGTCGATCGAACAGGAATGAATCGTGCACTCTTAGTCAAACGATCTACAACGACCCAAATCCCTTCATTTCCCGTTCTGGTTCTAGGTAGCCCATCAATAAAATCCATCGATACTTGCTCCCACTTCCATGCAGGAACTTCTAATGGCTGAAGCAATCCACTAGGCTTCTTCCGTTCGGCTTTTACCAACTGGCAGTTCATACACTTGGAAATAAAATTTCCAACATCCTTCTTCATGCCTTCCCAGTAGTAGGTTCTCTTCATATCCCGATACATCTTATTTCCACCTGGATGAATTGTCAGCTTCGAGTGATGACTTTCCTTCAGAACTTCACTCCTCAATTCATCTATATCGGGAACAACTAGTCGTCCTTGCTTCCGAAGCCAACCCTCTCGATCGACCTCGAATCCTTTATCCTTTTCTGGATCCAATCCAGATTCCAATTCACGGATAATCTTGACAAGCTTATCGTCTCGCTTTTAGCTCTCGCCAATCCTTTCCACAAGAGAAGGTCTTATCGATAAGTTTGCCAACATCTCAGGTTCCAATTCACATCTAGGCCTGAAGTCAAATCCAGCTAAATACTCGAGACTCTTCCATTCTGAAAACATGGCTCCCAATCCTGCATGTCTTCGACTTAACGCATCTGCCACTGCGTTACCTTTTCCCGGAGTATAAGCTATACCAAAATCATATGATGCTAAAAACTCTAGCCAATGTTGCTGCCGAAGATTCAAATCCTTTTGGGAGAAAAGATACTTCAACGACTTATGATCTGTAAACAATTCGAATCGAACTCCCAATAAATAATGTCTCCACATCTTCAGAGCAAAAACAATCGCCGCTAACTCCAAATCATGAGTCGGGTAATTCCTTTCATGCGGCTTCAGTTGTCGACTGGCATACGCAACAACTTTATCTCTCTACATCAGCACTGCTCCAAGTCCAGTACCACATGCGTCGGTGTAAACCACCATCTCATCATTCCCACTAGGAATAGTCAGAACAGGAGCACTTGTCAATCTCTCTTTCAGGATTCCGAAAGCTTGCTCACACTTAGCATCCCAACTGAACACTTGGTTCTTCTTCGTCAATCCTGTTAACGGTGTAGCTATCTTGGAGAAGTCTTTGATGAACCGTCGATAATATCCTGCTAATCCAAGGAAACTTCTCACATCAGATGCATTCTTAGGTCTAACCCAATCCTGGATTGCTGCCACCTTAGCGGGATCAACCGCTATACCATTTCCAGAAATAACATGGCCTAAGAACCTCACTTCACTCTTCCAGAAGTGACACTTCGAAAACTTAGCCTTCAGCTGATGTTTTCGCAAGATCTCCAAAACAATACGCAAGTGCGCCTTGTGCTCTTCTTCAGTTCTGGAATAAATCAGAATATCATCCACGAACACAAGTACGAACTTGTTCAACTGATCTCTGAACACTCTATTCATAAGATCCACAAAATATGCTGGCGCGTTAGTCAACCCAAACCGCATTACCAGCCACTCAAAGAAACCCGATGGTGTCCGAAAAGCAGTCTTCGGCACACTATCCTTAGCCACTCTCAACTGGTGAAATCCCGTTGCCAAATCCATCTGAGAAAACACCTTGGCTTCGTGAAGCTGATCAAACAAGTCATCTATTCTCGGCAATGGATACTTGTTCTTCTTAGTCACCTTATTCAGCTCACGATAATCGACGCACAATCTCAATGACCCATCTGCCTTGGTTGCAAACACAACTGGTGCACCCCACTCGGACACACTACGCCGAATGAATCCTTTCTGCAAAAGATCATCAACTTGCACCCTCAACTCCTGCTGTTCCCTAGGCGCCATCCGCCTAAGAGGCATCACAACAGGTCTGGCTCCTTCAACTAGATCTATACGAAACTCGATCTCTCTATGTGGCGGCAACCCTTTGACTTCGTCAAAGACATCCTCGAATCCATTAGCGATTGGCACCGATGACAGTCCATCCCGTGGAACAACTAGTGAATACATGAAGCTCATGAAGACGCCTTCTTCATGCTTACATCGTATCATAATCTTTCGCCCTTCCACATTCTCGACTGTCACCTCCAGCCTTTCGCAATCAACCTTAGCCGCATACTTCCTAAGCCAGTCCATACCCAAAATAATTCCGAACCCCGCAAAGTTCAGAACAAAACAATCACAAGCAAAAGAGCAACCATGACTCGATACTACTAGACCACGACATAACATACACAAACAAGACGAACCCCCAACTGGATTAGTCACAACCAATGGCCTATCAACAATATCCGGTTCCAAACCTAACCGGCCTACGAGTTCACTACAAACAAACGAATGCGACGCTCCAGTATCAAACAGAACTCTAACTGGAACACCACATAGGAAAAGAGTACCTTGAACAACCACACTCT
Source organism: Allium fistulosum (assembly GCA_030737815.1). Lineage (NCBI taxonomy): Eukaryota > Viridiplantae > Streptophyta > Magnoliopsida > Asparagales > Amaryllidaceae > Allium > Allium fistulosum. The sequence continues at coordinate 210,768,518 of CM060903.1, forward strand.
TTCCTTTCTCTTCAGCAGTAGGAGCTTTCGAAGACGACGGAACAGCTCCCAAAGCATAAGCTTGCACAATCTGCTTGTCCCTCCTCGGTTCTGGACAATTCTTCCTGAAATTCCCCGGCTTGTCACAGTTGTGACACTTCATCGGTGCCTTCGGATTCTTACAATCCTTCGAGAAATGGCCCTTCTGCTGACAATTGTAGCAAGTCACCTCGCCTTTCGGCTTCTTCTGGCCATCCTTACCCTTCTGCTGCTGCTGCTTCCTCTTCTTGTTTCCACCTTGTTGTGGTTTAGACTCTTCCCTGGTCACAGCAACAACAGATCCTTCCTTAGGAAACAGACTCTCATGCCTGAGAGCTTTCTCCACAAGCTTCTCAAACGAATCGTCCAAATGATCCACCAACTGCCTTCCCAGATAACTGTCCAAGTCTGTCACAAACTTCTCATTCTTCTGGTATGCAGACTCAATATATGACCGGGCATACTTGGACAAAGCTTCAAACTCAGAAACATACTCAAGAACTGGTCTTCCACCTTGCTTGAGCTCCACAAACCTCTTGAACAGAACTGACTTCTGGGCTGTAGAAATAAACTTGGCCTCAAATCTGACTTGGAATTGCTCCAAGTAATCTCTTCCTCCAGTGTACTGATGGTAATAGAGTTCCACCAATCAGAGGCTCTCCCTTGAAGCTGCCTTGATGCCAACTTCCTCTTACTTGCATCATCAATTCCCAAATCACCAAAGATCCTTCTACAAGCATCTATCCACCTCTGGACCTCAATACTTGATTCTGTTCCCAAGAAAACCTTCCCTCCAAGAGCAGTGTAGTCCTTGCACAACTTAGCAAAATCCACTGGTTTCGGAGTTTGGACTTGAACTCCAACATCTACCGCTGCCCCTGGAACTGGTATCCTTCTCATGATCGAAGTCATCATAGCTTCGAACATAGCTGCATAATCAGTAGTCCCCTCAGTAGCACGACCTTCCCTAGCAGCTGGTCTCCCTCTTCGACTCATTCTCAATATCTATAAAAAGGAATGATCAGAACATCTAGAGAAACAACTGCATAAAGGACTAACTTACTGCTAAACTACTATATTATATATAGTAATCATCCATCAAAATACAATTACGTCTCTCATACGTAGTTACGTCAGCGAGCGTTGGGTAAAATCGATTAACCAATGCTCTGATACCAAATGTGACGACCGCCCATGACCCCTGCACCGAATCTAGAGAAAGTGCACTGTAAAGTGTGCCAGGCGACTATGGACGATTGTCAAGGTAAATTAAAACAACAGAATCTATCGTATTACTCACAGCGCATGGACAAAATACAATAAAACATATGTATAGTGAAGCTTTTCAGAACAAAATGCCATCATATAAAACTCCATAATAGTTGAATACAAACATCCAAATAGTCAATACATCAAGCCTCACTACATATCACTCAGAGATTATACAAAACAGCGGAATATCCAGTACATATAAGAAGATAATATGCAACCCTCTAGCTCGTCTTCGATATCAGCGTCGTGAGAAGAGAACAGCACCTGTCACCTGCTACCTAGTCTGCCCGTCCCAAAATGGACGAACAACCCAAGGCAATAAGAATTAAAAAAAACATAAAGCCTTGAGTCAGACAACAGTCTTAGTGAGCAGTAGATTAACTAACAACATACCAAAAGAGCATAAAGGAAAAAGGAATAGGAATACAACCCTCCCACTCCAACCTCATTCTACAGTGATAGCCCCCAGACACACACTAAGCAAAAGCAAACATAGCAGAGCATACAATTTAAAGTAAAGTAATTATCATTCGAGTCAAGGGCGATGTTTTACAAGCACAAACCCCCAAGGCCTAAACCAAGATCAGATAAGCACCCGGAAAACACTGCTCTTGAGACTGAATGACGATACAACCAAACATCCATGACTCTGGCTATCACTGTTATCATTGCTTCGATATCACCGTTAATTGAATGACCGGCACATTCTTTCAGCCGTCCGTCAAGGGCTAATGGAAACCCCGGTCCTAGACATAACTCCCGCACGTCGTCGCAGCCCGTGCCTAGGACTATCGAATCTGCCCAGAGTACTCGACCATCAACAGTTGGCCGTTGGGACTATCGAATCTGCCCAAACGTACTCTTGCTTAGAGCATGCTAGAACCTTCAACAACGATGCTATCCAAGCCTCCTAGCCATCCTCCTTGACGACTATTTCCATACTAGCTTAAGCGCCTCTCAAGCATCCATTACCCTTAACTCGAATCATATCACCGAGTTACCAACGTGCTTGGAATGATCCCGTCTGGATTAGACCAAGTCTTCATCGCATGATGCCTCGCTTCATTACATCCTTGCAAAGCCTCATCTCAACATCACATCATCAAATCTATGCATAAGAGCTTCACCATCCCGCTACATATGCCACGAGCAGCTTTCCCAATTCAAGAGCCTTTCCCTTAGCTTTTGAATTGTCTTTGGTCTAAATCAAATCATCAATCATCTAATTCATAGCAATCAATCAAATCAAACATTAATCCAAACAATCAAGCATTCAAATGTGATCTAAGTAGACAATTATTACAACAATGGCAATTTCGTAATTAAAGAGTTGAAAGTCTAACAAGCATGAAAATATGAACAATATCTCTACAAACTTGATGAATGAACTTGCATAGATTAACATATGATAAAATGGATGTAACATCATCATGAACAATGGATCTATATGGATCTACACTTAGGATGAAGAAAATGCATGGAAATCCCTATTTTAACACCAAATCGAGCCAACAATCCGATATACTCCTTTGGATCCGTGTGAGAGATAATCACCACTCACCAAATCACCTAAACAACCTCAAATCAACACGCTTCAGATCTGGACAGCGAAGGATCAAGCTTGATCTATCACTAATCCGCTTCAAACGAAGGAATCCCACTTCAAAGGATGAAGATCTCCAATCTAAGCTCTTGAATCTTCAATTCGATCTTCAACTTGGATGGATGGAAGCACTAGATTAGAGTGGAGAAAAGAAGTGAAGAAGTGTAGAAGTCGAGCTCTCAAAATGGCAGCACTTCGTCGCTTCGAAATCCGGATCCCAAAAAGTGAGAAAAACCCTTCCTATTTATAGCTGAAATTCCCTTAAGTCGCTCGGAGTTAGGTCGTCCACGACCTACGACCTAAAACCTACCGACCTAAAGACTTACCAACCTACGACTTAACAAAACGCGCACCTGCGACCTAGCGCTTAAGCACATCTTCGACCTAACTGCTAAGCCTTACGCGACCTAACAAATAACTGGGTTACAACTTAAACAGCTAACTCCTAGGTCGCTCGCGACTTAAAACATAGGCTACGACCTAACACTAAGCCAAAACCCAACGACCTAACACCTTAAGTTTCCTCGCGACCTAACGTAAGTCGCGAACAACTGGGATGCGACCTAACACTTAATGATTTCCTTAAGACGCTTACGAGTTAACAACCCACTTCAAAACTACTCACGCGACCTAACACACACGCGACCTAACACCTTAGGTCGTCTAACGACCTAACTACGCTAACCAGCCAACCCCTATTCTGCTTAACTCTTAGGTCGCTAACAATTAGGTCATCAACCCTAGGTCGCTAACTACCGTCTCTAGTTCCTTAGGTCGCTACCGACCTATCCCCTTAGGTCGCTTACTAACCTTAGGTCATCCAGACGACCTAACAACTCAACTCTCAAACTTAGGTCGCTCACCCTCTAGGTCGCGCTACCTCTTAGGTCGCCAACTATGACCTAAACCAAGACGACCTAACCTCTAAGTCGCAAACCTTCTTAACTCACTACCATCCTATAGGTCGGTCACGACTTAGCTCTTAGGTCGTTCACGACCTAGGACTTAGACAAATTATATCCAAAATCTGAAATGACTTAAAATGCTGAAAATTCCAGATTTTGACGAACTTGTCGATCCGTTAAAATACGGGTCGTTACAGCTAAGGTTCGTAAACTGCCAATCACCATACCTTTCGGGAGGCCTAATAGTCCCACGACTGACCCGGGTAGGTACTGCTTCGCCTAAACTCCTTTCAGCTCCACCTTGAACTGAACTTCCTCCAGATTCATGCACATCACCAGCACTACTAGAAGGTACCTGTGGACTATTCAGTGATGTTTCATCAACTGCATTTTCCTCGACAACATCAACAACAACTCTGCTATTTGGTTGGAACACCGGAACTTCTTCCATCTCCTTAGGCCTATCAGAATCTTCTGATGTGGTAGATAGCTTCTCCTTCGGATTAAACATAGCAAACTCATCAAAAGTAACATGTTTGGAATAAGCAATCTTCTGATCAACAGAGTTCCAAATTCGATACCCATTGATACCATCGATGTATCCTATTAGTATGCCTTTGTATGCTCTAGCCTCCAACTTATCATCACCTGTATGGTGAATGTACAAAGGACAACCAGAAATTCGGAAGTAACCATGATACACAGCTTTACCTCTCCACTTTTCCTTTGGAATCTTCCCATCTATGGCTGAGTACAGAATGTCGTTTATGATATGCACCGCAGTTGATAATGCCTTAGCCTAAAAGCCTCTAGACAAGCCCGCCGTCAATCTCAAGCAACGAGCCTTCTCCAGTAGAGTCATGTTCATCCTTTCTGCAACCCCATTGGATTGTGGATCTCCGAGTGTAGTGAAATGTCTCTGAATGCCATGCTGTCTACAAAAGTCGAGGAACTCCCTAGAGACAAATTCACCGCCATTATCAGATCTCAGAACCTTCAACCTAGAACCAGATTGGTTCTCAACAAGAAATTTTCGGTCTTTGAACTTCTCAAACTCTCTGATTTGGCCTTCATCATATACACCCATACTTTTCGAGAAAAATCATCAATGAAAGAGATAAAATACTTTGCTGCTCCAAGAGAAGGAGTAACAACCTGTCCCCAAACAACTGTATGCACGTACTCAAGTACTCGCCTCGATCTCTGGAGTCCAACTTCAAAAGATACTTTAGTTTGCTTTCTTAACACACACTCCTGGCAAAAGTAAATCTTGTCAAAGCTTTCTCCTTTGATCATCTTCTGTCTCCAAAGCAACTCGAAGCTCTTCTCTGAAATATGATCCAACCTGAGATGCCAAAGCTTTGTGGCATCCAAAGCACGAGAACTGTCTACTCCAACACACGACTCTCGAAGAACTGTGGTTCCTTTTAGCAAAAATACTGATTTCAAAACACATCTCCTTTCATAAGAACTAATGCACCTCTCAAAACCTTCAGACTATCCTTCTCGATAGTTACCTTGCATCCTAAAGATGCCAATTGCCCTAAAGAAATTAAGGACTTTCGAAGACCTGGAACATACCGGACACCTGTCAAAGTTGTATCACTCCGTCAAACATCCTGATCCTCATTGTACCTTCACCCATTGCTCTACAGCTAGCATCATTACCCATAAGAATAGAGCTTCCTTCTCGTCCACAAAAGAACTAAAGTAATCCTTATTAGGCGTCATATGAAAGGACGCTCCCGAGTCTAGTACCCAATGGTCTGAGACATCTGATACTGCTGCAGACAATACATCGTCAGATACAGACTTCTCCACCGCAAATGATGAAGATCCGTCTTCTTCCTTCTTCTTCAAATTTGGATAATCCTTTTTCTAATGACCAGGTTTCTTGTAAATAAAGCACTTCTCGTCCTTAGACTTTCCTCTCCCGCCAATACCGGGCTTCCTAGACTTGGAATGCCCTCTAGAGTGCTAATTCTTCTTATCTTCTCTACCTCTTTCAACAAACAGGCCGTGGCTAATACTTCCACCTCTACTTCCTTCACTTATCTCCTTCATCTGTTCTCTCAAGCCCTCAGATAAAAGACCTGACTTCACATCTTCCACCATCAATGTGTCTCTAGCAAAGATAAGACTGTTAGCGAAACCCGTGTAACGCTCTGGAAGAGAACACAAAAGAATCATTTCCATTTGCTTCTCATCCATCTTCAAGTCAACAGTCTTCATCTTCATCACGAGATCATCAAAGAAATTAAGATGTTCCTTCATTGAAGAACCCTCTCTCATCCGCAAGGTGAAAAATGTCTTCAGCAATATCAGACGGTTAGTCAGAGATTTCTTCAAGTAGAGATTTTCTAGCTTGGTCCAAATGCCCCTAGCAGTGGTCTCACTACTAATCTCTGAAATGACATTCTCTCCCATAGCTAGCTGCAAAGTAGTAAATGCCATTTCTCCATCTCCTTCCTTTCCACGACTGAGATGCCAGCCGTCAACTCCTCAGGGGCAAACACTATTGGATGGACTACATATCTCATTAGAACAGCCTTTATCCTCTATTGCCACTTCTCGAAGTCTTTATCCCCATTCCATTTCTCAATTGCCAACTGTGATCCTGATGCGATATACATCCCTCTAGTATAGGGTCTTGTAAAAACTGGAGTCGCTTCATCTCTTGCCATAGCGTCTAACACCCCTCAATCAACCTTGCAGCTCTGATACTAGACTATTGGGGAAAATCCATTCAAATGATCAGTCTAAGGGAATAAAAAACCCAACGCAGTGGAAAACAACTGGATCGTGATTGTAAGGGGACAGAACAAACAGAGATAAACACAGAACAAACAATCATAGATCAATGCAATATAGAAAAATAAATAACACCGGTATTTATAGTGGTTCCACTACCGTGAGGAAGTGTACGTCCACTTGGGGAGATGAGATTTTATTAATCACTGAAAGATTAGAGTTACAAGATTGATTCACTTTTGGAGGCTATACAAAAGAAGAATTTTCTATACAGACAAAATTCTACAGAGTTTCAGCTCTCTAGGATGGCTCTGAAATTGGCTAAAATTAGCTCTCAATTTTGGCTTTCATTGTTGTTCGGAAGCTCCCCTATTTATAGAGTGAAGAAATGAGGAGGGGTAGCTACTATATAGCAGCCCTGGGGTTTGGTTCGGCATGCATCAGGTTTGGTTCGGCAAAACACCGAGCGAGAAATTTGGACCGGCATCTCGGCATCTCCAAAATACCGAACGAAAAAATTCGTTCGGCAAAACACCGCTCAAAATTACCAAACGAACTTCTTCCTTCTTTGCCGAACAAATTCTCCAAATCACCGCTCCAAATATTTGGTTCGGTCCTCCTCAATGCCGAACGAAGTTTCTACATCTTCCCTGCCGAACGAACTCACCACCGAACGATAATTATGGTTCGGCATTCTTTCCACCGCTCCAGACTTCTCCCCTTCTTCAAATCATCGCTCAAAATCACTGATCCAAATCATGCTACCGCTTCAAGTCCTAGCATCTTCCTTCGTTCAGTGATTTCAAGTTCTGCTCTCTAGGGTTTCGCCTGCTCCTTGCTCCTTCTTCTTCTTCGAATTCGGGTATCACTTTTAACAATAGAGTCTAGCATGTCATATATTAAATGAACACAACATATAAGTAGAGGGAGATACTTTATTACTTTCAACATTCAACTTAAACATACTCTCAGTAGCATAATCCCTACCCACAAACATACCATTCATAGTGATAGTGTACAAATCATCCCTTGTAGTTTGAGTAAAACCAACCTTACTAAGAAGATAACTCGAAACTAAGTTTTTTCTCATATCTGGAGTATGCATCACGTCCTTCAGTATGATAGTTTTTCCAGAAGTAAATCTTAGCTCAATGCTTCCAATCCCAACAATAATATTGGTATGAGAGTCTCCCATCAGCATTTTCTTGTCCTCAACATCAGTGTATATTTTGAACATAGCATGGTCATAGCAAACATGGCGTGTAGCGCCATTATCTATCTACCATTCTTCTGATCCACCTATAAGGTTGATCTCTGTAATCATAGCAGTTAGTAGCCGCTCTTCAGTCAGGTGCACCCGAGGAGCAGGACGAGGCATATTCTGACACTTTCTTGCCATATGACCTTTTTTATTATAGTTGTAACAAATAAACTGATCAAAATTATTCTTTAAGGGTGGATGTTGTTGTGGTGTAGTATGGTACCTTTGAAGGTTCTCATTCTTAAAGCGGTTCTTATTAGGCTTACAGTTCTGATTCTTAAAGGTTTTAGGATTCGGTTTCAGAACCACAGCCTTCTTAGTGCTGCTAGAAACAACAAGCACTTCTTCTTTCATATCCTGTTTTTAAGATTCCTTCTCAATTTGGAGGCTAATAATCAAACTTTCAAGTGAAAATTCTTTAGTTTTATGTCTAAGCTTATTTTTGAACTCTTTTCAACCAGAGGGCAATTTAGCAATAAATACTGCGACTTGAAACTGTTCATCAATAGTCATACCTTTGAAGACGATCTCATAAGCTATTTTCTGAAGCTCATGCTACTGCGTCTCTATTGACCTGTCATTGGACATCTGATATTTGAGGTAGCGGCCAACTTTGTATTTCTTTACTCCAGCCGCATTCGTGTCATACTTCTTCTGTAGTGCCTCCTAGATCTCCTTAGCTGATTTGTCCTTTGTGCTGCAGTAGTCATATAGGTCATCGTAGAGGCCATTTAGATGGAGTTTTTGCACAGGTAGTCATGCTCGATCCAGGATTGATGCTCCTTGCCCTATGCTTTGGTGGGTGGATTAGACAGTGGTAATTTGTCAATGATCAGAACATAGACCACCGTTTTAATTATCAGGAAAAATTGCATCTTCTGCCTCCATTTTTTGAAGCGCAGCCCCTCAAATCTTAAGGGTTTATTGGTATTTGGTAGTATTGTTCCAGTAAAATCGTCGATGGCGACCATTTGTAGCAGGTTATGCTGTTTGAGGCAAAGCAAAGCACTAGGTGCTAAGAATGTCTTTAGAGTCCAAGCGGAGCCTAGACGAAAATAAACACTCGCTACATAATTTAATGTAGATTATTTTTTCATTAAGTAATAATAAAAATAGTAACTACATATAACGAGAAACTCAATTGGTGTTGATCAGATCATCACTGTTTATTGTTGTAATATGGGCGGTCTATATAAACACAATTAAAGTTTATCGTCAATAAATTGTAAAAAAGAAAAAAAATCCTTTTATACTTTACAATAGGAATAAAGATTATAAATAATAAAGTTTATACATAATGAAATTTATGCTATAGCTATAACTAAATATTTGTGTACTTAATAATCATGACTTCAAAACCATAATAATTGTAAATACTATTTTTTAAAATTTTAGTAGAGTACTCCAGATTATATTTCAAAAATATTTAAAATTTGGAATTTAAAAATTAACGGAATAAGAAAGTGAAAGGAAGAACCATTAAAATCATATTTCGAAGAAGTGAAAAGTTATTCAGCAATTATTACCATATATTTATTTTTTTTGAACCAGAAAATTAATCAAGTAAGCTTTGGAAAACTTGAAATTTTCACGTTTATTTTGAGTTATAAAAAGAATATTTATTTAAAAATCTTAAATATATTTTGATACGAAATATATAAAGTGTAAATAAAATTTAAAATTATATTAGAAAATGAAGAACTTTAATAAATAAACAAAATAATTAAGTCATTTTGGTGTAATTATATTTAATTTAGTCAAAGTAAAAAAATGTTTTATCAAAACATCTATTTTTTTAGCGCTCCAAGAAAAATTTAGCGCTCAGACGGCGCCTCAGATAAGGGCCTCAATAAAGTATCAAAGGAAAAAGCGAAGCGCCAGAATTGCCAAATAGCGCTTAAATGATGCTTCGACGGCGCCCTTGACAGCATAGGCATCAGGTAGAATCGTCTTAAATTGTTGGATCTGATTGTTGGAAAAGGCTGAGTCGCATACTTCGTCGTTTTCTTTAAAATGGTTCATGTCTTATCCCTAAGATGCAAGGCTGGCTATCAACTGCTCCGTCCCTAAAATATAACAGCCTCTAAAATTTGATAGAATTGCTGTTTGCACGACAACAATCGTTCTGAATTTAGCACTTTCTAATTTTAATTACTTGGAAGAATTTTTCAGAGAGAGAAATGACAGAGGGAGAAGAAGAAAAAAAAGAATTGTCTGTTGATGGCAGAGGGAGAAGAAGAAGAAAGAAAATTGTCTATTGTCTTATATTTTGCCTTCTGCTTATCTATCATTTAAATAAGCAGAATGGAGATTGTATGCGTTAATGAAATGAGGGATTATTAACGGATCTAAAATTATTTTCATTCATTACGTATTTATTACCATTAAGTTTTACAATGGCTCAATAATAATAGCTCATAAATATATTACGGTTATACAACGTCATTCATTACGAATTTTATTACCATTAATTTTTTTTAAATTAATTCACTTAAAATTTCAATAGTACGTAACAACAATAAGCATGTATAGTGCTATATTTATTTTGTAAATGATAAAGAACAACATTTTATTAAACTCATAATCTCAAATAACAATAGTGAGTATTATTGTGAATAAGGAATAATAAATATTCATACTTAATGACAACAGTTGACATTTTAAGTGTATAAACATTATATACACATGTATTCATTTCTTATAATCATCTCGTAATGAGTTTTACTTCAATTTTTAATGGATTTGGTGCATTGACAGCAGGGTCAATAGGGAAATTTTCAAAAAATTCCTTTCATTACATTTCACAAGACTATTTATTTTTTGAATTACCCAGAGAACCAAGCTTCGTTTGCAAACTCTAGAGAAGTATGTGCTTGCTAAACAAATACCCCGGGTACTTATTATAGAGCTGCCGGTTTTGTGTTTATATAAATAATAATTTTATACTAAATCATATTTAGTATTAATAAGTAAAAGTTTTTGGGATATATTTTAATTTTAAACAAAATTATATATTGATTTTTATGTTTGTTTGTTATGATTTAATAATAATATTTTATTATCAAAATTATTATTTTAATTTTATATTATGATGTTATAATATGTTCTTATTCATAATACAAACACTGTAACTAATATATATATATATATGTGTGTGTGTGTGTGTGTGTGTGTGTGCGCGCGCGTGTGCGTGTGCGTGTGTGTATAATGTTATCTAACCTATGGGTAACATGGTAAATATATTAACCATTATGATTTGTGGTTAATAATAGTTTTAATGTCATAAACCAACAATGATGCCATAAACGTACATACACACATAAATAATTAAATTTATATCCACACTAATATAAACTAAGTTTTTGGGCCATTAATATATATATATATATATATGTTGTTTAAAATAACTTTATGTACATATATAATTTTATTTCAACATATACATATATATTGAAATTTATTATTAATTAATGATTGGTATATATTACTTTTATAATTTAAAATTTTAAGTTTAAAATAGTTCGATAATTTTTTTAAACTTTAAAGCCGAGTGCAAAAATAATTTTATTTATTTATTAAAATCGTATGGATTTTATTTGATCGAATATTTCAAAGTTTTAAATTTTAAAATCAATTGACCGTTTTAAATATAAAAAAATGTCTTTTATTTTTGCAAAAACCCAAGAGATCAACTAGAGTTCCATGTGCATGTATATGTGTGTGTATGTACAAACCTGAAAGTTTTTATTTATTTATTTGAAACCGAAACAATTTACTTATTTATATTTTTAAAACAAAATACAATTAATTGATAATTTAAAATTTAAAATATTTGTTTCTATACACACATATAGATCCAAAATATTTTTATTTTTTATTTTTAAAGTCGAGAATAATTTGTTTGTATATTTTAGTGTTTTAATCCTCGAAGTAATTATATATATATAATTTCAATTTTTTTAAAAATTATCTACGGCCAAATCATACATATGTGTATATAAGGGAGCATGTATTTAAATATGTGTGTGTGTGTATGATTTAATAAAATAGAATGTTTCCTATTTGTTGTGCTTCTACCGATCGTCGAACACCTTCGTCATTAGTTGTTTACTTCCTATAATTTCTTGTTTCATCTCCTTGTTTGTGGAATGCAACTCCATCTCCTTGGCTTCACCAGATTAGCAATAGATTATAAGGTTAGAGTTAGTTCGGTGTGAAGAGAGAATAAGGATAAAACTGAATGAGAATAATTTATTCCATCTCCTTGTCTCATGGCCACCCCTTTTAAATTTGGACTTCCAAATTTCGGGCCAAGATGATTTAACAATTAAATCATTTAATTAATTAATTAATTAAAGCATGTTTGTTAATTAAATCAATGTACAACTTTGATATGTTGTTTTAAACAATTTTCAGTCTTCAAAATAATAATTAAGTGCCACTAAAATTTACTAAAACATTGGTATTTAATTTTATTATTAATATATAACATTTATAAATTAATTTTATGTTGGTTAAACTTGAAAATTAACTAATAACACGGTTGTGTTGACTCTTAGATGTGAACTCAGTCTAAAGTTAATATCTAAAAATTTCAAATATTAAAACTTGTTCGGACTTTGCTGAAGTACTATATCGGGCACAAGTTCAATATCTGATAGATCATTTAGGCAAAATCTAATTTCTAACCTTTATTAAGCTGCACCTAGTAATGACATTTTGTGCACATATTCTTTTGGTCAACATTGTATCATAAAGATATCTAGAGTTTGATTTATGGTCAAAAACTCTACTAACATTCGTAGTTAATTGCATAGACTACTTTAAAGTCCTTGGTTCGATCCGATACCAAATACCCATTAACCAATCTTCTTTGGCTGGAGATTTTGACTTTAAGTTGACTACCGATTCCACTCTTATTATAAAAAAAAGTTGACTACCAATTACGGTGATAATAACCTTCTATAATAAAGGAGATAAACCCTCTTAAGTAGTGTTTCACTCCAAGTAGTTCAATATATATACCAAACTATGGTCGTAACATGATCGTTATGCCATGTGAAAGATCACCGTACGTCGTTACCATGAGATCTTCTATTTTGACTTTGTTGTATTAACGTATAGAAGACTCTTGTCGATTTGTTCTATAATTATTCTAGACAACCACAAGTCAGTGAGTCCTTGGCAGCCTCAATGGTTATGAGTAATTCATTGTCCATCGTATGAAGAGTATTACGGATGGTAGTCTCTATGGATGTATTATTTCTTTTCTCGATACATCTTGACTAGGAACAATTAAAAGGTAAGATATCAATTCAATACTCATGGTTTCAAACACATTCATAACTACAAACAATAAAATACTTATCGTAAGGATTTTTACTTACATATGTTTAATGTAGTTATTTCACTGTTTATATCTCTATATAACAACACATATAAAAGAAAATTAAACCAAAAGTATATTATATTTCGAACAAGATTATTTACAAAGTTATTTTATTTAACTATTTACATGATTGTCTCTAGGGCACACCATTAACTCTTTCAGTTTTATCCTTTAAAATCGTATTATTATTATTTTATGCACATCATATAAGATTCTCTAATTTAATTATAACATTTATATTCTCATATTAAACCTTATATTTATGCATATATTATTAATTAACACTTTATTTATGTTACAACCTAGTTACAACATTTTATGGACAATAACATTTATAGTTCATATTTTAATTTAAAATAGTTTAATTTTTATTTATTTATATTTCAAATTCAAAAAAATTCAAATTTATTCAGTTATAACCTTTATAAATCTATGTTTATATTTATTTATGACTTTATGAACTTAAAGTAAATTTAAATCTATTCACATCCTTTATAAAATTTTAATTTTAATTTAAACCTGTTTGAAATTTAATTTTTATCTATTATTCGAGTACGCTTATTTGAGTCAACCATTGGAACGACACATTTGGGCTTTACACTAACGACATACCTTAGAAATTAGACCACTTCAATGAACCCAAGAAAAGACCAGGAATATGGATGTTTTCTATTTGTAAGAACGTTCCTTAATTAGAGTAAACTTCTCCTGAATTAAACATCTTTTCCTAAACATCCATCTCATTAGACTTTTCAATTATTTCCTTACATAATGATCAATTGTTCATAATATCACAAACTAGACTTTGATACCATTGTTTCACCAGGTGCATCGGGTGGCAAGGTGGAAGGGACAAACTTCAAAAAAGTTCTTTTTATTCATTATATGCACTAGATCCTTTAATGTGTAACATAGTTTAGAATGTTTAATTTGATATAATATGATATTATTGAATTATATATAATGGACGCTATATGTCCAATATTATATTTTAATAATGACTAAGGAATACACACATATAAATCACGAAATAATATATAAATAACTTATTGGCCTATTTATGATAATTAAATACATATACATATACACATATCTATCAATAATTGACTAATTTAAATTTTTATGATTTTTAATATAACAACGGAAAAAAATTCAAAAAAAATACTGTTATGCACTATAAAATAAAAAATCAAATAAAACTATGTCCACGCACCCATCTCTTATTAATAACTTTCAGAATTAAACTTTTTTCTTTTCAACTTACCGTTTAGTGTATATATCACTATTTCTAAAATTTATAATAATTAATATAAGCATGATAAAATTATAAGTTTATATGAATACTTTCTCGAAACATGAATTGGTCCAGCAATTGTCTCAAACCGACTAAACAACGACAGCAAAAAAAGCAATGCCATGCCACAACTACTCCTTGACAGCTGTTAGTGCATGCAACTTACCCTCCCTATTTTCAACGCAACTCACTTGTCATTATCTTTAATAATAAGAAAATAAAATTTGGAAAATTAACCGCAGCTTCCAAATCTCTTCCTATTCTCCTACTTTTGATGTTTCAAGTTGCAGCCTGCACCGAGCACTGACCCAATTTAATCGATGGCTTCCAGTTAGACCGATAGATTCTTCACTAGATCTATTCCATGGCTTCCAGTTGGAGTAGATAAGTTTCCTTCTTGCCTTTACTGTCATAATTTGCTAGATTGTTGGGATGAATTCCCTGCTTTACTACTTATAAACTTACAGTCTTTAATAGTAGCTCTAGTCTTGTTTCCTTTGGTAATCCTTTATGCTGAAACACCCTTAGATTACTTTCCACCCATATGTGCCAAACCTTGGTTGCAAAAACGAAGTCGTAAAAACCTCTGTTTGTTCCTTTGGATATTGGCTAAAGTTTATGCAATTGATTACTGCAACGATGGAATTGTATTGTATGCTTGTAAGCTGAAATCTGTGTTTGATTTGGTTCCAAATGAAACTAGAATACTCACAGGTGAAGAAGAGGCGTTCTTTATCTTCTTCCTCCAAGTTGCATAATTTGCAAACTTTTGATTGAATGGCATGCCATTTTTCTTACTCTTTCCATGGTTTTAACTTTTAAGTTTATTTGACATGCCGAATTAGTGGAAGCATTTAAATCCTCCTTAATTAGCCAAAAGTTTTTGTTAGAACGATATTTGCTTTGCATCCACATAGCCCAATGGCAATCTTGCTATAAATATTTCCATAAAATTGCATTTTGTATATCATTTATTTTTTTTAACCCATTCCTTCCTCCTCCTTAGTTCTGCAAACCATGTCCCAATGATCTAGTGCATTTTTCCTTGCATAAAAAGGTAACACACATGCTTTCTGTATGATTGATTACATTTTTAGGCATTTGAAAAATCTACATCCAAAACAGGATAGTTGATTGTATAACAATTTTAATAAGCTCTAATCTACCACTTGTTAGCAATCTGGAGCTGCATCCATTAAGCCTATTTTTAATTTTTTTTCCTCAAAGTTTATTGTATGCACGCACTTAGAGGCAAGACAACATATTCCTAGACAACATTTATTGCACAATGCTCAAAGTTTATTTGTACATGCCGAATTAATGCATAATGACATTTTAGGGGTGCATTTGTTGTTCCATATATGATGACCCCGTGGTTGAGCATTGTGCTTGTTCTTATGCTATTCCAAGCTGATTTTAAGCTAAAACTGCGATTACTGGCTGGTGCCCACCACTAGAAATCTTAGCTGCATTATTGTGTATTTTGATTTATTTGATTTGGTTGCATATGTTCCTTGGGAGGCATGATGTGTTGAGGCTCCATTGTCCTTCATCAATAAGAGCAGATACATCATGCTTTGCACCGTTGTAACTGTGTATGCCTTGCCATCCCAAGATATCGATCAATAATTTGCTCAACCCATGGTTCGAACCACAGTTTTGTATCTTTGCCATTTGCTATTTTTTCTTCTTCAAATAATCCATTACCAGCAGCTTTTGTTTCAAGCAATAGATTCCAAAGTATAAGAAGCATTTAAATCCTCCTTAATTAGCCAAAAGTTTTTGTTAGAACGATATTTGCTTTGCATCCACATAGCCCAATGGTAATCTTGCTATAAATATTTCCATAAAATTGCATTTTGTATATCATTCATTTTTGTAAACCCATTCCTTCCTCTTCCTTAGTTCTGCAAACCATGTCCCAATGATCTAGTGCATTTTTCCTTGCCATAAAAAGGTAACACACATGCTTTCTGTATGATTGATTACATTTTTAGGCATTTGAAAAATCTACATCCAAAACAGGATAGCACTTAGAGGCAAGACAACATATTCGTAGACAACATTTATTGTAACAGAAGGAATCCCTTGTTGTTACGTATTACAAATCTCATATATATACTCATCTCTTTTACAATCTCTTGCGATGTGGGACTAACCATAATTCAATATACGCACCCACTCTAATACAATGCGAGCCACACCTAACAAATGGTATGCCTAAATATGCGATAGGCAGATTGGCTACACTTACACCTAGCATATTAGCAATTTCAGATTTCATAGTAACCCCTTTGCTGAAAAATATCTTTAATTTTGTTCATTCATGCACAATCTAGTATATAACTTAAATTTTGTCATGATTTCTTTTATACGGCTGGCATTCTCCATATGTATCTTGGCAAAAACTAGCAGGCCATCAATGTAACATAGAAGAGTATATCAGGCTTGCTTTTGTAAATTGCACTCAGATTGCCTTTGATAGACTCAATTTCAAACATGATTGACAAAAATTCCATTGCTATACAAAACAAATAAGGAGAAAGGGGGTTGCCCCGTCTCAACCATGGGGTTGCTTTTGATAAATCCATTTGGGGACTCACTTACCATCGCTGAAAAGGTGGGAGAAGAAATACATTTAGAAATTAAAAGAATTATGTTTCTGGAAATCCCATTGAATTCATCATATAACCTATGAAATTTCTATTTATTTTTTCATAGGCTTTTTGTAAATCGACCTTGAGGCACAAATTATTTGACCCTTTTCTATTGAAAATTCGAACCATTTCATAGGCATGTAAGGAATTTCACTTATAAATCGGCCTGGAATATAAGCATTTTGATTCATAGATATTAGCTCATTCATGTAGACCTTAATTCTGTTGCAAACGATGTTGCTATGATTTTGTATATAACGTTGAAACAAGAAATTGGTCAGTAGTCCAATATAGACTTTGCGTTTTCCTTTGGTACTAATGTTATAAAAGTGCGGTTGATTTCATTAATAAAAGTACCATTAACAAAAACTCCCTGTATAGTTGTAGCATGATCCTCTTTTTTAAGATCCCAGTGATGTTTGTAAAATTGGAACCAAATCCACCAGGCCCTGGGCTGTTATCTTCATTTATTTGGAATGTTACCTGTCTGTCTGATTTCTTCCACTGAAATAGGTTCACCAATCTTCAAAGTTGCATTACCTGTCAATTTTTTTTGCAAGTAATGTCAGGAGATTAGATTATGGTTGCATATGATTTAAAAATAATATATCTGAGAAGTAATTAATTGCATTTTAAACCAATTCAAGCTCATTTGTTATGAGGTTTCCATTGCTGACCATCAATTGATTTATGTTGTTCCTATTTTTGCTTGTTGACATGTATGAATAGAAGAATTGAGTGCATTGATCTCCTTCTTGAAGCCAATCAATCTTTGACTTTGCCTGTTCTCCATTGTGCGACCGTGCATGACTCTTTCAAGTGTAAAGAGACTATCTTTATATTCTTGTATGATCCTTTCATCTGCTGGATTTTCAAGAAGTTTTTGATATAAAATGTTGTTTTTCTCTCTTAAAGCTTCATGCATTTCCTTAAGCCTTGTTCTTCCTGTTTTCCACTCCTTGAAAGCTTCTTTAACTTTTTTTAATTTGTGCAAGAATATGTATAGAGAATTGCCCCTGATATTGGTTTGCCATGCATATTTAACTATGTCTTCATAACCTCTTATTTCTGTCCATGCATTATTAAATCCGAAGGGTGCATTTTTCCTACCTTTGTTTTCTAACATAAAAGATATTACCATTGGAGAATGGTCACTTGTTGAATGATTGAGAATTTGTTTTAAAGCATTAGGGAATTCGACTTTGAAATTCACTATTTAAAAAAGTTTTATCAATTTTGCTATGAGTTGCATAGTTTTTTACCTCTCTCGAAGTGAATTTGTTGCCTACCTAACATGCTTCTTGTAAACCAGACATGATTACAGTTTCATAGAAATCAGCATCTGCATTTATGTTACTGTTGCTAGGGCCAATTCTGTCACTATTAATAATACACAGTTGAAATCCCCTGTGATGATCCAAGGAATATGTATGTCTTTTGCTGCTTCTCTAATGTATTCCCACATTTGCATTCTTTGAGCTTATGTATAAAAGTCCATATATAATAGTTACAACCATGTTTAGTCCTCCTTTGTTTTGCATTAAACAAGAAATAATTTGCTCGCTTTTAAACAGCATAGTACTACTCCATATGTCTAGATTCCATATTACTAGAATTCTACTTTTGTTGTCCTCTAGATTATTATATGCATATGCCTAGCTAGGCTTAACATTCTTTACAAAATATGCACCAAGTTATTATCTAGTTTATGGTCTAATATACTTATGAAAGTTGATTTTATTCTGTTAAGGTGCTCTTATTACATCATATTTCCTAGTAGGGGAGTTTATTCCCCTTACATTCCACACTAAGAATGCCATTTTAATTAATGATCGGTTTATCTCCCTTAGTTTCCTAGTTACTGGGGGGAACTCACCTTGCTATGTTTACTTCTCCTTGCCTTGGACTTATTTTGTGATACCATCTCATTCCATGCTAGATTATCAATTACAGGATTGTCTAGAATAGCTTTGAACTCAAAAGTTTCATGATCTGCCCTAGCTCTTCTAGCTTGCTTTTGTGAGTTTGAGGTTTTCATGGTGACATTATCTGAATTTCCTTCTGTGCTATCTTACTCTCCAGTATTGTACTGATTACTTATGTTTCCTGTTCTCCCAGAGATGTTGGCTATAGTTTGGCATGGTTTGCTACTGTTTTTCTTTTGTTTAAGCCTATCCTTATGCTAATTTTGAAGCTTCCTTACAAATTGCATGCTGCCTTCGTTATTTCATCATCGAGAGACATTTAGTGTCATTTGCGTTGATTGTCTGCTGCATTTCATTTTGTTCCTTGTTTACCATTGTAATTTCTTTCGATTCTATTGTTATAACTCCCTGCATAAACTAGGACGGTTCTATATTTTGTGTGCATAGCATCTTGGACTGTACATTATGATATTGACTTTATTTGTGTGTGTTTGGTTGCACTGATGGACTCTCTATTTGTTGTTCTGTGCTGGATAAGTCCTTATCCACTTGCGTCATACCATCCTAATCATTTGTCTCTTTATTTTTAGGCATCCAAACTTTTGATATACTACAATATTGTTTTGGGTGACCAAAACATTCACAATCGCTATACTTCATTGGCTTCCATTTATGTATCACATCTTGCCCTATTGAATTTTCATTTCCATCAATTGTTGGGACTTGACTTGGAAGCTTGAAATCAGATTTAATCTCTATTAGCACCAGGGCCGGCCCAAGCAGCTTCATTGCCCTAGCCCATTTCTTCAAGTTTAAACAAAAATAAATCCACCACGGCATGATTTGAACTTAGGTTGCCCCATCACCCATACAAAGCTTTTACTACTACAACAAACAGTCACTTGAAGTTAGTAGCATAAACTATATTTTTATCCAAATAAAGTGAAGTTAGTAGCATAAACTATATTTTTATCCAAATAAAGCAGTAAGTCACCACCACCACTGATGGATGCCCATACCAGGTCGGTTGTCCTAGGCGGCTGTCTTGGCAGCCTTACCCTAGGATCGGGCCTGATTAGCACCCTTGCATATGAGATTCTTATCATCTCTTCAGTTACTTGATCCATTTTAATAGGCTTATCAATTAGTGATGCAACACTCTTAATTTCTTCATCTGCCCAGTGGTCGATATCTAAGCTCGGAAAGTGAACCCTAATCGAAATGGGTTGCAAAAATTCCCTTATTGTCTTTAACTTAGAGTCGCCTTGCCCATCATAACCAGTCTCCTATCGTAGGAATGACTCCCATTTTCAAGTACTTTGTCGCAATCCTTCGATTTGTCAAATTTAATTATGTAAAATCCATTATCCCATGAGAATATATGAAATTCAGCTTTAGGCATCCAAACTCTATTGATATACACCTTAAAATAATGATAATATGGTTTAGGTCCCCTTACGTATAACACAATAGAGACACTCTATTTCATTCTTGCTTCACTTATAATTTGGTTAGAAATTCTAGAGCATTTCATATTCTTGAATTCATATGGACTATAGAATTGTACAGGGAAATACATCGAAACCTCGTGTGACGTCCCACCTCTATACCCACGTTAGCCAATGACACTACGGGATAATGCCATCAACTAGCGCGGAGAATAAGGCTGTTGAGGAGCAACCATCCGTGTAATTGCTTTGTGCGAGCCTCGATATGTCAGATAATATAACATGCTTTTCCTCTCAAGAGGAAGTCCGACACATCGACACAAACTCAAAGCTACTACATGGTGGCTATAATATCTTCGGAAACAAATATAGAAATAAATATAACACAAATCGGTCATAGAAGCTCATATCTCAAAGGCGGAAACAGATATGAATATTACACATAAAAGTGTACATCAGAGTAGTGGTCAAACAAGATCCACAATATCACAAAAGAATAGATACAGGTGCTACACAAAAAAGGTGCTACACAAAAGAATATATAAATTAAGGAGTCTCTATCTCTAATGTATAACAACAAAACTACAAATCTAATGTAGTTAGCCAAAAGTCAGATAATACTCCCAGATGAGAGGTCAAGCTGAAGCACCTATAGCATCTCGGTCTGATCCGAGTATTATTTAATAAGAAAATAATAAACAGATCAGTCTAACTATAAATATCAGGTTGAGATATGACAAAAGACGTATGATAACTTTAATGCCATACTATAACTAGTATGCATATAAAACACCAAAATCATATAATACCTCAAGAAATCTCAAAACACTTTATTCACCAAACACAAAAATATTGACTATAATATCAATGCCAATCACAAAAGTTAACGACACACAAATTCACCAATGCACAAATATTGATAGAGCTTATCATTGTAAATCACGAAAATTGGTGAAACACAAGTTCTAGAAATCATCAACAAGAAATCCAGAAATCACAATAAAAAGAAGGGGGGAGGCCTATCACAAAACGAGAGCATGAAAACTCTCAACACGTGTATCACAAAACGGAACGCTATTCCATGGTTGCTAACCATTAATTTTGAGCTGAAGCTTCACTAAAACGGTCCGAAGACCTTTGAGCCGAAACTCCATTAAAACGGTCCGAAGACCATGGGTCGCTACCTCACAAATTTGAGCCGAAGCTCCACAAGACGAGGTACAGTCCCCACGCGGACAAAGAAACATCGCACATCGCTAGTCTAATTCACAAAAATGATCATCATCGATCATCAAGAAGTGTCAATTACATTAAGCTAGTAAATATATGAGTTTAGCTTCATGTCCCATAACCACTAGCTTAACTTAAATATTTACGAACAGATTGTAGATTTTCACTCGAAAATTGTCACAAGAGATTTTCAATCGAACAAGTCCATAAATTAACCGGCGAAGTAAACGCAAGCGTTTCATACCACTTGTTTTGTTAAGCCGTTTAATTAGATTTTCTCATACGAATGAGGTAAAAGTTTGTATATACTAATAGATTAGAAAACGGTTTTATAAACGAACTTTGTATTAAAAATAGAGTTGAAATCATTTTAGTAAAAGAGTTTCAATATTTACTACTAGTATAAAAACCTTTATATTTTTAAAGTGACAAATCACAAAAACGATTGTAGAAACAATCAATGATAAAAATTCACATACGAAGACGTGAATCAAATCCAAAGAAATCGATACCAAATCCATCAAAATAGATGTTCTCAAAAATCCCGAAAAAGAAGTCATCAACGTCAATAATAGATGATAACAACAAATGGGAATCAACACGAATCGATAAAATTTGGAAATACAAGCAAAACAGGCAAAAATAGACATAATGGGCAAAATAGGAGCAGGTCGGTCGACTGACTCACTGAGTTGACCGAACTCAGACCCGGAAAAATCCGCGGGATGCTGGTCAGTCGACCGGACTCAGTATGCCAGTCGACTGGACCAGAGCCAGAGAAGTGTTCTGGTAGCATGTCCGTCGGCTGGACTAGAGTTCCGGTCGACCGGAACCTGTTTCCAGCACTTCCAAGCCTATCTAAGTGAAGAGCAAACTCTTCCAAATTGCAACCGGACGAGCAATGGCGCTAAGGGTTTATGCCAATCGGCAACCCAGCCCTATAGGCTCTTCGATACGCCACCAAAAACATGTTCACGAATCAAAACAAGGATTTTCAAAGTTTTGACTTCAAAACACAAAAAATTGAAATGTTCACCAAATCAA
The DNA here is from genome assembly GCA_030737815.1 of Allium fistulosum. NCBI lineage: Eukaryota > Viridiplantae > Streptophyta > Magnoliopsida > Asparagales > Amaryllidaceae > Allium > Allium fistulosum. The sequence goes on from CM060903.1 coordinate 210,791,315, forward strand.
TTCAAACCAAAAGCAATTGAACATGAATATGTGTTAGAAATTCATACCTAACATTAATGATAGAAATAGACATAGATGTGAGATAAAAATCTCACCTTGAACCCAAAAACAATGAATGAGAAGCTTGAAGACAAGGGAAGATCAACCACACTTCAATCTCACAACACAAGAAGCTTGAATCTAAGCTTAAAAGAGAAACACTTCCCAAATTAGGTTTAGGAATTTTCTGAAATCAAAGAGAGAATGAGTTGGAGAAGAAGGAGATGATGCTTACCAATGCTTCTCTTTGAATTTGGAGCTAGAACTTGATTTGTAAATGGAAACTAGGGCTTAGGATTTTTAATTCTCTCTCTCCTCCTCCATTATTCTCTTTGGAACTGAAAAGATAAGGAAGAGGGGATGAATGAAGAGATGTGGTTCAGTTTTGGGTATTAAGTTGGCTAATGGGCTGAACCCAAACCCAAAGTGAAAAAGGTCAAATTTTTAGCTAGCTCCAAACATATCAATGTTTATACTCAAAAAGGTTGCGAACGACATTTTGAACTCAATGGAAGGGGTCTCGAGTTCCAATTCGACTGTTTGCAAAAAGTAATTTTTCGGACTAAAATCCGACTAACGATACCATATTTAAATAAAACATTTAAATAGATAATTGTAAAATATGCGGGTTGTTACAGACTCCCATTCTTAAAGAAATTGCGTCCTCGCAATCATAAGAAATATTTGAACAAAAAGTAACAACCATAAAAGCTTATCAACACAAAAGAAGAAATTTGAAATAAGAAGTTCACCTCAAAGAGCTCAAGAGAGTAAGTCCGGATGTGTTCGCTCGATGAATTCTCTAGATTCCAAGAGCAATCCTTAGGATTTGAGAACCATTGAACTTTCACAAGCGGGACATCTTTATTTCGAAGGCGTTTAACCTCCGAAGCAATAACACGAATAGGATGTTGCTCATATGTTAAATTAGGCGAAACTTCAATTTCTTCAACAACACCGGGCTCAAGAATAGAATCAGAATCTCGAAGGCATTTTCGTAATTGAGAAACGTGAAACACGTCATGAATAGCAGAAAATTGAGCCGGTAATAAGAGGCGATAAGCCACAGAACCAATACGTTCGGTGATGGGAAATGGGCCAATATATCGAGGTGCTAATTTTCCCGATCGACTGAAACGCACAACACCCTTCATGGGTGAAACACGAATGAACACAAAATCTCCCACAGAAAATTCTAATTTCCTTCTTCGATTAACGGCATAAGATTTTTGTCTACTTTGAGCTTCTTTCATCCTATGTCGAATAAGGTCAATCTTTTCTGTGGCGTCACGGATAAAATCTGGACCTAAAACCAGTTTCTCACCGGCTTCAAGCCAACACGAAGGAGATCGGCATAACCTTCCGTATAGTGCCTCGAAAGGTGCCATACCAATACTAGATTGGAAGCTATTATTATAGGAAAATTCAACAAGAGAAATATGATCTTCCCAACTTCCACCAAAGTCAAGAACACAAGCTCGAAGAAGATTTTCAAGAGTTTGATTCACACGCTCGGTTTGTCCATCGGACTGCGGATGATAAGCGGTGCTAAAATTAAGCTTTGTTCCCAAAGCTTTTTGAAGACTTCCAAAATCCACTAGTAAATAATGGATCACGACCACTAACAGTAGAAGTAGGGACTCCATGCAATTTAACAATTTCTTTAATAAAGAGTTTGGCCAAAAGAGGAACGGTCCGATTAGACCGAATGGGAATAAAATGGGTGGATTTAGTAAGTCTATCAACAATCACCCATAAGCTATCATGACCCGAACGAGAACGAGGAAGGCCGTCAATAAAATCCATGGAAATATGATCCCACTTCCACAGTGGGACGTCTAAAGGTTGCAATAACCCACCGGGCCTTTGATTCTCGGCCTTAATGAGTTGGCAAGTCATGCAACGCTTAATGAAGTTAGCAATATCAAATTTCATTCCCTTCCAATAATAAAGTCGTTTCATATCCGCGTACATTTTACTACTACCGGGATGAATGGTAAATTTAGAACGATGAGAATCTTCTAATATGTCTTTGCGAAGACCACTAATATTTGGCACGACAAGTCTACCAAATTTTCAAATACCGCCACGAGAATCAATACTAAAGTCTTTCATACCCTCAATATCAATTTTATCCCTAAAATTTTGGCCAAGAAGAGCCAATTCGGGATCTAGCTTTTAAGCTTCAAGAATGCGGTCCAAAAGAGATGGATGAGCCTCAAGGCTACATAAAACAAGAGATGAACATAAATCGGATACACGATGTCGAATCTCACAAGTAGACAAAGTCTCGAGATCGTTCCATTCGGATATCATCATAGAAACAACCGCTTGTTGCTTTCGGCTAAGGGCGTTGGCAACACGATTTCCCTTTCCGGGAGTATAAAGAATATCAAGATCATATGATGCAAGGAACTCGAGCCAACGTTGTTGACGCAAATTAAGTTCCTTTTGGGAAAATAAATACTTTAAAGATTTATGATCGGTGTAAAGAATAAATTTTTCTCCCAAAAGATAATGATGCCAAATTCGAAGAGCGAAAACAATAGCCGCGAGCTCTAAATCATGAGTGGCATATCTAGTCTCGGCTGGCTTCAATTGCCTAGAAGCATAAGCAATAACACGTTCTCTTTGCATAAGAACGACACCCAAACCAACGCGACTAGTATCGGTATACACAACAAAATCTTGGTTTCCTTTGGGAATCACAAGAATAGGAGCATCGGAAAGGAGTTCCTTTAATTTCTGAAAAGAAGCTTCACATTTGTCGGACCATATGTATTTAACTCCTTTCTTTGTCAAACTAGTAAGAGGCACGCAAATTTTAGAAAAGTCTTTTATGAAACAACGGTAATAGCCCGCCAATCCGAGAAAGCTACGAATTTCCGTCACACTCTCCGGTCTCTTCCAATTTTGAATCGCTTCAATCTTCGAAGGATCCACGGAAATTCCGGATTCGGAAATAATGTGACCAAGAAACTTCACACGAGATTGCCAAAAGTGGCATTTAGAAAATTTTGCTTTTAATTGATTACTCCTAAGAGTTTCCAACACAATCCGAAGATGCTTTTCATGTTCTTCCTCGGTTTTTGAATACACAAGAATATCATCAATAAAGATGAGAACAAATCGATCGAGGAAATTTTTGAAAACTCGATTCATGAGGTCAACAAAATAAGCTGGAGCATTCGTCAAACCAAATGGCATAACAAGCCATTCATACGATCCATAACGAGTACGGAATGGTGTCAAAGGAATACTATCCTCTGCAATACGAAGCTGATGAAAACCAGTTGCTAAGTCCAATTGTGAAAAGACTCTAGCACCACTAAGTTGGTCAAATAGATCATCAATCCGAGTCAATGGATATTTATTCTTGATAGTGAGATCATTAAGCTTGCGGTAGTCAACGCAAACCCTAAGTGTACCATCGGATTTCTTCACAAAAATAGCCGAAGCTCCCCAAGGCGAGGAACTAGAGCGAATAAATTGCTTCGTCTCCAATTCGGATAATTGTTTGCGCATTTCCTCATTTTCCTTATTGGACATGCGATAAGGAGGACGAGTGATAGGTTGAGTTCCAGGGACAAGATTAATTCTGAACTCAATTGCTCGCTTAGGTGGCAATACTAGAACGGGCTCGAATATGTCGGAAAATTCACGAACAACGTGAATAAGAGAAATGACATCTTCCTCATCATCATTATCGTCATCACGAGGGTTTAGAGAATATAATGATGCTGCCAAAGTAGAATCCGAATCTTTAAGAACAATAGAAACCTGCTTAACAGATTGAGGATGTCGAAGATAAATAGTCCGCTCAGTACATAAGATATGAGCTTTATAACGGTTAAGCCAATCCATTCCCAAAATCATCCCAAAGCCTAAGTAACGCATGACATGCAAATCGGCTAGGAAAGAAAAATCACATAAAACAATCTCGACATCTTTACAAAGTAGACTGAGTGTTGCGGATCCACCAACCGGATTCGCAATTCTCAAAGAAGTCATCAAACACATAACATCCAAAGAAAAAGTATCAACAAGTTCCTTTGAAATAAAAGAATGGGACGCACCCGTATCAAAAAGAACTCGAATAGGATGATCACGAAACACAATAATACCATCAAGGATAGAATGAGAAATACCTTGACCACGAGAAGTGTTGCAAGGAGCTTTCGCCACATTAAGCTTTCCCTCCTTCTTGTCTTGAAGTTTGGGACACACAGATATATAATGGTCCGGGCTTTTGCAATAGCGACAAGCATGGGGCTTTGAACACTTATTTGTATAATGGTCCTTAGAACCACAGTTGTAGCAATGCCCACCACTAGAGGTAGAAGTCTTAGTTGCTGGAGATGCTTGTTTCCCTTTTTTATTGTTGGGATAAGGACCTTTAAACTTATTAGGCATTTTCTTGTTGGTGAAGTTCGGTTTAGCACTCCCAACCTCAACATCACTTGCTCTATCTGCCTCTTCAAGTCGAAGAGCGATGTCAATGAGTTTATCAAAAGAAACTTCTAATTTTAGAAGTAATGGCTTCTTGAGATTTTTGTTCAATCCATAGACAAATCTTTGGTTCTTCTTCAATGGGGTGTTGATGTACTCAACTCCATATTTAGAAAGTGACTCGAAAGAAGCGACGTAATCTGCCACGGAGGATTCACCTTGAACAAGGTCTATGAAACGACGGGCCAAAGTCACATTCTCAGCTTCTGGCACAAACTTTAACTCGAATCGTTCCCGGAATTGCTCCCAAGTAAGATCTGTTTCATTAATTTCACAAATCAGAAGCTCGTACCAGTCTAATGCTCTTTCTTGGAGCATACTAGAGGCCACCTGAACTCGGTGAAGATCAATAAGATTCATGCGAGAGAAGATGTGGTCGCATGTTCTTAGCCAAGCCTGGACTTCAATAATGGTTTCAGAACCTTTGAATGGCTTTCCACCCAAGTTGGTATAATCGTTGCACAAGCGTGCAAATCCAGACTTAGGGTGAGTAGGCTTCGGAATAGAACCGGCTGCTTGAGCATTCTTTACAAGATCAAGAAGCTGCTGGGCAGACATAAAAACTCCATCCTGGGGAGTAGCACTAGATTGACCGGCGCTGGGGCGGCCTGGTTTAACCATTTCCCTTCTTTAAGAAAGAAAGAAAGAAAAAGAAAAGGTTACTCTCAAAACAAATATCAAGTAAACTTGATTGATAAAACAAGGAATCATAAAAGAAAATAGGATAAAACGGGTCCAATTGACTCGAATAAAATCCTAAGGCACGACTCCTAAGAAGGACTTAGGACAATGATCCTTGTTAGATTATTCTATATAGTTCCGAAGTTTGGCTCTGATACCAAGCTGTAACGCCTCACTTCTATACCCACGCTAGCCAAGGACATTACGGGTTAATGCCGTCAACTAGCGCGGAGAATAAGGCTGTTGAGGAGCGACCATCCGTGTAATTGCTTTGTGCGAGCCTCGATATGTCAGATAATATAACATGCTTTTCGTCTCAAGAGGAAGTCCGACACATCGACACAAACTCAAAGCTACTACATGGTGGCTATAATATCTTCGGAAACAAATATAGAAATAAATATAACACAAATCAGTCATAGAAGTTCATATCTCAAAGGCGGAACAGATATGAATATTACACATAAAAGTGTACATCAGAGTAGTGGTCAAACAAGATCCACAATATCACAAAAGAATAGATACATGTGCTACACAAAAGAATATATACATTAAGGAGTCTCTATCTCTAATGTATAATAACAAAACTACAAATCTAATGTAGTTAGCCAAAAGTCAGATAATACTCCCAGATGAGAGGTTAAGCTGAAGCACCTTTAGCATCTCGGTCTGACCCGAGTATTATTTAATAAGAAAATAATAAACGGATCAGTCTAACTATAAATATCAGGTTAAAATAAGATAGAATATGAGATATGACAAAAGACGTATGATAACTTTAATGCCATACTATAACTAGTATGCATATAAAACACCAAAATCATACAATACCTCAAGAAATCTCAAAACACTTTATTCACCAAACACAAAAATATTGACTATAATATCAATGCCAATCAAAAAAGTTAACGACACACAAATTCACTAATGCACAAATATTGATAGAGCTTATCATTGTAAATCACGAAAATTGGTGAAACACAAGTTCTAGAAATCATCAACAACAATCCAGAAATCACAATAAAAAGAAGGGGTGGGGAGGCCTATCACAAAACGAGAGCATGAAAACTCTCAACACGTGTATCACAAAACGGAACGCTATTCCATGGTTGCTAACCATTAATTTTGAGCCGAAGCTCCACTAAAACGGTCCGAAGACCTTTGAGTCGAAACTCCACTAAAACGGTCCGAAGACCATGTGTCGCTACCCCACAAATTTGAGCCGAAGCTCCACAAGACGAGGTACAGTCCCCCACGCGGACAAAGAGACATCGCACATCGCTAGTCTAATTCACAAAAATGATCATCATCGATCATCAAGAAGTGTCAATTACACTAAGTTAGTAAATATATGAGTTTAGCTTCATGTCGCATAACCACAAGCTTAACTTAAATATTTACGAACAGATTGTAGATTTTCACTCGAAAATTGTCACAAGAGATTTTCAATCGAACAAGTCCATAAATTAACCGGCGAAGTAAACGCAAACGTTTCATACCACTTGTTTTGCTAAGCCGTTTAATTAGATTTTCTCATACGAATGCGGTAAAGGTTTGTATATACTAATATATTAGAAAACGGTTTTATAAACGAACTTTGTATTAAAAATAGAGTTGAAATCATTTTAGTAAAAGAGTTTGAATATTTACTACTAGTATAAAAACCTTTATATTTTTAAAGTGACAAATCACAAAAACGATTGTAGAAACAATCAATGATAAAAATTCACATACGAAGACGTGAATCAAATCCAAAGAAATCGATACCAAATCCATCAAAATAGATGTTCTCAAAAATCCCGAAAAAGAAGTCATCAACGTCAATAATAGATGATAACAACAAATGGAAATCAACACGAATCGATAAAATTTGGAAATATAAGCAAAACAGGCAAAAATAGACATAATAGGCAAAATAGGAGCAGGTCGGTCGACTGACTCACTGAGTTGACCGAACTCAGACCCGAAATAATCCGCGGGATGCTGGTCAGTCGACCGGAATCAGTATGCCAGTCGACTGGACCAGAGCCAGAGAAGTGTTCTGGTAGCATGTCCGTCGGCTGGACTAGAGTTTCGGTCGACCGGAACCTGTTTCCAGCACTTCCAAGCCTATCTAAGTGAAGAGCAAACTCTTCCAAATTGCAACCGGACGAGCAATGGCGCTAAGGGTTTATGCCAATCGGCAACCCAGCCCTATAGGCTCTTCGATACGCCACCAAAAACATGTTCACGAATCAAAACAAGGATTTTCAAAGTTTTGACTTCAAAACACAAAAAATTGAAATGTTCACCAAATCAATTCAAACCAAAAGCAATTGAACATGAATATGTGTTAGGAATTCATACCTAACATTAATGATAGAAATAGACATAGATGTGAGATAAAAATCTCACCTTGAACCCAAAAACAATGAATGAGAAGTTTGAAGACAAGGGAAGATCAACCACACTTCAATCTCAACACAAGAAGCTTGAATCTAAGCTTAAAAGAGAAACACTTTCCAAATTAGGTTTAGGAATTTCCTGAAATCAAAGAGAGAATGAGTTGGAGAAGAAGGAGATGAAACTTACCAATGCTTCTCTTTGAATTTGGAGCTAGAACTTGATTTGCAAATGGAAACTAGGGCTTAGGATTTTTAATTCTCTTTCTCTTCCCCCATTATTCTCTTTAGAACTGAAAAGATAAGGAAGAGGGGATGAATGAAGAGAGGTGGTTCAGTTTTGGGTATTAAGTTGGCTAATGGGCTGAACCCAAACCCAAACCCAAAGTGAAAAAGGTCAAATTTTTAGCTAGCTCCAAACATATCAATGTTTATACTCAAAAAGGTTGCAAACGACATTTTGAACTCAATGGAAGGGGTCCCGAGTCCCAATTCGACTGTTTGCAAAAAGTAACTTTTCGGACTAAAATCCGACTAACGATACCATATTTAAATAGATAATTGTAAAATATGCGGGTTGTTACACCTCGTTTTTGATGATGATATCTTTCCATTCTTTTGGTTGGTTCTAGTTGACTTGATTCGCTTGTTTGGTATGACAACCGTCTTACACCTCTGGCACCTAATATACCTGTATAGTGCACTACGATGGTGCCCAATCGATGTAGGATGATAGGTGGGGTTAAAAAGAATAAAACAATCACGGATACTGTCGTATATCTCACGGTGCATCAAATAAAATATAATAATCATCATAAATATAAAACATGCAAGACAATAATAACTAAATGAAGCACATATTCAGAGTGCACAATGCACATGTTCAAATAGCTATACAAAACAATGATGAGTTTATACAATCAATAATAAATTCAAGTAATAAAATGTTTCTAAATAAAATAAACAAACATTATCAAGGCTCCACAGTGTCACATAGCAGAGTGATGAATAATAAGCCCAAATATAATTACGAAAAAGCATCGCCTCTTGCTAATTCGTCTATATAGCTCCACGTATCGCCTGCACCTGCTACATAGTTTACTCATTTAAGGGTATCCAAGATAATAAAAAGCAAAACATAAAACCTCGAGTCAGACAATAATGTTGTGTAAGCGATAAGCAAACCTCAAAATATTATGAATACCGGTATAGTAAGGAACAATGGTACAAAGAATCATACGTGATATGTCCCTGCAACTAAAGGGTTAGCACATAATAATATATGCTAATCTATTAACATCATAAGGTGTACGAACATCCTGGTACAATATTAGGTGTCTAGATATCCGCCTCAATAATACTACATTCTGTGACATTCATATGGTAACAAACAAACATGGCAATCGTTGCATCGATTAAACAATCTTCAGAGTCACTCTGTAATGATTCAGAATTTTGGTTATTTGATTTTGAATATTTAATTACTTTTAAATATTGAAATAATTGGTTTTTTAAGTTCTAAAAACTTGAATTCAAATATATGGATTATTTGAAATATTTGAATGAATTTTATATTTAAATAGTGATTTGAATATCGGGATTTCAAATTGAATATTAATTAAATGGGTTAGTAGTCTTATTTAACTCCTTTTTATTTAATAAATAATAACGATGAATTTATTTTGTAAATTTATTTGCAATAATAAATGGTTCGAATAAATAATAGGAAAATTTACTTTTATTTTTACGAATCGATTTTTATCGACGTATCTTCAATGTAATTTATTTGACTTTTCCCTGATTTTTAATTCGGAAAATATTTAAATCATCGTTTGATGATTTTTCGACAAATGATGGTATTTTTGTGATTTTACAAAATCAGTTAACCAGTGTATATTATCATTGTTTTGAGCTCACATCGTTGTGCGATCGTATTTTTGTTTTGTCATTTGGGGTTCGTACAAAAATGGAATTTTGCATACCGAGATGTCGGAAACTGAAATTATAAACTAACTTTAACAATTAGAAAAATTAGTACACCTACTTTTCTCGTATACTTTACTATTCTATGCGTCTTGTACTAAAACAAGAAAAAACCAGCAATCCACTCATTCGAAAATTCCAAAACAAATAAAATACTTAACAAAAAAATGAAAGGTTAAATCTTTGAACTTGGTTAGTCTAGATCTATGAATCTATGGGTCGTTTGTGTTCGTGGTGGTGATTTTGGTGGATCGACAGTGTAGTCGTGTGAAAAGGCGGAGCTAGGGTTTATTTTTTGGGAATTGTGGCCAGTGATTTGCGAATCGGAGTTGAGATTTGGGTTCGAGAAGTAATATAGCACCTATGCACCTATGGCGAGGTTTTGGCGAAGTTCGGGCCTAAGATGGAAAACGCGACTTGATGGGGTTGCGTGGGAAGGTTGTCAGGTGGGGATGAGGTCGTGTTTGTGTAGAAAAGGGCGAAGGAGTCGAGGTGGTGGGGGATTGGGTGCTTTGGCCAAGAGCAAGTCGTAGGTGAAGCCAGTTCGAAGAATGGTGGTGTGTAGCTCGAGTTCCAGCTTGCGTGTACGGGTGAGGAGACCGTGTCTTTTTGCAGGGAGAAGGAATTAGAGATTTGAGGAAGATGGATTAAGGGTAATTATCTTAATAATGTAATTAAGTTAATTAATTGTTTTAAATTATTTGATAACTTATAAAATTCAATATCTTGCTCATACGAGGTACAATCGAGACGAGATTTTTTGCGTCGTGCTCGTTATGATGATAGTTTAGCGATGAAATTAGTTTGGTTGAATTTGGAGCAAGTGGAATTTTGGGCTAAAATCGGACGTCTCCGATTTTAGCTCAAAACTGGAACGTTTCAGCGTCAACTGGAATCTCGGTGAGTTAAACTTACATTTTTGGATAATCAGTATGATATATAGTAGATAAAATTTACAGTTTGTTTTTGGATGAAATATGGCTTGATTTGTTCAAATATTCGCTTTTGAAAAACAATTGTCATTTAAATTGAAATACAGTGAATTTATAAAGAAATCCGGATTTCGCGATATTGTCATTTATAATTTCTTGTTATATTTGTGTTGACTTTATTTCAGTTGTATACCATGATACAGATTGTTAAATGTCAAAACTTGATAGTTTTGGCCATATTGGATGTGACACTTGCATATGTTGGAAATTAAACCTTTTAGAGAAAAAGTAATAATAACATCGGTTAAGTGCTATAGTAACTATTGGTCTCGATATAGTATTTTGGAAATACTATTAAGTGTTGTTTGATTTGGAAACGTTTTTGTTTTGAAAAAAATGATATTTAAATCCGACTTTTGGAATTTTTGGGATATTTCGAATAAAAAAAATGAGTTTTGAACTTTTTTATTTTATTTCAACTTCATTATTTATTCTTTCTAATATATATATATATATATATATATATATAAGTAAATGTTTTAATGATTATTTTGGAAGTATTGGTCCTTATAGAAAATTATTAAAATAATAAATGTTTATTTGAAAGGAATTAAAGGGTTTTATCTTTTATTCTAAAATATTTTGTTTTTAAAAAGGAAGATCGAAATATTTTGGAAATAGAAATTTGTGATTCAGTTTTATATAAAATGTTATAATAAAAAGAACAGATTTGTAAATGTTATTTTATAAAAGGGAGAAGTATTATCATTTGATAAATTGGAGAAATAAATCACATTTATGGATTTATAGAAACGTGTGGAATGGTCGTTTTAGAGAAGGTAGTTAGTTTTATTTTGGAGACTGAAAAGTTGAAAAGTTTATGATAAATCTGGAATGTAGAAACCGTGTTTTATAAATGGATTTTTATAAATGAATTTAGAGTTTTATAATTATATTTGGGGATCTATAAAAAGGAGTTTATAATTATACTTTGAGATTTATAAGAGGGGTTTATAAATGGTATTTTATAGCTGGGACTTCTAAATGATAATTTTTAAAGGAGATTTATGAATAAAGTTTGTAAAAGAACTTTTAAATGGAGTTGTAAATATGAAAGTGTTTTACAAAAAGGAAAGTGTTTGGGTTTTTTATTATCAATGTTTTAATTAACATTTATTTTAACCTAAATTATGTGTGATTTTGAAAATGAAATCTTTCTTAACATTTGTGAATATACTTACACCGATGAGGTAAGTATACAGGTATATTTTCTAAGTATTGGAAATGTAGTGTTTTATAAATATACTTATATTGTTCATATTATTATATGGAGAAGCTTTCTAAGTTTTTGAAGGTGGAATGCTTTATGAGTATACTTATACAGTTGAGATAAGTATATCGATATTTTTTCTAAGTATTTAAAAGAGCAGTGAAGGACTTATGTATATATCTTTGTAAAAGTATTTTTGATACAACTATTTACAAAATGGTTTTAATTAACGAAGTGATTAACTAAAGAGGCTTGGTGGTTGCTTTGTGCTTAACCGTACTTGGTTAAATCTCAGGTTGAATTATTTGTTTATTTGATAGTTAAATAGCCGACTATCAAAATGTTGGTCCATTTTTAAAACTATCATTGTCGGTTCAAAGAGAGCAGGATCGGATAAGCGCAAGTTATTCGAAAACCACTTCAAACCCGCATAACCATTTCAAATTGGAATATCTTGAAGATGATTGAAGACGGAGTTCTTTGAAGTGCAAGGGCTACTTGCTACAAATCCTGAGGGTGATTCTAAAATGGATGTAGTAGAAGTACTACCTTTGGTTTGTTCATATCCTGAACAACTTGTATGGATGAATGTTGACACTACATTTCTGCATGTAGGGCAGTGCTAGCATTCCAAGTGGGATTGCTATTTAAAAGGTAAAACATAGCCTAAAGCCTCATCAACCATGAATGACTAAAATCAAGGGATATGCAGTAGAGCTATGTGGGTCGCACCCATTAGGGTATTGTCATCACCTTTCTAGATATATACATTTATGGATTTGGTTGTACATGAGAGCTATCGAAAATGTTGCAAAAGCAACCGGGGTGATGAAATATTCTGTACTATCCAATAAGGGGTAAACCAGTCCTGTGTTGGCAGGGGGTCCATGTGAGGCCCTTGGTACATTTTCTAGAGGTGTACTGTGGTATGTGGTACCCTGGTGCCTTATCATTGATGAAATTCATTCTCCAATAAACGCCGTACGTACTTAGTTGTGTCCAACTATGCTGGAACGTAAAATGCAAGCATTCTAGCTATATTCATAATTTATGTTAAACCCTAGATATTATTATAATATTACTGGATTTTTCTATAAAAATATTTTGGTTATCGTAAGGTAAAACCCATATGTGTTTATGTGCGACGTGGTCTTACGAGATATCTTCATCTTGAAAGATTTTATAACATTAAAATTCAATTGAGGTGTGTTTCTCATGCTGGTTATGCTGGTTTACCATACTGATTCGGGTGTTATTCCTTTATAATGCTTGGGTCAGACCGAGCATATTATGCAGATTTAGTTTGGATGCTGGGAGCTTCTGGAGACGAGCTGGAGGCCTTCGAGACGTACTAACATATATTTTATTTTCCCTATTTATCAGCAATTGTGAGAACATGTTATTATAACTGTCCAAGCTGATGATATATTAGTGTACTCTGATTGATGTATGTATATTACAATTTCTTTTCTCCTATGTAAAGATCTGTTTCATATTATATTTTACTCGTCACGATGTGAGATTTTGTTCTGTCTTTTCTTTTTCCCAACAATCTATCTTTTCGACACTTGGTAGCTCAACATGTGAATATCATAGGTGTATTAGTGTCGACTTTTGGTGATCGAAAAGGTGGAACGTTACAAACGTTGGCCAAACGGAGCGACCAGAATTCTTAAAACACTAAACTGACAACTAAACACAAAATTCTTTCTCTTTAAAAAGAAATACCTCATATATAATACTCAAAATATTCTTTGCTTTTCCCAAAAACAAAATCCATTTTCTCTTAGAAACATATCTTCAATTTTTGAAAAAAAATTTGAAAACGCAATTTATTACTTATTTTCAAAGTCAAGGAACACAAATAGAGCTCATCGAGACATTCCTAGAATACTCGATCTTCAAGATTGATGGAATGGACTGGAGTGTCTGTAGTGATATCAGAGCTTAGGTTGAGTGAACACCTAAGCTTTGGTGGGGTAGACTTATTTGAGATAGGGTAAGTGAGACCCTAGGATGAGTTTGAGTGTGTGTGTCTATATATATATGAGCGTGTATTTGTTAGTGTTATAAGAATGTTTTATATTGTATTGATTTATCAGTTGAGTGGTTTATGAATTATAGTCGATATAGAAGAAACAACTGTATCGATAGAGATTTCTAAATATTTGAACCAAGTAAATCGACATAATATGGCTTTGAAAATTAGGTAAATGAAATAATTTTACCTAGGATTATATTCTATATATAAAAGAATAATTTTCCAAATATCATAAACAGAGGCATCTTTGTGTGTTTATTTGTTTGGTAATGATGATACTGTTAGTTTGCGGAAGTAAGGATCTTAAGGCTAATTTAACACTAGAGGAGGGGATGAATAGTGTTTAATAACTTTTATGAATCTTTTTGAATTCATTTAAGATTACAGTTTGATCAATGCAAATTGACAATCACAGATGCAAACATATATAGATATAAATGTAGTAAAAGTAAAAAAGTAAAGAGTTAGAGAGATCACACCAGGATTTTTATACTGGTTCAGAGTTATCCTACTTCCAATCCATTACAATTTCTTGTCCATATTTCTTTTCAAATATCAAAGTTTATACAATCTCGATTTCAAGGCTACGAGACACACCCTCCAGATTTTCCGAGCTCTGGGTACACTCACTGGATTTGAACGGGACATCAACACACCCACTTGGATTCAAATGGGACACCAAGCATTCCCATTTGATTTAAACGAGACACAAGAACACCCACTTGGATTTTAGGGACACCAAACACACCCAAGGGTATTTGAATATGATTTGATAGAGTTTACAAAATCAATCTCTCGATATTGAGTACAAATAATTCTATAACCTCTTGAATAACACTTTGATCTTGATTTAAGTGAGAGAGATGAGAGAGATCAGAGAGTATACAATAGAAAATCAAGACGAATAAAAATTGAGAAAGTAGTTAACCAAAATTCGTTGAAAGAACCCCTATTTGTAGAGAAACAACAGTCATGCCCATTCACGAAGAGATACGACGAAAAGACACTTCCATTCAAAATTTGAATTTTGAAAATATCGGACTATATGAGTACTATATATGTCGACATATCCTTTGTAATTTTGAAAAGCATTTAATAATAATTGTTTTGAAAATATTAAGTTTTGTAAATATTTTGATACTTTGTAAAATCATTTAAGCATAGTTTACACATTTTAATTATAATAAAACTTAAGAAAACTCTATAAAATTATTTTAAAATATTTTAATCTAAATATAAATAATATATCCAAAAATATTATGTATAAAGTATAAATGAATATATATTAAAATCAAAGTGTTAATGAATGTCAAAAATACACTTTTGAATTCCATACCATCTAGAAAAAATATAAAACCAAAAACTATGTCTAAATATAATAAATTAAAAGTATATTAAAATATAAAATGCTTAAAAACTTAACTACTCAAAATATATTAAACTTGTTAATAAAAATAAGTTTAAAAATCATTTGAAAACTATTTTGTAAAGATGTTTGAAATATCATTTTGAAAACAGGGATTCTTTAAAAATCATTTTTGAAAACCAAGATATTTGAAAATCATTTAAAATCAGAGAATAGATTTAAAAAACCTTTTTGGAAATAAAGAGATCAAAGACGTGCTACTAGGGATTTAACAAAATAAATATATGACTCTATAACTTATCTTGATATCTTGAATCTTCAAACTCACGAGTCTTCAATCTCTGGCTCTTGAATCTCTATATCAGCCTCTTGAATCTGCTCTTGATACTGTACAGTCTTTTTAATCAACACCTGTCTAATATTCTGCACTATATACTATATATATCTTGGTAAAAACATTAGTATCTATATCTTATCTAATATTATATGGTTGTTGTCATCAAAACCAATGCCTAAGGTACCAACAGATACTTAAGGAACTCTATTCGCTCCTTTCACTCAGGTGTCTCCTATGGCTGGACTGGAGTCAGTTTGATTCCTGTTCGCCTACGAATAACAAACCACCGTATCATCAGTTTTTGTTTGTTTGTTATGCTCAGATAGTTTATGAGCATTTATTGTTTTGGTTAAATTAAATACGAACACCTTGTGAATTCAGTTTCACAAAATGACTATAAGACGTTCGATGAATTAGTTGAGTTAAAAATTGAAATTTAATTTGAATTAGGTTGTTTATTATAATCGAAATAATGATATTCATTTGTGGAACGATTTTGATATAAGAAAGTGTAAGAGTATAAAAGCATTGTTTATAAATATAGGTTTATAAATAAAAGGGATTTAAAAACTGAGAATTTGAGAACATAAATCCCGGTGATTTTCAAAAATTGTTATTCAAGGTTTTGGAGTAAATAGTGATAGTATTCTTTTGGAAATATTTACTGATTGAAATATTTTAAAGGATTTTAAAACAAGATAAAAAACACTGAACTCACTTCTGTCACTGGAAAATAATTCGGATGATGACTGCAACATCATTGGTGTTCATTTTCAAGTTTCTAAGCGAGAAATTGCTATCATAATAAATGGGTTATTGAGTTGTTTTAGTAAAACAAACTTTGTTTTAAATTCCCAGAAGTATGATTTGAGAAAAGAAAAAAAAGAGATGTATATTATTATTGTTATTTCAAAAATGATTTGAAATAAAAACCCGGGTGTTTAGTTCTGAAATTTTCAGTTAAGTAATATTATAGACTCATGGATCCTATCCATTAGGATAGTTTGGTTTGTGCATCTCGTTTTGAGATGTTGTTTGGAAATTTTCATTTGTTGGACTTTCGACGATTTTGGCGGTCGAAAACTTCTGAATTAATTGGGAACTGAAACTAAGTATTTTGTGAGAATATAAGAAAATAAGTTTATGTAACTTATAAATGTGAGAAATTAGCAAGTTAATTTTTTTTAAATTTTTTTGGACATTCCGGTTAAGTAAAAGAAATATGAAATTTTGTATTTATACTCTTTTGGATATAAGAGAGTATTATATTTATATGGACTTAAATATGAAAGGTTAGTACGTAAAAGTTGTATGAAATGGATAGTAAGTAATTTTAGTATTAAGGGAAATATTATTGGTTTAATAAATTGTGATGTTGAATGAATGTGAATTAAAAAGAAATTTGGTATAGTTAAGGAACAAACTGAAAATAAGTACGTAAGTTGTACGTAAATCATTTTATGCGCATAGATATTTTTGATCCAGATTTGAGTATACGAATGAAAGAACGCACACGACATAGTCTTGTAAGCATCAACTACACTCCCAATAAGTTTTGCCTCTGTTCACCAACCACCAACATGGTCGATGACGACCATATATGGTCGTCATCGACTATGCGCGGCCACCCAAAACTTGGCCAAGATGAAGTCCAAGTCAAGTAATCTTGCCTCAATGAAAACCCGAAGCATTCTTCACTCAAACTTAAAGCAACTGCTTGAAAAACATGGAGTACACATAGTTGGTGCCGACCATGTATCTCACCTAAAATATTTGGCTAAGTCCAAATTTCCATCCCCGCCTTACTCCTTACCACAACCCGAAGCTTTTGCGTTGAAAACCCGAAGTCCTCCCCTTCTCGACCCGAAGCACTCCAAATGCTGAGATGATTTTGCTAAAAAGAATTTGCCTAAGTATAAGATCCACCATCGACCTTATTTGCTAAGCCATGACCTAAAGTTTCAAGCTCCAAAAGTTGAAGTGAACCATGCCATGACTTGAAGTTCTCCATCATCGACATGATTTTCACCACCATGGGCCATATTTCAACGACCGTAAATTGCGTTACCAAATCAATTCCAAGTTGCTTGCGACATGTTTTGGGGTCTCTTTGGACTTCAAATAACATTATACTCCAACGGCGTCATGTTTTGAACACTTTGATGCTGTGTTGCACCAAATAACATACCATATTCTTAACTACACAAAACAACTAGCAAACACATCAAAACAATTATTACAACTACTAAACATCATCACATAACATCCAAGCAATGCATATAATTCATCCAAACACAATTTATGAGCATAAATCATCCTAGATGACAATTATGGTTGGTAAATGATGTAAAACTAGTTAAAACCTAAATCTAGCTTTTTAAATATGGTTTTAAGGTGTTATTGAACAGGTTTTAAAATGTTTTAACTTTGAAAACCATTATTTAACCATATCAATGCACATAGAATAGTAAGAGAAGCAATATCACTCACCTAGTACTAAGTTTACCGAAATCCCAATGCAAATCCAAGGTTGAACAGTAGCGACATGGATTTTAGGATGGTTCAATAGTAATCTCTAGATTCTCCTTGCTAATCATCCCTTAATGATGTGTTTAAGCTAACTAAAGTACGGAAAAATGGAGTCTTTTGGGGTAAAACGAATTAATGGAGGTTTAGATTAGTTTTGAAAAGTTGGAAAGTGATCATGAACTGTCCCATCATCCTTAGTTAAGCACAATTCTCAAAATGAGTAGTGGGCTTAATCTGGGCCAAATTAACCACCCACTAATATGACCAAAAATCATCTAAACTTCAAACGATCATATATCTTAAAAGGTAATTCCTATTATGACCACTCCGCGGAAAGAGAAACCATCATCACTTTCTAATGAAAGTGGTTTCGGGCCATAATTCGGCTTTTATCAAAAGTTATATGTCTTACAAGACTTTCAAGGTCAAAATTGTCGGATAAAATTTTTAAGGATATAAAATGTTAATATTAGACATTTACCAAAGTTAAAGAGTTAAATGACCTCAAATGAATTTAAAAATAATATTTTACGATCCTTCGATACGTAAAATACAAGTTGTTACACTCTTCCCATTTTAGGAATTTTGCCCTTGAAAGCACTAAATAAAATAAGGGGAAGTCAAGCATTGTAACCCCACATATCTAACAAGCATAAGAAATCATCTTAAACATCAGATACACAACCATGCAATCAACAATATAAATATACTTATCCTAGTATGAGAGATACTAAACTATCATATATGATATCAAAATTGAAAGTAAATGCGATAAACAGAAAGCCTTACCAAGCAAAGAGCTCTGGGTATATAGACCTCACGCTCTCCTCAGTTTTCTATGTGCAACCGTTTTCGCTTTCACTCCATTGAACCTTCATTAACTACACAGTCTTTCTTCTAAGCTGCTTTGTACACGTCCGACAATACGTATAGGTCTACGAGGTCTTGAAACTTTTGAATCAATTTCGATATCATCAAGTTGATCTAGTCTGATCATCATGATTAAGTCATGCACAAGCTTATGTAAATGTGAGATGTGGAACGCATAGTGCACGCCCTCCATCTTCTGACGTAAGTTGACTTCGTATGCTAGGTTCATAATCCTCTCTAGTACTAGAAAATGACCGACAAATCTCGAAACCAACATCCTCTTATTACCGAATCGAACTACGTTCTTTAGTAGTGAGATCTTCACAAACACCATATCGTCGACAAAGAACTCCAAATCTTCGTCTCTCATCAACATAGCTCTTATGTTTAACTTAAGCAGCTTTCATTTGTTATCGAATAATCTCGACCTTCTCCGAAGTTTCTCTGATTATATTTGGCCCTATTGTCAATTTTTCGTCCGCTTCTTATCGACACGAAGGAGAGTTACATGGTCGGCCATATAATGCCTAGAATGGTGCCATACCGATGCTAAACTGATAACTATTGTTGTATGCGAATTCTGTGAAATGCAAATGATCATCCCATGAGCCTCCAAAGTTGAGTATGCAAGCTCGTAAGAGATCCTCCAAAATATGATTCACTCTTCGGTCTGCCAATCCGTATGTGGGAGATAAGCCGTACTGAGATGCAACTCTATTCCTAATGCCTCTTGTAAGCATTTCTGAAACCCATTAGAGAATAAAGGGTCTCGATCGCTCAAAATGCTTTTTGCCACTCCATGGAATCACCCCTTCTATTTCACATACAACTCGACCAACTTGGATGTCATTCTGTTAGACATAATAGGTATGAATCGAGCACTCTTCGTCGATCTATCGACTATGAACCAAATGTAACATACCCTCCTCTAACGTCGATAATCCATTAATGAAATCCATTGAGTGGTTGCATGAACCCATTCGGCTTCTTCTGCTCTGCCTTTACCAACTGACAGTTCATGCACTTCAAGATGAATGCCGTGACATCCTTCTTTATCCCTCTCAAAAAAGGTCTGTTTCATATCACGGTATATCTTATTTCTACTAGGATGTATAGTCAGTTTCGAATGATGTTACCCTCGTAGTGCGTATCTCGTAATCCGTGGACATCAAGAACCAACAATCTTCCATCCTTATGGAGCCAACCATCTCGGTCAAGTTTGTACTGCCTCATCTCATTAGACTCTACTACTCATTCTATATTTGCAATGATCTTTTCTAGTCTAGCATCTCACTACTGACTAGTGCCCATCCTTTCAATCAAAGTAGGTTTGACCGTCAACTTCTCTGGCTCCAACTCACAATGAGGTCTGAAGTCATAACTATCAATAAAATTGAGTTGCATCCACTCTAGGAACATCGCCCCCAAACAGGCATGTCTTTTGCTCAAAGCATCAATGACTACATTTCCCTTATCAAGCGTATAAGAAATGCTAAATTTTATCAGGCCAAAAATTCGAAAAAAATTTGCCCACGAAAGTTTAGGTCTTTTGGGGATAAAAGGTATTTCAATAATTTGTGATCCGGGAAAAACTCGAACTTTTCCCGAGCAAGCAATGCCTCCAAATTTTGAAAGCAAATATTATGGCCACCAACTCCAAATCATGGGTTGAGTACTTCCTTTCATGCGGCTTCAGCTGTCAACTGTCATATGCGACAACATTACCTCTTTGCATCAGTACCGCACCCAATCTGATACTACAAGCATCCATGTATACCATCATCTTCTCATTCCCGCTCAGAATAGTCGACATTAGTGCTGATAGAGTTAGGGGTATGCCCCAAGGGAAATTACTTAATTTGTTACATATATCTAACTCGGTAGGCAATCTTGTTTGAAATCAAAGGTATTTTCTTCCTATTATATACTTGATATAACGTGGTTATATTAATTAATTAATTTAATTAAAAGTATATTTAATAAAAATTCAATAAATGATATGTTTTGTGATAGTAGTTACAAAGTGTTGTAACCGTGAGTAATTTATCATAATAATAATAAATATACCATTTTCAATGTTCCAAGTCAAGATGCATCGAGATTGGATATCAATGTATCTGTTGAGACTAAAGTACATAACGCTCTTCAAATGTTGGGCAGTGTATTAATCATGGCTGCTGGTGGCACCTATGGGTTACGTATTAATAATTATTAGATAACTATGAAATGACTCACTCGATAGTTTTCTGTTGGTTAATATAACTAAGTCAAAACAGAAATAATCGATGTAACTGATTTACACAATTCTCTCGACTTGAGAATACGGTAGATCTTCAATATGAAAGCTTTGCTTTGATTATAGTTAAATCATGGCATGGCATCTATCGAGTGACTATAGTTGGGTCGAGTGGAAGTATTTGAAGTGAAACACTATTCAAGAGAGGATTCGTCCCCTCAGTTATATGAAGTTAGTATCACATCCAACTCAAGTCAACTCAAAGTCAAAGTCTCTGGTCAGAGTATTTCGGTTAATAGTAATTATTATTATTGAACCAATGACACAAGACAAATATAGTTGAATATGGATGATACTGGAATTTTAATCATTACCAAATTCCATAAGTCCAAAGTGATATAGTTTTAACGAAGAGAATTGGTGTAAATAAATGTCATAATCGGGTAACGGTTAATAAAGTGAAATTGGATTTTACCGAAACTAAGTAAGCGATAAATTTGGTCAAAATATCACACTACCTGCTAAGTAACGTGTGAATATTAACATTTGAATAGTTTGATATTAACCGCTGACCGAATTTACACCCGCGAGTCACACAACTGAATGATGAACTCTCTTTAAACCAAACGATTTAATTAGTTTATAATTGTAATAAATTAATTAATGTTTATAAAATATTAATTATAAATTTTGAATTTTAATTTTAGGAATAAATATTTTTGTATTTATATTTACAATAGTTATAAATATATCAACCGATATGATATGAGATATCGATAAAGAATTAAATTGGATTTAATTAAATATATTTACTTAGGCTTAAATGGGCTATTAGCCCATGAAGTTGGAGCAAAATTTTGGCAACAAACATTAGATATATAGGGTGGCCAAAATAGGGTAAAAGGGTTTGTGATGGATGGTAGAGATTTAGTGAGAAAAAGTATGTGTGATCCACTTTTCTCTTTGATACAACCATTATGAAAGGAACCCTAACCCTAACTTTATAAAGACTTTTTGCTGCCTCCTATCTCCTTCATCTTGGCCAAATTACACCTTCCAAAAGCTCCACCCAAACTCAAATCAAATCAATTCAAATTAACAGCTATTTGATACCAAAAGGGTTTGCGGTTCAGGACTAGCAATCTATAGAATCGAGTTGGTTTCAAAAGAGGAGAGCACATCATTACAAGGTGGACTTAAGGGCATTAGTTTTAGGCAAGTGTTTAGTTATATATATGATACATAACTTCTATATAACCATATATTTTTCATACATATATGTATTGTGATTATTGTATTGTTAGTTAGGTGAGAATCCTATAGGTATTGATGTTGTCACATATTGATTGGTTATGTGTATATGTTTATAAAATAAAATAAAAAAACGATTTTTCCATTAAAGATATGATACACACACCCAAAATCATTATATTTTATTAATTAATTTGTTTATATGATTTGTATTAAACTATATAACCATATCACGTAAATAATTGAATTAATATTTTTTAAATTCTGTATTTACATTAATTATGATTTTTAATGACCAAAAATAATTTTTTGGTAATTATTTAATATTTTTTTATTTAATCATTATACAAATCAAGAAAGTAATACAAAATAGATTATGTTTCGAAAATTTAATTTAAATTTTAAATTACATTGTCATCAGAGAAGCTCTCGGTCAAAAAATCAGATTTTTTAAAATCTTTTTTAGTAAACCATTTTTAAATTTGGTCAAAAGTAGTTAATTAATAAAAAATAAAATTTTGACTTAAAAATTTTTGAATTTTTTTCATTAGCTATAAAATATCATTCCTATTTTTCTAAAATTTTAAAATTCAAATTATTTATTATTCAAATATTTTCTATCATTTATTTATTGTTATTTTACTAATTAATTCATAATATATATATTAATATAATAAAATTGTAATTAAATTTATAACTGCTGTGTATTCAATCTAGAATGCAAAAAATATATTTATAATATTTATATATTTATATAAACTATTCTAACTTATATTTACATTAATTATTATATTTTTATATATAAATACATATTATTATATATATGAAATTATGTTACTTTAGTGCATACATATATATTAATATATATGTATATATACATGTAAAAAAATTAAATTTTTTCCGCTGTTTCCGCAAAAAATATACCTTGGACCTTGAATATATCTGTTTTTGCAATTCTTGAAACCAAATTGAATCTGCCTCTTACTGTTTCCGCTGCTAAATACATAAATCCATCTTGGACCTTGAATCACAATCTTCTTGAAGCTAGTTACGGAAGAATAATGGTCTTACATAATCCTGAGCAAATATCTCTTGATCTTATCCTTGCTACCCCTCAGATTATGCACTTTCATGCAAATTATTTCAATTCCTCTTCTTCCTTCTATATTACCTTCATCTATGCTTATAACTCCCCTTCTTTTAGACAATCTCTTCTCAATCTTTTACCTGCGCTAAGGCAAGATACTCATCCTTGGGTTATGCTTGGTGATTTTAATTGTTGCTTTTCCTTGTTTGACAAACATGGGGGACACTCGCTCTTGCCTAGGGATATCCTTCCTTTAAACACTGCTGTTATTGATTCTTCCTTAATCCCTATTAACAAATATGGTGCACCGTTCTCTTGGAACAATCGTTCTAGGAGCGGAGCCCGTGTTTTCTCGAACATAGATCACTCCTTTTCTAATTACAAAGCCCTTACCACTTGACCCAATATCACCACTTTTCTGCCCCATCCTATACTCTCTGACCACTCTCCCCTCATTTTGACCACTAGGAAAAAGCCACTTGAAGCCAAAAGAGGATTTAAATTTTACAATGCTGGGGTCCTTGATCCTGAGTATAACGATATATTTAAAAATGCATGGTCTTGTAATTATTTTGGAAACCCTATGTTTATTTTCTGCAGGAAACTCAGAGCAGCTAAGGTAGCCTTAAGGGATTGGGCAAGAACAAAGTTTGGTAATGGCAATCTACAATCCACAAAACTCAAGGACTAGCTAAAGGTTGCTCAGGGTTTAATGATGGCTCACCCTGACAATATACACATGGCAGAGAACGAAGCTTCGCTTTTCAATGAACTCAACCTTGCTCTTGCAAATGAATGTGGGATGAAGAAGCAACAATTAAGATTCAAATGGGCAGCTGAAGGCGATAGGAATACTAAATTCTTTCATGCTTCTCTCAAGGTTAAGCACTCAATTAATAACATCTCTACCATAGTTGATGAAGCAGGTAATCTGAACTCAACCCCTGAAACTGTGGAACAAGCTTTTCGCTTGTATTATTCTGGCCTCTTTGGCAATGCTAACAATTTTGAACCGAAGCTAGACTTACTATCCACTATTTCTCTTCCGAGACTTAATCATGATGAAGCAAACATTTTGGTGGCAAAAGTGACTAATGAAGAAATTAAGAAAACCCTACATGCAATGAATAGAAGCTCGTCTGGTGGTCCTGATGGTTTCAACGTGGTATTTTTTACGTCAAGTTGGGATATTGTTGGTGTGCAGTTCTGCAGAGCTGTCCACAATTCTTTTGACAAATTCAAGATGCTAAAATCTGTCAATGCTACCAACTTGGTGCTAATACCTAAGACTAAACCTGCTTTGTATGTCTCCTCCTTCAGGCCCATCTCCTGCTGCATTGTCGTTTATAAATGCATTTCCAAGATTATTGCTACAAGGCTGGTAACTGTTCTGCAGAGAATTATATCCAACAATCAAGTTGCTTTCCTGCCAAATAGAAATATTCTTGATAACATAATGCTAGCCCATGAACTATTAAAAGGTTATAACTGTGTTAACGTTTCGCCGAGAGCAATGCTAAAGCTTGATCTGTTGAAGGCTTATGATTCAATACAGTGGAAGTCAATAGTTAGGGTTATGTCTCTTATGGGTTTTCCCAAAGTCTTTGTTGCTTGGATTTATGAGTGTATTTCAACTCCCTCCTTCTCGCTGATAATCAATGGCTCGAGTTCTAGCAATTTTGTTTCCAAGCAGGGTATAAGGCAGGGGGATCCTCTCTCTTTCTATATTTTCATTTTGGTTATGGAAGTCTTCACTTGTATGTTAAGACCTTTGTTTCTTAACAAACAAATTCATTACCATCCTAAATGAAAAGACCTTCAGATAACATCCCTCCTATTTGCTGATGATGTCATGATTTTTACAAAGCCCAATATGCAATCAATTGAAAGTATTAAAAGTGCTATGCATAATTTCTACTTGATGACTGGCTTAAAGCTTAACCTCCAAAAATCAAGCTGGGATTTCTAGAATTCAGGAGTTGAATCTGTCCTCCTTTGCTGGTATGCAGTCTATGTCATCTGATATGAATTATCTTGGGCTTCCGCTTTGTTCCTCTAGAATTACTTATGCTGATTGTTTTCCTCTGTATGAAAAAATTACTGCTGTCATGGATTGTTGGGCCAATAAATACCTTTCACAAGCTGGAAGACTGGTGCTTGTTCAATCTGTTAGCTTTTCTTTAATGGTTTATTGGGCAAGGACTTTCATTCTACCAATTAAACTTCTGAAACTGGTTAGAAGAGCAATGATGAGATTTCTTTGGTTTGGAACCATACACACAAGGAAAGTCCTCCCATGTTCTTACTCTAATATTGAGAAGCCCAGAAATAAAGGGGGTTTGGGTTTGCAGAGTATAGGAGTATGGAACAAGGCAGCTTATAGTCATCATTTCAATGCATTGTTACATAAGCAAGACACATTATGGGTGAGATGGACACTCAGATACAATATTGGAACAAAAAAGTTCTGGCTTATGGACATACCACAGTCTTGTAGCTGGATATGGAGGAGTACAGTAAAATTAAGAATCATTTTCAAGCCTTATGTGCAACTGAAGCTATCTGAGAATAGCTTGTGCAAGTTCTGGTACGACCCTTGGTTAAGCAAAGGTATAATTCTTGATCAAATTTTCTCTTCACAGCAGAAGTATTAGTTTGGCATTGGAATCAATGCTCTGGCTGTTGATCATATAGTAAACGGTAAACTTGTGTTGCCTTACTCAAGTAACCAGACTGTCAGATCCTTTTGGAGTAGCTATGTCAATTGCATTTATGAAACACATGAGCATGACATTGTCTTGTGGAATGACAAAGGTCACTCCATTAAAAGTGTTTTTGGGGCCTTGAATGGGTTGGACTCTTTGCCAAATTGTAAGTGGAGTACGGTAACATGGACAACAATCTCTTGTAGTAGTGACAATCTTATGTTTTGGAAGGTAACTTCTAATGCACTATTGATAAGAGACAAGCTGTTGAGATATGGAATGTCTGTTCTTCCCAATTGTGTGCTGTGTGATCAGCAGAATGAGAGTGTTTTGCATATCTTCTTTGACTGTCCTTTTGTTCTTTTCATCTGGAGCAAAATGTTGAGTAGTTTTCTAGGGGATTTTAATGTACCTAGCTCAAGCAACCAATGGGACCTGATTGAAAGTGCCACAAGGTGGAGCGATGAAAGAAAGCAATACTTCTTCTTTGCTTTGAAAAAGCTTATGATGGTTATTTGGATAGAAAGAAATAAGAGGTGCTTTGATGGAATCGGCAGAAGCAAGGAAATAGTTTGGACTGTGTTAAGGCATGATATTTTGTTGGGGATGAGGGTCAGTGCGCACAAGTTTACTAATCATCAGATAGAGCCTTAGATACCTTAGTCTTTTTGTAGGTTTTGCTTTTTTTCTTTTTTTCTTTTTTGTTGTGGGTGTGTTTGTGTGTGTTCTCTTGTTTTTAATAAATCTGGTAGGGGCCCAGTTTTAACCCCGCTTAACTTGCAAAAAAAAATTTATATTTTGCATATATATACATATACATGTTTATTTAATATTTAACACCATAATATTTTAATTATAAATATTTATAATATTCTCTCATAATATACGTATATACATACATACATATATATTTACACTTGGGTTTTTATATATTATAAGTATAAATATATACACATATTTGGACAACATACAATGCATATAGGATGAACTAACATGTCTGTTGCGATGTACATCCTAGTATATATATACGGGCATGTTATACCTTGCATGGAATATCTTGTTACACATGCACACACATACACATATGTATATATATCTATATATAAATTGGAAATAAATTAAATAAATTTCTATAAACAATTTATAAATTTGAATGAAATATATGATTTTATTTAAATTGAATCTAGAATTGTTCTAAATAAATTAGACTCCATAGGCCCAATAAAGGTCCTATATGATAATTTTTTTTGAAATTCATCAATAACTTCTGCTACGGGCTGGCCCAGTTTCAACAATGGTATTAGAGACCAATAACTTATGTGGTCTAAATTAGCCATGTTAGGGTTAATCATTAAGCTCATAGTCTAAAGGTTGTCTCTAATAGAAAATGACAAAATTTGAACTAGGCCCCGAGCTAATTTTCAAAATTGTTTGAAAATTAAAATTTAAGATTATATAATAAGATATAAATATACTATAACGGTTATAATATAATAAAAATTTCAAAATGTTTGAAAAAATATATATTAATTTTGAAATTTTAAAATTGATTAATTGGATTAATGAAATAAATTAACTATATAAGTTAATTAATAAAAATATATATGCATGTATTATATATTATGATATATGTTATGATATTTTAAAAGATTTAAAATAACCTAAGTATACATGTATGTATATGAATTGAATTTTGAAATTAATATAATTTAATTAAAATTGTTTAATTAAATAAATTAATTAAAAGGTAATTAATTATATAAATGAATTAAACGTTAATTAATTAAGTAAATTAATTAAAGTTTAATTAATTAAATGAATATACATATATGTAAGATATATGTGTAATACTATAAAGGTTATAGTACATTAAAATAATATAAAATTAATTAAAATGTTAACTAAATAAGATTTAATTAATATAATGTTATACATAAGACTATTACATAAGTAGTATGAAATATAAAAGTTATATAATAATAAAACTTATATAATATGAATGTATAAACTAAATGTGGAAAATTAAAGAAACCCTAAATAGACTTAAGAAATAAGTACATACGTAAATGCACATATACCGTGATTTCAGATGTGTCCTGAATCACGATGGTATTTCATAAAAAATACATTATTCCATAAGTCGATGTCTCTCGATATAATGTATTGAAGATTATGAATTAATATAGAGTTGTTCTCTATCATTTATATATATTAATAGATTACTTGCATACTCTTTAGTTGTTGAGTTTTCCTCAAGCTAGGGATGTTGTGTGTAGTACTATTAATATATTGAATAGACGAGGTAAGATAACTGCATATATTTTTTGAGTTTTCTTCAAGGTATTTGCATTATACTTAGGCCGTCGCAAAATGATAGGTCCGGGTGAATAATCTCAGTTTACACATTGAGCTTTCCTCAACGTAAAGGCGAGATTAGGATAAGGAACCACGGGTTAGGAGTTGTATGTGATATAACCGATAAGGAGTTATCCATCATATGCGGGCCTATGATTTGTTGAGCTTTTCTCAAGGTCAAAATTCTAAGGCATACGAGTCCTAACACTCATTAGCGAAGTCGACTGACTTCTATGTTTCGCTTAAGGTTTTTGTGAATCATGAAAGATTAGTGGGAGCTTTATTAAAAAAATAGAATGATAACATTTAACCTCTTCTAGTGTTATAAGAAGATATGCTATATAATGTTATAGTAATCTACATTGATGAATTTGTGCATTTAATATGATTGATAAAACATTTATCAATTAAGATATACAAATGAGTGAATTAAAGATTGACAAATAGAAATATAAAATATACTTACTAATAAATGCTTATTGCATGTTAATGTTTCAATACCCATGCAAGCACCTATTTTTACAACTACTTAATACGTTCGTAATCTGGTCACTTACGTGTTTATTTGGTCTAGACCGTGTATTGCATTCTATGAGTTCTGAACTCAAAAGCGATACAAGACTATGGATGTTTGATTCATATACTATCACATATAAATGTTATATGATGAATGGTCATAATTCGTAATATACGATACTTCGATGAAATTAGTTCATTAGAAATAAGCCAATAAACAATACTATGAGATCTATATTCAATTTGATTGGTTACAATATATATTATATTGTGTTAAATGTAACACTAAACCTAAACTACAAAATAGTTCTAAGAACTTGATCGCTGAAATGTCAGTTTGATCAGTTTATGCAAATTGCAACAATTTGATGTCCTTAAATGTTAACGATGATCGAGTGCGCTTTTGTAAAGAATTTGTTATGATGTTGTAGTTGGAGAATTATTTTGAATGATTCGACTATTGGGAAAGAAAAACGAATGTACAAGAGTAGATGTAATTTAAGATACAGTTGGGATGAAGAGAGTGCATAGTCACTTCTGCTTTATAAAGTAACATCAGAAAATAGAATTGTAATAATAATAATTAATACTAATATTGGAATAAGAACTATGATTTCTATTTCGAGATGTATTTTTATATAGAAAATTATTTTCTATGAGATTTATTTCTTTGAGTTCAAGATATTTGATCAAAGAACTCTCCGTTGTAAACTAGTTGTAGTATATGAAATAAATAACCTATATTAAGTGAATGATGGACCTTCGAATTTAGCACGCTGTTATAGTAATAGTGAAAATAGTGGGAGCATGCCATGTAGTACTTATTAATTGCATCAAGTTACGAAAAATATTTTCATAAAACATACTGATCATTATTTATGAAATAATGAATATTTTTCGGTGTTGACTGAAAAATAGACATAGTTATATTTCAATGTGAATATTATGAATATTCATAATGAAATACAACTACAACATGGTATTTGTTTTCATAATAAAGGTGATGCATCAAAAAATATAGAAGTATCAAAAATCATTTACAATTATTTTAGAATTATAGACTAAGCCATAGGTTTGAGAAATAATTTTATTATATGATTATGAATCATATGATATTGGTTAATTATATCTCAAACAATTAAGGGCTATGCACCCATTTAGTGAGAGCATTATAAGAGTTGATGAACTCTTTGAATTGATACATATAAATGTATTAACTCATAAGTCTATTAATACCAAAACGGTTCCACGTACTTCGTCATATTTACCGATGAGTTATCATCGACATAGACAGGTGTATTTGATACATACATAGTATGTCTGTTATCCACATAATTTTTAAAGAGAACACGATATTAAATTAATGGGGCTGCAATTGGGCTTCTAAATTAATGATGTTGCAAGCATATAACATGATGATAACAAACTCGCAAAAGCCGCTTCAAAGGATGATGTCGAACTTCAAATGGAAGCATGAGACGTCACATGCCACCAGCATAATAAACGGTGTCAAAGAGAAGGCAAAGAAAAGTACACAAAAGAAAAATAATTGATATCGAAGACCTACAACTAATAATGATGCCGCATTAATTCCATGCCACACTAATTCCATGCCGCACTACTTTCATGTCGTATAACATTTATGCGCACTTGACAAGCACCATTGTTCTAGTGGTTAAGTGATTCGACTTTGGTGCAAGATGTCACAAGTTCCAAACTTGCGTAGCGTGATTCGAACATATATTGACATGTGATTTGTGTTATGTTATCCCAGTGACATGTTGTATCTAAGTACCATTTCAAAAAAAACATCTATGCGCACGTAATCAATACCGCATAGATTCCATGCCGCACTTAATCAGTGCCGCATAGATTCTACGCCGTGCTTTATCAGTGCCGCATTCCATCAATAGAGATGAAGGAGGATACGCCAACACCACACAAAAATATATCACATGCTATCAAGTCAGTGAAGAATGTCGAATAGAAACATGCCGTAAGCTATTGAAAAAAGTGGTGCCATATGAGTATGTCGAAAGGTTATGATGAAGTTGTCATATCGAAAGTCGCTTACATAATAATAGGCATCATATGTTAATCAATGCCCCTATTTCGTGAATATCGTGTATTATCGATGTCACACAACATCAATGTCGTGGTAATATCAAAGCCGTGCAAAGAAAATGGATTAAAATCATTCACAAGAGCAAATTCAATAGAATTTAGTGTATTTTCCTTCATAAAGCTTCAAAGGCATTCACGTTGAAGGCATCACCATCACCAAGATAGCAATCAAAGTCCCCACATCGCTAATGGAAGAAGCAAACATACCTCCTTCCAATCACTATAAATAAAAATGTACCCCCTTGTGGAAAAATGCTCTGAACTTCTTTCTCACTCTTATCATTTTTTTTCTAATTAGAATCTTCTCCGAGTTATCTTCATTGAGAGCTCGAAGAATTGAAATTTTTCTTCACTGATTTAGAAATTTTTTCTTCACTGAAAAGTACACTAAAACTTCGGTTTGATGAGTTTCAAGTATAAAGCTAATTTCATAAATATTGAGATTTAGTATGTCATTAGCGTTTAGATATATGTCAAATTTTAAGTATATACAAAGTTTTTACATATGTAAATTTTGAATATATATATATATGATTTCATATGCATATGATTTTAAATATATATATTTCATCAAGATTGTTTGGTTTCATTGTATATTTATTTTTCAATACGTGCCAGCTTCAAGAATATATAGCAGGCTTCAAATATTAGACAGTTTAATATATATACAGCCTTGAATATGTATATGTGGGTTTCAAAAATTTCGAATGTACAAAGCTTTGGATAATACCCGATTTTGAATATAAGTAAGCTTTAATGTCAAATTTTAAATATTATGGCTCCATGCTTCATATCTTGGCTTTAACTATATCAGTATCATAATTAAGTATATGTAACTTTAGATACATGTATTTTATTAAAATTATGATTGAAACTAAATGCTTTTTGAAATGTGAAAAGTTTATATATCTGAGCTTTCGAAAAGTACATATGATTTCATATATATATATATATATTCCAAGTAAAGTACGGGTTTAACATGTGAGGAGATGTACATAACCAAGTTTTTTGAATACCGGTTCTCGGAAAATAACAGCCTCTAGATATATGAATAATTTCATAAAAAGGTTTTGAGTGGGTAAGACTTTAAGTGTATGTGGTTTCATATATAACAGTTTTACATATATCAAGCTTTGAATATAAAGTGGTTTCAAAAGCATAAAATTCAAGATTTTAAATGTAAAGTCTTCAGTAATATGAAGCACCTTATATATATAATTTTAGAAATATGAGTTGCATGAGATTTTTATCTTTCAGTATATATCTTCAAGTTTCGAATATATTAAGAATCGAGTATACACATTAAGTTCATTTTTTTTACATGATTTTAAGTGTATATATGATTTTAAGTGTATATATGTGCATGTATGGTTTCAGGAGTATATGTTTTCATAGTTTAAAATTTACATTATTTCAAATATATATACATATACATAGATTTAGGATTTTTGAAGTGCATGGCTTAGTGTCACAAAGCTTTATGTGTTTGACTTCAAGTACATACAGATTTCCAATGCATCTGTATCCAAATATAAGTGTCATTAAGATTTTAGTCTATATGATTTTATATATACATGCTACTTTCAAATGCATTAAGTTTTAAATATTCATGGATCCAAATATACAAAAGTTACAAATATACATAGTATTATATATGTGTGGTTTTGAGTGTGAATGTGACTTTGCAAATAAAGATTTTGAGTGTATGCATAGCGGGCTTTGAGAGTACATAACTTTAAGTTATAAAGTTTTATATGATTTCGAACACTTGCAAAAACTAAGGCCCCGTTTGGTTTCGTTTTGAGTTTTGTGTTTTGTGTTTTCAACATACACTACAAAATACAAGAAAATGTGGGAAATTTTTTTACAATTCTTAGCCATCGCGACGATGGACGGGAAACAGAGGAGATGAATTGTTTCCATCCTTTTGTTATGTCTCAAACACGAAAAATCAAATAAACTTGTTTTCTATTTTCTATGTTAGTTTCATTTTTCAAAATTGTGTCTTTTTCAACAATACATAATAAATGCGAATTTTTCTTTAGACGAAAACACAAAACTAAAAATAGCAAACCAAACGGGGCCTAAAAGTTTTGAATATATAGATGTGGGTTTCTAAAATATACTGTTTTGGGTATTTCAAATACATATCAGGTTTGTATCAGAAGGTTTCAAACATATACCATGTATCAAAATATAATATTTCGATGGGTATAAAGTTTCAGTATATAACAGGTCTTGAAGAAGTATAAGGTTTAGAAATAAAGAATTTTGAATGAATCAGATTTCGAAAAAATATATATAAAGCTGATTTCAAAAGGTTAATTTTGAAAATATTAGGTCCTTAGAAATATAAGCTTCCAAAGTATGAAGGGCTTCATATATATATATATATATATATATGATACCAGGGGCGGAGCCTACCTGTATATGGGTAGGCACGTGCCTACCCCAGTATTTTAAAAAAATAAAAATAAAATAAAAAATCAAAGCAAGATGCAGCAACAAAAGAAACGACCGCTTGCTACAAAATAGATGCAGCAACAAAACGAAGAAAGGGGAAAAAAAATAAAAGAACGAACGAAAAATAAATAAAAGAACGAACGAACAAACGAGACGCTCGCCTACTCCTTCAAGCTTCACCAAGCACGGACCATGGCAGATTTCTTCTTCTCCATTAGCTAAGAACGTCAACTACAGCCGAGATATATTTTGTGAAAGCAAAACCCTAGATTAGAAATTTTGCAAAATGGGTAACCTTATTTTGGTTTTTCTTTGATTTCTTGTGAGTTGTGATGTGCATATTTTAGGGATTAAGCTAGATAGTTTAATTTGATTAATTTAGACACATTTCTTGCTGAAAAGATTTGATTTCATAATTGATTTAGCGGTGAACCACTGCTAACACATTTGTTGATGAAAAAAAAACCATCAAAGTATTCTTCAACAACAAAATGAGAAATACTTGTGCAAATCAAAGATTGAAAAAAATTGAACATACTTTAGACTGTTTTGTAATTGTTAGATTATCTAATTATTGTTAATCCCCTTTTCAGATTTGCACAAATATTATAAACGAGCTCATGATACTATTTCGGACAATGTGAGATCTTCTTCCAACATTGTAGATAATGATATTCAAAATGAAGCTATTCCAAAAACAGTGATTCGAAATCGCGTTCATGTTGATTTGTTAAATCTTCCTTCTGATCCAAGCTTACGAAACTGAATTTCGGACTTTGACCCAAATGATCAAGATATAGTTCGAAGAGCTTATTTACAGCAAGGTCCATGTCAACCTTCTTTATTAGTATTTCCACAAACTATCATTGGAGAAAAAGCCCGTCGCTTTAATCCAAATTGGTTTAGTCAATTTGGGAGTTGGTTAGAATATAGTGTAAAAGAAGATTCAGTTTTTTGTTTGAAGTGTTATCTATTTCGTCCAGAGTCAGTGAACACAAATATGAGTGAGGTTTTTATAACGGGTGGGTACAAAAATTGGAAAAATTGTAGAAGATTCCAAGAACACGCTCAATCGGAAGCACATAACACAGGTTGTATGAAAGTTGAAAATTTAATGATTCAAGCCAGACACATTGAACCACTAATTGTAAGGCAAACAGAACAATGCCAAAATGACTATCGAGTTCGACTAAATGCTACTATAGATTGCATTCGATATCTTTTGCGTTAAGGACTAGCTTTTCGTGGTCACGATGAATCTGCAAACTCTATGAATAAGGGAAATTTTTTAGAACTTCTACAATGGCTTGCAAATCA
This sequence comes from Allium fistulosum, assembly GCA_030737815.1. Taxonomy (NCBI): domain Eukaryota; kingdom Viridiplantae; phylum Streptophyta; class Magnoliopsida; order Asparagales; family Amaryllidaceae; genus Allium; species Allium fistulosum. The sequence goes on from CM060903.1 coordinate 210,826,307, forward strand.
AAACTCATCTATTAACGCCGTTGTTTTGGAAAATGCTCCACAAAATTCCAAAATGACATCACCCGATATACAAAAGGATGTTGTAAACTCAATTGCTATCGAAGTTGTCAATGCTATCTTGAAACAACTTGATGGTGGCCCATTTGCAATTTTAATTGATGAAGCACGTGATAACTCAATTAAAGAGCAAATGTCTATAGTTATACGATTTGTCGATAAAAATGGTTGTGTCATTGAGCGATTTATGGGCATGATACATGTTCCCAATACAACTGCAATTTCACTTAGAACATCACTTGAAGCCTTTTTTTCCAAACAAAAATTGAGCTTTACAAAGTTGCATGGTCAGGGCTACGATGGGGCAAGTAATATTCAAGGAATGTTCAATGGCCTCAAAACACTTATATTGAGAGAGAACAATTCTGCATTTTATGTGCATTGTTTTGCACACCAACTTCAATTAGCACTTGTTCGTGTCGCGAAAGATATAAACCACATTGCTGAATTCTTTTACTTAGTTAACAATTTGGTGAATCTTGCTGGAGCGTCATGTAAGCGTCGAGATATCCTACGAGAAAAGAAGCAGAAAGGGTATTCAATCAACTACAGAGTGGAGAATTATGTAGTGGTCGAGGATTGAATCAAGAGAGAAGTTTGAAACGACCGGGAGACACGCGTTGGGGTTCACATTATGGAACCTTAATTAATTTAATTGTTATGTTCTCTTCTGTAATAGATGTTCTTACAGATTTGGTGGAAGATGTCTCTGGAGATAAAAAAGGAGAATCTTTAAATTTGATAAAAGTGATGCAAAATTTTGATTTCGTATTCACATTATATTTGATGAAAAATGTACTTGGAATCACCAATGATCTTTCAAAAGCACTTCAACGAAAAGATCAAGATATCGTCAATGCTATAACTTTGGTGAAATTATATAAGGAACGGCTACAAAAAATGAGAGACGATGGATGGGATAACCTATTTGTTGAAGTAAGTTCTTTTTGCACGAAGAAAAATATTCTTATTCCAAATATGGAGGATAATTATCTTCTTTTAGGTAGATCAAGGCGAGGGCCAAAGTTAACAAACTTGCATCATTATTGTTTCCTGGAGATTTGACCAGGCAACTAGTGCTCGGCATTAGGTAGCACTCAGCATCAACTAGTGCTCAGCATCAGGTAGTGCTCGGCATTAGGTAGCACTCAGCATCAACTAGTGCTCGGCATCAGGTAGTGCTCGGCATTAGGTAGCACTCGGCATCAACTAGTGCTCGGCATCAGGTAGTGCTCGGCATCGGGTAGCACTCGGCATCAGGTAGTACTCGACGCCCAGTAGAACTCGGCGACAGGAGTACTCGGCGTAGTACTCGACATCCAGTAGAACTCGGCGACAGGAGTACTCGGCGTAGTACTCGACATCCAGTAGAACTCGGCGACAGGAGTACTCGACGTAGTACTCGACATCCAGTAGAACTCGGCGACAGGAGTACTCGGCGTAGTACTCGACATCCAGTAGAACTCGGCGACAGGAGTACTCGGCGTAGTGCTCGACATCAAGTAGAACTCGGCGATAGTAGTACTCGGCATACAGAGGCACGTTCGGCCTCGACTGACAACCATTCTGCACTTCCCGCACACCAAACATACCGTTCGGCATAGAAAGGATCGTTCAGCATTATGGTGTTCGGCATATCTGGTTCGGCATGCAGCGACCACTATGCTTGGGCTAGAGTGTTCGGCTACCGAGCCCACCTGGGAAGTCCAGCCCATCTTTGTCTATAAATAGAGGGGCAGGGTCACAGTGAAGAGGGATCCTTTTTTGGAGAGAAAACACCGGGGGGACTCTGCCATTTTCAAGACTCATCTTCTCTACTTAACAACTTCACTCAAGCATTTGATTCACGAATTGTATTTGTAATCAACTATAAAGGAAATCAATAAAGTTGAACAAAGTGGACATATGCAATTACGCTGGACCACTATAAATTTGGTGTTCTTACTTTCTGCATTTAAATCAGCATTGTCTTCTCTGTTTAATTTACTTTCATCACTTATATCTCTACACAATCTTTCTGAACGAGGTTAGTGACCAATTTTGGTGCTAACACTTTGGTGCTTTCACTGAGAATTGAATTCTCAGACCTCAAGGATCTGCTTTGAAGCTACTGGATTGAATAAATCCCCCAAAGAAGATCCGACTCACTGATAGGACATCCGTTGATTCTACTCAGAGTTCATACCGATAACTCTACAATGGCAGGACCACGTACCAGGTCAGCTTCTCATAATGCGGATGCCCGCGAGACAGCTAGCGTGCAACAAGCAGGACCTAGCAATCAACCAGCAATTCCGGGTGAAGGAATTGCCGCCCATGACCAAAAGTCCAGTTTTCGCCAGAATAGAGTTCCACGACTTGATGAGAGAGCTCAGGGAAAGCAGGAGACAACTAGGAGAGCAGATGCAAGCTAACGCCAACCCGATGGCACAACTCACTCAACAGCAGCAACAGAATGCTGGGGGCAATCACGCCCCTTATTCCTCATCTGACAGCTCTACTTCCCCTGATGAACCTCCCAGGCGCAGACGCCGCAAGACTGAAGCTGCTGTTCAAACAGCTGGAGACCGTGACCAAGCAAGAGCTGGAAACTTCAGGACAGGAGTACAAATGGAGGCTGGAGGCCCAGACCATCAGAACGCTCCAGAAAAGGCGTATGCCGAACGCTCCAGAAAAGGCGTATGCCGAACGCTCCAGAAAAGGCGTATGCCGAACGCTCCAAAAAAGGCGTATGCCGAACGCTCCAGAAAAAGGCGTAGGCCGAACGCTCCAGAAAAGGCGTAGGCCGAACGCTTCAGAAAAGGCGTAGGCCGAACGCTCCAGAAAAGGCGTAGGCCGAACGCTCCAGAAAAGGCGTAGGCCGAACGCTCCAGAAAAGGCGTAGGCCGAACGCTCCAGAAAAGGCATAGGCCGAACGCTCCAGAAAAGTCATATGCCGAACGCTCCAGAAAAGGCATATGCCGAACGCTCCAGAAAAGGCATATGCCGAACGCTCTTCCAGGCCGAACGTACCTCTAGGCCGAACGCTCTTCCAGGCCGAACATACCTCTAGGCCGAACACTCTTCTAGGCCGACCATACCTCTACACCGAACGCCCTAATGCCGAACGGTATTGTATGCCGAACGACTCGGTTGTGCCGAACAGTGTGGATGCCGAACAGCTTTGGCCGAACCACTTCTGGACGATTCACTTTGGACAAACAGCCTTGGCCGAACAGCTTTGGCCGAACCACTCCAGGCCGATCCACTCTGCCGAACAGCCTTGTGCCGAATAGCTTTGGCTGAGCCACGTGCCAACGCCGAACGCCCCAATGCCGAACGGTACTTCTGTATGACCGAACGGTACTTCTGTGCCGAACGAAGTATCCAGACCGATCCATGCACTATATACCGATCTCTCTCTCAAAAAACAATCTGACTAGTCCATATACAAAAAATATATGGATCGGGTACGACCCTTATTTTCAAAAAAAAAATCTTTTTCGGGTACGACCCAAATTTCCAAAAAAGAGGCCCCCTGAACCCTAGCCGCAGCGCAGTGCCTCCGGATAATGAGTTCAAAACTCAACTTAGTAAAGGAACATTCTATCCACTTCCCTGACATCCCATGATCGACCAGGGCATAGAGGATCTAGCGGCAGCTTATGAACGACATCAAGGGAACGGACAAGCAACCGCTATTCAAACGGTACTCCCAAAGGTTGGAGAACATAGATGATGTGACTCTAGCAAACGTCAAGATGACTCCAAGCACCATTCTTCGCTGACCCAGCACTTCGAATTTAGTGACTCCAAGCAAACCAATGTTTAGCTCTAAGCAATTTATTCCAAATACTAACAAGGGTATCATACTAATCACATTTGAGGAAAGTCGACCTCTAGAGATATGCTCTTTGAAAGATTCAATTGACAACCTCTACTTGAAGACTCATGACTCGGAGTGGTACTGGAAACCAACCTCGAGAGAGTACACCAAAGTCTAAAGAAAATCAGGGGAATGTTGTATATTCCCAGATGCTCACTGATCCTAACATGGGCGATTACAAACACCTCCGAGGTGTGATCGAAAAGATGACCTGGAAAGGAAAGGTTCAATAGTATGTACAAGTCCTGCAGAATGGAGGGAAGCGAATATCCGATGCCTATTAATAAAGGGCTATGATTATCAATTGGACGGTTGACGGCCGACATCCCTTTGAAAGGAGCCAAGGGCGGAGTCGAATAGCGAGCACACGATGCTGCTTCACATATCAATGAGATTTACCATAATCTTCTTTGAATTATTTCCATTTACATCTCTATTTCAATTGTTCTATGAACTACGACTAGCTTGAACTAAACTACTTTCAAAACGATGCAGGTGACCAGGTACTCAGATTTGGTTGCCAACCAATCTACGCAGACCATGATCGGACGTGTGGAGTTACATCTGGACGAGAATAATTCTATCGCTCATCATCAACCATACGCCTTTGATTTGGGGCTATGGGTTAAATAAAATGTACAACATCATGATGCACGGAGAGCCGAATTCCATCCTGCAAGTGGAATTTATTCAAGTAGAGAGCGGCTGCGATACGGCCGACCACTCGCTAAGTGAAACTCGAGCTCGGGGGCAAGCCATCACATCATGGCTAAAAATTGGTTGATACACGACGATCCTTCGCACAACTCCATACTCCCAAAGTGCGAGATGGAGTATAAACATCTACACAACTCCGTACTCCCAGAGTGCGAGACGGAGTATAAACATCTACTTAACTCCGTACTCCCAGAGTACGAGACGGAGTATAAACATCTACTTAACTCCGTACTCCCAAAGTGCGAGATGGAGTATAAACGTTAATCAACTCTGTACTCCCAGAGTGCGAGACGGAGTATAAACATCTACTCAACTTCGTACTCCCAGAGTGCGAGATGGAGTATAAACATACATCAACTTCATACTCATCCCCAAAACTGGGGGCAGAACCAAAGCAAAGCACGCTAGTTGAACATTTGTCTAAAAGAAGATTGCAATGAAATGATTAAAAGACGACTGTCAAGCATTCAACTGAACGGAAATATTCAGCATGAAAGACTGCGGTTTTTCAAAGCACGTCATGTTTACACGAGACATCCTTTGGGGGGTAGATGTTATCCCGCCTTTTGGCAAGGACGTGACACCAAGAACTTGATTACAAACCAGTGACAATTCATCTTGGAGATCGGTTACACAAAGGCTCACTATGGATATCGATGGATTTTGTCCGAGTCTGGATCGAGCCACGATTAACAAGACATAACAATCAAAGCCAGGGAAGCCAACGTTCCAAGTTTCAAGACGATCTGAGTTCGTATGCTTAACTTATGATCGATTCGAACAACCGACCATCCATCAACTTCCACATTTGACTTGGAGACCTAAACTGCTTGGAATGAAAATGGCCCGATCATCCACTCCAATTGAGTCATAGAACAAAGTTCGACAAAATACAGATACCCCTCATGAAGCTCAGTGACGCCGGGATCCGTCAAAAGTGGACGTGATTTGATCATCTACACATCAAATCCTACCCTGAACACGAAAGGTTGTTCGAAAGCCTAACTTGAAGTAGCTATGGTAGACTGCGTACTCGCTAACCATCACTGTCAATATATGGACACGACTGCACCTTGGAACATATGCAACTTACTTTGTCTACTCAACAATCTATTATCCTTATTTTCTAGAAGGAGATACGGAGCAAATTGTAAGAGATTTGGCTATCTAACCCAACATGGATGTGATTCAACCATCTGCCATATACCTCCTTCCTTGACTTGATTGGAAGAGCTATAATCACCAAGCGGACGAGAATCGATCGTCCATTTTTCAAATTCCGTCCCTCATCCTGGGGGCAGAATCCCATTCCGTGAGCAAACGTGGTTCGATTGTTCATTCGACGACATTAGCCTCGATACAGTAGATGAATACAAATTAAAGAGTGGAAATACGACTGCTCTCAACTAAAACCTCCAAGTCCCCAGAGTGCGGACTGGAGTACTCTAAGTCCCCAGAGAGCGGACTAGAGTATAAACGACTTAAACCTCCATGTCCCTAGAGTGCGGACTGGAGTACTCTAAGTCCCCAGAGTGCGAACTAGAGTATAAATGACTAAAACCTCCATGTCCCCAGAGTGCGGACTGGAGTACTCTAAGTCCCCAGAGCGCGGACTAGAGTATAAATGACTAAAACCTCCATGTCCCCAGAGTGCGGACTGGAGTACTCTAAGTCCCCAGAGCGCGGACTAGGGTATAAATGACTAAAACCTCCAAGTCCCCAGAGTGCGGACTGGAGTACTCTAAGTCCCCAGAGCGCGGACTAGAGTATAAACGACTTAAACCTCCATGTCCCCAGAGCGCGGACTGGAGTACTCTAAGTCCCCAGAGCTCGGACTAGAGTATAAACGACTTAAACCTCCAAATCCCCAGAGCACGGACTGGAGTACTCTAAGTCCCCAGAGCGTGGACTAGAGTATAAACGACTTAAACCTCCAAGTCTCCAGAGCGCGGACTGGAGTACTCTAAGTCCCCAGAGTGTGGACTAGAGTATAAACGACTTAAACCTCCAAGTCCCTAGAGCGCGGACTGGAGTACTCTAAGTCCCCAGAGCGTGGACTAGAGTATAAACGACTTAAACCTCCAAGTCCCCAGAGCGCGGACTGGAGTACTCTAAGTCCCCAGAGCGCGGACTAGAGTATAAACGACTTAAACCTCCAAGTCCCCAGAGCGCGGACTGGAGTACTCTAAGTCCCCAGAGCGTGGACTAGAGTATAAACGACTTAAACCTCCAAGTCCCCAGAGCGCGGACTGGAGTACTCTAAGTCCCCAGAGTGTGGACTAGAGTATAAACGACTTAAACCTCCGAGTCCCCAGAGCGCGGACTGGAGTACTCTAAGTCCCCAGAGCGCGGATTAGAGTATAAATGACTTAAACCTCCAAGTCCCCAGAGTGCGGACTGGAGTACTCTAACTCCCCAGAGTGCAGACTCGAATATAAGCGAATCGGATCTCCAAGTTCCCTGAATATGAACTATGACACAGATGACTTGAATTTGTCAAATCCCTGACATACGGGCTAAAAAGTATTCTAAGTGCTCGAAGCACAGAATGGAAGTTCAACGACTCCCGAAGAGTTTCCGAGTTATATGAAGATGGACTGAGAAGTCTATGTTACTCACAACTGCTTGGATTAAAGTCACAATCACAAAGAAAACTGAACAATAAGAGTCTTTTGTAAGACAGAAAAAGGAACTAAACCTTATTCAGAAATGAGTTTCTATTACAACCCCTCCAAAGTTCGGAGTCGACATTTTATTTATAAGGACTAAGGAAATAGATGAAAATAATTGCATGACTTAAACTAACTCTCGTTGAACGAGGATAGTAGTCACTTCTTGTGCTCCTTCAACTTCTTTCCAAACGGCTCCTCTCCAGAGCATTTACCCTTGGTACTCTTCTTTGATAGAGGGGTAGCAACTGAAGGAGTACGGGGGCCTTCCATGGGCTTGGACCCGCCAGGAAGGATGACCTTCAACGGCTTGTTCAAAGGATCGTCCAAGTCCACAACTCGGGGCTCTACTATTACCTTGAATGTCTCCTCCTTCTCTATCTCGAGCCGTTCCTCCATGCTCAATTCGGATGTGTGCTCAGAGGCGCTTGTAATTTCTACTTCATAACCCCCGTCGGTAGGAGAGGAGGTTTCAGACTTGTCTTCATCAAGTGCTCCGATCACCTGAGCGTATGGACCAGGAGCTCCTCTGCGTGAGTGGCTTCACTTGTTTTCTCCCCCACTTCCTTGGCGACATCGCTCCTCGGAGTGGGCTCGGGGTCAGAACGGCCTACACAAAATCGTGGAAAACAAGAATGCAATAGTCCTGCATAAAGAATAACGACTTTCGAAATCCTAAAGAGAACCTTAAAGAGAAGGATTATCTACCAGGTCGGGCAAACTCTCAGCCATCCGAGAGGTCTCACCCTCTGGAATGGGAGACAGAATGCGGACTAAAGTACTCTAAGTCCCTGAGTGCGGACTAGAGTATAAATGACTCAAAAACCTCTACGTCCCCAGAGTGCGGACTACAGTACTCTCAGTCCCCAGAGCATGGACTAGATTATAGACGACTTCAGAAAAATCCCTAAATCCCAGAAGCGGACCAGATTACTCTAAGTTCCCAGAGTGCGAACTAGAGTACAAACGAGTTGACGAAAATCTCCGCGTCTCGAACTGTGGACTAAAGCGTAAACCGTTCGACAAATCTCTAAGTCCCCGGAGCGTGGACCGAAGCATGAACACAAATTGGGCGCGAGTCAACCGGGGGGAGAATAACACTAAAGTCACCATAATGCAGAGTGGTGTATAAACATCGATAAATAGACGAGTGGATTCCGACCATTTTCTATTCCGTAAACTTTGGCCTGGAATCGACAGGAGGATTATTAAACCGCTAAGGATGGAGTTCGACCATCCAACTAGTGACCTGGCCAAATCAATGCTGGGGGCAGGCGTACAAAACACTAAAAAGCCAAATACGACAGCTTACTATAGCCCTGCATGGTGTTCTTTATAACTTGAGGCAGCGACTGCAGGGAGGCCTCAATACAGAACCAATCGAAACGGCATCCAAAGCTACGAGCAACCTACTATATCATACCTCAGACCAAGGGTCAATGTCGATCCGCACCAAACACATACGAATGTGACTCGGATGTTTTTTGAAAAACTATGACCCCCAGAGTATGGAAAGGAGGGTAAACCACGAATACTTGGTCAAAAATTCTCCAGCACCCTCGTTCGATTCGTCAGGAGGAGTATGAAACTGGATGAGCATAACCCGACTGCATTTGTAGCCAACTTTACCCCAAGATCTGATTACATAGCATGAACCAAAGTGGACGTGGATGACCATCCACTGTCCAAATTACACCCTGAAACTTACGTGGCATCAAAGTATTCCTCTTGGAATGAAAAACCACGATAAAATCCAAGATAGGCGAGACCTAGTCTCCCATCGACTGACATGATCCCACGATTCAACGGGAAAGAGAGTAAAGCTAAAAGTGGGCGTGGCTGGCCTTCCTACTTATCGGTATATGTCCCAGACCTGGGGGCACGAGCGAGAAGCAAGATGAATGTGAACCGACTATTCACCAATCACCTCTATGTCTTTGGAGTTTAGGTGAAAACATAAACATAGCTAGGACGAGACTCAACCGTCCATGCAGTACATTTATCAACCCGAGACTGGAAGAAGACGCATGATCATCCAAAAACTGGCCACGATAGCTCAGTATTAAAACTTATATATAGTGCTTACAGCTACTCAAGGCAACGACCGAAAGGATGCCTAGAGATAGAATCATTAAATCAATGCCAAAGCTTGTAGGCAACTGACTGTCACTCCAACCCGAAGGGCGAGTGAAGGATCATGAATGCATTGAATAGAAAATGCGTTACTCGGATATACAGGCAAATTCAAACTCATGGCAAGATCCAGCTATGAAGTTGCATGCAACTCGAGGCTGGCCCCTACTCGACGTTTCCTTCAACGCGCTTTTAAGCCTGATCTTTGGCCATTTGCTGATAATCTATTAGAGCATTCAGAGCCCTTCGCTATTAGGCTCAATAACTCATGACAAGACTCTAGGATTCGACTAGAGTAACCATCAACGTTGGCCGTCCCAACCATATTTCACATTGAATGTTATGATAGTTACATCTTTACTCAAAGAATCTGGGATGGCACCTGCTAATCTGACGGTCGACATTACAACCAGCCATGGCGACCCTTTCCGGGCGCTGAATATCGGATCACAGCTCAGTGCAGTGATGATAAAAGAATTTGTTGAATTTTTCTGAGTAAATGATGATATCTTCCCTTGGACCCATTCTGACATGCATATGTGATTTCATTAACTATCGCGAGCCATGCATTGGATATCAACCCGAAGCTACAAAAGCTAGCACAATCTCTATTGATTTCATCATGAAAGATCCACTCTTACTTTTAGGCTCACCCCATCAACGTCTACGCCTACCAGCCGTTGCGACAGGGCACACAATGACCTGAGACGTCTGAAAGACTACTTAAATAGAATATCGAACTAAGCTAATTCAATATCACTTATTTCCCACGAAGGGCTATCCAAGGACGGAAATTAGCAGACCTCACACCCAAATTCACTACCTCAGATGACTATTCGAAGAGTAGCAGAGAACCGACCATAGGATGGAAAATGTACGAGGATGGAGCATCCAATGATCAGTGTTATGGCTTGATAATGACTCCTGAGGAACGATCAATCTGCTACGTCCTAAAACTCGATTTACCTGTAACAAACAACGATGCTTAGTATGAAGCCTTGACTGTCAGCCTCAAACTTGCTAGAGGATTTGAAGTGAAAACTTTACATATCTTTTGTGATTCTTGATTGGTAGTATACAAATTTAAGGAAGTTGATCTTGCTAGGGGGCATTGTCTTGCTCCTTATCTCGGCCAAGTCCAAGAGCTACTAACCGACTTCACATATTACATCATTACACACGTACTCAGCGAACAAAATGAAAAGGTGTCATGGTTGACTCCTATCAAAGACTATCTACAATGAGGAATTCTTACTGAACGGAGGAATGGAAAACGACATATCCTCCTCAAAGCTTCACGCCAAATCATCTAAGAATAATTCGTGTGTCAAAAGAAGTTTATCCATCCCCATGCTTCGACATATCGCCCATAATGATATCTTGAGCAAAGTCTATGAAGTAGAATGCGGTAATAACATCAGGGGGAAAACCATGATAAAGAAGATACTCTGCTACAGGTATTACTGGCCAACCATCAACCCAGATGCGCTTGGTCATGCTAGACAATGTGACGAGTGCAAGATGTTTGCAAAGAATCCGGGAACCCCACCAATGGAAATTATTCAAATGGCTAGTTCATAGCCGTTTGCCACTTGGGGGCACTGAAATCATCTTCTTGTCGATCCTAAAGGTGGTGCGAAATACACCGTCATAGCCGTTGATTACATCACCAAATGGGCAGATGAAGAACTCTTAACCACGACCAAGATGAAGAAAATAATCAACTTCTTTATCCGTAACGTCATCTGTCCTTATGACCTTCCATGATCTATTATAACCGCAAATGGACAGGTTGAAGCTGTGAACAAAATCATAGAGTCTGTACTGAAGAGAGGTTTGGAAAACTCCTCAAGTGGCTGATTGCAACCCTTATTTCACAGAAAATACAAACAAGGAATCGCGATTGAATTACAATTAAACTAGATGGAGTTGGCGATGACTTTTGAGCATATAAAACGCATCCGAGAGCCAATGGCAAGAACATGTACCCGAACGTGCATGTGTACGCCCAAAAAAGTTCGACTTCTTGAAATCAACAGAAATTGAATTCTCACTAAGGGTTATTAAGAGAAGACTAGATCAGATAGCCGAAGCCTAATAGCTCTGCAGAATCAGACACGGATGACCACTGATATTCTCAAGAAGGCATCTCCATTAGAATTTATTCAAGGATTTGAAACGAGACATGGAGGATACATAGTTCAAAGCGTATTACGTGCAGTCACGTAATACACTTTGGTGGGCAAGTGTTTCCTGGAGATTTGACCAGGCAACTAGTGCTCGGCATTAGGTAGCACTCGGCATCAACTAGTGCTCAGCATCAGGTAGTGCTCGGCATTAGGTAGCACTCAGCATCAACTAGTGCTCGGCATCAGGTAGTGCTCGGCATTAGGTAGCACTCGGCATCAACTAGTGCTCGACATCAGGTAGTGCTCGGCATCGGGTAGCACTCGGCATCAGGTAGTACTCGGCGCCCAGTAGAACTCGGCGACAGGAGTACTCGGCGTAGTACTCGACATCCAGTAGAACTCGGCGACAGGAGTACTCGGCGTAGTACTCGACATCCAGTAGAACTCGGCGACAGGAGTACTCGGCATAGTACTCGACATCCAGTAGAACTCGGCGACAGGAGTACTCGGCGTAGTACTCGACATCCAGTAGAACTCGGCGACAGGAGTACTCGGCGTAGTGCTCGACATCAAGTAGAACTCAGCGATAGTAGTACTCGGCATCCAGAGGCACGTTCGGCCTCGACTGACAACCATTCTGCACTTCCCGCACACCAAACATACCGTTCGGCATAGAAAGGATCGTTCGGCATTATGGTGTTCGGCATATCTGGTTCGGCATGCAGCGACCACTATGCTTGGGCTAGAGTGTTCGGCTACCGAGCCCACCTGGGAAGTCCAGCCCATCTTTGTCTATAAATAGAGGGGCAGGGTCACAGTGAAGAGGGATCCTTTTTTGGAGAGAAAACACCGGGGGGACTCTGCCATTTTCAAGACTCATCTTCTCTACTTAACAACTTCACTCAAGCATTTGATTCACGAATTGTATTTGTAATCAACTATAAAGGAAATCAATAAAGTTGAACAAAGTGGACGTAGGCAATTACGCTGAACCACTATAAATTTGGTGTTCTTACTTTCTGCATTTAAATCAGCATTGTCTTCTCTGTTTAATTTACTTTCATCACTTATATCTCTACACAATCTTTCTGAACGAGTTTAGTGACCAATTTTGGTGCTAACATTATCAAATTGATTTGTTCTACGTTTGTTTGGATAAACAACTTGTTGAGCTTAATAATCGTTTTGATGAGGTTAACATAGAATTGCTTCTATGCATGGCTTCTTTGAATCCTAATGATTTATTTGCTTCTTTTGATGTCATGAAACTAATTCTTCTATCTGAACTTTATCCAAATGATATTTCCGAAGCGGAACGTACGGATCTTTGCAATCAATTAGAGATTTATGTGATGGATATGACATCTAATACTGAATTCAAAGAAGTGAAAAGCATTAGTGATTTAGCTAAGAAGATGGTCTTGACGGGAAAGCATATTGTCTATAATTTAGTTTATAAACTCATCATGTTATCCTTAATTCTACCAGTTTCAACCGCTACAGTTGAAAGGACTTTTCCAGCTATGAATATAGTGAAAACGAATCTTCGAAATCGAATGGAGGATGAATGGCTAATTGATAGTTGTATCACTTATATTGAAAGAGATGTCTTTGATATCATTGACAATGATGCAATTATCGATCGTTTTCAAAATATGAGAACTCGTAGGGAACAAATTTAAGATATGTATGTTATGATTAATTTTCTTTTGGAAGATCAATTATTGATCGTTTTTGTAATGAATCTGAAGTCTATTATGTTAAAGGTACTATTTGTCTTATTTCAATCATATAAGTTTCTTGTGCAAATTTTGTTAAATATCAGTGACATAAAAAAAAGCATATCACTTTGAAGTCTGAAATTTATTTTGTTATTTCAATCTGAAGTCTATTTTGTTATTTCAATCTGAAGTCTATTTTGTTAAATCACATATCACTTTGTGCCCACACCAATATTATGTCCTGGCTACGCCACTGTATGATACCATCTGATTTCAGATATATATGTCTTTGAATTTCAAATGCATATGATTTTACATGTACATGATTTTAAACATGTATATATTATTTCTTAATGTAAAGTTTTGTACAAGCCAGACTTCAAATGGTAAAGTTCTATAAATCAGGCTTTCTTATACCGGTGGATTTCTAATGGTTATATAAAGTTCTGATTCTCCATTTCAAGACTTGGTTCCATTTATAATGACACAACTCTTTGCTATAAGTTATTGTTTGAAAAAAGGTTATTTCAAAAGCAAGAATTCTTATAGCAAAGCATATTCTTGTTTATAGAGTTTATCAGTTCATGAATCATGACTTTTCAGACTTACAAACAAGATGTTTCCTTTCAATAAGTAAAACCTAAGGTGGTGTAATTCTGCAATCTACAAAGGTGGAATAATATGCACCAACATTCATTTTAACAAAGCAATTTTATTTAAAAAGCTTTAACCAAACACATCTCTGGAAAAATATTCTTTGTAAATCAAAGGAGCCATTACTAATTACCCCATGAATCGGAAAAACATGTATCTATCTATTTCAAAAGAAATTTATAAAGTCTTTAAAGTGTATACTACTGAAAAATATGTCTTTTAGAAAAGTTTTTAGAGCACCATAGCCCATTTGTTCTGCTAAAACTCTAATTATAAGAGTCTATTCTTAATTAAAGAACTATTGGTTCATGAATCACGACCGCTCAGTCCCTTATTCGAATTTACATTTCTACTATAAGGTTAAAAGTTTTACAAAAATTTCCTTTGAACTTTAAACATTGGGAATTAAATCTCTTATCCATGCCAATATGCTCGAAGTAGCTTTCGAAGAATGGTAAAGCATCCATCAAGAGTTATGATCATAAGCAGCTGGAAGGGACAAATCAACCAAACCGACTTGTTGAGAAAGGAAAAATCAAAGATCATTAGTGAATCACTTTGTAATTTCAGCACACGAATGTTTAGAGAAACCACCCTTATTTCAAAGACTCAAAAGAAGAGCATGTGATCACCGCTATTGAGAAAAATAAAGTAGTAACAGAGATTGAAAAACCGTTGACCTAAAATCAAGGAACACCGAGAAAGTTAGAATGATGAATCTATATTATCATATCAGAAATGACCTTGAACTCAAAATAATAATAGCCTGGCCAAAAGAAATAAGTGGAGTAGTGAAAGGAGTCTAGAAAAGGCTTTTAGTTCTGCGGAACAAAGTAAAGGATAAGGAGTCACCAGCAAAATGATCAATTCTTCGAGACAAAATGAATGTCGAAGAAAAGCAACTATCCGATTAAAAAGGAGAAGAAATTTAAGTAAACCAACAACTCAGAAATAAAATCATCATCCAATGTGATAATTCTCAAGCTACGATTTCCAGACTAAATCTACAAAGATTATCCAAAAATGGAATAATAAGATTACATAGCATTAAAGGCTTCTTGGATCATGACTTGTTTTGAATTCCATTACACTTATGATTTCAATCATAACTTGTATCGAATTCTAAAGCACTTATGATTCCAACATTAGTATGAATTCGGCATGAGATTGTGCATTCCTAACAATCTAACCTAGATTTACCTTATTCTTCCCTCAATCAAGTTTCACTTTTCTTACACCTCTTGGGGTTAATGAAGAAATTCACTAACAAAGATTCATATTTTTGGAATCTCAAAATAATGGCAAAGCAACAAAACCAGTTATGAGGTTTTCGCAAGAATTAACACCTTCCATACATGAGTTCAAGAATATTGATTATCATCAGATGATATTTGGATTATCAATAGAATCCCAAAGTATATCTGAACATAAAGTGAATCAAGTAGAAAAATTACCTCTTGTGCTATGCTGTGTAGTAAAAGTGCTTAGCAGTTCTATAGTGGTTGCGGAGGTACAAAAAGTTGTAGCAGGAATAAAGCGGGGATATAGCTTAAAATAGTGGAGATGCAAAAGGCTTCATTAAATATAAAACCAAATATTTAAAGTTAATTTATTTCCATTCTCACTTCATTTGCTTAGGAGCAACAGGTATTTTTTTACCTTATATAACAAAATCGAAGAATATCATGATTTATGATTTAGTGACTGTAATAGATTTTTGACTTATATTGAGTACTTATGCCTTAAAATTAGGTCTTTATCCTTTTTTTTGATTTGGTTCAAAAGAAAACTGGCCAAATCAACATTTTTATATTATTTTTGCTAAAACGGGTGCTAAAAACCTTTGATTTAGCGGGTGTAGCGAAAAATAGGAGGGCTTAAAGCAGGTCTACTTTTTGATAGCGCTATATTAAAGAAGCGTAGTAGTCGAAGAGCGCTATGGGCTATTGCGGGGGTTTTACGGGGCTTTAACTGCACAGGCGCTATGGGCGCATATAACTTTTTCCAAAACTACGACGGGATATATACCATTTTCTTTAACATATGGGTATGAAACCATGCTTCCAACTAAGGTTGAAGTACCTTCTCATTGAAGGATTGCATATGCATTTAATCCAAATCAGGAATTAAAAAGAGAATCTTCAAACTTGGTCAATGAATTAAGGGATGAAGCAGCCATACGTACAGCTAAATATCAAAGAAGGATATCGAAATATCACAACTCCAATGTGAGAAAAATATCATTTCAAAAAGAGATCTAGTTCTCTGAAAGGTTGTGGCAAATATTAAGAATCCAGCGGACATATCGCTTGGGCCTAACTGGGAAGAATCTCTTATCATGCACAAAGTAATCCCACCAAGGACTTATCAATTATGCCGACCTAATGGCAACATAATAGCAAGAACATGGAACGTTGGACATTTGAGACCATACTTCTTAAAAGTGGATGAATAAAGAAGTTGAAACAAGAATATGCATTGGATCAATCATGGAAAGGAGTAAGAATCTCCTAAAATAAAGGAAAAGCCTAAATCATTACCTAAAGATGGTAACCAAGAGATCATCCAAATCAAAACAATCTTCTAGAGAAAGATCTGTCAAAAATGAGCCATTAACACTCCAAAACAATCTTCTAGAGGAAGATCTATCAAAAATAAGTCATCAGCGCTCCAAAACAATCTTCTAGAGGAAGATCTATCAAAAATAAGCCACTAGCGTTCACAATCTTCTAGAGAAAGATCTGCACAAAATAAGCCCTTATTCTTGCCTGAAAACGACCTGTTTAAGGTGCCACCTCGAGGGAGGTTAGAGTAAGCCTTTGGTCTTGCCTGAAAATGGTCTATCCAAAGCATCTGCAAACCTTTGATCCCGCCTACGTAGCCTAGTCAAAGCGCCTCCTAGAGGGAGAACAGAGTAAGCCTTTGGTCCCGCCTAAGATAGCTTGGCCAAAGCATCGAACTGGCCTTGAGTACTGTCTATAAGGCATAACTGAAGCGCCTCCTAGAGGGAGGTCATGTAAGTCTTTGGTTCTGCTTAAAATAGCTAACCAAATGCACCAGACAAAATCAATTGAGTCAATCGCACTCTATCCAAAAGAATAGATCAAAACCATCTTCTAGAGGAAGATTTGTCAAAAATGAGTTATTAGTTCTCCAAAGCAAAAACAATCTGTTAGAGGAAAATCCATCAAAAATTAGCCATTAGTGCTCCAAAGAAAAAGCAATCTTCTAGAGGAAGATCGATCGAATATAAGCTATTGTGCTTCAAAGCGAAGTTAAAGCAATCTTTAATTATCAGATAAATTTCTAGTCTTCTATTCATATTATTTCCAGAATGATTTTCTGGTCTTCAGTTCAGATATTGTTACCATACGAGTTTCTGGTCTTCTATTCAGATCGTTGTTACCAGATGAGTTTCTGGTCTTCTATTCAGATTATTACCAAAGTGGTTTCCTGATCTTCTTTTCAGATTATTATTTCTAGTATGACTTTTTGGTTTTCTATTCAGATTATTATTACCGAATAGTTCTCCTGTCTTCCAATCAAGGAATTATTATTATCAGATGGATTTTTTGATCTTGTAAGAAGAATTTCTGGTCTTCCCTCCTATGGTATCACCGGATGATTTTTTGGACTTCCATTCGAGAAATTTGTTGAAATTCTATTCAAGCAAAATGATTGGCAGATAAATTTTTAGATCTACCAATGCATAGCTCTATCGAATCCAAGAGGGATTGCCCTAAGATTTTAAATCTAAAGTTAATAATGAAAAATGGCACTTACTTTGTATGTTATAGGAAAACAGGGTTAGAAAGAAAGCCTTGCAAAGAATCAGAAAAGCGAGAGAATTCTTAATTTTACACTAAAGTGTTAAAAGCTTCTTCTATACAAGGAGGGAGACAAATATTATCCACATAATTTTTAAAGAGAACATGATATTAAATTAATGGGGCTGCAATTGGGCTTCTAAATTAATGATGTCGCAAACACATGGCATGATAACAAAGTCACAAAAGCCTCCTCAAATGATAATGTCGAAGTTCAAATGGAAGCATGAGACGTTGTATGCCATCAGCATAATAAACGATGTCGAATAGAAGGCAAAGGAAAGTACGCAAAAAGGAAATAATTGATATCGAAGGACTACAACTAATAATGATGCCACACTAATTCCATGCCGCACTAATTCCATGTCGTATAACATCTATGCCGCACTTAATTGATTCCGTATATATTCCATGCCACACTTAATCAATGCCGCATAGATTCCTTGCCACGCTTTATCAATGCCGCATTCCATCAATAGAGGTGAAGGAGGATACTGCATGCCAACAATGCACAAAAGTATGTCTCAATTCAGCGAAAAATGTCAAATAGAAACATGTTGTAAGCTGTTAAAAGAAGTGGTTGTTGGAAAATGGGTTGTCTATAACACAATGCGGAATGGATCTTAAGGCTATTTGAACACTAGAAGGGGTGAAGTGTATATTTCAATTATTTAGAACTAACTTATGACTTTAACCCTATATCTAATCAAATTGCAAATAGAAAACCAATAATCATATAATAAGTAAATAGTAAAGTAAAATGCAGTAAAGTAAATAACACCTAGATTTTTATACCGGTTCGGATTGACCAATCCGACATCCAGTCCTACACTACACCGTGCAGAATTTCACTGTAATCGCTTGCTTTCCACAGGTGGCAAGAACACCTTTTACAATCTTGGTTTCACGGGCTATAAGATACACCCTCTTGATTTACGGGCTACAAGATCACCCTCTCCTTTTCATAAACAACAACAAACTATGGCAAGTAGTCGTATCTTCAATATAGATTCTTGCAGATTCGGTACAATGATCCTAGACCTCCAATGGCAATATATCTTTGAAATCTTTGAGGAATAGAGTGAAATCAGAGAGAGAATGATATGAATTCAAGTACAACTCTCTGATGTTGTGTGGTTTGAAAATCGGTGAAGAACTGCAGTGAAATAGTATCGATTTGCAAGGAGATTGGAAGAGTATGCAATGCGTTTATTTTTCAAAAATGTAAAAGAGAAAGAGAAAGAAGTGAAAAGTGACTGGAAAATTTGTTTTCAAAGGCTTTAAGTAGGCATTGAAGAGACATGTCTTTTGGTAAAGAGGTGGCGGGAAAATCTTTTGATTAAAATTTTAAAAAACTGACCAACATGACATATGTTGACATACATTACCCCCATATGTCGACATACATTACCCCCATATGTCGACATACATGCATTTTCCAAAGAGAATCAACAACACCAATAAGCGTTGCAAATTTCAGAAAGTGTTGCAAATTTCAGATAGCAAAATACCTCTTATTTGTGAATTTTGTGATTCGATTGAGATTAATGGTTTATGACCTTTAAGTATAATTGCCATGAGATCTTTAACAAGGAATTCTAAGACTCAACCAACTACTCATCACTTCAAACACTTCTGTCCTTTCAGCATTCACTTTCAATCAGTTTTGTTCTTCCATAGCTTTGATTAACCTTCATATATAATTCATTTGCTTCCACTGAATTCTTGTTTATCTCTGTAAATGTCTCCATAATATATTTTAAAATAACTGCACAACTCGAAGATACATTAGTAGTAATATTTATATGGTTGTTATCGTCAAAATCAATACCTAAGGTATTAACAATCTCCCCCTTTTTGATGATGACAAGCATATAAATATTTGAAAGATAAAATATAATATTTTTATATATGACTCCCCATAACTCTTTGCACTCCCCCTATCATTTTGCCTCGTATATTTATACATTTCTCCCCCTTTGTCATTAACAAAAACGGTGAAAAAGAATTACTTAAGCGCAACTAGAAAATATGTATAGAGTTTGTATACTAAGATATATATAAGTGTATACAAAATATAACTTATGAGAGGAATCAAAATCAATACGAAACATGAAATAAAGTTATCAAGAAAAATAATTAAAATTAGGTGATTTTTAGAGTTACCGATGTTGTTGATGCCAAAAACATATCCTTTGAATGGATTTCTTGTCTTTGAACATCCGTTGTCTGGTATCCATTGTTTGGTACCTGAAAAATATAAGATATAGGAAATGGTACCCTATTTTATTTTGGGTCCATGGGGTTAAGTTTTGGAAAGCCAAACCCATGAAGAGTTTGAATGCCCTTTCAAAATATAATCGTTGGATAAATGAACTTTATTAATAAAATTATCAATATATTTATCTTTTTCAATATTATCTAACTTTCTAGGGACCCATAAATTAATGAACCTATTTGGGGTTTTAACTTTAATTTCCTAGCTTTTGGTTTAAACTTGGTAGCCTTAACAAATTTAGTACTTTGAGTACTAATTTTCTTTGCTTTGGGCTTAGGGGTGTATCCAAGTCCATGTTTTTTCCTAGTAGGTTTAGATCCATATAATAAATTTTCTAGATTATCCTTCCGTTTGTTAAATTTATCAACATCAGTTTTCATTTCATTAAAATCCTTATTACAGTTGAAAATAACATTGTCCAGAGATGTTATTTTATTATTCAGATCAGTGATCTCTGACTTTATTGAAAGATTTTCTGATTTTTAGGATTCATTTTCACTTTTTATTTTTTCAAAACTTTCAAGTGTTAAATCCCTTTCATTATTATACCCATTAAGTCTTTCAATTTCATCTTCTAAACGTTGTTTTTCTTCAGTTAACATTTCGTTAAACATTTTTAATCCATCTATCTCTGCTAAACTATTCTTGTACTCTTTCCTAAGCGTTTTATATCCCTTATACACATTGTTTAAGACAATAGTAATTTCTTTATTAAAATTCCATACTTGGTCATTCTTTGCCATGAAGCACATGTTGGCATTTTCGGTTTTTGAATCACTGTCACTTGATGACGAGTCTGAATCATCCCATGTTGTGTTGAAAGCATGTTTCCTCTTCTTATTGAAAGTGTGCGACGAGTACTTTGATTTCCTCAGGTTGGGATGGTGTCTTTTCAAATGACCGGGTATATCACATTCGAAACACTTAACAACATTTCCATTTATGGAATCATTGTTGTTAGTTTTTCGAAGTTTGTTTGTTTTCCAATATTTCATGAATTTCTAGAAATTCATGTCGTAAACCCGATATCATCATCATCATCAACAGCATCATCTGGTTCATCATTGTCATTTGTAGCGTTGAGTGCTAGTGATTTCTTCTCATTTGCCCGGTTCTCTTTTCTAACATGCAACTTTACTTCATAGGACATTAGATTACCAATTAAATATTCTATTTTTATAGTACTAATATCACTGGCTTCTTCTATTGCTAGAGTCTTTTGATACCATTCACTAGAAAGTGAATTTAAGATCTTTTTGACTTAGTCCTCTTCTGTAATTTTCTTTCCTAATGATATTAATGCATGCACTATATACTGAAATCTAGAATACATATAAAAAATAGATTCATTAGGTTTCATTTGAAAAGGTTGAAACTGGTTAGTTAGCATAGATATCTTAGTTTGTTTTACTTTACTAGTGCCCTCATGCGTGACTTGCAATGTTCTCCAAATTTCATATGTAGACTGATAATGGAAACTCGATTAAATTCATTTTTATCTAAGGCACAAAATAAAATATTCATAGCCTTTGAGTTAACAAGTGCTTGTGTCTTTTGGTCCGGTGTCCAAGTACTCAGTATGGGGTTCAGTGTACTCACTCTGTGTAATATTCCAAATATCCAAACCATTAGACTGCAACTAAATTTTCATCATATAGGAACAATATGTATAATTACTACCATCAAATAGAGGGGGTCTAGTATTAGATTGTCCTTCTACAAAAGTGTTACTAATGTTATAAGCCATTTATACTTTTCAAAAATCAAGTTATGAATTTTTGAAAACCAAGGCTTTGATACCAAATGTTGGAAATGACGTGTCTATAACACAATGCGGAATAGATCTTAAGGCTATTTGAACACTAGAAAGGGTGAATTGTATATTTCAATTATTTAGAACTAACTTATGACTTTAACACTATATCTAATCAGATTGCAAATAGAAAACCAATAATCATAGAATAAGTAAATAGTAAAGTAAAATGCAGTAAAGTAAATAACACCCGGATTTTTATACTGGTTCAGATTGACCAATCCTACATCCAGTTCCGCACTACACCGTGCAGAATTTCACTATAATCGCTTGCTTTCCACGGGTGGCAAGAACACCTTTTACAATCTTGGTTTCACAGGCTACAAGATACACCCTCTTGATTTACAAGCTACAAGATCACCTCTCCTTTTCACAAATAACAACAAACTATGGCAAGTAGTCGTATCTTCAATACAGATTCTTGCAGATTCGGTACAATGATCCTATAGACCTCCAATTGGCAATATATCTTTGAAATCTTTGAGGAATATGATGAAATCAGAGAGAGAATGATATGAATTCAAGTACAACTCTTTGATGTTGTGTGGTTTGCAAATCGGTGAAGAATTGGAGTGAAATAGTATCGATTTGCAAGGAGATTGGAAGAGTATGCAATGGCTTTCTTTTTCAAAAATGTGGAAGAGAAAGAAGTGAAAAGTGATTGGAAAATTCGATTTCCAAAGGCTTTAAATAGGTATTGAAGAGACATGTCTTTTGGTTAAGAGGTGGCGGGAAAATCTCTTGATTTAAATTTTAAAAAACTAACCAACGGGACATATGTCGACATACATTACCCCCATATGTCGACATACATGCATTTTCCAAAGAGAATCAGCAACACCAATAAGCATTGCAAATTTCAGAAAGTGTTGCAAATTTCAGATATCAAAAGTACCTCTTATTTGTGAATTTTTGTGATTTGGTTGAGGTTAATGGGTGATGATCTTCAAGTATAATTTTCATGGGATCTTTAACAAGTAATTCTAAGACTCAACCAACTGTTCATCACTTCAAACACTTATGTCCTTTCAACATTCCTTTTCAATCAGTTTTGTTCTTCCATAGCTTTGATTAACCTTTATATAAATTCATTTGCTTCCACTGAATTCTTGTTTATCTCTGTAAATGTCTCCATAATATATCTAAAATAACTGCACAACTCGGAGATACATTAGTAGTAATATTTATATGGTTGTTGTTATCAAAATCAATACCTAGGGTATTAATAGTGGTACCATATGAGGTTGTCAAAAGGTTATGATGAAGTTGTCATATCGAAAGTCGCCTACATAATAATAGGCATCATATGTTAATCGATGACGCATTTCACGAATATCGCGTATTATCGATGCCGCACAATGTCAAGCCGTGGGAATATCAAAAGCCATGCAAAGAAAGAGGATTAAAATCATTCACAAGAGCACATTCAAAAGGATTTAGTGATTTAGTGTATTTCCTTTCATAAAGCTTCAAAGGCATTCACTTTGAAGCCATCACCAAGATAGCAATCAAAGTCCCACATTGCCAATGGAAGTAAGCCTACTCCTTCCAACAATTATACATAAAGATGCACCCCGCATGGAAAAATGCCCTGAACTTCTTTCTCATTCTTATCACTTTTTTAAATAGAATCTTCTTTAAGTTCTCTTCATTGAGAGCTCGAGGACAATTTTAATGGCAAAAAAACTAACGAGGGAGAAGATGATATATTTTTAAACAATGGCTTGAAGAATAGAAAATTGCATATTTGCACATCTTGTAACAAACTCATAATTGAATAAAAGACATGATTGAGCATATTGCCTATTGTTATTTTGACTTGTCTATTTTATCTTTTGAACTTATGAATCATATTTCAAACAATTCCATGATGAGTCGTAAAACCAAGGGGTATAATTTGAATTTCTTTGAATATGCCACCTTATACAATATTTTGGGTGTTGAATCAAATTTTGGTTTAACAATGTCTAAGATAGATTCATAGAGTATAAAATGAAAGAAAATAATATAACATTCAATAGAAATGATTCGATTTGATCGAATATATGAGTATATTAGAAGGAGTTCCATATGTACCTAGTATGAATAAAGATTCAATCTCAAAAGTCACTCCTTCTTGTGGTACATAATGTTGTATCAATAAGGATTAATCGAACTTTGTTGAACAAAGTACGATTAATTGTGAGTGTAGTTGATTTAAATTCTTTCTATAAGGTCATGTATTTAAGAGTAGTACATAATGTTAATATTATTTCATCTAGATGATAATTTACAAAATCGTATAATAAAGGGTTTGTAAGAAACCCCAACATAACCTAGGGCAAGTAGTTGGTAGCTTGTGCGAGTCGAAAGTCTGCACAAAATAATTGTTCGTGAGGGATCTTGTATGTATCTCGTAAAAGGAGTTTGAGAAATATTGTTATTGGATGACATATTTATGTTTTGACATAAGTTTTGTAAACTAAAACCAAATCAGTTTTATAAACAAGGAAATTCATAAATGTTTACGAATACCTATTCTATTGCACCGAGAAACAACAATCAAGAAATACCAACTTTGTAGTGAAGGAATTTCTTTGAGAAATTATTGGTAGTAAAATGGAGTTGGATATGATCCAAAGGTAAAACTGATAACATAAGATGAAATGAAGTTAATTAACCTAAATGAACATATCGCATTAGAGTGTCTAATAAGTATTCTCACATATTGAAGAGAAACTATGAGTTTCTTATCAATATCGAAGATACAAAACCCTCGGTTTTTTAGTTAAGCCATTAAGAGTGTTGACTCTGTGATATGGTATCATGTGCTGATCCCAAAATAGATTCCAAGTGAATTATCAAAATACAATATTGGTAGATGAACCCGAAAGGGATATGATCCATCAGCTGCAAATATGTCTTCGAGAGAAAGACTAATGCAGTTGGAATATAATGAGCAACATTTACAAGAATAACATCGCTAATTTCAATTGTTGAAATTAGTGTAATAGATTCGATATTCAACGTGCTCAAGTTAATTTGGATTTACTCACAAAATTATCACTTAGTATGACTTTATGTTTGGTACGTATGTATTGAAACAAAAAGTTCTAAATAATGATTTAGAGTAAGCTTTTTAAACATAATAACCAAAAATGTTTCAATGCCAGTGGGAGCGATATTGATTTTGTGAGTCTTTGGATATGTTCCATGAAATGATAAAATGTATAATTTTATAAGCATCAGAATTGGAACAAATATTTTGATACAAATATCAAATGGTTTGATTATCCATCAAAATTTAGAGGAAACATGTGTTATATGAAAGAACGTTAGAAGGTACATGATATTTGTAAACTACAATAAACAACACATTGCTGATTTTAATAATGTACTTGTATTAAAATCAACCTTAGTTGTTTTAATACTATACATTGGATGTGTAAATGATGTCTTTTTTAGTGAGTATAAAAGGATATAGGGAATGTCCTAAATCGATATGCAAAGACACCTTGTTAAATTGTTTAATACAGAACATGTGAGATGAATTCCTTACGCATGGCAATAGGAATTACCGTACATGTTATGTTATCTATGATTTTATGATTTGTTCATGTATTTGATACATAAAGCAAAATTTAAATCTAAATTGATATCACTGAATGATAATTTAGAGTGTTCTCGTGTATTTATGAAATACTAGAGAATTGTTTACAGAAATAACGAACTCCTTGTGAAGAAGTGTTTGGACTCAAAGTTTCATAAGTGATATTGAGTATGATATGTCAATAATAAATTCAAGTTAAGAATCTTTTAGTTGGAAATGTTTCAAATGAAAGACTATAGTTGATTCAATGGAAAAGGCTAAGTAGATCGCCTTAAATAGGTGCAATAAAGAAATGTATATAAATATAAATGCATAAATTTATAACTGAGCCGAGGGTGATTCCAAATGTTGAGAAACCCACAACATTGTTATATGATAATAATGTCACTATATAGTTCATAACAGAATTTAGAGCTCACTAGAAGTCAAGAGACATACTCTGAATTGTCCTACATGATAAATGTAGTTTATTAGCATCAAAGAGAGTTGATTGACATAGTATATCATTTATACATAATATCATACTCATTCACTCAAGGACTAACCTGATCGGCTTTGAGGAAACCGATTGGAGAATTGCAATAAGATTCCATAATTAACCCAAATCCAAGTGGGAGATTGATAGAGTTAGAGGTATGCCCTAGGGAAATTATGTAATATGTTACATATATCTAACTCAATAACCAATCTTGTTCGAAATCGAAGGTATTTTATTTCTATTATATACTTGATATAACGCGGTCATATTGATTAACTAATTTAATTAAAAGCATATTTAATAGAAAATCAATAAATGGTATATTTTGTGATACTAGTTACAAAGTTTTGTAATCGTGAGTAATTTATCATAGTAATAAAAAATATACCATTTTAAATGTTCCTAGTCAAGATGCATCGAGACTGGATATCGATGTATCCGATGAGATTAGAGTACGTAACGCTCTCCATATGTTAGGTAGTGCTTTACTCATGGCTACAAGGGGAACCTAGGGGTCATGTATTGTTAGTTATTGGATACCTATGGAACAACTCACTTGATAGTTTTCTATTGGTTAATATAACTAAAGTCAAATAGAAAATATCGATGTAACTGATTTACACAGTTCTTTCGACTTGAGAATATTGTGGATCTTTAATATGAAATCTCTGCTTTAATTAGTCAAATCATGGTATGACGTCCATCGAGTGACTATAGTTGGGTCGAATGGAAGTATTGGAAGTGAAGCATTATTCAAGGGAGGATTCGTCTCCTCATTTATATGTGGTTAGTATCACGATCAACTCAAGTCAACTCAAAGTCAAAGTTTCTGCCCAAAGCATTTCGGTTAATAATAATTGTTATTATTGAACTAAGGACTTTGCGTTTGGACTATAGAGTTGAATATGGATGATATTGGAATCATGACCATTACCAAATTCCCTAAGTCCAAAGTAATATAGTTTTGACGAAGAGAATTTCTGTAAATAAATGTCACTTTCGGATAATGCTTAATAAAGGGAAATTGGATTTTACCAAAACTAAGTACGTGATAAATTTGTCCAAAATGTCACACCACCTGCTAAGTGACGTATAAACGTTAACATTTGAATAGTTCAATGTTAATTGCTGACATAATTTACACCAGCGAGTCACACAAACGAAATAATGAATTCTCTTTAGAACCAATGATTTAATTAGTTTGTAATTGTTATAAATTAATTAATATTTATGAAATCTTAATTATAAAATTTGAATTCGATTTGAAGAATAAATATTGTTGTATATTTATTTATAATAGTTATAAATATATCGATCGATATGAGATATTGATAAGGAATTGAATTGGATTTTATTAAGTATATTTACTTGGGCTTAAATGGGCTATTAGCCCATGAAGTTGGAGGCAAAATTTCGGCAGCAAACATCAGATATAGGCGGAAGCCAAAATAGGGTAAAATAGTTTGTGATGGATGGTAGATATTTAGTGAGAAAAGTTAGGTGATGTGATCCACTTTTCTCCCTGATTCAACAATTATAAAAGGAACCCTAACCCTAACTTTAAAAAGGCATTATGTTGCCTCCTATCTCCTTCATCTTGGCCGAACTACACCTTCCAAAAGCTCTAATAAAATTCAAATCAAATCAATTTAAATTAACAGCTATTTGATAGAAAAAGGGTCTGCGGTTTAGGACGAGCAATCTATAGAATCGAGAGGGTTTCAAAAAAGGATAACTCATCATTACAAGGTGGACTTAAGGGAATTAGTTTTAGGTAAGTGTTTAGTTATATATATATATATATTATACACAACCTCTGTATAACTGTATATTGTTCGTACATACATATATATATTGTGATTATTTTATTGTTAGTTAGGTGAGATTTCTATAGGAATTGATGTCACATATTGATTGGTTATCTGTATATGTTTATAGAATAAAATAAATAAGCAATTTTTCCATTAAAGATATGATACATACAGCTAAAATCATTATATTTTACTAATTAATTTATACATATATTGATAAGTTAATTAATTGTTTATTTGATTTATATTAAACTATATAGGTATATCACATAAATAACTAAGTTAATATTTTTTAAATTGTGTATTTACATTAATTATGATTTTTAATGATCGAAAATAATTTTTTGGTAATTATTTAATATTTTTTATTATAATTTAATCATTATGCGAACTAATAAATTAATATAAAATAAATTCCGTCTCTAAAATTCAATTTAAGTTTTCTAAAATTAATTTGTCATTATAGAAGCTCTCGGTCAAAAAATTAGATTTTTAAATCATTTTTCATATTTCTAAAAAATCATTAATAAATTCGACCGTAAGTATTTAATTAATAAAAAATAAAATTTTGAGTTAGAAAAATTTGAAATTCGTAAGCTATAAAATATATGTTTGCACCAAAAATGGGCACAGACACTCAAGGATAGTATGGTAGAGATTAAATGTTGAGTAAATGGAAACAAAACAGAAAAGTAAATGAACACACAAATTTTTACAGTAGTGTGACAATCTTGGCCTACGTCCACTTCATATTTTTATTGATCTTGCACTTGATTATGATTATAAAAATGTTTGGATAAGCTGGGATCCATTAGTACAAGAGTGAAGAATAAAATTGGCAGAGCCTGGGCAACCCAAAAACAAGGATCACACTTATGGATAATGGCCGCTTTAATTATAGGTGAAGACCTGCATGGATTGGGCTGAAATTTTGCAAGAAGAGTCTCCAGTTTCGTAGGGGCCAACCAGAATGATCGATGGTCTTAATTCCACAAAAATAACGATCAGGGCCAATCGTTAATTTTGGCTCCAATCAACTTTCAATCGTTCGTGGGTGGTCCTACATGGCTCTACGCCTTGCTTCCAAAATATGGTGACATTTCGTGTTATAGTTTTCCAGATATCACATTTTCCATGGAGTCTAGTTAAGTCGTATTAAATCAAGTGAGATCATTCCATGCTTCATCCAATTGAGCTGAGATTGATAATGTAGGTTCCTGACGCAGCGCATTAAAACAAAACAAGGTAGCAATCAGTGGATTGAGAAATACTGAAATGCCCAAATTCGTTGATCCGAAGATACCGAATTCTAGCTATCTCTGACACGTTGATCGCGCACGATACCGTGAAGAGAGATCTACAATTCTTCGAGCGTTGATCAAGCGTACTTGATTCCGCGAATTGGCTTCAACGATCGAAGATTCGAGCGCACTCGAATGTCGAAGGTGGAGATTGGAGATTACACTCGACTACCAATTTGGATGAAAGCACAAAGCTAACAAAAACGAAATTTTATTCAAATCAACTAAGCTATTACAAATGGCACCACCAGCCTATTTATAGAAGTTACAACACACGCCCATAAAATGTACAACTCATAAGTTGTCCACGACTTAAGACACCACGACCTAAAGTAGACGACTTAAAAGAAATAGGCGACTTACGACTCATCAAAGATCGGCAGCGACTTATCAGTTACACGGTTCACATTACAACACATTATCGACTTAACGAAATACAAACACGACTCAACTTAGTATCAACGACATACGACTTATCACTTCACAGCAATAGGAATCTTCACGCGACTTAAAGACAGTGTGGCATGCGACTTATTCTTGAGTGACTTAAGGATCCTTCAGGAAAACATCACGCGACTTATCAAAGTTCGCGACTTAACTTCTTCAGCGACTTACTGATTTAACTCTTGAGCGACTTAAGAAAAGCGGCCGATGTAAGTTGGGTCGTTCGCGACCTAAAGATCTGGAATGACTAAAAAACTTGCGACCTAATCAGTTAAGTCGTAACTCGTTAGCTATGAGTCGCGAATTATCGTAGGTCGCTGATCTACCTTCTCCCGCATAACTCGCAACCTCTGTTCCCCTATTAGGTCGTGGTTGACCTAAAACTTCTCCCTTAGGTCGTAGACGACCTAAAACCCCACTAGGTCGCACCCGATCCAACTCATGCTCGTTAACCCGTAGGTTGTTAGGTTGTTCGCAAGCTATCACTTCCTTGTTAGCTCCCATGTTCTTAGGTCGTAAACGACTCAACTTTTCTGAACGACTTAAGATTTCGTTAGGTCGGTCATGACCTAACACTTGGCCTGCATCAGTTCCTCATGATGTAAGCTACTTGGTCTTCAAATTTCGTGCAATTCTGACATACCATTTGTGAGATATCGCATTTTCCATGACACTATGGATCGTTCTAGCTGATTTTGCACAATACGATCATTATATGTTTCTGATATTTGTGAATTTTGACATGCAATCAATTTTGGGAACTTCTTTCTTCAATATATTTATGTTCCCAACGTTTCATGGGTACTGGAGTTGTAGATCTTGAGATATTGATCGATCTTCGTCGATTTACGCCGTTTTACGGATCGTTCTAGATCGATTCATATAAATTCTTCATTTGTCCATAACTCGAGCGTATGAACTCCGATTGGTTTGAAATTTGAAAGGTAGCCTCACAGGGCCGTCCTTGTCACTTCATATTGATTACACCTTGATTAGGACCCGATCCAAATCTGTTTGACCATTATCCATAATACTGTATATAGCTGATTCTCAAGGCTGGTAACCAACCATTCTTAACCAAATCTACGGTATCACGGCCTTGTCAAAAGGCAAGATAACATTTGCCCCCCAAAGCACATCTTGTTCGAACATGATGTACTTTGAAAATTCGCAGGCTTCAATCGTTGTAAATGATTCCATCCAGTTTATTGAATGGTCGTCACCCTTCCGTTGATTTCCCAAAGTGCTATTTCCCTCTTTGATCGTGATGACGCTTGGTCGAATTCCAATATTATAAATTCAGGATTGTATTCTATCAGTTGTCATCTGTGTCCGGTTCTACGGGGGTAGTAAGCTTTGGCCATCTGATCCAGTCTTTTATCTAGTAACTCTAGGTAAAAGTTCAATTTCTGTCAGTTTTAAGAAATCGAATTTTTAGAATATACACATGCATGTTTAGGTACATGCTCTTGTCATTGGCTCCCGGATGTGTTTTTATGCTCACGGTCGTTACCAATTCCTTATAGTTTAATTGCAATTGGATTGCAGTTCCTTGTTTATTTATATATATATATATATATATATTTATATATATTACTGAAATAGGGGTCGTAATAAGTCACTTGATGATACGAGACTTCAAGTTCTACAGGGATAACAGCCTTAGAGCCGTAAGCAAGGGCGAATGGAGTATGGCCAGTCGCGGATTTTTGGGTGGTTCTGTAAGCCCGTAATGTTGTTAGGAGTTCATCCACCCACTTGCCTCTAGCCTTTTCCAAATGTTTCTTCAGAATGGACTTTATGATTTTGCTCACAGCTTCAACTTGTCCGTTTGCTTGAGGGTGAGCAACTGCCACAAATCTATATTCAATATGATGTCAATGACATAAGTCTTTGAATTAAGCGCTGTCGAATTGGGTTCCATTATTAGTTACAATGGTTTGTGGGAGGACAAAATGACAGATGGTGCTTCGGACAATGAAGTTGATTACTTTCTTCATCATGATCGTGGCTAAAGGTTCAGCTTCAGCCCATTTGGTGAAGTAATCCACTGCAACTATGGCGTACTTCGCTCCGTCTTTAGAGATTGGTAAGGAACCGATACTATCAATGCCCCAAGTGGCAAACGACCATGTACTGACCATTTATGTAACTTCCATCGACGGAACTCTCGGAATTTTTCACAAACATCTATCACTCGTCGCATTGTCTAGCATGATTAGATGCATCTCGATTGACAGTTGGCGAGTAATACCCGTAGCGGAGTATTTTCTTTGTTAGGGTTTACCCCCAGTGTGATCGTCGCATTCTCCTTCATGGACTTCTCTCGAGACTCGTTTATTTCTTCATGGGCGATACACCGAAGCAGGGGAATTGGGACACCTTTTCTATACATGACCCCTTCTAGGATGATGTAGTGTGAAGCTTTGTAGAAGATATGTCGTTTTTTCATTCCTCCATTCGGGAAGGAGCCCTCATTACAGATAACCTTTGATAGAAGTTACCCACGACTCCCTTTCTGGTTCCGTCTCCAGAACCCAACCAATCTCCATCCGGTCAATGCTCAGAGCATCTAGTACTCTAATCGTGACAAAGTCTATTTGCTTCATATTCCCGTAACTAGTCAACTTGGCCAGTGAGTCGCTTTTCTCATTTTGTATCTCTGGGAATGTGTGTAATGGTGTAATACTCGAAGTCGGCCAGTAGCTCTTAGACCCGGCCGAGATAAGGAGGAAGTCGCTACACCCAGCCTGATAATCTCCCCTGACTTGGCATACTACTAACCGGGAATCACAACAGATTTGTAATATTTTCACTTCCAGTTCTAAGGCAAGTTTTAGCCCGGCAATCAAGGCTTCTTACTCAGCTTCATTATTTGTTGCAGCGAAGTCGAGTTTTAGGGCATAGCAGATCGATCGTTCCTCAAGGGTCACTAACATGACTTTGGTGCCAGAACACCAATCGTTGGATGCTCCATCTGTATACATGTCCACCGAATGGTAGGGGCTTCACTGCTCTTCGGGAGATCATCTTGTAAAGTGAACTCAGCTATGAAGTCTACCAGCGCCTATCCCTGGATGGCTCTCTAAGGGAGATAGGTAATGTCAAATTGGCTCAGCTTAATGTTCCACTTGAGTAGCCTTCCAGACGTCTCAGGTCATTGTAGGACCTGTCGTAACGTTTGATCGATGTAAACGTTGATGGTGTGAGCCTGGAAGTAAGGGCAAAGCTTTCGTGATGCAATCAACATGCAATACGCGTGCTTCTCCAGCTCTAGGTAGTTTCTTTCAACAACTGCCAACTGCTTGCTTAAATAATATACCAGTCCCTGGATTTAATTCTGTTCGCGTAACAGTGCGGTGCTTATGGCGTATGTTGAAACATCTAAATAGATGTATAAATCTTCATGATCTAGCGGCTTGGATAAGATTGGAGGCCTCTATAAGTGGTTCATCACAGCCTGGAATGCGTCTTCACACTCTTGTGTCCATTCATAGTTCCTTTTCCCTCTTTTGATCAGGTCAAAGAAAGAAATACATCTATCAGCGGCTCTGGAAATGAATCGGCTTAGGGCAGCAAGCTTCCCATTTAAGGTCTGTACTTGTTTTATAGTCTTTGGCGCTTGAATATCTCTGATTTCATGAATCTTCTTGAGATTGGCTTCAATTCCGCGAGAATTGACGGTGAAACCCAATAATTTCCCTGACGCAACACCGTAAGAGCATTTCAAGGGATTGAGTTTCATTTCGTGTTTTTGGAGAAACTGAACATCTCCACCAAGTCATCGATGTGGTCGTTTGATCGTCGTGATCTCACGAGCATATCATCCACATATACTTCCATTGGTTGCCCGATCTGATCTTTGAACATCCGGTTGACTAGTCTCGTAAGTAGCTTCAACATTATTTAGTTCGAATGGCATCACAACATAACAATATAACCCTAGATCGGTAATGAAGCTGGTGTGCCTCTGGTCGGGGACATGCATCGGGATCTGGTTGTATCCGGAATACACATCCATAAATGAAAGCAGTTCATATCCAGCGGTTGAGTCTACCAGCTGGTCGATCCTTGAAAGAGGAAAGCTGCTTTCGGGCATGCCTTGTTCAGGTCAGAGCAGTCGACGTATGTTCGCCACTTTCCATTAGCTTTTCTCACATGAATTGGATTGGATACCCATTTCCGGCAGAGGGCGCCGTGGATAAACCCATTATTTTTAAGTTTATCTACCTCCTCTTTAAGTGCAGTAAATCTTTTCGGATCCATGCCGCGTTGCTTTTGCCGGGTCGTTTTTGTTTCACCGGGACATGCCTCGGGTCAATATTCAATGCATGGCTCACGATAGTTGGTGAGATCACACACATGTCAGAATGGGTACAAGCGAACACATCAAGATATGTTCATAGTAACAGACTCCCATCAGGCGAGAGCCCCATCCTGTAGTTGCCAAGAAGCTAAGAATCTCTTCTGCTCATCTCTAATATTCAGCCCTTTAAAAATTCTTTCACAAGAGCGGATCCAAGCTTGAACTTCTATAATGGATTCTATTCCCTTAAATGGTTTACCACCCAAACTGGTATAGTTCTTGCATAATGTTGCGAAGTTGATTTGGGATTGCACTGGAGTTATTACTTCTTCGATTACTGTGGCGGCGGGAGTTCGACCATTTGTGTTTGTGGTACTGCTACCTCCCCTTCCCCTACCTCGTTCCCTTCTTCCACTCACTCGTACTATCTGCATATAGTAAAGAAGTATCATTAGAATATATAGACGAGATATCTAAAGGAATTGGCATAAAATTCGAATATACTTATTTGGATAAATTTCAAATAGGCACTCTCTCAGACTAAACTCATTCTAGGGTATTACTAACCCTATCTATAATGAGTTGACCCCATCAAGGCTTAGGTATTCGTTTAACCATAAGCTCTGATACCAAATGTGACAACCCATCTTCTCGACCCTCAGAAATCGACACTAATACATCCTCGGTATTCACGTGCCGTAAATCCAAGTGCCGAAGAGGTAGATTATCATGAGGTAAAGAAATAAAGATAGAAGATAAGACAATAATAGAATCTCACATCGTATTCAACACATAATTATACATATGAATAGTACATGAAATTTCTCCAAATTTTTCCATCAAAGTTACGACAGGTACTAACCCAGCTAGGATAGTTATAACGACCTATCTTACAGTGCTGGTAGATACTAATACATAATACAAACACATCGGAAAGTGATAGATGACTTCAACAAAAGACCCAAAATGCTCCATGCTCCATTCCAAAATGCTCCAAGCTTACCTAACTAGTTGGCTACTCGAGAAAATTAGGTCACCCAGAGTTTAAGGGATAAGAAAAACAGGTCAGTCATGGGACTGGTGTGAGAAACTCAAAATACGCATTTTGAAAACAAAAGGGTATCTCATAAGACCACGCCGCACATAAACACAAATGGGTTTTTACCTTATGATAACCAAAACATTTGCTACGTAAAATTCATTTGATATTATTTTTAAAGACATTCTTTTGAAAGCAATTGCAAGTAAACTTATGGATCTTAGATAAAATTGTAACATTATTAAATTCCAGCATACTAGTACAAAGTAGGTTCTACAATCAAGTCCGATGGCACTTATTGGAGAATGGATTCCATACAATGGCAGGTAAGGGACTACCTTCCGTATAGTACACCTTTAGAGGGATGTACCGAGGATCGACGTCTTCGAAACCTCTGCACCTGGCAAGACCAGCCTACCCATAGACCTTCATGGTGGTGGATAGAACTAAATATGAATCACCCCGATCGTAACCGACCTATCCGGGATCCCGAAACAACATACTCGACATATAGAGAGTAATCTAGAAGGGTGATGACCATACCCTTATGGGTGCGACCCATATAGCCTTATGGCATGCCCTGTTTAAGCCATTTTCGAGTGATAAGGCCCGAGGTAACGATTACCTTTCACATAGCACATTCCACTTTGAATGCCACATTGATATTCCTTAATCACACAACTGATTTCTACAAACGTATAACTCCTGAGCTCGAATGTCTCAGGAAATGGTGTTAAGCTAAAAGTAGTTGCCTTCTCCGCCACTAATCAGATGATACGTTCATAGAGATCAATCAATGTAATTATAAAAGCAACGTCGGACATTCGTCAATACAAGTTGTCCAGGAACAGAACAAACTGAAGGTACTCTCCTACCACATCCTGTCGGGAATTACCCCTACGATTAGTAGCGAGAAGTCCTTGCAACCCGAAGAGTTTCAGAAATGAAGGGACCATTACTACTTTAGTCATTTGGTAGCTAACCAGAATTATCAACAAGCAGTCCTTCCACCCCGAAGACCTCCGGTCTTCATCCTTCATTATCTTTATTAGGTCTTTATTTTTCGAATGCATGCATTGGTTCAAAGTAGTTTTCGAATAAAAATCATTCAAATCCGACCCCGGTTCCTTCGAACCAATCATTGATAAAAAGATGTTTAGTAAATAGGGAATTATTCTTTGATTGATTAATTCTTTTCATCAAATATCTTCTGGAGATATATATTTTTAAAACATTCTTTCCGGTATATATGGAACCATTAAACCTCATTTACCAAATCCTTTGATTACTTAAAACCTTTTTAAATTCCAAATCATTTCATTAAATCTTAACAAAGATTTCTTAATTCAAAATCAAAATGTTGATTGAGTTAAAACCATGTTATCTAGGATATCAATCCAAAACCAGTAAATATTAAGTGAGCAGAATCTATAGAAATCATCTAATTCTACTCAATATCAATTCCCATATTCAACAAGTACTATGGGCGGAATAACGACGAAATTGCCTTTTAAATTCCACGAATAGTATGAGTTACCTCTTCGGGGTTTAATACCAAGTATAGGAAGGTTATCCCCATAAAACCCAAGTTATTTACATTTGGGAAATTATATCCTTTATACTTTGGAATTTTTTTTTCCGAGTAAATCAAATTTACTATCCCATCCATCCCTTAGCCAGGGAGAGCAAAAAACTGGTTTTCTAAACCCAAGCCTAGACACTACCACTCTAACACCCATAAGGCGATCAAGTAATTTGGTCGACTCTAAATAATTTAATATGTAACCATTCCATAAATCCTTTAAATAGTCTTTAAAATACTTTATTAATCATTTGAAAATATTTACAAAAGATTTGAAAAAGAACGGTTGCGTTTAAAACTATATTTCAAAAGTTATAGAAAAGTGCCGTGGAAAGTGCTTTTTAAGCTATATTGATCAAAACGGCTTTTTATCATTTGGAAATTCATTTTTATAACTCAAATCACTTTTAAAACATTTTCAAAGATTTTTAGAATTTA
Organism: Allium fistulosum; assembly: GCA_030737815.1. Classification (NCBI taxonomy): domain Eukaryota; kingdom Viridiplantae; phylum Streptophyta; class Magnoliopsida; order Asparagales; family Amaryllidaceae; genus Allium; species Allium fistulosum. The sequence continues at coordinate 210,863,158 of CM060903.1, forward strand.
TTTCATATTTTTAAACAATTTTAAATTATCATTTTTAAAGAAATCTCTTTATGAATTCCGAACTACAAAACCACGATTATTTTCAAAACTTGTTTTACTCATAATTTAAAATCTACAAAACCAAATCTCGATCGTTTTCTTTTAGTTGAAAACTATTATCATAAGAGTTTGAAAAATTCTTATTTCAAAGAAATCTGACTCTGAATCCATCTTATAAGTGGATTTAAACTATTATGGCGCGAAATCACGAACTACCATTACGCGCCTATTTTTACCAATTTTCCATTTTCTTTTCAAACTTCGTCAAAACACTTTTAAATATTTATAAAACGTTTCTAAATCATTTTTCACAGGTTTAAACATTCCATAACACCATTTCATTGATAAAAGGAAAGTGAGTTTCTTTGTGATTCTCGACGTGTATTAAATGTGACTTGTTAATACAATTAAACAACAATATTAAACAATATAACTTGATTATCTAAGAATTTTAAACATCTATTTCAAACATTTTATCATCATCCAAAAATATAATATAAGTAAGAGTTTCTCACCTTGGATTAAACGATTAACCTAAAAATGGCTATAGCTTCGCTAACTCGAAATCTAAGCTCACGATCACTTGGGCTCTTGCCTTTGGAGGGCTTGTCCTTGACTAGGAGGCTCATGGCCATGGTTGTAGGGGAGAGAAGGCTCGGCTATGGTAGTGTATGATGGTGGCCGTGGGTAAAGAGAATGAAGAGAAGGAGTTTTGGTTGAGTTTTGAGGTGTTTTACACTATATATATGTACTATATAATTTTAGTTTCTTTTTGAAATGAATTTAGCAATTACTTCTTTTAAGCTGAAAGCCATTAAAGAGGAGGATAAAAGCTTTGAAAATGAAGAAGAAGGAAAATGAAAATGAAGAGGAGAAGGGGTGGTATTTATAGGGAAAGAAGAGGAGAAAAATATCTAAGATATTTTATACATTATCATTATTATACATCACCTCCACATGCACCATCTCTATCATCCACATGGCCGAATTGACCCCTCACTCCATGTGCTTTCATGATGCATGTACTTGTGTGTAAGAAGGTTGACTTTGTGGTTGCTTAAGAGGTAAGGATGTAGATAAGATCTTGGATATTTTTGGATATATATACAAATATATGTACATGTACATATGTGTGTTCATGTGTCCGTGAATGTTTTCATATATGTGTACATGTATATGCACATATATAATCCACAACGTTGTACAACTTATTCACGTTGAATTGTTACGAATTCCGACTTCGATTTCTGGTCATATTTTTACTTTTTAGTTAATATACACATATTTGTAAACAAAGTTTAAAAATAATATTTCTATCATTATATAATAAATTAAAGAGCTTACTTAAAATAATTATTAAATCATTTAAACTAAATTTAAATTCAAAAATCAATTATTTGGAAATGATGACTTCATTAGTGATATCATAAATACATTTAATTTTCCATGAATAAATAAATTATTTTATTTAATATTTGCATTCATATACACAAATGAGTGTATGTATCCTGCTTGGCGCGCGATGTCGGATGGCCGAAGAGCTGTTTATCGATAAAACGATGTCATTTTATCGATTTTTACTCAAGTGTATATTTTTCTTTATATATATTTATTCAAAATAAGATCATTAATATTGTTTATTATTTAAAACCTCATTTATGTTTTAAAAATCCTATTTTTTGAATATTTTGTAATTTTTCTAAAGTGAGGAATTTACGGGTTGTTACAGCATCAGTATGATGTGCTCGCTGTGATTGCTCACTTCAATGACGGCGGTGTTGAATCTCTATAAGGAGTCCTTGAATGGAACGCCTAACGCTTGGAAAAAGTTGGACAATGACATTGCATCCTTGGGGCGATTCCCATGCATTCTAAATTACTCGATAAACTTCTTAGCCAGATGATTGAATGAGGAGACGAACCTGGGTGGTAACCCCGCAAACCGCATGATCATTATTCTTTTGAGGAATATAGGTAAACATCTGCATTCGATGGCATCCGTCGCTCTGGTGGGATCCATGTGCCACTCGTACTTAACGAGATATTGTTAGGGGTCCATGTTCATAAAATATGTTGGCATGGTCGGCACATTGAATCTTCTTGGATATTTTTCACACTGAACGGCTTCGATGAATAGGCTTCAACTGGGGAAGATGCTCCAATCATCGTTAGCCCGGTACGTTCTAAAGTTACAACTGCTTGTAACGCTTGCGAATGATGTATGCATGGTTGTCCAACATTTGAGTGGTTGAGAATGTCGATCGAATGGCAAATCAGTTAGAATGGGGTTGCTAATCAGTGATGATCCCCAAACTTTCACCTAAATGGGGTGCGACACAAAGAAAGCAGTAAGGAAGTCCACTTGAGGTTGCACACCAAGTTTCAATTCGTTTGGAGTCCGTATGCCCGAGATATGAGCAAAGCAAGATGGACCGGTATTGACAGATTGGTGGTAATTTAACTGGAGTCTGACCCGAGAAATCTGCTATTTGCTTGGAGTCAGCACCTAGTTTGCTTGGAGTTGCAGCATTTGAAGTGCTGGGTTGGTGACGAATGGTGCTTGGAGTCATTTGCACGCTCTCTTGGGGAAAATATTGGTTTTACCCGAGTTTGGCTTTGGGCCAGAGTTTCTTGAGTTTGCTTCAAGTCAAATGGGTGATTACTTCGGGTCAGACTTCGTGCCAACCCGAAAGTGAGTTTTTTGACAAACGTTTCAATGATTTTTGATGGCTTTTGACGACTACCACTCTTGGCTTGACGATGGAGGTTCCATAATGGTAAGTGATTTCTTTCATGATGGATAGCTATACTTTTAGATGGCAGAATAGTTCGTGTCATATTTCCTATGTTCTCCAGCCTTTGTGAGTATTGTTTGAGTAGCGGTTCCTTGTCCATTTCTTGGCTGCAATTCAGAAGCTACCGCTTGATCCCCTATTCCCCGGTCAGTCACATAACGTAAGGGAAGTGGATAAAATGCACTGTCTTTAAGTTGAGTCCCGAATCCAGAATGCAGGGGCACTGCGCTGTGGCACGGGTTCTTAAAATTTGGATCGTACTCGAAAAAGTTTTTTTTTGGAAAAAAGATCGATTTAAAACGATCAAATGAAATCGGTCGGTTGGAAAAAATGGTCAGTTGAAACGATTAGGTTGACAACGATCGGTTGAGGAACGATTGGCTGAAAAATGATCGGTTGACAACGATTGGTAGAAAACGATCGGCTGAAAACCGATCAATGGAACAATCCGCTGCAAATGATCAGTTGAAAACGATCATGTGGGAACGATTGATGGAGAAACGATCGTATGAACGATCAAACAGAAAAATGATCAGTTTAAATTACGTTGGTGGGTGGAACAATCATGGAGAGATGATCATATGGAATGATCGTATAAGGAACGATCGTACAGAAAAATGATCGCACTAGTCGATGCGGCTTATAGATCTGTAGGGAGGAACGATCATATGCGACCGATTTAATGATCATATGCGATTGATATGGAACGATCAGATGAGAACGATATTGGAACGATCGTATGAGAATGATCAGTTGTTGCAATTTTTGGAAGGTGAAGTGTGCAGAACGATCGGTCGAAGGTGTTATAAAGGGAACAATGGGTCGTTTGTGCAAGCGATCGGTTGGATGGATTGGTAGGAAGCTTATACATCCATGGCTCCCTATTGCATTCCATCTTCCAGAAGATCGGTCTCTGTGTTATCTACTACTTCAGTAGCAGGTTGCGAGGAGGTAGGAATGACCTTCTCCTTCATAGGAGGCATTGTAGTTAGTTTCCTTATAGATCTCTTTCGAATCTGAGTAGAATATGAAACTTTATGGAGTTGAATCTGGATCTATCTCGCAAACATGAAAATCCACAAGTAGAAAATGAGATCAAATGGAGCTGAGAGTTCATCTCTCAGTGAAAGCACCAAAATGTTTACACCAAAAATGGGCATAAACACTCATGAATAGTATGGTAGAGATTAAATGATCTGTAAATGAAAACAAAACAGAAAAGTAAATGAACACATAGATTTTTATAGTGGTTCGGCAATCTTGGCCTACGTCCACTTCATATTTTTATTGAACTTGCACTTGATTATGATTACAATAATGTTTGGATAAGCTGGGATCCATTAATATAAGGGTGAAGAATAAAAATGGCAGAGCCTAGGCAACCGAAAAAAAGGATCCCGATTATGGAGAATGGCCACAGTATTTATAGGTGAAGACGTGCATGGATTGGGCTGAAATTTCGCAAGACGAGTCTCCAGATCCATATGGGCCCACCAGAACGATCGGTGGTCTCAATTCCACAAAGATAACGATCAGAGCCGATCATTATTTTGGCTCAAATCAACTTGCGATCGTTCGTGGGTGGTCTCACATGCCTCTACACCTTGCTCCCAAAATATGGTGTCATTCTGAGTTATAATTTTTGAGATATTGCATTTTACGTGGAGTCGAGTTGAGTCATGGTAAATCAAGTGAGATCGTTCCATGCTTCATCCAATTTAGTTGCGATTGATCATGTAGGTTCCACATGATTTAATCTACTTGCTCTCCAAATTTCATGTAATTCTGACGTACCGTTTGTGAGATATCGCGTTTTCCGTGAAACTATGGGTCGTTCTGGCTGATTTTTTACGATCATTATGGAACGATCGATATGTTTTTCTGATATTTGTGAGTTTTGGTATGCGATCATTTTTGGGAACTCCTTTCTTCAATATATTGATTTTCCTAAAGTTTTATGGGTATTGGAGTCGTAGATCTTGAGATATTGCTCAATCTTCGTCGATTTACACTGTATTATGGATCGTTCTAGATCGATCCATATAAATTCTTCATTTGTCCATAACTCGAGCGTACGAACTCCGATTGGCTTGAAATTTGAAAGGTAGCCTCACAGGGCCTTCCTTGTTGCTTTGTATTGATTAGACCTTGATTGGGACCCGGTCCAAATTTGTTCGACCATTGTCCATAATACTGTATATAGCTGATTCTCAAAGCTGGTAACCAACCGTTCTTAACCAAATCTACGGTACCACGGCCTTGCCAAAAGATGGGATAACAATATCATTCTTGATATTCTAAAATTTTATAATTCAAAATATTTATTATTTAATTTTTTCTATCATTTATTTATTATTATTTAACTAATTAGTTAATAATATATATATGTGTGTGTGTGTATATATATATATTAATATAATAAAATTACAATTAAATTTGGAGCTGCCATGTACTCGATCTGAAATGCACAAAAAATATAATTTTCAAATTTTATTATTTATATATATTTATATAAACTATTCTAACTCATATTTACATTAATTATTATATATATATATATGCATATTGTTATATATATATGAAATTATGTTACATTAACACACACATACACACACACACACATATATATATATATACATATATAAAAAATGAAAGAAATTAAACTTATATTTTGCACATATACACACACACACATGTTTATTTAATATTTAGTACTATAATATTTTAATTATAAATATACTTATAATATTTTCTCATAATACACACACACACACATACACACACACACACACACACACACACACACACATATATATATATTCACACTTGGGTTTTTGTATATTATAAGTATATAAATATAGACATATTTAGACAACATACAATACATATAAAATACACTAACATGTCCGTTGTGATATAAATCCTAGCATCTATATACGGGCATGTTATACCTTGCGTGGAATATCATGTTACACATGCACACACATATACATATGTATACATATTTATATATAAACTGGAAATAAATTAAATTAAATAAATTTCTATTAATAATTTATAAATTTAAATGAAATATATGATTTTATTTAAATTGAATTTAGAAATGTTCTAAACAAATTAGACTTCATAGGCCCAATAAAAATTCTATAGGTAAAAAGTTTAAAATTCACCCATAACTTCCGTTACGGGCTGACCCAATTCCATTAGGTGCACTCATCAATCTTTCTTTCAGACTTAAAATTGCATTCTCATACCTCACATCCCATACAAAACTCCGAGTCTTCTTTGCAAATATGTTAACGGTGCCGCTACCTTCAAAAAGTTCTTGATAACTTTGAACTTTCGGGCCTTAGAAGGTAAACCTGTGGATTCGTTCTAAAGACTGCGCTTCACAAGCTTACAATGCTTGGCTTCTGTATTCATTCTTGGTTGGTGCATTTTCTCTTGAACATAGAAATGAAGTCCTTATTTAGTGTTTATGTTGTTCCTTAGTTAAAGATATATAGCCTTCAGGAAGATGATGGCATTAGATCTAAGGATAGTATTGACACTGGTCCTAGGAAAGTGTTGAAGTAGATATTTATGAGGTAGCGATGTTGATTCTAAGGAGATGGTGAAGCTAACTTGTAAGTGAAAGGCGGTATAGTTTTCAGAGGGGTGATGACCTAGACATTGATGGGATTGCGGCATAGTCTTCGAGGGAAGTCGGCACGGTCTCGGAAGAGGTAATGGAACAGTCACTCTAGTGATTTTGGCGCGGTCTTTGAGGATACAATGACACAGTCTCTTAGGGGATTCGGCGTAGTCTTTATCTTCTATAGGTAGATGAATTCTTTAACTTTGCTTTCATTTAAAGGTAGAGCTTATTTGGTCGTTTTTTTGGAGGGGTGACTTCCTTATTTGCTTTCTGTTGTATGTTGTTGTAGCATCAATGCAGTTCATCTATTGAGTTTGCATGCTCTTTCTTTGGTTCGATTTAACCAATGTAGCATTTTTGGTTTTTCACTCCCTTATTACGTTATTGATTGTATATAGACTGCATATTCGTTTGGTAGTCTATAAATGTAATTTGTTGGGTTTGGGGATGTCTAGCTTTGAGCAGTCTCTATCTTTTGTGATATTGTGATCGAAATCCCTTTTTTCTTCTTGTGGATGCACAGTTTTATCTGTGCCCATTTTGTTGACACACAATACACATGTTAACAGGAGAATTTTGGGTGTAACAAAATTGTTTCATACGAAATGAGAAAGCAAGACATAATTCAAGATCATATGCTTTCAATGTAATTGAGTACAATAAGGATATTGTAGTGTTAAAAGTAACATAGACCAAGAAACACTGGATAGACTTAAGAATTCGATCACTGAAATGTTAGTTTGATCGGTTTACTTAAGTGTAGCATATCCGACATCCTTAAAATGTTAAGGATATCAGAATGTATTTTTGTAAAGATTTCAGTTCGTTCTTGTAGTAAGAATTTCCTTTTAAATGGTTTGACCATTTGAAAATGGAAAGTGAATATCCGAGAGTGGTTGTAATATAGGCATTATTGGGACAAAGGGAGTGAATGGATACGTGTACTTCATAAAGAGATATAGGAAACAAGAATTGTTTAAAATAATAGTAGATACTTAATAAGGAATGAGAAATGTGATTTGTATTCCAAATATATTTTCATATAGAAATTTTTTTCTATAAGACTTATTTCTTCGAGTTCATGATATTTGATCTGAAACTCTTGATTATAAACTAGTTATGGTGGAAAAAATAAATTGCCTATGGTAAATGGTTGAATAAACCTCTGTATGTCATATGTTGTTATAGTAATGATGGAAATAGTGGGTGTAACATCCCATTCTGGAATTAAAATAAAAAATGTATTTAATTGAATTTTGGGAATTTAATTGAATGTATAAATTAGAAATTCGATTACTTGATTATAAATTTGGAATGGAGATATAATGTTGAAAAAGTATTTTATATAGATAAATGAAGTTAAAAAGTTATTTTGGATATTTTATATTATTTGATTTTGTAAATTGAAATTTTGGATTTAAAAAGAAGAATATTGATTTAAAATTCAAATTTGGAATTTGAATTGTGTTTAACAATCCAAAATTTGTTTGAAAATTTATTTTGGCCAAATAAATAATATTTGTGGAACTTTGGAATTATTTTGAAGAATAAAACAATTATTTTGAAATTGTTCAAACCTAAAAGTAGATGTTTTAATAAAAAGAAAATCATTATAAAAATAAAATAAAACTTGAGTGAAACATCTCGAATGGATTTTCGATTGGATACAAAATATTGGTCAGCAGACGGTTCGAGTAATAATTGGTTAGTGGTGTTGTTTATATTTAAAAGAAAGATAAAATTCTTTCTTTCTTCTTATTGGATCAGACCTTCCTTAACCATGTTCAGCCCACCCGCTTCATCCTTATCACTTTCATTTTCCTCTCCTATTAAAATATGTATTCCCCAAGTATGGGATTCCCAAATTCAATTCGGAAAAAAATCGTGAATGAATTCGAAGTGGAGAGGGAAAAGGTGACACGATGGTGGAGTGGCCTGTTGTGGTATGCACGGCCAAAGGTGTCGAGTGAAGAAGAGCTCAGCCGTTAAGAGATTGGCGAAGGTAAGCAGCAACACCTGGAGTTCGCTAAGAAGAGAAGGCATGCTCGACTTGAACGCGAAAGGTTATGGAGGTGACTGCTTGGTGGTCGATCACTGGAGTTGTGCGTGTGGTTGAAGAGGCTTACATTAATGACTTGAAGCTGCTCAACATAGGTGCAATGAAGGCAAAACCATGGCTGTCGTGCATTTGGGATAGTTTGTGGCGGTCGACATGCATTATGGCTAAAGCTTTGATTTGGAAATTTCATCTATTCAGTGAGTATAGTCATTCTCTTTTCAATCAATTTACTTAAACAAAGTTATTCAATTCTATTTTGATAAAATTCATCGATTTAAGTGAGTATAACCTTATCATATAACTTGTTTTGATCTATTACAAGTAAATATCAAGGAACACCACACTATATTCCTCCATATTACTTGACTGTTTAATTTAATTATTTAGCTACAAGTTTAATATTCGATGGGTTTTAGGTTACAAACGTTTGGTAAATGAAATTTGAATTATTTTAAAGAAAGAATAAAAAGAATTTGAATTGAATTTTAGTAATGAATGATTTAAAAATCATTATTGAATAAGATGTGATTGTCAATTAAAGTGAGTATATCAATTCTTATTTCATATTGAATTGATTTAGTGAAACTACCCCATTTCGAATTCATCCAATCAACATATATATTTTTCAAATACAAATAATAAAATCCGATTCAACTCGATTTAATATAATTGCATATGTGATTGATGATGGCTTGGTAGCGTTGATTACTGTTTGTGGATGATTGATGGTTGAATTGGTTGATTAAGTGATTGTTTGGATTGAATTTGTGGTTAACGAGAATTATATTTTTGATTGATGATTGAAAAATAAATAATACATAATATACAAATATATTGTGATAATTGATCTGAAGCAAATGAAAATATGATTGAATATTTAAAGCTGTATGGTGTGTTAAAAGAATTTTATTTTGAAATATATTTGAATTTGTTTTTGAAACCAGTTAAAATAGATTCATTAAAACAATGTGTGTGTATTTTGAAATAAAAGTGCAAATATTATTTGAAAGGCATTTTTCATTCATTGTAAATTTCTTTTTATTTCCAGAAAATGTTAACTGATATTAGAAGCTCGGTTAAAAATCAAACCATTGAATTTTGAAACTCCTGCAATTTTTAGAAATAACTTTGATCTATAAATGATATTTTAAAAATACTAAACTTGAAAATTTTAAGAAATTTTAGCCTATTTTGAATTTAAACTCAAAAGGAGTCTTTTTCAAAGTATAATGAAAATGTGGTAAAAAATCAAGTATATTGATTCGACTAATCCCAATAACATATTTGAATAATTTTGACATAAAATTTGAAATTTTAAAGGTTAAATTTGAATTATCTGAATTTAAAACTAAATTAAAAAACTTAAAATATCATTAAAGGATGAGAAAATAAATTAAATTCAAGTTTATGCTTTTGAAAATTCTTATATACATATTTGAAATAATTTGATATGAAATTCATATTTTTAAAATTTTAAATTTGAATTATTTAATATTACTTTGAATTTAAACTTGGATTAAATACGAAAAAATCCTTGTTAAATAATTCTAAATCCACTTTGATTGATATAATTTGAACTTGTGCGATTACATATTTGTTTGGATGATATTATATATGCTTGTTTAGTTTAAGTTCATTGTTCAAGTTATTTACTTGATTTTAGCCCGATTATTAATATTTAATGTCTTGTCTAAAATTATTGTTATAAATAATGATATTATCTACAAGTTAAACTATTTTGCACGAACACGACTAATCCAATGGGCTATATGATGGATTTAACATGACATTTGGGAATGAATGTCATTTAGGACGACCAAATTATTTTAAAGGTAATAAATTTAACATTTTTTTGAGTTTGGCATAGGATATTAACTACTGGACTACTAGTATCCATCTTAGCAAACTGATACGAGGGTCGTAACATGAATCGTGATGACGTTGTCCCTTATCACTTTGTCCAAACGATCTGTTGCCTGGACATCTAAAGATATCAAGGATAATGAATATTTTTGGAGATGTAGTGCAAACGAAGAGAAGTAACGCCACCGATGGAGATATGATATAGTTAATGCAGTGCATTACAACACCAGTAAGATTTATGATACCTCTGAGATAGCTGAAAGGTACAACAACTAAGGGATCGTGTGAAGTGCACATCACAACTGATCGGAAGTGTACAGATGAATCGACCGGGATGACATGTCGGGCAGATTAGTCTATGTGAACGATAAATCCACATATGACATTTATTAATATGAAATCCTTTTGGGATTCACAAGACGAGAAGATGAATTAAGTATTCTCATAAGTATTAGTAGAAATGTCGTTTAACATGTAAAATGATTGTTTTTCAATATTGATTTGAATTTATACAACACAGGGTAACTCATAAGTAAACTAATAGGATAATATCCCAATTTATTAGAGTTGCAACTGTGTATATTATATTAAATAGTGTCATGACATGGGTGTTATAACGGATTTGTGAAAATGGGGATTTGGGAATTTGTTGGTGTGTGTGACCAAATGTATAAATTATAAGCTCCATAGAACCTGATACGACACATTTATTTATCTTCTATGCATGATTTTACTCACAGCTAGATGCCTAGCCAGACTCGAGGTTTAGTTTTGTAACAACTCCTCAGGTCAGTCTAAGATTGTTTTACACATCAATATTATGACTGCATGTGCTTTGTGGGCTACGATGTGGGGTTGGGATAGATGGCGATGGCGATTATTTACCCTGCTTGTACCTATATTGAGATGTCATTATATTGATAGATATGATGTGATGATTTATATACATATATATATATGAGATGATGTATCAGATTTTAAGTATAAAATAAAATTAATCATTTTTATTCACTCTGATTCTACTAGCAGGAAATTTTTAATTGTGTCTCAAATATTGTATTATTCAATTCTTGAACTCGTGTACGTTGCATTGTGTCGAGATGGGATACGTAATATTTCAGATGTATTCGCTTATGGAAACGTATCCGTGTTGACCTAAAGTAGTGTATATGTGATATTGCTCCTTCCTTGCCCATTGATCTGAGTTAACGAATGGTAAACTCCATTTGATATTTCGGTCACCGAAGTCGATGCATCAAAACTTGGTATCCGAACTTTGGTTTACTTTAATATGAATTACATGCCAACACAAAAGTCATAAATAATATATATGTTACTGTACTCTCCCCTCTTAGGAGAGCTCAAAAATAGTTTCAACTACTGAAAATATGAATCTAGATAAAGGATCAATCACAAATGCTCAAAGAAATATATGGTCTGCAGTAGTAATCTCTAAAAGATCTAGCACTACCCAATTAGCAAATTACTTATCCCCTCAAGCCAGAAAGACAGTTTCAGATCAAGCAATTCAGAATGCAATAAATCAAACATCAACTTCCTCCACATCAACAAGCAAAAATAAAAGGAAAAAGAGCAGACTGAAAAGCATAAAAGACATTAAACTGCTAATGATACAGAGGAAGCAAAAGATAGCAAATTTAAAAGGAAATACATTGTCAAAAAAACTAAATGAAAGGAACAACTCAAAATACAAGACAGAAAAGCATGTAAAAGAAGTGGCAAAAAGTTTGTGGTGATGGATGATGAAAATAGATACAGTGCTTCACTGCAGCAGAAGACAGTATTCTTTGTGTATCCTTTATAGTCTTTTATATTTTTATATTATATATCATGTCAATAATTGTTTGGAATGTTAGGGGACTTAATTCCCCTAAAAGAAGATTAGATATCTAATCTACTTTTCACTAATAGAACTAGTATTGTAGGTTTATTAGAACACAAGTTAGATAATTCTAAGATAGAAGATTATCAAGCTAAAAGTTTAATTAATTGGAATACTTTAACAACAATCAGATGGGTGGTAATGGTAGAATTATGGTAATTTGGGACCCTAACATATAGGATATAAATCAACATTTTATTAACTTTTAGTTCATACACTGTAAATGTGTAAATAAAGGAGGTTTCATCTCGAAATCACCTTTATTTATGCATTTAACAGTGAAAAGGAAAGACTAACATTATGGAGTCAACTAGAAAAAATAAACTCTAACATAAGTCTGCCTTGGTTAATTATTGGAGATTTTAATACCATCATGCATGCTTATGAAAAAAAAGAGGGAATTTAATTCCTTTTAAGAAATTAGAAAGACTAAATCACTTTATACTTAAACCTGGTTTAGTTGAACCAGTTATATTTGGAAATAGGTTCACTTGGAAATCTAGGGAATTCAGAAACATCCATTGTAAATTAGATAGAATTTTGGTAAATCAAAATTTTATAAACATTTTTAAAGATTTAAATGTTACACTCTGCCCCAGGTATCTAGTGATCACACATCTATTCAAATACATCTCATACAAAATAACTTTTCAAAGAAAAATACCCTTTTAGATTCATAAATGGATGGGTATATGAGAAAAACTATAGAGAAGTAGTTAAAAATAGTTTGACTATAAAAGTACAGGGCACTGCCTGATACAAATTTAATAAAATGCTCCAAATAACCAAGGATAACTTGAAAAACCGAAATAAAAGTAGAAATATAAATTTATTAAAACAAATTAGAGAGGAATGTGAAATGTTGCAGAATGAATTAGATAATGATTGCTTAGACATTTGTAAGGTCAATAATTTTTTTTCATGCTCAAAATAATCCGATTAAGTCACTTCATGTGCAATATGTACATATGAGCATAAAGCAAAGATAGATTGGTTGACAGATAGAGATGAAGTAAAAAAAAATTATGCAAAAATGTCTACCAGAAAATATAAGAATGATATAGGAAAATTGATAGATGCAAAAGAATGTGTTATAAACGAAGTTTCTTGCATTGAAAGGGAAGCAATAAACTATTTCTCTAATTTATATAATACTAACTTTATTCACAGATAACTTCCCAAATATTGAGATAAAATTTATGTTGAATGATATTAGTCGAGATATACTACTTTCTCCTATTAAATTAGAGGAAATCAAAAATATTATATTTTATGCTAATAATGACAAAAGTCTAGGGCCTGAAGGCTTTGGTGCAAAATTTTATAAAACTCATTGGGAGGAAATTAAGGAATATTTGTTTGAATCGATCATTGAATTTTTCAAGACTGGGAAAATTTAAAAAATCTAAATCATACCTGTATAAAATAAATTTAGTACCAAAAGTTAAGATCCCCAATGGTTAGAGGACTGTAAACCAATAGCATGTTGCAACTTTATATATAAAATAATTTCCAATATATTGTGCAATAGAATAAAATTATTTTTGAAATATTTAATTTATGAGAATCAAAGTGCCTTTATACCTGGTAGACTTATAGCAGAAAATACTTTGCTTGCTCATGAATTGATTAGAAACTTTAACAATAAAAATAGGAACCTCATGTGTATCAAAATAGACTTACATAAAGCTTTTAATAAAATAAATAGACAATTTATAATTCATATGATGAAATAGACGGGCTATAATGAAATTTTTTGTGCTATAGTAAATGAATGTATAAATAATGTTACATATCCAATATTGGTTAATGGTTCTCCTAAAGGGTTTATCCATAGCAATAGGGTTTTAGGCAAGGAGATCCACTTTCTCCCTACCTATTCACTATTGTTATGGAATTCTTTTCAATATCATTGGAAGTTGAACTAAAAGGGAAAACACTAAACCCATTAATAGAACCAAACCATCTATTTCACATTTACCATATGTTGATGACTTGCTATTGTTTTTAAATGCAGAATCTCAAAGTGCAAGGACTATAGTCCGAATTTTTGAAAAATTAGGAGATTATGCTAGGTTGAAAGTTAATGAGTATAAAAGTAAAGTTTACGTTAGTAAAGGTTGTGCAAGGAAAGAAGAAATATTAAGTATTTTAAAATTTAAGAAGGTAATTCTACTAATAAAATATCTGGGACTACCTCTAAGTGTAAATCAGATAAATGATAGAGATTGCACAAGACTGTATGACTTAATACAAGATAGATTACATGGGTGGTCTAGTAAATTTTTGTCATTAGCTGGCAGACTCGAGCTAACACACACAGTTATCACAACAAATTATCATATACTGGATTCAATCTCACAACATCACAGCAAAAGCAGTTCACAAAATAGAAAGAATGTGTGCAAACTTCATTTGGAGAGGAAAACATCACAAAATTACATGGGAAAAAATTTGCAAGTCAAGGAAAATAGGTGGTCTATGACTAAGAAACATCAATGGTTTAAGAGAAGCATGGAAACTCAAATTATTTTGGGAATATTTGACTGGGAAATCATTATGGGTGTTATCTGCCATTTTGACCCGGTTATATTGAACTGACTACAAATACAGATGATAACACGAAGTCAAGCTTGAATGGAATTGATAGATATGAAAGGCAGAATGTTCGAAGTATGAAATATGGTTTAACATATAGGAGGGATCGGTATGTTTCAAGGAGTAAGAGCATTTCAATAGAAAACAATCAATATCTCAAGATCCACAAGTCCAATGCATATGAAATTTTGTGAGCAAGGTATGGGGACCCTAGGGAGCCTACCCTAGGGATCGCACATCAAGAAGATGAAGTTAGAGGGATTGGCACTCTTCCCTTGGTAGGGATTGGCAGGAATCAACAAGCAATCCATCTTGAAGCAAAGATCAAGCAATAACTTAAGTTCCACTAATTCAATTGGCATGAAATTTGGAGGCAAAACATATTTTAGCATGAGGAAGCTACCATAGAGACCGCACCCTAAAATTCCACCAAAGTAGGGATCGGTACCGATCCCTCTTCTTTGGGAATTGGACCGTGCGATCCCTCTTGTGGGTCCATGTGGTTTTTAATGTCCTTCTACCGAATTTTCAGGGAGATATTTGGTCATCTTCGTCTGCAAATACAGGCTTGGCTGTTCATTTTGGAGACCTTTACGCTGCTAGTTGCTTTATATTCTTTGGTAACTAAGGATTTTCATCCGATCCCTATTGTACTCAGTTTATAAATTGATTAATAAAGAAATCTGTTCAAAGTGGACGTAGGCAAACAATGACGAATCACTATAAATCATTGTGTGCGTGTTATTCTTTCAATTTACTACTATTTCTTTGTTATTATCCTCTGTTTTCATTTGAAATTCTTCATTTATTTCTCTTCAAAACTTCTATTGGGTGTTCATGCCAAATTTTGGTGCAAACATTTTGGTTCTTTCACCGAGAGCCTTGATTCTCAGCTTATTAGGATCCCTTTGTTGCTGCTAGATTGCATAAATCCCTCAAAGGAAATCCACTGTAACGACCTAGAATTTCCGTCATTTGAAATTCATATATTTAATTGGTGTTAAATATTAACAAGTAAGATTTGTAAGTCGAATAAATTTAAATTCGAAGATTTAATTGAATAATTAAATCGATAATTTAATATTTGATATTCCAGAAATAATTGGAAATTGGATCAAATGTGAATAAAAATGATTTATAAAGTTATATTAAATCATATTGGCGTTAGAATGATGTTGTAAAACTTTTAAAATCGAATTAAAAGTTAAATTGTAGAAATTGAATATTTTAATATCTAATTGACGAGTGAAAATAGTCATTTTTCAAACAGTCTTGGATTTTGACGAAACCAGTTTCATCGGATCCGTAATGTTGTATTTTTGTAAGATTTCAAATTTCGTGTCAATCAGATTTACCGTTTGTCCCGGGCAAGCCAAAACGCATCGAAATCGTTTTAATCGATTTGATTTAAATTTGATCGTTTAATTCCGTAACTCGCACATATGACCGAATTAGCTCCCGAAACACGTTCCATTGTTTTCGGAAGGTGGGTAAAACCTTATAATCGCCTGGTGGCATGTCTGATTCGGAGTTCGTTTGAAATTTTTGTTTAAAAGTGGATTTAATATTAAAATAATAATTGTCAAACGTATGTATATACGTTTAGAGGGCCGAAAACCCTAGTTCTCTTACGAGCCGCCAGTTTTAAATTTCAATGGCCGAAGTTTAATCCCATTCCATCTAAATTTACTCTCAATCCTTTCGTTTTTAGCAAAAGTTTCAAACTAAGAAAGTGTCGAGCCCGTCGAGAGCTCCAGATCCAACGGTGGATCTTTGCCGACGTCGCCGTTTGAAGCCTAAATGGGTTGGAAAATCGTCGCCGTTCGTTCGCAAAATACGAGGGAAGGAAGCCACCGAGTTCGACGAGATTCTTGGTGGAGGGGGAGTTGACGTTGGGCTTCGTAATGGTGATGGTTGATCGTCATGAAATCGATCGTATATGGTGCGAAAATTTAGGGTTAGCGGCGGCATGGGTTTCTTCTCGCGTACATATGCCTGGAGGGAAGAAGAAACGATCACGGCCAGATTTGCTTTGTTCAAAATGAACGGCCGAGATGTAGGATTTGAAATAAAATTTAATTTGTAAATTATTATATATTATAAACCGTACAATGTTTAAAAATGTATATCTTTTTGATACGAGGTCGAAAAATTACGAAACGAATTGCGTTGGAATCGTTTCGAAGAGCTCTTCGCAATGGAGCTGGATTGGAGCTAGTGAAAATTTTGAGTAAGATTAAACGTGCGTTTAATTTTATTTGAAATAAAACGCTGCAACCGTTATTAAAAGCAAGGTGAGAACTCCTCACTCAATCGAATTTGTGTTTCGATTTAAATTTTAAATAGTTAAATTTAAAATTGCTTGATTGTGTGAATTGAATGATGATTGTTATCTATTGTGTTGAAATAGACCCTATACGCCGTATATTAAGCGGAGGTTATTTATTAAAAACATATACCGCGATAATTCCATCATGAAGTGGAATTGGTATTATATATGTATTTGGAGTTGATTTCTCGCATTATATAGCGGATGAGACCCTATTGTGCCGCATAATAGTGGATAATATTTTATAAATCCCATATACCGCGATATTGCATATTGAAGTGGAATTGGTATTGTGCTAACATCTGTGGATGCAGGGAAACAGGTTGGAGGGATCCAACTGGATTCCTCAAACATTTGAATTTGTTTCATATGTTGTGTGTTGATTATTTATAATCGCCGTGTGATTATATTTGTGATTGAAATTGTTGAAGGCTAAAATTTAGCCGTATATATTTTTGGTATCGTTAGATACTAGAAATAAATAAAATTGGATTTTCGAAATTCAAGTTGAAAATTTATTGTGAAAATTCATTTTTGAGAATTGGATAAATTTAAAAGGAGTTTTGAAAAGATAAAAGTCTTATTTTCGAACCATATTATAAATGGATTTCGATAATATTATTTATAGGTTGAAGAATTTATTTAAAATTTGGATTTTTTAAATAGATTTGAAGGGATAAAGAAATTTATTTTAAAAAGGAAATAACTTTAGAAATTTATTTGATTTAAATTAATCAGATAAATAAAGTAATCCTACTTATGGATGTTTGGATTTTATTGGATGTTGAATTGTTTGAAATCTCTGATATGTGATGCTTTGTGATATATTCGAATTTGTGTTGTGATCTATGATTTGTTTATCTGTGATATATATATATCTGTGATCTGTGAATGAAAGATAAGCGTTATAGTTTATACCGCTTATCAATTATATTGTTATATTTGATCTGTGATGGTTGAATGTTGTTGCACTATTGTGTTAAACCGTGGACTACACAATACACACACAAATGTGGATTTCACGTGGAAATCGGTTAAGTCATAGATTTTTATCAATTTTGGAAATTGAATTTTTGAATCCAAATTAGTTTTGGAATTGGAGTTGAAAGTTTTTGAAAACGAGTTTCAAAAATAAAAGTTATTTTAAATAACTTAATAAAAAATTGGAATTTAAATCATTTGATTTAAATTTTGAATTCAATACTTAAAATTGAATTCGATGATTTGGGAATTTTGGTTTAAAAGATTTTACAAGTGTAAAAGGTGTTTATATGGGTTTTTAACCATTTTAAAATATGGTTTTGGAAATTTAAATTTATATTCAAGTTTTATACTTGGATGGCTTTAAACTGTGTAATTGTAACCAGTTTTTCCCAAAACGAAAACTATCCGTTTTTAGATAATAATAGCTTTCATAAAGTGAAAAGATTTCCAATTTGTATCAAAACATTTCAAGCTGAAAATTGAATTGTGAATAGTTTGAGAAAAATTATGAATTAATCTTTGTGAAGATGATTAAGCTTTATTTTGAAATAAAAGAAGATTTTTAAAAGGTGTATCTTTTATATTATAAAAGACTTGAATTTTGAATAGTTTTGAAAGCTATAAGTAAAATCTTAATTTAAAGATTAATGGGTTAATCCAATTGAAATGGAAATTGATTTGGAAATCTGTGAATGAATCTTTGTGAAACTGGGTAAACTTTGTGAAGTAAATCTTTTTGTTTAAAGATTTAAAATGGTAATTTGTTTAAACCATTTGAAGGAAAGGATTTGGGTAATAAGTTGTGACTTAATTGAAATCCCTATATCCATATGTTTTAAATATTGTGCTCACTATTCGGGTTAGCCGGGAAAAGACCTTTGTGTCATATAACCCATTCCGAATTAGTAATACGACGATATGGATCGTATTGAAGACCGATGGTGAAGACCGGGTATTTTCGAAAATGAAAGGACAACCTGTCGAATGTCTCTGTACTGAGTTGCTCCGGTATAGAGATTTATATCACTCTTTTTGTGATGGGAAGTCCGGACGTGATTAGTGAATATCCGGATTTCAAGGACTTCTTTGGAAGTGCCTTCAATTCTGTTCGAACCCGGAACGGACTTGTATGGATGTGTGTCCGACGTTACACTTTGAGATGTAAAGCTGGTTTCTATCAAATACATTTCTGTTGGTGGCGGAGAATTTATTCTCTTAACTTAACACCCTTCTCTAAGATGTACGAGCTCAGAGGTTATGTAGTTGATGGTTACCAATGATACATTCCCAATTTGGTAATGTGGCATACGAAGTGCTGTTGATCAAAGCGTGGCTTTGTGAAAAAGCGTGGCTTTGTGAAAAAGCGTGGCTTTGTGAAAAAGCATGGCTTTGTGAAAAAGCGTGGCTTTGTGAAAAAACATAGCTTTGTGGACGAGACTTCGTCGAGCCTCACAACCCGGTAATGGTCGAAACACGAATGTTGCGGCAAGGTTTTTAGGGGTCGTGCCCCTAGGGTATGTCATTTCCTTTTGGATAAAAGGTGATATCATGGTATGGAGCCCAGATATTTTACCTATGTTGATGCTGCAAATTTATTATACTTTTTGGTTGTTGCTTTGTGGTTGAGGATCCTCGGATAAAGGTCGGTAACGACCGGGGGATGGCATAGCTCGTGTGTTAGCTACCTAGTTACAACTGTACAGCGTGAGGTAGCGTCGGCCTTGTGTTTGCAGAGATCCGGTTAGGTTCTCGGGGCGTCTTTCCAGAGGCGTTTCCATTTCGGTGTAAGGAAGTTCCTTTGCCTGACCATTTGTTGGGAAATCCAAAGAAACAATACGCGCCCTGTACGGTTTTAGTTGTATAACCTGCCATGGAATGTGGCGGTAACCTGTTATTGAACATGGTAGCTATAGTAGGCATACGATGAAATGTTGTATGCTGGCTAAGATTAATATTATACTTTCGAAATGTTTTCCACTATGCACTAGTAATAATATCAAAAGAATTTTTCTTGCATAGTAAGCATTTTTGACTATCATAAGGAGAAATCTCCTCCAATTCTGCGTTTGCATTGTGTGTGTGGCGGGAGGCCTTATGGTAGTTTCATTTTTCAAAAGCATTGCGAATGTCTTTTACTTCCTTTGTTGTTGTTTAAAGATAAACTGTTTTAGTTCTCACACCAGTCACCATGACTGACCTGGAGTTTATTGTTTCCTTCCTAAACTCTGGGTGCCCACCAATTTCCACACGGGCAGTCTAGAGTCAGGTTATCAGGTCATTCTGGATTCAGGAGATGCCGTGGAGCTCAGTGGCGAGCTGGATGGCGAGACGTATCACTTGTATATGATATTATTATTCCGCTGTGTATTCTGTATGAGGACAAGTTTATTAACTGTCCAGTGTTATATTGTTGTTGTAAACTCTGATGATGTAATGTATAAACTGATATAGTTCTTTGATTTAATGATTATTCATTTATCTATTATATGTTGTTTCGCTGCGAATGTGAGATTCTAATATTGTTTCTGTTTCTTTTTCTTTCTTTTTCTTCTGTCTTCTTCCATCTCTTCTTTTTAACCATAACAATTCGGTTTTCCGGCATTCGATTGCTCGGTAGTTGATACAGTGGACGTATTAATGTCGACTTTCAAGCGTCAAAAAAATTGTATCGTTACATCCACAGTTATCTTCAAGAAGTTTGCTTATTCTTTTCAGATTTGCAAAAATCTAAGCAAAGTTATCAACAATGGTGAGGAACACTAGATCTACTTCTCAGAACGCAGAAGGAAACAAGAATGCTAGCATCCAGCAAGGAGTCCCGAGCAGTCAACCAACGTATGTGAAT
Source organism: Allium fistulosum (assembly GCA_030737815.1). NCBI lineage: Eukaryota > Viridiplantae > Streptophyta > Magnoliopsida > Asparagales > Amaryllidaceae > Allium > Allium fistulosum. Next base: position 210,884,210 of record CM060903.1, read on the forward strand.
GCTGATCCAGTTGAAGTCCAAAATCCGGTGGATTCTATTACAAGGGTAGAATTCCAGAATCTAATGAGAGCGCTAGTGGATAGCCATCGACAATTAAATCAGCAGATTCAAGCCAATATCAACCTAATGAACCAACTCAGTCAGCAACAACAAGGGAAAGCAAGGAGGGACCCTACCCCTTACTTAGCATCGGAGAGTTCTAGTTCGTCGAACGATTATCACAGACATAGGCTTCGCAGAATAGACAGATATCATGCAGAAACTTTAGGGCATCAACAGGTACACCTTCCTGGTCTGCCAGGACCGATCATTGTCGATTCCTTCATAGGGATCGATACCGATCCCTTCTCTAGAGGAGGGAACTTACCTGTACATGCTGGGATCCAAGCTAGAGCTGATGCGGATAATCTGGATGATGGAGTTCAGTTGAATGTTGACCAATTGCTTCCCTAGAATGATGATGAAATGAATGTGCGTGGTATATATAGAGAGGATGGTGAACCAAGAAGGCGTAGAACGACCCGTAGACATCGACCGGACCATTCATGTGAGGTGGAACACGACTACTGCTTGGCACCAACTATCCAAATGCCAGATTTGTCGGCTATGGTTAGACAATTAGTGAGAGAGAGCCAAGGCTTGACCAATGATGACAGGGGAATCTGGAGAAGCCATACCCCATTCACTGACGATGTCCTACAGGTATAGTATCCAAGGAGGTTCAATATGCCGTCGATGCCTGCCTAGGAGGAAAAAACTGACCCCAGGCATCACATCATGAGATATGAATGGCTGATGGATTCCGCACGAGCAGATGATGCGACCAAGTGTAGATGTTTTCCTATCACTCTCTCTAGAGTAGCAACGATGTGGTTTACAAGGTTATCCCCACGGTCGATCTCCAGATTTGATGATTTCGCAACAAGGTTTCTAGAGCAGTTCCGTATGCATGCAAATAGCCCCAAAGATGTAATGTCCCTATCCAGTGTGATCCAGGCTCTGGAAGAATCGTTGAAACATTACTGGGAGAGATTCCATATAACTGTCACAGAAATCGGTAATCTGAATGACCATGCAATTTTGATGGCCGTAACAAGAGGGATTGATCCAGAGTCTGATTTTGACGATTGGTTAGCTGGCAAGCGACCCACAATGTTGGAGCGCTTTTATTCAAAGGTGGCTCAGTATTTGAGAAAGGAGTAAGCCAGATGCTTTAGGAAGAAGAATGCCGTGGGACCAAGTGGAGAGGCAGTACATAGTAATATTGCAGTGAAGCAGTCTGATGATAGCTCTGGAAAAGTTCAAGTGAACGTCTAGAACAAACTGAATAAACAAAAGAAAGGCAGAGATAGGAGCTGAGAACGAAAGAGGGATTCTGGAAGAGGAAAGCCTAGGATTCTAATATACGATACTTACACACCACTAAATACATCTCTAGAGAGTATTTATTTGTCTACCTGCAATACAATGCAGCACAGAAAGCCGCCTCCGAAATAGAAACAGACTGAAAAATATTGTTGGTTTCACGAATGTTATGGACATAACACAAATGAATGCAGGCATCTCTAAGATATTATCGAAAAGCTGATTCAAGAAAGAAAGTTACACAAGTTTGTAAAAACCCCATAGGATGGCAGGTAGGGGACATCTGACCCCAACCGAGGACAAGCACCACACAGAGCTAAGGAGCCCACATGGACTGGTGGAAGATTGGTAATCAATACAATAGTCGAAGGATCGTATCCAGCCGATAAGAGTTGGCATGAGATGGAGCGCTATGCTAGCATGATTAAGCATGTGAATTTTGAATGTTGTTCGAGTACGGAAGATGAAGCTCCAGCAAAACAGTAACGTATAATGGCAGATGATATTGTCTTTAGAAACATAGATGCAGAAAAGGTGGAGGCTCCGACAATCGACCCAATGGTCATTTCAGCCATGATTAGCCCCGCTTTAGTGAGAAGGATATTGGTTGATTGTGGAAGTTCTGTAAATATAATTTTCAAAAAAGCTTATGATCAAATGAGGATGGAAGCTAAGGACTTGAAACCATCTAAAGCCCATATTCTTGGATTTAACGGTTGTGCAACCGAAGCTGTTGGTTATGTTGAATTGCCCATGGAGTTAGAAGAAGGCGACCGCAAGAGAGTGCGGATTCTACCTTTTGTCATTTTGGATGTTGACTTTCCATGCAACGCTTTTCTGGGCTGACCGACCCTAGCTGAGTTCCGAGCAGCTCTTGCCCCATGGTGTTTGACTTTGAAGTTCCCGACAGATAATGGTGTTGGCGTTGTTCAAGGTGATTAGGCGATCAGACATGCTTTTATGCAGCTGAATTGAGGGATGCTCAACGAAAGGAAAAAGGTATGGGTGTGGACAAGTCTGTCCGCATCCAAGCCACTAAAGATTGACAACTAACGACTGAGCATTGGCTCGGGCGCCACTGTCGGTTCTATAGAGACATAGATCTGAGTTGAGGTAGGAATGGAAGACTTATGTACCAACCGCGACCTTTTCCGTTTCTTTCGATCGTTGAAGAATGATACTGCTTGTTTTGTATTCCGTGCCGCTAACATTGGAATTCCATCAGACGGAAACTTGAAGAAAACATGGAATTCCATTTTTCCAACAAGAATTTTTTTAATGCAGAATTTGTAGATATGATATACAAGGGAAATGAAGCAATAGAAGGTTGCTGCTACTTGAACTATGAAACTCAGTTTCAGTACCGGGCTGTCAAAATTTGCAACACCCATAATTGAAGAGAGTTCTATATACAAAACAATTTACTGACCGTTAACATAAGTTACATAATATAATACAATCTTTATAACACTAATATTATTAATAGTAAATGGAATGTAAACAAAATAGAATACAATATACTAGAATCATAAAACAAGTTTATACTAAATGAAAACACAATATAACCTTAACAAAATACAGAACATAATTGAACTACGAAAAATTACACAAATTCAATTTTAAGAGCAACAAGCATCTTGTATTCTTGCCAAGAGTTCTCTTCATTCTGCTTCATTTTGTTGTGATGATGATGCTACTAATGATAAAGAAGAAGTCCCTATACAGATTCAAAGAAACTGTTTACATATAGGTAAATGCTACATAAATCAAGCCATCAAATTACGTTAAAATATAATCTGTGTACACTTTATTTTTTTCCTTAATAAGATCTCTACATTTACAGTTGTGTTTCATAAAAAGGTACAATATTGTTTTTTATAAAAAGATACAATAGTATATAGTTAAAGGATAGTCCAAATAATTATTAGCCATCATGATCCCAAAAGGAAACAAGCATCTTGCAATCATGATCGGAGAGTTACCAATCAAGTTATTAGACATTTTATTGATTTTAATATAGTCATGCATTGGTGACAACATAATCGTTTTTAAATTTAGTAGAACTCGTTAATAGCATATAGTCATAGAGAAAAATATCAATTCTTTAATTGCCGACTTTAATTTTCAAGAATACATGAAGGCTGGTTTAGGGATAATAATGAACCAAAAGACGCAGGGTATGACAAGGAACTTCAAACAACTTATTTGATCAATGGATCTAAAAGGACTATATACTACTTTTAATATTGTATCTTTTGACTTCATGTACACTATATACTATTTCTATAAATCAGTGGGTCTGTAAGGACTTCAACAATCAAGTGATATTTGTAGTTGCAGTTTGAGGGATATTTACAATTGTAGTTTCAGTCTAACCCAGTAAACCAGCAAATCGGTATTTTATCATTCAACTAGCTATACTTTGAAGTTCTGATACATCCAACATCTATAACAAAATAGTCTATTGGTTCAAAGAAGTTGATAACAAAAGGAAAAAATCTTATGATATTTACAGTTGCAGCTTGAAACAAGTACATATGTTTGAATTAGAAAACTATAAAATCAACTTAAAAAATACAAATTAAGAAAATACGAAAAGAAATTAATAATATAAGATATAGCAAAAGCTGGGATAAGAAAAGGTTACTCAGAAGGTGTAGAAGGAGCAGTAGATGGAATTATTAAGTCCTTACTCTTGCATGCATTTTTAGTAACAGTGTCTCTTGCGAAGGAAGAAATATTCTCATTTTTTGAGTGCTTCCCATGTGAAAGATCTTGTTCTGGAAGATTATCAAGGACAAATCTTAGAAGATGTAAGGTAGATGAAATTCATTATATGATACAACACTGAACAGAAAGAGGAAGAAAACTGCATAAATCCGGACAAAAATGAAAAAAACACAACTTAAAGAACTAAAATTGAATTGGTGATGTAACTGAGAGAGAAGTTTGATGGCAAAATTAAGCAACCAAATCCAATTTGGGTTAGCATTATGTGATTGAGTGAAGAAGAGCGAATTAGGGTTCTCTTTTTAACTTTTGTTTGAATATCGAGCGTGAGGAACTCGGTTTGTTGAACATACATAGTAACAAGGATATTGGGTGGGTGGGTGCGGCTCAACTAAATTCTATTTCGAAAGGAAACGAATATCATGAAAATTGATGGAAATTTCTGATTTTTTTCGTTATTTATCGGAAGGAATTCCTTTCGAAATAATTTTTTCGGAAGAAAGCGAAAAGTGGAAATTTCAAAAATAATTGATAGGAAATCGATGGAAAGCTGGAAAAATGGAAAAATACCCAGCCCTAGATCCGAGAGATGACAAGGAGGGGCCCAAAGAGAGAAAGACTGCACCGGCTGAGCTAACGATTGATATCACAGTCAGCCACGACGACCCATCACGGGTACAAAAGATTGGATCACAACTCAGCCCCCCGATGATGAAAGAACTTGCTGGATTTCGCCAAGCGAATCTCGACGTGTTCGCTTGGACTCACTCTGACATATGTGGGATCTCACCTGTCATCGCGAGCCGTGCATTAAATATCGACCCAAGGCATGCCCGGTGAAACAAAAAGGCATGGCATGGATCCAGAGAGATTTGCCGCTCTTAAAAAGGAGGTGGATAGGTTCAAAGATAATGGGTTTATTCGCAACGCCCTCTACCTTAAGTGGGTATCTAATCCTGTACTTGTGAGAAAGGCATATGGAAAATGGTGGACATGTGTTAATTACTCAGACTTGAACAAGGCATGCCCGAAAGACAGCTTTCGCCATCTAGGGATTGACCATCTGGTGGACTCAACCGTGGGAGATGAATTACTAACGTTCATGGATGCTTGTTTGGATATAACCAGATCCCGATGCACATTCCCGATCAAGAGCACACCAGCTTCATTACTGATGTTGGATTATATTGCTATGTGGTAATGACGTTGGACTAAAGAATGTAGGAGCCACCTATCCATGCCTAGTCAATAGAATGTTTAAAGATCAGATTGGAAAGACGATGGAGGTATACATGGATGATATGCTCATGAAGTCACGACGGTCTTGCGACCACATTAGAGACTTAGCAGAAATGTTCGATATCCTCCGATACTACCAAATGAAGATTAATCCTCTGAAATTTTCTTTTAGCATTGCATCAGGAAAGTTCTTGGATTTCATTGTCAATGCCCATGGAATCAAAGCTAATCCCGAGAAGATCCAAGCTTTTCGTAATATCCAAGCGCCAAATATCATCAAACAAGTACAGAGCCTGAATGGGAAGGTTGCCGCCCTAAGCTGATTTATTATCAGAGTTACTGATAAATGCATTCATTTCTTTGACTTGATTAGGAGAGGAAAAAGGAATTTTAAATGGACATAGGATTGTAAAGACGCATTCCAAGCTTTAGTGAACCACTTAGAGGGACCTCACATCTTGTCAAAGCCGGTGGACCACGAAAATTTGTATATCTACTTGGTCGTGTCGGTGCATGCTATAAGTGCCACACTGCTTCACGAAGAAAACCTAATCCAGAGACCAACCTATTAAGTTAGCAAGCGATTGACAGGAGCTGAAAGGAACTATCCGAAGATAGAGAAACGGCATACTATTTGTTGATTGCTTCACGAAAGCTCCGCCCTTACTTTTAGGAACATCCTATCAATGTTTACACCGACCAGCCGTTACAACAGGTCCTACAGTGACCTGTGACATCTGGAAGGTTATTTAAGTTGAATATCAAGCTTAGCCAATTTGACATTACTTATCTTCCTTGGAGGGCCATCCAGGGTCAGGTGCTGGCGGACTTTATAGCACAGTTTACCATGCAGGATGATTTCCCAAGGAGCAGTGAAACCCCTACCATACGGTGGAAGTTATATACAGATGGATCATCCAAAGACCGTTGTTCTGGAGCTGGAATTGTGCTTGTAACTCCCGAAGATCGGTCAATTTACTATGCTTTAAAGCTTGATTTCCCTGCAACAAACAATGAAGCCGAGTACGAGGCTTTGATTGCTAGACTTAAACTCACTAAAGAACTGGGGATAAAGTTTCTTGAAATCATTTTCGAATCACAATTGGTAGTATACCAAGTTAGGGGAGATTACCAAGCTAAAAGACAACGACTTGCTCCGTACCTTACCCAAGTCCAAGAGCAGTTGACCGACTTTGAGTACTATGATATTACGCACATTCCTCGTGATAAAAACAAAGAAGCTAATTCATTGGAAAAGTTTTCTAGCACCGGGGATGCACAACAAATGGGCTTGGTTCCGATCGAAGTATTAAAAGCTCCGAGCATAAGCCCAATGGAAATCGACCGGGTACTAGAGACGGAGCCTGAGAAGGAGTCGTGGATGACTCCGATTAAAGAATATGTACTACATGGTGTTCTTCCTGAACGAAGGAATTAAAGATTACAAGTCCTTTGTAAAGCTTCACGATATATAATATAGGAAGGAGTTATGTACAGAAAGGGTTTTTCCGTTCCCTAGGGATCGCACCTTGATAAGATGAAGTTAGAGGGATCAGCACTCTTCCCTTGGTAGGGATCGGCAGGAATCAGCAAGCAATCCACATTGAAGAAAGGATAGAAGCTTTCTTATAGGGCGGGAAAGCCAATTCTAACATTTTCCGTGGTAGACTAGTTCACCACAATGGCAATCATCGGATGAAGGAGTCTAAAAGCCGGAATGGAACCAATCTCGAGAGTACATTTGCTAGAGGTGGCCATTTCTGTCACCAAACCAAGAGCAACTCCTGCAAGGGAAGTAAACATGAAATTAATATTTATGAATAAAACAATAAACTAATTAAAAATACTAATCAACCCCTTTTCTTACCTGATTTTAGCTAAAGCTACTACTCACGTAGCTACACGGCAGACGAGATTCAATCCCTACAAATCGAAATTTTTTGCAACTTAACATCAATAACCAGAGAATTAGTGATAGCCTTTTTAGAAGCAAGATCAACAATCATATCTATCACTTATCTGTTTGGGACAAAGGCGAATACAACAAGCTTCAAGATCAAGGGAAGCTTACTGCAATCGAACATAAATCATTGGACAACATCAAAGGAAGCTCTTTAGACCAAAGTAGCGAGCTTCAAGAGTAAGAGAAGCTACTCTTAACCGAGTACGAATCTCGAAATAACTCCAGAGAAATTTCATTAGAACTACAAATTAGAGGAAGTTGAAATAGTAAGGAGGGGATCATGTCGTGGAAACCTCCTTAAAGCAATAAATTAGCCAAAAGAGGGGATTTAGAAGCATCGCCCCAAAATTTTAAAACCCTAATTTCATAGGGCTGAGTTCATTTTCTTCTAAAAAGTTGAGAAGAGTAAATGAAACATGCAGCTAGGGTTTCTCAAAGTTTTATTGAATGTAATATGGGGTTACGGGTATGGTTATATTACCATATTTACCCAGTTTATTTTATGGGCTTTGGGCCTAATGTATTTACCGTTTTAAAAAAAAGTGTCAATCAGTTAATTCAAAGACCAATATGAGTAATAAAAGCACTTTTAAATGGGCACAAAGGGAAATCAAAAATACAAATCACCATAATCTAAATGTTTTTAGAAAAGCGTTCTAACTCTGTTCACAGCCTTTCATTGTTACATATACTCCAAATTAGAAACAAAATACAAAATAAAACAGGAGATTCCTTCATAGGGAATATATTTTTAGGCTATCCTGGTCTGATATCACCAATTATTTTCATGTGGATTTTTCATGATTACCATTGTTAGAAGGATTGTTTTTCCTCTTCTTTCTCGTTTAATCCATCGACTTCGTCTTCGTCTATAAGAGAACCATGAGTCATCATGTTAAACATGCAAATGCTTATTTATTATGGAAAAAAATATTGCTGTAGCGCAAGCTGCTGCGTACTATCACTAGCACACTTATGGTTAAGTGGGCCGGTAGCCAAATTTTTTTTTGTCTTTATATGTGTATATGTGACTGAAATAATTATACATGTTATGGTAAAAAAAACCCATAAGAAAGTCAATGTTTAACTATATAGACAATTTTTGAGCAAATTTGAAAGTCTAGATATTGTTTTTGACCCTATAATATGGGGATTTTGTTTAACTTCTTCATTTTAGTCGATCTTATAGTTTACAATTAAGAATGAGATTGTATAAAAATTTAAGTATTTATACGGTATATATCGTTGCATTATCCTTGATTACTATAACTATAAACCTACGAGTACAAAAAATATATCCGTATAAGCAATGTCCACAAAAGCAATTATAAAAAGAGTATAATATTGCAACAATAGTGAGTAAAATCCTCCAGTGGAATCAATTCCAAAACTTTTGAAGGAAACCCTAGTAAAATAATCTCTGATATGCAAATTAGGGGTTTTAACCCTCTCTTTTGGTCCTAGAAAAGTAAATGTTATAACATGAAGCCCAACATAATCTATAAGCTAATAGAGTTACCAAGTATTTATCTACATGTTATAAAAATGTTTGCTTCTTATCCCACTCAGCTTCAGTGCATACGGATTCAAAATATGAATCCACCCATTATTTGAATAATTTTGTTATGAGATATGAAAATCTAATCAGATTTGACTAGTTTCTTTTATTATGTGGTTCCAATATGGATGAAATGTCTATTATCAATGTATAGAGTTATATTTTATTGAATTGGTGTAAAGTTTATTATAGAGAATTGGATTGGGATAAAGATATTTCAAACTTTAAAAATGAATGAATTCAATAGCCTCTACTTAGAATATCATACAAAGCAGATAAATATCCTTCTCTGCTTAGATGGTTTCTTAATTTCAAATGATAAGTACTTTATATAGTAGATATGCCTCAGATTCAATTTATTAGCATATTTGATGACATTCAAATGATAAGTACTTCTCTGCTTAAATGGTTTATATGTGTTTAATTTGAGTTGAGATTAGGTACACGAATACTATTTGGGTTGGATTGTGTCGCAAACTCAATTTTGCTTGCATAAATATAAATAAATTGCTTCAAATGATAAAAAAGTTTCTTTTTTTACTTAAAGAGATATATTATGGCCATGTGCCAAATTTTGATATATAAATTATTTCCACCCACGTTTTGATCGATGTATATCTATTTTATCATATTATAATTGTTTGAAATCTCTCCATACAAAGGAGTCTCTGTCGAAATGTTTCCAAATTTTCAACACTTAGATTTTTTTTGAAAATTATATACATCCTGAAATAAAAGACAATTTTGAAAAGAACTATTGAAAACTATACGTATACTAATTGCTATTTATATTATTAAATTATTTATTTGAATGAAATGAGATTTTATCAGAGTGACATAACGAAAATGTAATAACGAATAATGCATGTATTGTATGTTGTTGTTAATATTATTTGTCAAATCGATTATAGTACTCTCCGAAAAAAATTACGAGGACATAATTTCTTTAAGGAGGGGAGTTTGTAACATTCCGTTCCGAAACTAAAACAAATATATTGAATTTGATTTTGGAAATTTAATCGAATATTTAAATTTGAAATTCGATTATTTGATTATAAAATTTTCAACTAAGATTTAATTTGAGTTTAAATGTTGAAAAGGTATTTATATGGATAAATAAAGTTAAAAAATTATTTTTGATATTTTATTGAATTTGATTTGATAAATTAAAATTTTGGATCTAAAAATAAGAATATTGATTTAAAATTCAAATTTGGAATTGAATTACGTTTTAAAGTCTAAATGTTGTCTGAAAATTTATTTTGGCAAAACAAATAAAATTTGTTGCATTTTGGAAATATTTTGAAGAATAAAACATATATTTTGAAATTGTTCAAAACTGAAAGCAGACGTTTTACTAAAAATAAAATCGTTACAAAAATAAAATAAAACTTGAGTAAAACATCTCAAATGGATTTTCGATCAGATACAAAATATTGGTTAATGATGGTTCGAGTAATAAGTGGTTAGAGGTGTTGTTTACATTTAAGGGAAAATTTTCTTTCTTTCCTCTTATTACACCACGCCTTCCTTAACCAAGTTCACCCTATCCCCTTCATCCTTATCTCGTTTGTTTTCCTATCCTATCAAAACCCGTATTCTTTAAGTACCCAGCCCTAAAGTAATTCCCAAATTCAACTCAAAAAAATCATGGACAAAATCAAAATGGAGAGGGAAGAGGTCACATGATGGTGGCACGACCTGATGTGGTATGCGCGACCAGAGGTGTCGAGTAAGGAAGAGCTCGACCATTAAATGGTAGGTGAAGGTAAGCCATGCCGCTTGGAGTTTTCCAAAAAGAGGAGGCATGCTCGAATAGAATGCGAGAGGTTGGGGAGGCAGCTGCTTAGTGGTCGATGGCCGGAGACGTGCGCTGTAACGACCCTGAATTTTGAACAATTTAAATTGGAAATATTTAATTAATTTTAAATATTTGAACGATGATTTGACTTGAATTTCAAATTATCAGAATGAATTGGCGATTAAATTTTTGAATTTAATCTATTGAAAGTTGAATAAAATTTGAATCTTCAATTTTAAGCCGGTTAAAAATAATTTAAAGGCTTAGAAAATTCATATTGATAATACTGAAGGTAATAGAAGCTTCAGAATTGAATTTGAAAGCGATTTGTTCCGTTTTGAAATATTATCGTTTAAGTTGAATTTAAAAATAGCCTTCCGAGGCACAGTCTCGGAATTTGACGAAACCAGTTTCATTGGGTCCGTAATATTGAATTATTACCGGATTTCAATTTTCGTATTTATCGGAATTGTTTTATGAACATACGGCGTATAAACGCGTATAAAATTTAATTGAATTCAATTTGAATTTCTGTAACAACTGGGGTTTTGCCCAAAATTATAATCATCAATAAACGATTAAAGTTGACAGATATTTGCTGTTTATTGTTGAAATTTTTATAACGATAAAATCTTCGTCAATTAACGATTTAATATCAAATTGTTAATTTCTGTTAGAATTTGGAATTTGTAAATCGATTGAAATTCTCTTATTAAATTTTATTTGTACGAAATGAATAAATACACCTAGTAAAATTTTAACAACAAGTTTAAACAAAATAAAAATAAAAACAAAATAAAAGTAAAAAGAAAAAAAAAATATCGTGCAGCCCATACCCTAAAGCCATACCCCCCACGATTTTCCCCCATCCTTATTTCTCTGATAAAACGACATCCCCATCCCCTCTCATTCATTCGTGCCCTGGAATCAATCGAAGAAGAAGAAAAAAAATGGCGGCCGCTTCAATCTTTCGTTCCTTCGATCTGGAAAAAATTGGGGCTTTCGATTTGCTCTGATCTTTGGGCTTTCTAATTCGAAGCACGCGAGTGTTTCGATTGTTGCTAGATGTTTTCGATGTTGCCTGGTCGATCGATTTCGAGATGTTTTTCGTTAGCTGCTTCAATTTTTCTTCGATCTGGGCTCTTCAATCTAAAGGTGAGTGGTTTCCGCCCCTCACATCTAATTCAGTAACCCTTGATTTTCGTTCGTATTTGATTGTTGAATTCTTCTTTTGATTTGTCGGCATTCGACTTTGTTTCGAAGTCGATTTCATTTGATTTTGGGTTGTTCGACTTGGCCCTTCGACTTTGCTTCGGTATCGACTTTCCTGTGACTTTGATTTGCATTCGAACTTGCCATGGGTTTATCACTTGAGCATTCTCGGCCTTGAATTTATTTAGCTAATAAATTGAAATTTACGGTTGTCTGGATTTCACCTGCTGGCTTTGTTATTATTTTGTTTGAACTTGATCACTGGAGTCTGCACCTGCTTATCTACATAAGTTTGCTGTATCATCATTTCATGTTTACTCGAGGCATGCACTTGAATGTCAGTTTCATTTATACTTTAGTAGTACGGTCTCAAGCTCGAGTCTTTTTAGTTGCAGTGCTTTGTTATCAACATGCCGATAGTGTTCACTTGCCTGTAGTGTTCACTGTCTATATGTTAGAAATTTTGTGAGTAATTCTCACATCTAATTCAAATTTTTAAATGATTCTGTCTTGTAAAAAAAAATGGTATGTCTGCAATTCAAGTTCATTGCTTTCACTGCCACTGCAAGTACATGCATATACCCACCACTGTTATGCTACACTGGTATCTAATTAATGCTTTGATTTGAATTTGACTTGTTCCACATTGACATATGCCTAAAAGTTATCCTTTTAATTTTGTATGACCAACTTTCTTTGCAGTTTCACCTTTGTTTAGAGTTGAAGTGAACTTAGTTTCATAAATATACCTGCATCTATTTTAAATTCAAACATTGAAAGAAAAGGGCAGGCTTAGTTCTGTAATGTTACCTACTCTAGTATAAGGTTATGTTTTAAAATAATTGAATTTGAATAAATATGCATGTGCTTTTACGTATTCCTATGATTTGCATTACTGACATGTCATGTGCATACTTTTAAATATGTACATGCTGTATTTTTAGCCTAACTATTCAAGTCTATATTTGCTTACATATATCTTAAGAGCTGTCACCTTCATTCTAATTCATAGGCTAGCTTTATACATGATAACCTTTCACATTTTGTTCCAGAAATAATAACCTGGAAGTGCCTTAAATTCGAAAAAAAAATAAAATTCTTTTTACATGCTTTGCTTCAGTATAAGGACAGGTTTCGAATTCTAGGCATAGTTATATATGTATATAAATTGAGTCTGGTGCATTGTAGTCATATATGTGTATGCATACATTTGTACACTTGCTTGAGTTTCACTGAGATTTGGCAGTTCGTTTGTTCATTTGGTTTTGCACTGTTATGGTTTGATTCACGTTGGCTATTTGGTCGTCTGCACCTCTGTAAGTTTGAGTTTGCATATTATTGTGGTTCATGTATGTTGAACTCTGATCAATTCACTAATACTCGGCCATTAGTTTATCTGAGTCTGGGTTTGTGTAGCCTAGGTCTGCATTCCTTTGATCTTCATTGCTGGTATGTATACATACATTTATGTAGTATGTTATAGCATTGTTGTGCACTTCATATTGTTTAACCTTTTGGTCATATATGTTGAGGCTGCTGTTTGTAATTTGACATCACTGCTCCTTCTATTAGTGCTCGGCCTATAATGTTTACTTGAGTGTTGCTTCATTATGCCCTGGTCTGGAGTAGCTCTGTTGCACTGCCTGTATTCATTGTTTCGACCTGTCACTTTTGTGTTCATTGGTGGGTTGCATTGTTCCATGTATTTGTGTAGTCTAGTCTGTTGCACTTTTCAGTTCATCACTGTTTTACTTCCACACTGTTGCACTTGTATACTTCATATGCATACTGTTGATCTTTTGTAGCATTGAGTTGAGCCATGATTGCAGTGACTTGACCTTTGCCGTTTCGACGTACGGTAGTGGCGAGGCAGTGCACGTTTGCGTGTACTACAGCCACACATTTTAATGTGGCGAGGTCGTGCACGTTAGCGTGCACTGCAGCCACCCAGAATCGACAGTTTTGAATTGATATTCCTTTTGTGTCGTGATGCATTGATCTTTTATGCTGTATTGGCGAGGCCGTACACGCGTGCGTGTACGGCAGCCAATCGAGTTTTGATGGCTTTAAAGTGACAATTTCAATTGTTTTAAATTGATTTAGTCGATATGATAAATTGTTTATTTATCTCTGTTGATGATTTAAATCTGTTGATTTATTGTTTAACACTGTTAAGTGTTATATTGACTGTTATCCGATTTCTTTGTTTAAAGAGTTGGATAGACGGGAATTATTGTGACTGTCGTCTATTTAAATTATTACTGCTTATATGCACTAATAACTGGTTTGAATTAGACTGACCTGTGTATTATTTTCTTTTGAATATAATACTCGGGTCAGACCGAGTATTTTTACAGCTTGAAGATTTTCGAGCAGCGAAGTTAGAGAGAGAGTAAAGAATCACTTAAGTTTTCAGAAGAAAATTATATTTTAAGATATTCCGCTGTATCATTATCAAATTGTATAAACTCTGATGTATTCTAAAAGATTTGTAGTAATGAAATAAATTCTCATTTGTTTTAATTCAGTGTTATTATTCTGTGTTTCTGTGGCTGATTCTGTTTAAACCTTATAAACTAAATAACAATTCGTCTTTTTGAACGTTTCGAGTTGGTTTAATTACCGACTGGAGGCGGTCAAAAGGGGGAATGTTACAGAGTGGTATCAGAGCTTTGGTTTACACAAAGCTTAGTTTATGATGTTTAATATGAATAGTTACTAGAAACACTTTAAAAGGAAACGTTTTTCAAATCCAAAGAAGTATAAAATTGTTTTTGAAAATTAAGATTTTTAACTTAAGAAAAGTTAAATTAAATTGAATTTGTATTAATAAATATATGATTTGAAGTTTAACTAAAGGAAGTTAAATAAATTGAAATTGATTTGATAAATTATTGAGATGAAAAGTTGAACTTGAAAGATAAGTGATTGTATAATATGAATTGGGAAGTTTAAATTAATAAGTTGTTTAACTTATAAAATGAGAAATTTAAATGAAACCAGTTGTTAAATGGTTAAGCAGTTTTGTTAAGTAAAACAAAATCTGAATTCTGAATAGTGATATGAATTTGACTTTAGCGAAAGTTAAATAAAATGATTTTAGAAATAAAATCTAAGTTAAGTTAAATAAAAATAGAATTTCAAATAAATTTGAGCCGAACTTAAGTTGTATAGTGAAAATAAATGCAAGTGGAGATAAAATGGAACATAGTTTAAGTAATGTTGAATGAGGTTGAATTTGATATCAAAATGAATTGATAAAGTGAAGTAATGAATATGAATTTGAGTTATAGAAAGGAAAATTCAACTTTAATTGTAAAAGTGAATTAGTGAATATGGTGAGTATAAGAATTCAATCTGAATTAGAATATAAACCAATTGAAATTAAATGTGTTAAACCAAATTGAATGTTAAGCAAAGTAAATAAATTTGGTTAAGTTGAATGTGCATTGGTTGCTAGTTGATCGTATGGAAATTCATTAAGTGTTAATGAAATTGTATTAATGGAAATTGGAAGCTATGTAAATTGAATTCAAATTTAAAAGTAAGTAAATTTAAATAGAATCAAATTTGATTTGAATTGAAAGCAATCTAACTTGAATATGAATTAGTGAATGTGAACTAATTGAATATGAATGAATGTTAGTAAAATCCAATGTGAATGAATCAAATGTGATTAAATTGGAAATCAAGTCGATGAATGGTTTACTAAAGAACTAGTTGATTATCTTGGAAATGGAAAACTGATAAATTTATATAATAGTTTAAATTGGAATTTTTGAATTATTATAAACGGTTTAAATGGAAGATTTGAAAAGATTGATATTATATTGGAATTATAAAATGGATTTGTATAAGTGTTGAAAATGAAATATTAATGGATTTCATAAGTGGATGAAAAAAAAAATTTCAGAATTAAAAGTTTTATAATGTGAAGTTATAAAATGAATCGAAGTTGCGAAATAAAAGAATTTATAAGTAATTTACTTATAAATTAAAATTCTGATATAAAATTGAGTTATAAAGGAATGGTTAATAAAGCAATTTTTATGAATTGAAGTCTTTATGAATAGGAATAGAATTTATAAACGTTGTTTATAAATTCGAAACTGACTTATTTTGATAAGTAAATTCTTATAGTTTGTTAAAAGATGTATATTCACAATTTTGGACCGTGAATATATCATTGAATAAAATGGACATGTTTGGGAAAGTGATATTTTAAAACGAAGTAATTGTTTTAAAAAGATGTTTTCAAAGGCATTGAATATCGAAACCATAGATTTCAACATTCATTGTTGAAATAGACGTTTTCGAGGAATAAGGAAATGGTGGACTATAACACTGTTGTTATAGTAAATGATTTCCGAAAGGAAATGTTTTGTATAGTATCGGGATTTATACATCTATCTAAATTTCGAATCCCTATACTAGTGATTTTGAGTTGTCGTAACGATGTTTTACGTAACATTCGTTTTGACTCAAATAAATGTGTAAAAGAGAATGATTTCCTTAAAGATGAAATATATACTTAATTTTGATTTAAGTATATCGAATATTTTCAAATGTTGAAAATAAATTAGATTTGTGAATTACTTATTTCTAAATAAGTATGGAAATGTTTTTCCAAATATGAAATGTTGTGAATATATTCCGTAAGGAATAAATGATTTGAAATTCATTTTTGAAGTCGAAGTTGAAAAGTTAAATGAGAATTTGAACAATTTGTTCAATTTGGAATTTTTCAAAAGATTGAATCGTTAAGTTAAAATTGAGTTTAACTTCGACATCAAAGACAATATAAGTTGAGCTTTGAATTTCAGATGATGATTTGGATTGTATGTCTAACATTGTGAATTGATGACATAGCAATTGATCTCTATTAAATATATATCTGTTGGTGGCGGAGAATTTATTCTCTTAGCTTAACACCCTTCTCTGAGACGTACGAGCTCAGAGGTTATATATCGATAGACATCAATTCTGTGTTGAGAATTGACAGTGTAACGTGAAATCCAAATCGAATGTGAAAGTCGATAATAAATGGAATTATTAATATGAATTAGGTTTGAGATAACCTTAAATTTCCAAATCGACTTAGAGGGAAATTTTGAAATCCTCTATTTTGTTATGAATATGGAATATGTAGGTTTTCAGAACTTATATATATATGAATACGGTAAATTTGAAACCGTTAGTTTAGAAAGACATTGTTATGGAAATCTTATGTATGTTTACATAGATGTTATATGTACGAAATGTGAAATGAAAGTACTACATATATGATATTATGTTTTCTAAACTGAGGATGTGGAAAAGTACCTTCCATTTATTATTAGAGAAGGTATTGGAACTCGTGAAGAGTGTCCATTTGAAATTCGTAGCTACGTAGAATTTACATTTAGTCAGAGTGACTATTTGAATCGGAAATCCTTCGCGATAGATCATCGCGATGAGATTAGATTGATTGATGATTAGCGTAATTTGAGGGGCGAGATGCCCACAGTTACAAGCGATTCCACTGGGATAGTGGCGTAACCGCCGGGTAAACTGCAATCTAATGCCAGGCGAAATTTGAGGGGCGTGATGCCTACAGACACGAGCGATTCTACTGGGATAGTAGCGTAACCGCCGTGTGTACTGCAATCTATGGCGACAACCATGGCGAAATTTAAGAGATGTGAAATCTACAGCCACAAGCGACTCTACTGGGATAGTAGCGTAACCGCCGGGTGGAACTGTAATCCATGGGGGAACGTGCTTTCCATATCCATTTTTAAAAGAATTTTTAAAAGTATTTTCACTGGGAATTGAAGCAAGTATATTTAGTACTTGGAGATTTTTAGACCTGCGCCTGGCCAGCGTATGTCTAATGTCTGTGAGAACGAAGATGGACTTGTTAAATTTCGAGTTAGCAAGTATTTTCAGACTGTAAATAGCAAATCAATGATCTGAAATTAAAATTACAAAATTCCTACCTAATAAACTAAGGAAGAGGATCTTTGTAATGTTTTGAAAGTCCACAGCTTTGGAAGAGATATATATTATATAAATCTCTAATGTGAAGAATTTTAAGTTTGAATCTGAGTTTTAAATAAAAAAAATGTTAGTAAAAGACTTTTGGGTTTTGATTTTTGAAAATCATTGAATAAAAGAGAAGATAAACAAAACTAGTGAGATTAAACAAATGAAATGAATCCTATATTCATTTATTTGTAATAAGTTTTAAGTTTAGTAAAAAAATTGACTAGAGTATAAATATCGATGAAATTTTAACAACCTTTCCTTTTCGTGGACGAAAAGTTTTTAAGGAGGGGAGTTTGTAACGACCCTGAATTTTGAACAATTTAAATTGAAAATATTTAATTAATTTTAAATATTTGAACGATGATTTGACTTGAATTTCAAATTATCAGAATGAATTGGCGATTAAATTTTTGAATTTAATCTATTGAAAGTTGAATAAAATTTGAATCTTCAATTTTAAGCCGGTTAAAAATAATTTAAAGGCTTAGAAAATTCATATTGATAATACTGAAGGTAATAGAAGCTTCAGAATTGAATTTGAAAGCGATTTGTTCCGTTTTGAAATATTATCGTTTAAGTTGAATTTAAAAATAGCCTTCCGAGGCACAGTCTCGGAATTTGACGAAACCAGTTTCATTGGGTCCGTAATATTGAATTATTACCGGATTTCAATTTTCGTATTTATCGGAATTGTTTTATGAACATACGGCGTATAAACGCGTATAAAATTTAATTGAATTCAATTTGAATTTCTGTAACAACTGGGGTTTTGCCCAAAATTATAATCATCAATAAACGATTAAAGTTGACAGATATTTGCTGTTTATTGTTGAAATTTTTATAACGATAAAATCTTCGTCAATTAACGATTTAATATCAAATTGTTAATTTCTGTTAGAATTTGGAATTTGTAAATCGATTGAAATTTTCTAATTAAATTTTATTTGTACGAAATGAATAAATACACCTAGTAAAATTTTAACAACAAGTTTAAACAAAATAAAAATAAAAACAAAATAAAAGTAAAAAGAAAAAAAAAATATATCGTGCAGCCCATACCCTAAAGCCATACCCCCCACGATTTTCCCCCATCCTTATTTCTCTGATAAAACGACATCCCCATCCCCTCTCATTCATTCGTGCCCTGGAATCAATCGAAGAAGAAAAAAAAAATGGCGGCCGCTTCAATCTTTCGTTCCTTCGATCTGGAAAAAATTGGGGCTTTCGATTTGCTCTGATCTTTGGGCTTTCTAATTCGAAGCACGCGAGTGTTTCGATTGTTGCTAGATGTTTTCGATGTTGCCTGGTCGATCGATTTCGAGATGTTTTTCGTTAGCTGCTTCAATTTTTCTTCGATCTGGGCTCTTCAATCTAAAGGTGAGTGGTTTCCGCCCCTCACATCTAATTCAGTAACCCTTGATTTTCGTTCGTATTTGATTGTTGAATTCTTCTTTTGATTTGTCGGCATTCGACTTTGTTTCGAAGTCGATTTCATTTGATTTTGGGTTGTTCGACTTGGCCCTTCGACTTTGCTTCGGTATCGACTTTCCTGTGACTTTGATTTGCATTCGAACTTGCCATGGGTTTATCACTTGATCATTCTCGGCCTTGAATTTATTTAGCTAATAAATTGAAATTTACGGTTGTCTGGATTTCACCTGCTGGCTTTGTTATTATTTTGTTTGAACTTGATCACTGGAGTCTGCACCTTCTTATCTACATAAGTTTGCTGTATCATCATTTCATGTTTACTCGAGGCATGCACTTGAATGTCAGTTTCATTTATACTTTAGTAGTACGGTCTCAAGCTCGAGTCTTTTTAGTTGCAGTGCTTTGTTATCAACATGCCGATAGTGTTCACTTGCCTGTAGTGTTCACTGTCTATATGTTAGAAATTTTGTGAGTAATTCTCACATCTAATTCAAATTTTTAAATGATTCTGTCTTGTAAAAAAAAATGGTATGTCTGCAATTCAAGTTCATTGCTTTCACTGCCACTGCAAGTACATGCATATACCCACCACTGTTATGCTACACTGGTATCTAATTTATATGCTTTGATTTGAATTTGACTTGTTCCACATTGACTTATGCCTAAAAGTTATCCTTTTAATTTTGTATGACCAACTTTCTTTGCAGTTTCACCTTTGTTTAGAGTTGAAGTGAACTTAGTTTCATAAATATACCTGCATCTATTTTAAATTCAAACATTGAAAGAAAAGGGCAGGCCTAGTTCTGTAATGTTACCTACTCTAGTATAAGGTTATGTTTTAAAATAATTGAATTTGAATAAATATGCATGTGCTTTTACGTATTCCTATGATTTGCATTACTGACATGTCATGTGCATACTTTTAAATATGTACATGCTGTATTTTTAGCCTAACTATTCAAGTCTATATTTGCTTACATATATCTTAAGAGCTGTCACCTTCATTCTAATTCATAGGCTAGCTTTATACATGATAACCTTTCACATTTTGTTCCAGAAATAATAACCTGGAAGTGCCTTAAATTCGAACAAAATAAAATTCTTTTTACATGCTTTGCTTCAGTATAAGGACAGGTTTCGAATTCTAGGCATAGTTATATATGTATATAAATTGAGTCTGGTGCATTGTAGTCATATATGTTTATGCATACATTTGTACACTTGCTTGAGTTTCACTGAGATTTGGCAGTTCGTTTGTTCATTTGGTTTTGCACTGTTATGGTTTGATTCACGTTGGCTATTTGGTCGTCTGCACCTCTGTAAGTTTGAGTTTGCATATTATTGTGGTTCATGTATGTTGAACTCTGATCAATTCACTAATACTCGGCCATTAGTTTATCTGAGTCTGGGTTTGTGTAGCCTAGGTCTGCATTCCTTTGATCTTCATTGCTGGTATGTATACATACATTTATGTAGTATGTTATAGCATTGTTGTGCACTTCATATTGTTTAACCTTTTGGTCATATATGTTGAGGCTGCTGTTTGTAATTTGACATCACTGCTCCTTCTATTAGTGCTCGGCCTATAATGTTTACTTGAGTGTTGCTTCATTATGCCCTGGTCTGGAGTAGCTCTGTTGCACTGCCTGTATTCATTGTTTCGACCTGTCACTGTTGTGTTCATTGGTGGGTTGCATTGTTCCATGTATTTGTGTAGTCTGGTCTGTTGCACTTTTCAGTTCATCACTGTTTTACTTCCACACTGTTGCACTTGTATACTTCATATGCATACTGTTGATCTTTTGTAGTATTGAGTTGAGCCATGATTGCA
This sequence comes from Allium fistulosum, assembly GCA_030737815.1. Lineage (NCBI taxonomy): Eukaryota > Viridiplantae > Streptophyta > Magnoliopsida > Asparagales > Amaryllidaceae > Allium > Allium fistulosum. Next base: position 210,905,367 of record CM060903.1, read on the forward strand.
GTGACTTGACCTTTGCCGTTTCGACGTACGGTAGTGGCGAGGCAGTGCACGTTTGCGTGTACTGCAGCCACACATTTTAATGTGGCGAGGTCGTGCACGTTAGCGTGCACTGCAGCCACCCAGAATCGACAGTTTTGAATTGATATTCCTTTTGTGTCGTGATGCATTGATCTTTTATGCTGTATTGGCGAGGCCGTACACGCGTGCGTGTACGGCAGCCAATCGAGTTTTGATGGCTTTAAAGTGACAATTTCAATTGTTTTAAATTGATTTAGTCGATATGATAAATTGTTTATTTATCTCTGTTGATGATTTAAATCTGTTGATTTATTGTTTAACACTGTTAAGTGTTATATTGACTGTTATCCGATTTCTTTGTTTAAAGAGTTGGATAGACGGGAATTATTGTGACTGTCGTCTATTTAAATTATTACTGCTTATATGCACTAATAACTGGTTTGAATTAGACTGACCTGTGTATTATTTTCTTTTGAATATAATACTCGGGTCAGACCGAGTATTTTTACAGCTTGAAGATTTTCGAGCAGCGAAGTTAGAGAGAGAGTAAAGAATCACTTAAGTTTTCAGAAGAAAATTATATTTTAAGATATTCCGCTGTATCATTATCAAATTGTATAAACTCTGATGTATTCTAAAAGATTTGTAGTAATGAAATAAATTCTCATTTGTTTTAATTCAGTGTTATTATTCTGTGTTTCTGTGGCTGATTCTGTTTAAACCTTATAAACTAAATAACAATTCGTCTTTTTGAACGTTTCGAGTTGGTTTAATTACCGACTGGAGGCGGTCAAAAGGGGGAATGTTACATGCGCGAGGTAGAAAAGGTTGACATCAAGGACTTGGAGCTGTCGACCTAGGCATAATGGAGGCGAACCATGGTTGTCGTGCATTTTGCCTGGCTTGCAATGGTTAACGTGCGTCATTGCTGAAGCTTTGATTTGGAAATTTCATCGATTCATTGAGTATAGTCATCCTCATTTCGATCAATTTGCTTAAACAAAGTTATTTAATTCTAGCTTTGATGAAGTTCATCGATTTAAGTGAGTATAACCTTAACATATAACTTATTTTCATTCATCACAAGTAAATATCAAGAAAAAACACACTATAATCCTACATATTACTTGATTGTTTCATTTAACTGTTTAGCTACAAGTTTAATATTCGATGGGTTTTGGATTGCAAATGTTTGAAAAATGAAATTTGAATTATTTTTAAGAAGGAATAAAAAGAATTTGAATTTGATATTGAATTTTAGTGATGAATGATTTAAATATTCATTATTGAATAAGACGTATAGGTTAATTAAAGTGAGTATATCGATTTCTATTTCATATTGAGATGATTTAGTGAAACTACCCTATTTTGAATTCATCCAAGAAATATATATTTTTTAAATACAAATATGATAAAATTTGATTCAACTCGATTTAATTTAATTGCATATGTGGTTGATGATGGCTTGGTAGCCTTGGTTACAATTTGTAGATGATTAACGGTTGAATTGGTTGAATAAGTGATTGTTTGGATTGAATTTGTGGTCGATGAAAATTATATTTTTGATCGATGATTGAAAAATAAAAAATACACAATATATAAATATACCACGATAATTGATTTGAAGCACATGAAAATAATATATGACTATTTAAAGCTATATGGTATTTTAGAAGAATTTTAAAATATGTTCAAATTTATTTTTTAGAGAAGTTAAAATTGATTTATTAAAACAATGTGTGTGTATTTCAAAATAAAAGTGCAAATATTATTTAGAAGGCATTTTTCAGTCATTTAAATTTCTTTTTATTTCCAGAAAATGCAAAGTAATTTTGAAATCCTATTTAAAATTCAAAAATTTGAATTTTGAAACTAGTGCAATTTTTAAAAAATAACTTAGATCTATAAATGATATTTTAAATACTTGAATTGAAATTATAAGAAATTTTAGCCTATTTTGAATTTTAACACAACAGAGGTCCTTATCAAAGTATAATGAAAACATGGGAAAAAATTCAAGTACATTGATTTGAAAATTTCCAAAAACATATTTGAATTATTTTGGGACAAAATTTGAATTTTTAAAGATCAAATCTGAATTATTGAATTTAAATTGAATTCAAAATTTTATTAAAAGGCTTAAAATATCTTTGAAGAATGAGAAATAAATTGAATGCAAGTTTATGCTTTTGAAAATTCTTAAATAAATATTTGAAATAATTTAATATGAAATTCATATTTTTAAAAATTTAAATTTGAATTATTTAATATTATTTTTAATTTAAATTTGGATTAAAAATGAATAATCGTAGTTAAATAATTCTTCATCCACTTTGATTGGAATAATTTGAACTTATATGATTACATATTTGTTTGGATGATATTATATATGCATGTTTAGTTTAAATTCCATCGTTCAAATTATTTACTTGATTTTGACCCGATGATTAATATTCAATGTCTTGCTTAAACTTGTTGTTATAAATAATGTTGTTATCTATAAGTTAAAGTATATTGCATGAACATGACTAATCTAATGAGCTATATGAAGGATTGAAAATGACATTTCGGGAATGATTGTCATTTGGGATGACCAAATGATTTTAAAAGTAAAATTTTTAACATTTCTCGAGTTCGGCATAGGATATTGACTACTAGACTGCTAGTATCCATCCTAGCGGATTGATTCGAGGGTCGCAACCGGAAAAGTGATGAACTTGTCCCTCATTTCTATGTCAAAATGATTTGGTTCTAGGAAATTTAAAGCTCTCAAGGATAATTAAGATTTTCGGAGATGTGGTGCAAATGAGGAGAAGTAGTGCTACCGATGGAGAAATGATGCATTGGACTACAACATCAGTAAGATCTATTATACCTCTAGATACCTGTAGAATATGACAACTAAGGGATCGTGTGAAGTGCACATCACAAATGACCTGAAGTGTACAGATGAATAGACTAGGATGACTTATTGGGACAGATTAGTCTATGTAGATGGAAAATCCACGAATGAGATTTATCAGCGTACAATCCACATAGGATTCACAAGACGAGAAGATGAATTATGCCTTCTCATATGTATTAGTAGAAATGTCGTTTAACTCATAAAATGATTGTTTTTTAATATTGATTTGAATTTATACAACACAAGGAAACTCATAAGTAAAATTATAAGATACAATATCCTAGTTGATCAGAGTTGCAATTGTATATGTTATATTCAATAGTGCCGTGACATGAGTGTTATAACTGATTTTTTAATTGGGATTAGGGAATTTGTTTAGTGTGTGTGAACCTGCGTGTAACTTATATGCTAAAAGTGAGCCCCATAGAACATGACATAACATATTCATTTATATTGTATTGCACGATTATACTCGTAGCTAGATGTCTAGCCTAAATCAAGTTCTTGTTTTGTGACAACTCCTCGAGTCAGACTGATGTTGTTTTACAGGTCAATATTATGATTGTATGTGCTTTATGGGCTACGATATGAAGTTGGAGCAGATGACGATGGTGATTATTTACTCTACATGTACTTATATTGAGATGTCATTATATTGATAGATATAATGTGATGATTTGTATACATATATGTGACAGCCTGCACTTCCCCACACACCAATCCAAATCCTAGGGCAACTTTCGGACTCGCGTCAGTGCCTAAAAGCACGAGTTATTAGGTTTTTAAACATTATAGAGACTAAAGATATAAGGATAAAATGTAAGACATTCTACATTTTCAGAACTCACAGTGAAAGGCTGTAAAATACAAATAAAGAAACTACCCATCTTACAAAAATATCTCAGGGAAACATAGTCTCAAAAACAATACCTAGTCAAAATCTATAGTATACAGAAGTACAACATATAGTCTGGCAAGTACTAAGTACGATAAATAGTTATATGGAGAGTAATGGAAAATAAAAAGCAACTCCAATTCCAAGCTCGCCTCTCCACATACTAATCTCTTGGCCTATCACCTGCTACCCTATACTCCTATGAGGGAAAAGAAAGGAAAGGAGTAGGCCAGATAAAAGTCTAGTAAATGAGTTGCATCATTAATATATGGTGATCACATACAATTAACTTCATTAATACTCTATGTGACCTAGGGGTTATACTTGTGTTCATGAAACTCTTATTAAGAAAAGTCTTGCCGACCTAAGGGTATGGTTCTAAATACACATACACCACCTCTTGTGAAGGCTTATACTCAAGGTCGAACAACTAATCGAGCCTCAATACTACTATGGATCAACTAATAGCTACTGGAACTACTCCAACATAGGGTTACCTACAATATCAACCTTGGGACCACATTGTCAAATTATGACTACATGTATCCTAATTACGTATTAAGGGGGAGCCCGTAATGCCAACACACGCCAAAGACGTCTGTTGCATCCGTATTTGCCGCTCAATGGTAATGTAACGCCTCTTATCGCACCATATCGAAAACCATCAACAATATAGTATCATGTCCCCGCAGTGTGCATACCAAGGAACTCCCGTTGGTGTCGGGCCCCATACTTCTCCAGGTATGTGAGAGTACACCATAGAACCTCCTGTGAGTGAAATTTTCGATATAATTGCTCTAGTCGAAAGTCAACCATGACAAATAAATAGTGCCTAAACCGCTTTGCTAGCATACACATCTGTTCAATCTCGTATCGTCCAAGGGTCAACCACATAGCGAACTAACTTCCCTATTGTACTAACATCATATATATCTATGATATATACAATTAAATTAATAACTTGGGCCCTAGGACGAGGTTCAATCTTGTCCATAGAACCTCGTCCATAGAACGTTAATCGGTCAACCGTTGGTCACTGGAGCAGTTAACTTCTTGTTATCGATCGGCTCCGGTGAGCCCGTCAACCAATCGTACTGATTTTTGTTTAATTTTTTTCTTTAATTACAGTGAAGTTTTAATTAATCTAATCATCATCGTTCCCAATTACTAATTTCAATAATGGATAATGGTAACTTTTAATTATAGTTTGTTATGCACAACGAAACCTTAGTTTGTAGAACTACACTTTATAATCTCAATTTCATGTTTGATTCATATACAATTTCAATACAACGACTTAACTCTTGTTTATGGTTTACAAGGTTATATCAATTCTTATTTGCTTTAACAAAAAGTGTGTATAATCAACTTAAATCAATACTTATTCAACAGGTCTATCTTCACCTGAATTAGATTTAAAATAAAGGAATTATATTTTTATATTAAATTATTAGCAGATTCCTAATTCATCAAATTAAACAACTTAAGACAATTAGGTATAACAAAATATATTATATGTAAATCCTCATATTAATCATGAATCCACTCACCTTTAAGAAGCTATCCCTTTTTGATTTGCGCTGAATCGTCCCTCCTTTTGGTTGTTGATTCCTTCCTTCCGCTTGATTTTTGCTTCAATTTATTTTTAAATTATTATTTGAAAAATTAGGTTTTGAGGAGACAGAGATTTGAGAAAAATCCGATCTACTACTTTTGATTAGTGAATTAAGGTTTAGCTTAGCGTTCTATTTATAGCAACGTCAACTATTATCGATCGTTGGTTTTATTTTAATTAAATTCAAGCCGTTGGCCTACCCAAACTCTAGCCCGATACACATAAGCCATCGACAGCTTAGATTGGAGCGGTCGACTGCTAGGTGTCGACTGGTAGGTTTAGTTATATATATATATATAAATGTTTATTTCCTAATTTACTTATTTGATTATTTTAAATTCTGAAATTTAAAACATTAATAACTTCCTCATATTGGCTTCGATTTCAAAACATCATATATGAAAATTTGTCCAGAAAATCGCTACGAACGCAATGGTGCAATTTTCATAACCAAATTTGGATGTTTGTGAAAATTCTATTTTCCCTTATTATATTTAAATTTAATTCTTATATTAAATTTTTGATTAAATTATTAGGGTATTACAATATGAGACGATGTATCAGATTTTTAAATATAATATAAATTAATCATTTTTGTTCACTCAAATTCTATCAGTGGGAAATTTTTAATTGTGTCTCTAACACTGAAATTTTCAATTCTAGAACCCATGTACATTATCTTGTGTCGAGACGAGATACATAATATTTCAAATGTATTCAGATATGGAAACGTATTTGTATTGACCTAAAGTAGTGTATACGAGAGATTACTCCTTCCATGCCCATTGATCAGAGTTATCGAATGGTAAACTCGATCTGATATTTCGATCACTGGAGCCGAGGCGTTACGGTTGGAGTTTGCCATATAACATTTATTAATAGATGTCTCAAGATATAAGAAATTGTTTTCGTAAATGTAACAAACATTATTTATGAAATAATAACTATTTTCAGTATCGATTAAAAATAGACATAGTTTTGCTTTATATTAATATTATGAATATTCATTGGAAGGTAAAACTATAATACCGGTATTTTGTTATCGTACCATAAGTGAAGCATAAGCTATAGAAAAAAAAATTATCTAAAAGTTTAACTATTATTTTTTAGGATTATAGACTAAGTTGTATCTTGGAGGAATGATTATTTAAGTGAATATTAGGCTCAGGTCCCTAATAAGTTTCAAAATACACAAAAACCCCAGTAAAAAAAAGTATGTAAATTAGGTCCCTAGAATAAGTTACTAAGTAATTACATATAGTTATGTAATTATTCACTGAATAATTGCAGACATTTATGCAATTATATCCAAAATTTGCATAAATTTATGCAATTTTTTTAGTGAATAATTGCGGAAATTTCCGCAAATTTTTTGCTGAATAATTGCAGAATTTCCGTAATTTTTTGGTGAATAATTGCGGAAATTTCCGCAATTTTTTGGTGAATAATTGTGGAAATGTCTGCAATTTTTTGAAAAAATTGCGGCAATTTCCGCAATTATTCGCTGAATAATTGAATAAGTGTATGCCATTATTCGGTAACTTAATTTTAGGGATCTAATTTACAAACTTTTTTTTACTGGGGTTTTTGTGTATTTTGAAACTTATTAGGGACCTGTGCCAAAATGTCCCATTATTTAAATCATATGATTGTTAATAACATGATATTAGCAAATTGTGCCTCAAGGATTAAGTGTTAACCACCCATTCATTAGGAGCGACAAAAGAGTTAATAAACTCTTCAAATTAATATATATAGATGTATGGAATTGAAGATTGAATATTTCCAAAATGGATCCATTTATTTCATTAAATTCACTAATGAATTGTCATAGATATAAACTTGTGTATATGATATACATGTAGTATGTCTATGATAATATCATAATATAAAACAGAAACTGAGAACATAATGTGCAAAGGAAATAAAATAATTCAAATTGATTGAATAGCTGAGTACATTGGAAAGAGTTCCAAATGTACATAAGGTAAATAAGATTCAATCCCAAAGTCACTCCTCCATGTAATACATAATGATGTAAGGAGTAACCGGACATTATTGGACACAAAGCTATTGATTATAAATGAAGTTGAGTTAACTTCTTTCTATAAGGATGTGTACTTAAGAGTAAATACATATGTTAAATTCAATTTCATATATAGCATAGTTTACAAAATCTTACAAAATATCAGTTTATGAGAAACCCCTACATGTCCTAGCTCAAGGAGTTGACAGGTTGTTTGAGTTGGGAGGCTGCACGAAAATTTTTCTCATGTGTATTTGATTTAAATCACCCGATAAGAGTTTGGGACCAACCAACAATGGATAACTAGTTTATGTTATGAACATAAGTTTCATGAACTCAAAATTGAATTAGGTTTGTGTAAGAATAGGATATGATCCAAAGACTCAAACGTAGAAATCGATTATGTAAGATGAAAAGAAATTTACCAAGCCTAAAATGGACAGGACTCATTAGGATGTCTAATCAGAATTCTTGCACATTAAAGAGAAACTATGAGTTTCTTATGAATACTAAGAAAAGAATTATTAGTGACAATAATATCCTCAATTGTCAATAAGCCGTGAAGAGTATAGACTCTAACATATGACACAATAATATCGTCAATTGTCAATTCGAATTTTACTCACAAAATTATCGTCCAATACGACTTTGAATTTTGGTACATCATCGTTGAAACATAAAATTTGAATAATGATTTAGAATATATTTTTTGCACAAGATAACAAAATGTCACAACATCGGTGGGAGCGATGGCTGAGTTTGTAAGTATTGGATAAGATCTACGAACTGATACGATAGTGCCGTTCAACAAGCATAAAAATTGACAAATATTTTGGTATAGAAATTAGATAGTTTGATTATCAATCAAAATGCAAAGAAAGCATGTGTCTGTAAGAAAGAATATTAAAATGTACTATAATATTTCTAAAACTGTAAGTAAGGATGTTGGGATTATCCAAAATGATATATACAAACACCATATTAATACGTTTGATATAGAACATATGAGATGGATTACTTATGCATAGCAATTGCAATTATCATATATGCCATACCGTTTACTATATCGCGATTCACTTAAGTAATAAATACATTGAGCAATTTTTAAATCTTAATTAAAATAGCTAAATGGCAGTTATAGGTGTTCTCGAGTATTTGCAAAATACCAAAGAATTGTTTATGGAAACAATGAGCTCGTTATAAAGGAGTATTCAGACTCGAACTTCCTAAGTGATAGAAAATATTATATATCAATCCTGAATTTGTATTTAAACTTATTTAAGGAGTTATGAGTTAGAATTGTTCCAAACGAGAAGTGGTGGCTAATCTAACTAAAGGCCAAGTACATAACTTTGAATAGCACTATAATAAAAATAGTATACATAAATGCACAAATTTATAACTAAGCTAGGGGTGATTCTGAATATTGAGAATCCTAAGACATTACTTTGTGAAAACAATGCTGCAATGCAGATCGTAAAAGAAACTATGGCTCGCAAGATGTCAAGCGACATGCTTCAAAATAACCACATGATAAAGGCAATTTATCAACGTTGGAGAGATGTTGATTAATAAAGTAAACATAAATACGATATAACAAATCCATTCACCGAGGGACTAACTCGATCGGTCCTGAGCTGATTAAAGGAATGGATTATGATTCCATAATTGACCCCAAATGCAAGTAGAAGACTGAAAGAGTTAGTGGTATGCCCTAGGGGTAATTATGTAATTGTTACATACATCAAACTCTATAGTCAATCTTTTTTGTAATAAAGGTGTTTGTTTTCTTTTATATACTTTGTTGTATTATGATATAAATAATTAAGTAATTAATTGAAAATGTATAATGAGAAAACCCTTAAATAAAATGTTATATGATTGTAGCTACAAAGAGTTGCAATCGTGAGTAATTAATCACAATATAAAATAACATTTTGTTTTAAATATTCCAGGTCAAGAGATTTCGAGATAGGATATCGATACATTCATTTAGACTAGAGTGCGTAACACTCTCCAAATGTTAGGTTATATTAATCATTGCTTCTCAGGGCGCCAAGTGGCTACATACTCGTAGTTGTTGGATAACTATAGAATGACTCATTCAGGAGTTTTCCATCGGTTAATTACAACTAAGTCAAATAGGAAATCTCAGGGTGATGATGTTATACATTTCCCTATGCTTGAGAATACTATGGAACTTCAATGTGAGCACTCCACTTTGATTATAATTACATCATGGCATGGCGATCCATCAAGGTGCTATAGTTGTCTATGAGTTGAAGCATTAGGAGTGAAAACTAAGTAGTTAACATCAATATCGGTACGTATCGATCAATTACTGATATGAGATATTTTAAAATACTGTGATAATATCAGTAACATATTGGACATGTGTAGAAATTCTATTAAATACAACTATCAGATACTGAATACATATAGTTTATAGATTACAATCTGTTTACTAAGAAATTCTATTAAATACAAATCATAATATAGGCTTAAAAACCAAGAAATTCATATACTGTACATCTTTTTTATTTTTTTCATTTTTATACCATATTTTGTTTCTCCAGTCATATAAGCATCTATATTACTTTCCTAAATTTTTCATACTTATAGTTTCATTGTTTTCACTTTAACTTAATTTATCGAATAAACAATGTTGATTTGATATCAATTACCACTTTAGCTCATTCCTTTTTTTGGCAAAGCCAGCGAGGTTGAATGGTCCCTACCATTTATTTATATCGAAAAGAACACTTACAATATAAATAAAGAAAAGCAAAAGGAGGGAAGGGAGGAAAGGAGAATAATAGGCAGAACAAGAAGGGGAAAACAAAATAAAACAGGATCCATGGCCACATTTTTTGATCACTTAACATGAGTATCTTGATCAAATGGGTAAGGAGACATAGTGATCATATTGTGAACTTTCCTGCATTTCTCATTATAAATCTGCATTCTGTTCTTGCTTGTTTGGTTGAAAATTATGCTATTCCTCTCTTCCCATATCACAGTGACCATAATTTTAAGCATGATCAACAGTTCATATGTCGAATGTTGCTTCCACCTAGTTGCTTTATAAATTCTCATCCATTCAATCCTGTTGTTTCTCCAAGCACACCCATAGCCACCTCTGTATTATTTTGACCATATAAAGTGAGTGAATGAGCATTTGAAATATAAGTGATGTACATCTTCAACCGCCGAGTTGCAGAAGTTGCAGGAGGTAGAGATATTGATTCCTATGTGGGTAAGATTTCCTTAAGTGTGGAGAGCATTTCTAAAAACCTTCCAAAGCATAAAGTTATACCTTTCATTCGCATATTTGTTCCATATCCGTTTATACCATGGAAAGCAACCGTGATTCTTTTCTCCTACAAGCGCTTTATGTACTGTTTTGGATGAATGGTCATTGAGGTCCTCCGACCATTTATAATCTTCTGCCTGGATGTAGCAGTATGGTTGATCATTATATTTATCCCATAGGGCATTAACTGTGGAATTGCTTGTGTGATGCAAGGAGATTCTGCTATTAACTATATAGCTCGTGGCTTTTGCATTTATGGAGATACCAGTCTGAGACATATTGTCATAAGAGAGCAGCTTTTGTAGGACCAAGCCATGATTGATCCAAGGTGTAGTCCATAATTTAGATGTACTGTCAGTGGCAAGGAGGAGTTTAGTATGTGGTAGCAATATGTCATGTAATTTTATCATAGTTTTCCAGACCCAACTGTGAGATTGTTTACTTCTGCTAGCCAAATCTCATCACCCTTCAAGTTGTATCTGTTTGTCCGTTTAACCCATAACGAATCTGTATTGGTTATAAGGTTATTGAAGTGTTTAGACAAGGCAGCCTTATTCCAAATTTTCATATTCTTTATCCCCAATTCCCCCTGTCTCTTAGGAATTTCTAGTTTCTTATCTGCAATGGGAGATAATTTTCTAGTATGTATAGTAATAGACCATAGAAATTTTATTATTGCAGATCTAATCATGGCTATTAATTTTGTAGGCAGCAGGAATGTTCTACTCCAGTAAACTATCATGGAAAGAATGACAACATTGATTATAACGAGTCTCCTAGGATGAGCTATGTATCTATTTTCCCATCTATTCATGAATGCCGAGATTTTTTCATAGAGAGGAATACATTGAGCGACAGTTATTCTTTTTGTAGCCAGAGGAATACCAAGATATGCCAAATCAGTGTCAAGTGGTAGCATATTTGTAATCTTTAAGCAAACAGATTTTTGGTGATCGGTCAATCCGGCTAAAAGTATGTGAGATTTATCAGGGTTGGTTTGAAGCTTTGAAAAGTTGTAGAAGGAGGAAAGGGTATTCATTATAGATTGTAAGGACACAACAGTTGGTTTGGTGAATATTAACAAGTCATCAGCAAAGGCTAGTGTTGTTATCATTGGGTTTCTACATTTCGAAAGAAGGGCAAAGTTCTTCAGATCAACCTGCTTGTGTATTGCAATGGTGAAGATCTCCATTATTATTATAAATAGTATGCAGAGATTGGATCTCCTTGTCTCAAGCCATTTGTGCCTTTGAAATACCCTACAATGTGAGCATTGAAGACCAGAGAATATCCAACTGTCGAGATGCATAGGTATAGCCAGTTACTGAATACAGGAGGGAATTCCATCCTATCTAGTACAAACATTATAGCTGACCAGTTAACATTGTCAAATGCCTTTCATATGTCTATTTTCAATGGAGCTCTAGGGGATTTGTATGGTGAAGAGTATCCATTTAATAATTCATGAGTCAGAAGGACATTATCAAGAATAAATCTATTAGGGAGGAAGGCTGCCTGGTTAGGAGATATTATGTGTTGAAGCACATTTTTGAGACGGGAAGTTAATATTCGAGATATGGACTTGTAGATGACATTGCAACAAGCAATCGGTCTATATTGGGAGACATAAGTAGGAGAAGCAGTTCTGGGGATAAGGATAAGACTAGTAGAGTTAATAGAGGATAGCAACCTGCTTTTGTTAAAAAATTATGAATATCCTTGTATACATCAGCTGATATAATATCCCAGTAGTGAGTGAAGAATGTTACTATGAATCCATCAGGGCCAGGGGATGCAGATTTTCTTATGGAGAAAATAGAGTTCTTTATTTCCTCATCAGTTACAGGATTTATCAAAGATGTCTGCATATCAGTAGTGAGCTTTGGGATTGGGATGTTATTAGTTATTGAGATGTCAGGGGTAAAGGGAAGGCCACCAAGTAAGTTTGTGTAGTAGTTGAGGAATGCACCATCTACTTGATCTAGGGTGGTATGAGATTCATCATGCATATCATTTATCTGATGTATCATAGACTTTGCTTGTCTGATCTTTAAGGATGCATGGAAAAGTTTTGTGTTCCTATCTCCATAAGTAAACCAGTTTTGCTTGTTCTTTTGCTTCACCATATTTTCTTCTGTTACGAAGGCTTTCTCAAGATGAGCAGTCAGTTCAATTTCTTTTTGAACTGAGTTGGGATTGGAGTTTGAGTTTACGATCATCTGCTGAACTAGTTCAAGTTGAGCTGCTATATTATTAGAGAGTTTGTTTCCATGTCCATATATTCTTCTAGCCCATAATTTTACAGCTTCTTTTGTGTTCTTCAGTTTCTTCTACAATGAGTGCATAGGGTTCCCAAATGTGTGGATATTCCAAGCTTCTGTTACAACCTGAATCAAGTTGACATTATTCATCATAAAATTTAAAGTTTACTTGTTTGGGAATAGCAACAGATCCAAAGTTGAGAATCAAAGGATATTGGTCAGAAAGGAGAGGCATATGGATATGTATGTTTATTGAAGGCCATTGTAATAGATATGAGTAGTTCATAAAGCCATGATCAATTTTGGATAGAGTTCGGGGGGAGTTGTGGCTTTTATTGGACCATGTATAATCAGACCCAGAGTATGGAATTTCGATCAAGGAAGCATTTTGGATGGTGTATTTAAAGGGGAGAGCTCAGACAGGGATAGTGGCTTACCACCACTTCTATGAATAGAAAGGAAAGAGCAGTTGAGTCACCAATTAGAATCCAACGGTGTGTTGACTGTTTGAAGTGAGGTATGCTATCATGCATTCAATTTCTGGTTTGAGGGGAATTATTGGCATAAATGAAGGTGAAATACATAGAAGTATTAGAAGGGAGATGAAGAGCATGAGTATGTATAAACTGGCTATCAAATATTATTGGGGAAAAGCTAAAGATTAAAGGATCAAATAGAACTAACAATCTGCCAAAGGAGCCTGAGAAAGATTGGATATATGAGTCCAGTTTTTGTTTATGTATTTGGCAGCTCTTTAAGAAAGAATAGTGTCTAGTTTTGTTTCAGAAATTGAGATTAATGAGACATTGTGGATTCGAATTAGAGATTTGATTTGGTCAAGCTTAGCATGATTGTAAGCTCCTCTTATATTCCAAGCTGCTATGTTGTTCATCATTGAGAAACTTTATTGGGTTTTTTATTCAAGCTTCTCATTCTTCTAGCATTAGAAGATGTGGCATTCTCTGGAATAATTTGCTTCGTGAGAGTATCTGTTTCATTTTCTGATTCTATTAGAGAAACTGAGCTTGGAGTTTGCAAGAAATTACTTTTGTTGGTGGTACCAGTTTTTTTCTTTTTGCTTTCCTTGGATGAAGCATTCAAAAGGATAGGTTTCTTTTTGTTCGAATGGTGATTCTTTTTTGAGAGTTTTATGGTAGAGGAGGGGGTAGATGGAGAGGTATGAGGAAGGAGGGGATCATCATCAGAGACAATGGGTAGGTTTGGATTGAAGGAACTATCTGTAGTAAAGAAAATACAATTTCCTCCAATGGTCAGTAGTTTAGATTAGTTGTGGCAAATAGAGTTTGATTTGTGAGGTATCTCGTGCATGTGTGCATGAACAGGTGATATGCACAGATGCTGTTTAGACGTAGGAATTGGAAGCAGAGGAGGTAATTGGAGGTGGAGGCAAATGTCCAGTTATTGGAAGGATTTGAGATAGCTACTGGAGCAGCTTCAGAGGAGTTAGTAGTGGTGGTAAATTGAGATAGAACATGCCTGGATTAATCATAAGCAAGGGACTTATCATGTGCAGGAGATGAAACCATTTGGTTATGCACATTAGATACATGGACATGCATGTTACCAGGCATTGAATGCTTGCAGTTTTTGGGTTGTTGTTGTGTCAATTCTTTGCCATACACATTTGCACTTGCATTTCTGCCTCTGTCTTTTTCATTTATTGCAGCAGTGTTATTCCTACTTGATACTTGATACATTTTACCATCAACTTTTTTATTTTTTCTTATTTCAACAGCCGCTTTTTCCATTTCTATTTCATTACACTCTTGTTCCTCATTCTCATTTATTTCCCCTTCTTCTAATATTATCAGTGCTGAAAATTTGTCGCTATTGTAAATAGCATCCTCATATCTATCTTCTTTTTCATGACTGTTATCATCTCCACTGTTATTTTTTGGTATTTCCTTCTCAGTGTATGACTGTTCTATGTTTTTTTCCTCATTGCTCGCCCTTTTATTATGAACATCAGCTGATGCTTTAACATTCTTTGCATCTAATTTCCTATTCCTTTTAACCATCTTTTTCCACACCATTTTTTTCTTCAAAATTGGTTCTGGTTTGTTTTTGTTTTTCTAACTTGTACCTCTGTCAATTTTGGCGTCTTATCTTCTTTCCCATTTTCTTTATGTATCATTTCCTCTGGTAATAACTGACAGTCCATTTTTTGGTGACCAAAAACATTGCAATGAGTGCAAATATCTGGTTTCCATAGGTATGATACTTGTATTATCTGCCTAGAGCCATCTGCATTCAATACTGGAAAGGATACAACTAGCTCATGGTTGGGGGATATTTCAATAAGACATTTAGCGTATTGAATTCTATGCACTGATCCAGTTGCCTCATCAAGACATACCAACTTTCCCAATTTATTAGCTAACTAGTTTATTCCCAGAGGAGACCGTAAGTATATAGGGATATTCGACAGTTGAACCCAGATTGGAACAGATCTAATTGTTCCATATACATTACTTATGGAAGGATCCCACTGTTTTAGAATAAAAAGTTTATTTTTCATGACAATGGGATCACTTCTGATGATTTTATCTCTGTCAGATCCATCAGTGAGGAGGAATAGAAATATAGTGCCATCAGACTTGACTTGAACGTTGCCTTTCAGGCGCCATCTATGTTTTAAGTTCTCGATTACATAAGTGAATGATAAGGGTTTGTCAAGAAAAATCCCACCACATAATCTTGCCACATATCAACACCTGCTTCCATGACTTGCGTGGGGGCACCATAGCATCACCATTGAATGTTATGTTCATGTGAACATGCATGTACTTACCCGCGTTTCGAAGAAGGTTCTTAAATAGGGAAGACCATGCATGTTCAACATTCACAGAGGGGGATGGAAGGTGATCAGAAGAGACAATAGAAGCTCAAGGGAAGAGGAGATTGGAAGGTGGAAGAGAAGAAGAAGGTAAAGCCGGAGCTGTAAATACAGAATAGTCAGGAGGGATGGGATGGATAGGAATATAGTCAGGAGGTCGGGAGGGAGGCGGAGGAGAAAGGGTAGGTATGAGGGGGTGTCGGATGAGGTACGTGAAACAGACATGGATGGATAGGACAGGGCGGGAAGTGGATCTGCTGCCATTAAAATTAAAAGGAGGAGAAAAAAACTTTAGCTCAGTCCTTATCGATATGTCAAATATATAACTTTCCTACTTTTCAACTTTTAGTTCTTGGTGCGTGATAATAATTAATAAAATAAATTTTTATAAGTTAACTTACCAATTAAAAATGGTGAAAAAAGAATAACCAAAAGGAGAAGTTTCTCTTTCACGATCTTGTTTTTAGCGGTAAAGCCTTCAAGGAAAATAAAACATATAAAATAATGGAACAAGCAAAGTTTTCTTTATTGAAAGACTAATGATAAAACTAAAACTATATGGTTAAAACAAAAAATTAGTGCAATATAATTTCTAATACGGTTTAGATATTGTCATTCACCATGTACAAAAAACAAATATTAAGACTGTGAATATAATTATCTGTAAATACATTTTCTCCAGCACATATAATAATGAATGATATTCTTAAATAATATCGGCTATCTTACATTAAATATCGAATCGATATATCGGTAAATATCGGTAACGATATTTCAAGCGATATTTTGAAAAAGTATTGGCTTAGAAGCGATATGAGATATATCAGCGATATTATCCGATATTAACTACATAGAGTGAAACAATATTCAATAGAGAATTCGTTTCTTCGGTTGTATGAGTTTAGTATCATGGTCAACCGTAGTCGACTCAAAGTCAAAACTTTGACCAAAGTAGAATGGTTAATAATAAATTTTATTGCTGAACCAAGGACTTTATTTTTAGACAAATCGAGTTGAATGTGGATAATACTAGAGTTTTGACCAACACCCGACTCTGTATATCCTGATACAATATACTGTTGGCGAAGGGAACATGTGTAAATGTTATCACCATTAGTACCACTTAAGATAATATTAGATATTATTTTACTCAAAAGGTCTATAGATTATGAATTTGGCTAAACCTAGCTAGAGGACGTGTGAACGTTAATATTTGAATTGTTCAAAATTAATCACCGACTAAATTCGCACCTTTGAGTCTCGCAATCGTATTTGTGAATTCTTTGAAAAACCATATGATTTAATTAGTTTATAAAGTATTGTAAATTAATTAAAGTAATAAAAATTTGAGAAACACTAATTATTATTTAATTTATTTGATTTTTTATGCTGTTTAGAATTATTTGATGCATATATAAAATTATATTTGAGCGCATTGATATACGATATCGGTGTAAGTTTAAATGAGTTTAAATAAAAGATAATTACTTAAAGGGATTTTCGGGAAATTTTTGTCATATGAGGACAATTGAGTGCCAACCATAAAGAGAGAGAAGAGTGGAGTAACTTAAAATTAATTAGGAATTAAAAGGTTAAGGCTTTAATGAAAGAATATGAAAGGTTTCTATTTTTCTCTTAAAATAAATTATTTCATTCATTTCATTATTATATTCTCTTTTTCTTCATTCCTCTTCCCTTTCTTCAAGCCATGGTCAAAAATTTCTTCATCCTCTTCCATAAGTCTTCAACTCTAATCAAATTAAAAAATAAAATAATAAAAGGCTAGGTGGTTCATCCTTCTCTTGTAAAGTTGAGTGTGTATTTATTTTGAAATCTAAGGAGAAATCTCAAATCAAGGTGTTATAAAGTGCAAGATTTTTCAGATTCAATTCATCTATTTTATTCTATTTATTCATGATGTTTAACCCCGAACAATTTCACACATATGTGTATATTGATTGCCACTTATTAAATCTAATCTAAAAATCTCTTATGTATCGTTATTGTAATATCAATCTCGTGTTTGATTTTTTTTGTGCATTCAAATTGTTTGTTAGATCTCAAATAATTAGTTAATGCTAAATTGTTGTAATTAAATTTATATTTATTATCATAATTTAATTCACTTGTAGCTGTACATGTGTGTGCATATATGTGCATATATATATATATATATCTGTGTACGTGTGTCTTTTATATATGCTTATATAATTTGCCTTTATGCTAGAACAAATGGCCTTTTCGACCCTCGAGTGTCGACACTAATACATCCATGGTATTCACGTGTCGAACACTCAAGTGCTGAAAAGACAGAACGTTAAGGTAAAGAAAAAGAAGAGAAGAAAAGGAACAAGAAAGAGGAGAACAAACATCAGAATCTCACAAGCGAAATGATAATATATAATATCAAAAGATAGTACACAAAGCTACTGTAATATATATATATATATATAACATTTCAGAGTTACTAACTAAAGTACTATCATCAGCCTGAACAGTTATAACAGCCTGTTCTTACAATTGTTGATATATACACACATAAAGTAATGTAGTAGAAATAAATACTACGGAGGATAAAACATCCAGCTCTTCTCAAAGAGCCCAATGAGCATCAACAAACCCTGCTTTTCTCAAACTACTTGAAAGTGCACCCATGGAGATAAGGGAAAAATAAAACCATGGGTCAGACATAAGTCTGATGTGGGAAACTCAAGAAATATGCATGTACATATAACAACACCTTTTAAGACCGTTCGGATCACCGTAACGGTTTTCCCCTCAAAAGAGCCAAACCATCTAATAAGTACATATTGTGATATAATAGATAATGTTTAGGGTGAATGATATAAATAAGAAAATAGCCGTGTCGCTTGCATCTCATGACAAGACAATATTGAAGTACAATTAAAACCGCTAAGGTGCATTCACATATGGATTTTTAGTTAGAGGTTCCCTCGGTATATCGAGATAGACCTCTTGACAAGGGTCATAAAGTACCTTCCGAGCGTCGTATATTTCTAGATAAAATATATTAATAAGGTAAACATAGCTGGTCCATGCCTGAAAACGCGATCCTGAATATCATCAACTCTCCCACGTAACATATCGAAAGCATCTCTAAATATGGAGTTGATATACCCATGGGATTAGCTAAACCCCTACGGCTATGCATCCTACTCTATTTTCTTCCATTATTGATGGTAAATTCACGTTCAGCATCTCGACACATGAGCCATAATCATTCAAACAGATCATGAATCCCCAAATGGATTCCCACATCTCTAATGGATCCACTTCCAAGAGATCGAACACATATCTTAGTCTTGAAGTGGTTTTCGGAAAGTATTGCCTATGTATACTTATCCGATCCCTATCTCTTGAAGACTGAATTGATGAATTTTCGGTTAAATTAACTATAATTCTTTCAAAAATAAACAG
The DNA here is from genome assembly GCA_030737815.1 of Allium fistulosum. Taxonomy (NCBI): domain Eukaryota; kingdom Viridiplantae; phylum Streptophyta; class Magnoliopsida; order Asparagales; family Amaryllidaceae; genus Allium; species Allium fistulosum. The sequence continues at coordinate 210,924,695 of CM060903.1, forward strand.
ACAATGATAAGCGTGGAGATCATCTCCTATCTAGACGGATTTCCTTATCACTTATCTTAGAGAGCATGACGAGTTTATGCGTATGTTATATCATCACCGATTGAATGATCGTACAATATAATTCTCATGTTTCTTCTAGATATTTCCCAAGCTAATTTGTCTAATTCAACAATAATGAAACGATCGCATATGGAAACCGAGTCTCGTATCCTTATCACATTTTCGACCTCTTCAACTTCAACTATCCCTCGGTCAAGAGGAAGCCTAGTAGGTTAGTGTATTATTGCTTCTACACCCTACTCGAATCATCATTCTTAACTCTCACAGATAGAATCAAGTCTTCTTCGTCGGCTTTTAGTGCTAAGCACATGACTAAATACTTTCCATAGATAAATAACACACAAAGCATGATCAAGTCACATAAACGACTTATATTCCCCTTTTTATTTAATTAATACTTTATTAATTAAAACCACTTTTATTAGTAAAACTTATTTATCTAATAAAACTTCTTCGTTTAACTAAAAATTCTTTCTTTAATTAAACACCTTTATTAATTAAATTAAATTTATTTAATCAAAACTTTGCTTATTTAATTAAACTCCTTATTAATTAAAACTTCACTTGTTAAATTAAACTTCTTGTAAATTGAATAATTAACTTATTTAATTAAACTTCTTACTAATTAAAACATTGTTTATTTAATTAAACTTAACTTATTAATTAAAACTTCACTTATTTTGTTGAACTTAACTTATTAATCAAAACTTCACTTATTTAATTAAACTTAACTTATTAATTAAAACTTCACTTATTTATTTAAACTTCTTATTAATTAAATCTTCACTTATTTGATTAAACTTAACTTATTAATTAAATCTTAACTTATTTAAACTTGTATATAGATATAATTTCCCTTTATAAAAGATATATACTTGTATTCTACTATTTCACTATTTATGTATTTTACTATTCACTTATACTCTTTTCTATACTTTAAAAGTATTCATATACTTATCTCAAATGGTACAAATATATTCACAAATCACTAACAAGATTTACTTACTTTAAATTATAATCTAAGAGGTTAAAAACAAATGTTACTTAAACATTGTTACTATAAAACCATTCTCCTTTATCAGTTAAACTTTTATTTTTTTTCTAATTTTTATAAAAGATTTCATACTTGTTATTATCTTTAAAATATCCATTATTAAAGATCTAAGTTTATTCTTAAGGGATAAAGACAATTGTTACTTAAATATTTTTCAATACGAACCCAAACCCATTTCACACTTAACCATTTTCTTTAAAACTTGCTTTTTAAGATTGACTTACACATACAAGGGTTAAAGACAATTGTTACTTAAACACTTATTGCTATAAACCCAAAATTATTCACTTATAATTATCTTTAAAGTATTCATTATTAAAGTACTAATTATATTCGTAAGTATAATTAATAAGGGTTACAAAGGAAAGTTACTAAAACATTGTTTACTACAGCCCAAAACAATTTACTTTGAGTTATCTTTAAAATATTCATCATTAAATATCTAAATATATTTCTAAGTGTAATTAATAAAGGTTAAAAACCCATGTTACAAAAAAATTGTTTTCTACAACCCAAAACCATTTTTTTGCTTATCACTAACTTTAAGACATTAATTTTAAAGATCAAAGCATAACTGAACTAATTAAGGTAATACACTTTTAATTTAACTTCTCAAAACCATTTATTTAACTTAAGAGTTAAAATCCAAAACTTCCTTTACTGCTTTTATAAAATACTTAACTTACTTTTTAAAATTTATATATATATATATATACACACAAACACTTTTAAAATACTTATAATTATGTTAAAACGCTTTTAAACTACTTAAAAAAAATATTTTTATTATCTATATAGAATATTATGTACAAATATTTTTTTTGAAAATAAATAGAAAAATAAAAAATAAACATGTTTTATTTTGAAATCCACTTACTTTAAAAATTCATAATTAAGTATTAAAATTATATTTAAACTTAAAACCAATTTTAAAACACTCTAATAGAAGTTATAAAACAACCTTAAAAAGATTAGTGAAATATAATTAATTTAAAAGTCATTTTTACACAATTTAAATTCCAAATAGCATTTTGGAAATGCTACCAAAGTAATTTGCATTAGGTAAAAAGTGTTTCAGAAACAAAACCAGCATTTCAGAAATGCCATCTAAAGTTTTGGGCTAGTTTTAACTAGATTTTGCAACAACTTTGAGTCTAGTTTTCAATGCATAAACCATTGATTTTTGATCCAATTTTTGTACAATAGTTACTTTACTTAGAGTAATTAAAAACCATGGAAAGAAACTCCAAAGGACACCTTTTAATTATTTCATAAAAATTCCCAAAAATAAGGTATTTTTCCAAAGTGCTCATATAGCGACTATTTCGATATAAATTTTGCCACTTCATTCAAGTAGTTACTAAATGATTTAAACTTCAAATTTTTTATAGTAAGAATAAAATATATTTTACTTGTTAAAATGGTAAAGAAACCCCTAAGGAAGTCTCTCTAAAATTAAATGTCAATTCTTAAAACAAGGTATTTAAAAGTGTCGATATAGCGACCATTTAGCTACTAACTTTTACAACTTTGTCTGACTAGTTTTATACCTTTTTAAAACTTGATATTTTTACATTAGTAAGTAATTATATATTACTTATTAAAACCACAAAGAAACCCCTAAGGATGTCTTCCAAAGTTGACTTAAAAATCATCGAACACAAAACAATTTCAAAGTGCATACATAGCGACCTTTTTGCTTTTAACTTTCACAATTGTGTTCTATTATTTTTACAACTTTCCAAACCAATTCCTTTATGTAAAGACACCTAAAATGTATAGAGAATAACCAAATATATACTTTCATAATATATTCACATTTTGACTAATTTAGCATATTTTAAATACAAGAGATTTCAAAGTGTGTTTAAAGCGACTATTTCGCTTTAAACATTCACAACACACTTCAACTTCACATAGAACATTATAAAACATGTAAACAATAAGTCATGTCCACGTTACATATTTTAGAGGGTTATAAGAGAGATTATACTACAAGTAATGTTGTCATTTTCTTCTAAAAGCAAGAAGGTCCAAAGTTTATAACTTTAATTAGTTAATGTCACTTTAACTTTATATTTATACACACATACATATATTCACATATATACCTATAAGATGGTGAGATAACTCGCTTATTTTCAAACCAAACACAAGCCTAAGCTTCCAACTTCCTACCTCAATCTTGCAAGCACCCTTCTTCCTACATCAACCTAGCTTTGCTCAAGGCCATGCCTCGAAACCTCCCCTTACAGCTCACGGCCTTGGTTAGTGGGCCAATAAATTTCATTTTTCTTTGAAATAAAGTTTATAATACTTGTTGTAGAGATGTTATAAGACTTAGATTAGAATATGGAGAAGATTGAAGAAGTTTTGAACTGCTTTACTTTAAAGAAATGATGAAGAGAAAGAGCATGAAAAGAGTGTTTTCTTTGTGAATAAATTAGCAACCCAAAGATGTGCGATAAAAGGGATGCATTTATAGAGTTGAGAAAGACATAAAATGACCCCACATATCCCCCATAAATTAGCCTAAGGAAGCTTCCTCCCAACTTCTTATCCTTAAGACAAACCTTGAGACAAGCCTTTATTCCCTCCACCTTCCATGCCTTGATCAAAGGTCTTTGTCCCCTTAATTATTCTTATGTTTAATTAATATTTTGTTGAGAAGGAGAGGTGTTTAAAAACTTGCTAACATGTTAATATTTTACTATAAAAGTGTCAAAAAGTTCGAACCACTTTTATTGAATAAAAAGTTGTTTACTGGTAAAACGATTTTCGGTCACATTATTGATATTTCTTCGAACTATTTATTTTTGTAAACAAATTTCAAAAACAAGTTTCTTATCATTAGTTATTTATTAAAAGGGTTTAACAAGGTTATAAAATCACATTTATTCATATTAAATCCAAGATTCAAATATTTAAATAATTCAGATCTTTAAATACTAAGTGTTCAAAATTCCAGGTCGTTACATTCTCCCCCACTTAGAATATGTCGTCCTCAAAATTCCAACGCAAGCAACAAAAAGAAAAAGTCATACATCAATACTTAACAACATTTGCATTCACTAACCAACATAGCATACAAATATACAAAAGCCTATACGATGCATATGGACTATCCATATGAAATATAAAATCTGATCACTCGCTCGATCGCATAAATTCCACTTCCAAACTAGTATAGATCACTTGACCTCTCTAGTGCGGACTCTGATCTGGTTTCTTATTAGACACCTCCATTCTCCTTACATAGCCATATACTATAATAGAAAACTTAACGATCATGTCAAGAATCCATATCAAGTGTTCGTCGTCAAGAATCTGGTAAAAAATTCCTTGTACGGACCGATGTAAATCACCTCGAAATCACGTACTCGAATTCTAGATCAAAAACTATCATGCGAATAAAATGATATACGTATAACTTACGTACTTTCTTCCATTGGTTTCTTAACTACACCAATTACTTTATATTTTAAATAACATTCATTTAGACAAAAATCATTTCTCATTTAATATTAAAATCATTTATGAAGCATTTCATAAAATATTACTTATGTTTATAAACATTTTGTAAGACTTATCTTCACTTATAAAATGTTTCATGAAAACACGGTTTCATTATTTCAAGGCATAAGTTCATTACTCATATAATAATCTACTGTGTCCTAAGATATATACAAATCATTCATATTCATAGCTTAAAACTTATTTAAATTTTACTACCTTTTTCAAATTTAAGAATTATAAAAATTCAACTTTTATCTCAATATTAAATTTCTTTAAAGAAAACTTTAGATTTAAACATGGGGTTTCATTTCATATCATTTGAATTATTAGTGTATACATATATTCTTTTATATACGAAATCTTAGGTAGTGTTTGGTTTAAAAATGAATTTTGTGTTTTCTGTTTTCAAATATGTATCAGAGTGAAGTGACGACGAAGGGAATGGAAGGAAAAAGGAGGCACGACGAAGGGGATGGACGACGGAATGATAGATTGTTTCTCGTGCTTCTATCATTTTTCAAAATACGGAAATAAAAAAATGTTGTTTTCTATTTTGTATGTTAATTTTGTTTTCTAAATTGGCCGTTTTCGATAATATACGTGCGTCTTGCGCATTTTTTATAGACGGAAACTCAAAACTAAAAATGGCAAACCAAACGCAGCCTTACCTTTCGGAATTTAACCAAAAATCATTTTCAAAACCAATTTCCAAAATATTTTCTTTAAAACCACAGAAATTATACATATAGACCGAGTAACACCAAAACAATACAAGGAACTGGGTCCTACCAAGTAGTATCGTATATCCCCTTTTCTAGGAAGGTTAGTACTTAAGAGAAACACTTGCTATCCGAATCTCTCGCCCATTTTTAGCCACTTTCAAGCCACTCGAACTAGATAACATAAAAATACTTTGTTTTTTAATCGACTTGCGAATTCCGAGACAACCTCAAACTCAAAAAAATCTTAAAACTCTTAAAAAACATTAAAATACTTTTGAATTAATACCATTATTATTTACTCCAAAACATTGAAAAACTATTTCAAAAATAACGAGATTTAAGTTCTCAAATTCTCAATTTAAACCCTTTTAGTTTATAAACCATATGTTAAAACCAAACTTATATAAATTCACCTTCTTATATATAAAAAATTTAAAAGTATTTATTCTCAAATATCTTATCTTTCTTTTAGATTATAATAAGCAACTTCTACTAAAGTTAATTTCTAAACCAACATTATCACCGAATGCCTTATAGTAAAACCGTGAAAACTTAATTCATAAGTTGTCGTTTCAATGTTCCTACAATTACGATCTACCCAACTCATGTAGTAAAAGGTAAATTACTTATAAACTGGTTAAACACAAAACAACAACAAACAATAATCAATGCTCATAAACTAGTCGAGCATGATTAAGCCAATAAATGAGGGATAAATAATGAAAATCGTTAACCCGTACATTAAACAACTACACTATCAACCTATACTTATTACTAATATATAAAAAATACACAACGCTCTCATATATATTATACACTCAACTCATGCTAGGGAAATTCATATCATATCCCTTAATGAGTTATACCCAACCAAAGCGAAGGTTCTCGCTTAACCTTTAGCTCCGGTATGAAATTGTAACGAATGACCTTTTTGACCTCCAAAAGTCAATACTAATACATCCATGGTATTCACGTGCCGAACACCTAACTGTCAGAAAGATAGAACGTTAGGGTAAAGAAAGAGAAGAAAAGAAAATGAACAAGAAAGAGGAGAACAAAATATCATAATATCACATGTGGATTGATAACATATAATATCAAAAGACAATACACAAAGCTACTCTAATATACATAGCATTCCAAAGTTATTAACTAAAGAACTATCATCAGTCTGGACAGTTATAATAGCATGTCCTTACAATTAATGATATATATACATAAAGTAATATAGCGGAAATAAATAAATACTACAGTAGGTAAAACATCCAACTCCTCTTCAAGATCCCAATGAACATCAACGAAACCCTGCATTTCATAGACTACTTGAAAAAGCACTGATGGAAATAAGGATAAAATAAAACCACGGGTCAGACATAAGTCTGGTGTGAGAAACTCAAGTACATGTGTGTACATATAACAACACCTTTAGAGACCGTTTGAATCACGGGTTTACCCTCAAAAGACCAAACCATCTAATAAGCACACATTGTGATATAATATATAATGTCTAGTGTGAAGAATATAAATTAGAAAATAGTTGTGCCACTTGCATTTCACGATGCAATAATATTAAAGTACAATCAAAACCGCTAAGGTGCCTTCGCATATGGATTTTCCATTGAAGGTGCCCTTAGTACATCGAGTTGGACCTCTTGATAAGCATTATAAAGTACCTTTCGAGCATCGTATATCTCTAGATAAATATACCAATAAGGGAAACATAGCTAGTCCGCGCTTGAAAATGTGATTATGAATATCATTAACTTCTGCACACAACATATCCAAAGCATCTCTAGATATGGAGTTTATACACCCTTGGGTTTAGCTAAAATCTTATGGCTATTCATCCTACTTATTTTCTATCATTACCGATGGTGAAGTCATGTTCAACACCTCAACGTAGGAGCCATCATCTCTTGAACAAATCACGAATCCCCAAATAGATTTCCACATCTCGAACAGATCCACTTCTAAGAGATCGAACACGTATCTCAGTCTTGAAGTGGTTTTCAGTAAGTATTACCTAAGTATACTTATCTGATATCGGTCTCTTCAAGATTAAATTAATGAATTTTTGGTTAACTTAACCCTGGATCTTTCTGAAATAAACAAACAACTATTGGGGTGGAGATTATCTCCTATCCAGACGAATTTTCTTATCCGTTGAAACATGTTTATATTTAGGTTATATCACCACCAAGTGAATAACCATACCATATAATTCCCATGTTTCTTTTAGATATTTCCCAAATTAATTTGGTCAAATTCAACAACAATGAAACAATCGCATATGGAAACCACGTCTCGTATACTTATCACGTTTCTAATCTTTTCAACTTCTAGTATCCCTTGGTCAATGGTGAAGCCCGTTAGGTTAGAGCACAATTGCCTTTACACCCTACTTGAATCATCATTCTTAACTCTCACATATAGGATCAAGTCTACTTCATCGGCTTTCAGCGCTATGCATATGACTAAATACTTTCCATAGACAAGTAACACACAAAGCATGATCAAGTCGCATAAATGACTTCTAATCCCTTTTTATTTAATTAATCTTTTATTAATTAAAACCCCCTTTATTAGTAAAATGTCTTTGTCTAATAAAAACTTCTTTATTTAATTAAAACAACATTCTTTAATTAAAACATTTGTTTAATTAAAACTTCTTTCTTTAATTAAACACCTTTATTAATTACACTTAACTTATTTAACTAAACTTCTTATTAATTAAAAATTCACTTATTTAACTAAACACCTTATTAATTAAAAATTCACTTATCAAATTAAACTTCGTGTAAATTAAAAACTTAACTTATTTAAGTAAACTTCTTATTATCTGAACTTCACTTATTTAATTAAACTTAACTTATTAATGAAAACTTCACTTATTTAATTAAACTTGACTTATTAACCAAAAATTCACTTATTTAATTAAACTTAACTTATTAATTAAAACTTCACTTATTTAATTAAACCTCTTATTAACTGAAACTTCACTTATTTAATTAAACTTAATTTATTAATTAAAACTTAACTTATTTAATTAAACTTAACTTATTAATTAAAACTTAACTTGTATATAAATTTAATTTCCCTTTATAAAAGATATATACTTATATTCTACTATTTCACTATTCATGTATTTTGCTATTCATTTATACTCTTTTCTATACTGAAAAAGTATAGAAAAGCTTAAAAACAAATGGTATAAGTATATTCACAAATCATTAACAAGATTTACTTACTTTAAATTTAATCAAAAAGCTTAAAAACAAATGTTATTTAAACATTGTTACTATAAACCTCTTCTCTTTAATAAGTTAAACTTTTACTTTTTTGTATCTTTTTATAAAAGATTCCATACTTGTTATTATCTTTTAAAAAAATCCAATATTAAAGATCTAAGTATATTCTTAAGGGTTAAAGACAATTGTTACTTAAACATTTGTCACTACAATCCCAAACCCATTTCACATTTAACCATTTTCTTTACAACTTGCTTTTAAAGATTTAATTACACTTACAAGAGTTAAAGACAATTTTTACTTAAACATTTATTGTTACAAACCCAAAACCATTTATAATTATCCTTAAAGTATCCATTATTAAAGTACTAATTATATTTCAAAGTATAATTAATAAGGGTTAAAAACAAATGTTACTAAAACATTATTTACTACAACTCAAAACCATTTACTTATAGTTATTTTTAAAATATTCATTATTATATATCTAATTATATTTCTAAGTATAGTTAATAAGGGTTAAAAATAAATGTTGCTAAAAAATTGTTTACTACAATCCAAAATCATTTTTATACTTATCATTAACTTTAAGGTGCTCATTTTAAAGATCAAAGTATATCCATGCTAATTAATTATGGTAATACACTTTAAATTCAACTTCTCAAAACCATTTATTTAACTTAAGAGTTAAAATCCAAAACTTCCTTTACTGCTTTTATAAACTACTTAACTTACTTTTTAAAACTTATATATAGACACACACACACACTCTCTCTCTCTTTTAAATACTTATAATTATGTTTGAACACTTTTAAACTACTTAAAAATATATTATAATTATCTATATAGAATATTATGTAAAAACAAAAAATTTGAAAATAAATAGAAAAACAAAAAATGAACATGTTTTATTTTAAAAGACTCTTACTTTAAAAATTAAAAATTAATTACTAAAAATATAGTTAAACTTGAAACTGATTTTAAAACACTCTAATATAAGTTAGGAAATAACCTTAAAAAGATTAGTGAAAAATACTTAATTCAAAAATCATTTTTAAACAGTTTAATGTTTCAAATAGAAAAATAGAGTTTTGGAAATGCTACCCAAGCAATTCGCAATGGGTAAAAAGTGTTTCAGAAGAAAAGACAGCTTTTCACAAATGCTATCTAAAGTTCTATGCTAGTTTTTAACACAATTTTGCAACAACTTTTAGGCTAGTTTCAACACTTAAGCAGTTGATTTTTATTTTTATTTTTTTACAGTAGTTACTTTAAATAGTAAATCATTGAAATAAATCCCTAAGGACATCATTTAATTATTTTGTAAAATTCCTGAAAAATTTTATTTTTTTGAAGTACTCAAATGGCGACTATTTTGCTATAACTTTTGCCACTTCGTTCAACTAGTTACTAAATGATTTAAACTTCAAAAATTTTGCAATAAGAAAAAAATATAATTTACTTGTTAAAATGTTAAAGAAACCACTAAGGATGTCTCTACAAAAAAATGTTAACTCTTAAAAATAAGGTATTTAAAAGTTTTGATATAGCGACTATTTCGCTACTAACTATTAGAACTTTGTTTGACTAGTTTTTAAAACTTGATATTTTAACATCAGTAAGTACTTAAAGTTTACTTATTAAAACCATAAAGAAACCCCTATGGATGTCTTCTAATGTTGACTTAAAAATACAAAGCGATTCCAAAGTGCATCCTTATCGACCTTTTTGCTTCTAACTTTCACAATTTTGTTCTATTATTTCCACAACTTTCTAAACCAATTTTTTTATGTAAAACACACCAAAACATATGTAGAGAACAACCAAATATATATTTTCACAATGTATTCACATTTTAACCAATTTAACATATGTTAAATATAAGGGATTTCAATGTGCGTTTATGGTGACTATTTCGCTTCAAACATTCACAATACACTTCAACTTCACATAGCACATTATCAAATATGTAAACAACAGGTCATGGGCATGTTACATGTTTTAGAGGGCTATTAGAGAGATCATACTACATATAATGTTGTCATTTCCTTTCAAAGGAAAGAGGGTCCAAAGTTTATAACTTTAATTTGTTAATGTTGCTTTAACTTTATATTTATACACACATACATATATTCACATATATACATACAAGATAGTGAGATAACTCACTTATTTTCAAGCCAAACACAAGCCTAACCATCGAACTTCCTACCTCAACCTTACTTTGCTCACAACCATGCCTCAAAACCTCCCCCTAAAGCTTACGACCTTAGTTAAGAGGCTAACAATTTTCATTTTTCTTCAAAGTAAAGTATATTATTCTTGTTGTAGAGATGTTCTAAGATTTATATTAGAGTATGGAAAAGATTGAAGAAGTTTTGAGCTGCTTTACTTTAAGAAATTACGAAGAGATAGAGCATGAAAAGAGTGTTTTCTCTGTTAATAAATTAGCAACCGACAAATGTGAGATAAGGGATGCATTTATAGAGTTGAGAAAGAGGTAAAATGACCCAGCATAACCCCCCCTAGATCAGCCCAAGGAAGCTTCCTCCCACCTTTTGAGACAAGCCTTTTTCCCTCCACCTTCCGTGCCTTGAATTAAGGGTCATTGTCCCTTTAATTATACTTATGTTTAACTAATCTTTTGTTAAGACGGAGAGATATTTAAAAACATATTAATGTTCTCATATGTTACTATGCAAGTGCCAAGGAGTCCGAATAACTTTTATTGAATAAAGGTCATTTATCGATAAAATGATTTTCGATCACAATATTGATATTTCTTCGAACTGTTTATTTTGTAAACAAATTTCAAAAACAAGTTTCTTATCATTAGTTATTTATTAAAAGGGGCTAACAAGATTATAAGATCACATTTATTCACATTAAATCATGGATACAAATATTTAAATAATTCAGAGGTTTAAATACGAAGTATTCAAAATTCTGGGTCATTACATTCTCCCACACTTTGAATATTTCATGCCTGAAATTCCAACACGAGCAACAAAAAGTAACAACCGCACATTAATACTTAATAGCATTCAAATTCACTAACAAACATAGCATACAAATATACTAAAGCCCCCATTCACATAGACCATCCATATGCAATATAAAATCTGATCACTTGCTTGATCGCATAAGTTCCACTTTCAAACTAGTATAATAACTTGAACTCTCTAGTACAGACTCCAATTTGGTTCCTTGATTAGACACCTCCATTCTCTTTACATAGCCATATACTATGACAGAAAATTTAGGGATCATGTCAAGAATCTGTATCAAGTGTTCGCAATCCAGAATCTAGTGAAAAATCCTTGTTCGGACCGATGTAAATCACCACAAAATCATGTACTCGAATTTTAGATCAAGAACTACCAGGTGAATAAAATGATCTACATAAAATTTACATACTTTATTCCAATGGTTTCCTAACTGCACTAATTACTTTACATTTTAAATCACATTCATTTACTTAAAAATCATTTCTTAGTTTATATTAACATCATTTATGAAGCATTTCATAAAATATAACTTGAGTTTATAAACATATTATAAAGACTTATCTTCACTTACAAAATATTTCATGTAAACACAATTTTATTTTAAAACATTTCAAGACTTGAGTTTATTACTCGTATAATACTCTACCACATCCTAAGAGTATATACAAAACATTCATATTCATATGTTTAATTAATCTTTTGTTAAGAAATAGAGGTGTTTAAAAACTTGTTGATATGTTCATATGTTACTATATAAGTGCCAAAGATTTCGATCAACTTTTATTGAATAAAAAGTCGTTTATCAATAAAAGGATTTTCGGCCACATTATCGAGATTCCTTCAAACAATTTATTTTGTAAGACAATTTCAAAAACAAGTTTCTTATCATTAGTTATTTTTTTAAATGGGTTAACAAGGTTGTAAAATCACACTTATTCATATTAAATCCAAGATTCAGATATTTAAATACGAAGTGTTCGAAATTCTAGGTTGTTGCAATGCTATTCAAATTATAAACCGATTTCAAGTTGTGTTTTAGTCAAATTAATTTTTTTCCAAATTAATATATTTAATGTTTACTGTTTAGTTAAGTATATGCGTTTAAAATTTAAATTCTTAATTTATATTATACATATGTGTGTGTGTGTATATTTGTAATGTTTTAAAATTAATCATGTTATTAAAGCTATATATTAATTGTGATAATAATTTATAATAACTTTGTTTTCATGTTGAATGTATGTTTACAAATCTTTAATTTTAAAACCTAAAATACTTTTGTTCCGATGTAGCATTAAATTGTTTCCACATAAATATTGAACCTATTATTGATTGATGTTTGTAAAAGTGGAAATCTATAATATTACCTTATTATGTTTCCTTTTTAATGATGATTTGATAAGATATAGATCTAATGTAAAATACTTTTCATTGTAGCATCAAGCATTCTCTTATTTTTGAAAATGTCTAATTTTGTTACATAGAATTGTTTTTATGCATATATATTTTTATAAATGGCAACATAAATATTTTATATATGGGTATACACACATATATATTGTTGTACCATCTTTTGACCAGGCAGTATTTTATAAAAATTGGCTAAATGGCTTTTGTGATCATTAAGGCAGGAATCCCGAAAAAACGGTTATTAAGCTCGAAAATCGATGATATTCGGAACTATGGACAATAGTTGGGCAGATTCGAACCAGGTTCAAATCAAGGTGCAATCAATATGAAGTAACAAGAAAGGCCCCCTTTGGCCACATTTAAAATTTCAAGTCAATTGGAGTTCGTATGCTCGAGTTATGGACAAAGGAAGGATTATATGGATTGATCGGGAACGATCCATAAAACGCGTAAATCGACGAAGATCGATCAATATCTCAAAATATACAAATCTAATGCACTTGGAACTTTCAAAGAATTAATATATTGAAGAGTGGAGCCCACAAAAATTATCGCATGATAAAACTCCCAAATCTTGGAAAAAGAGGCCGATCGTTATTGGAACGATCGTACAAATCAGCCATAACAATCCATAATTTTACGGAAAATGTGATATCTCATAAACGATGTGTGGGAATTGCATGAAATTTGGAGAGCAAGTATCTTACATCATGGAGCAAACCCATGATTGATCGCACCTTAAAAGGGTGAAACCTTGGAAAAGAGGCCGATCATTATTTGAACGATCATACAAATTAGCATAACGATCCATAGTTTTACAGAAAATACGATATCTCACAAATGGCATATCGAAATTGCACGAAATTTGGAAAGCAGGTATCTTACATCATGGGTCACCCCCAAGATCGATCACGCCTCAAATAGATGAAATCTTAGAAAAGAGGCTGATCGTTATTGGAACGAGTACATAGTTTACGAAAAACGCGATATCTCACAAACGGTACGTCGATATTACACGAAATTCGGAGAGCAAGTATCTTACATCATGGAGCACTCCCATGATCAAATGCATCTCAAAAGGATCAAATCTCAGAAAGGAAGCGATCATTATTGGAACAATCGTACAAATCAGCATAACGATCCATAGTTTTACGGAAAACGTGATATCTCACAAACGGTACGTCGGAATTGCACAAAATTTGGTAAGAAAGTATCTTACATCATTGAGCACCCCCGTAATAAATTTTAGCTCAAAATGATGAAATCTAGGAAAAGATGCTGATCGTTATTGGAACGATTGTACAAATCAGCATAACGATCCATAGTTTTACGGAAAACGCGATATCTCACAAACCGTACGTTGGAATTGCACAAAATTTTGAGAGCAAGTAGCTAATATCATGGAGAACCCTCATGATTGATCGTAGCTCAAAAAGATGAAGCATGGAATGATCTCCTATGATCTAATTTTTAGTCAAAACAGTGAAGATCGATCGATATCTCACAAACGATAAGTTGGAATGACGTGAAACTTTGGGAGCATGGACTAGAGGCATGAGGGACCCTATAAAATTGATTGCAGCCCTATTGGAGTTAGTATGGAATTATTGGCCTAAATTTTTTTTGGTGTCCGATCGATCCCAAATATTGTGGGTCAGGTCGGATGGGCCTGGAGGTTTTTCTACCGAAATTTAAGCCCAATCCATGCACGTCTTCACTTATAAATACAACGGACTAGGCTTATTGCATAGGACTTTCTAGTTGGCTCTCCTTCATCACTTCTTATCTCTTTCTCCACTAATTTTCTAAGGCAAAAACAACTGTACTTATAATCTTCCAGTATAAAGAAAAGATTATTGGAGTGGACGTAGGCCGGAGTCTGTCGAACCACAATAAAACTCGTGTATTCCTTTACTTTTTCTGCTATTTATTATGTGATCTGCGTGCCTATCCTTTTGTTTGGATATTGTTTTTGAAAATTGGTGTTTCACATACAACTGGGTATTTGTGACCATTTTTGGCGCAAACATATATAACATGTGTGCGTGTGTAGTATGTGTGTGTGTCTGTGTGTGTGTGTGTTTGTGTGTGTGTATATATATTTGTGTGTGTATGTATGTATGTATGTATGTATGCATATATGTATGTACGTATGTATGGTACTATAAATATATATATATATATATATATACACAAACCATATACACATGTTATAATATTTTAAACATATGTATATACCTAGCCATTTATATTTTCGATATTCATACAAAATTGTCATATGTATATGTATGTATAACATATATGTATATACAATAGATATAAGCCTCAGTATATATATGTGTGTATATAGTTATACACTTATTTATATTTCGTAATGTTATGTTGTTATATCATGAATGTATACATCATACATTCAAAATAAAACATTAAATTAAATTAATTTATGTGATGAATGAATAAATAGAAAACAATATTGGATAAAGCATGATTTTATTTAATAACAAGATTGGATCTAGTGAAACCCATTGGAGTTCATAGGCCCACTGTGATCCAAATAGGGATTTTTTTTTGAATTTATCCATTTCTCCCACTGTGAAATGGGGTTTCTACATCGTGGTGGTCACGTTGACCAAGGTTGGAGCATTTGGAAATGGCAATATGACTATGGGGTGGGATGTGGTGGCCCAAACGTGGCGATGTGGCGAAGTGAAGGAATAAGTAATTTTACATTAAAGTCCTCCAAATATTTTATTTGCAAATTAAAACCGGATGCCCAAATTGCCATATCTTTTGCATACTGAACTCCTATTCATGCACGACTTTTTCCATTGGACTCGTAGTGGAATTCTAAACGATTTGGAAATTGGTTTGCTGAATTTCAGCAATGTTTGCAAAAGCATATTGGTATGGTTTATTTATTTTAATTAATTACAATTTAAAAATATTAAGTATATTCCCATCATCGAATTTATGTTAGTTGATATGTATTATCTTCTATTGATCATTGCTTGGTTATTGTGGTGATATGGACATGTTGTGCCCAGGTTTGATTACTTATTTCTTATTGTTGTATTTTTGGATGTTTATAATTAATTATAAACATAAATAGAAGAGCAATTAATTAATAGAAAAATAGATGGAATTGTGTAATTTTAGAAAACATAGATAAATAAATGAAAATAAGATTATTTATAGATTTTGAGTGATTGCTGTAAGTAATAGTAATCTAACGAATTAAACTATAACTACTTTTAGAAATTTAATACGGTTATTAATTTTAAATTTCTAGAGAAATTCATAATAATGACGAAAAATATGTTATAATTGAAATTGGGGATTTTGTTATAATTTATAAACGAATTTGAGGTTTCGTAAATAATAATATGATTTTAGAGTAAATGACAATATAATTGATTTTTTTGGAGTTTCCTAAAAAATATTATTATTAGTATTATTTGAGTAATAAAAAAAGATATTCGGGAATAATATTAATGATAGTAAAATTAAGTTTTCAAAATTATTTAGATTAAATTATTACTATGTTAAGACAAATGGCAATAAAAGGAGATTTTAAGTCTAATATAGAATATTGTTATATTTCAGATAAAATAATAATAAACTAATTTTCGGAATAATCAAAATGGTTTTATTATACCTTATTATTTTAACCAATAAAAAATAACATTATTGTTTTGAAACTAAATTGATGTAAATTACTATTTTTGATTAACATACAATATTTTAAAGTATTATTAGAAATAGAGGCATAACAAAGGATTTTGAACTATATTTTCATTTTTGAAGATTAATTATTGTTTTGAGATGAAATAAATAAAGGTATTCTTATAGTAAATAGAAATAAAAAGATTTTATACTTAAGAGATAATAATGGTTGTAAATATGATGCTTGGATGGATGTAATATATGATTAATTGTTGACTTGAGTTATCACATATGTTTTTTATGATGATAGAATAACATTTTCGACGTGTGTGCAATATTTTGCCATTATTAGTAAAGGAAACAAGCCAGTTGAAAGCATCTAATTGGTATATTTCAAAAAAAAATATACTAATTTGGATCCATTGGGCCTATGAATTCTAAAGAGTTTGTTAGATCCAATCTAATATTATTTTTAAATAATATTTATATTGATTGAATTTGTTTAAAAGATGTTTTATTTTATTTATATTAGACATATTATTATAAGTATATCAAATACATAGTGTGTATGGTGCACGAGCAACATCGCATACAATGTATACGGTTTATGTATACATAAATAGATGTTGGAATTTGCATCTATAACATATACATTCGCCATTAATATGTGCAGTGGTTGTCACTAAACATTTTACACTTATATATATATATATATATCTGTGTGTGTGTATCAATATCAACTTATGTATTAAATAAGATAAATAATTTAAAATATTTGAATTTATGTCAATAAAACAGACTCAGATTTAAATGTTTAGTGGTGGACTTAAATGACATTAAGGAGGGAGCAAAATGCACCTAAGTGGCAATTAAGGAGAGAGAAAGGTTGTGACACCCCACCTCTATGCTCATAATAACAAAGAGTATTAAAAGAAATACTGTCTATTATTACGAAGAATAAGGCTGGATAGGAGCGACCATCCGTAATTGGCCTTACACTAATATTGGTTATCTCGATAGGAGTGGTATATACTTTCTATTTTTCTTCTATTATTTATTTACTCCCATCGACATATCCAATTATCAGTATAAAACAAACTACGATAGTTCATAATAGTTTAGGACATTAGATATAACAATAACACAGATAATATAAATGCGGAACACAGATAAAAACAAAGGTCTCATATATATATAACTGATGTCAGTTACAACATAGTTGACACAATACATATGATACAACTACTATAAAATGACACTGACAACTTCAGAAGATGTGAAAAGTCTTCAAATCCCGAACAGCAACTCAAAGAAGGAAATCTACTACCTGAAATAACTCGGGTCTGACCCGAGTATTACATTCAAAAGAAAATAATACACGGGTCAGTCTAATTCAAATTCAGTTATTAATGCGCAGTAGCAATAATAATTAGTATCAAATAGACGACGGTCACAGAAATCTCGTATATCCAACTTCTCGATAAGAGAATTGGATAAAGGCAAATATAACACTAAATAGTGTTAAACAATAAATCAACAATCCAAATCAGAATACAACTCCAAAACATTGAAATTCACCAACGAGACAATTCAATAAATCAAAACATCAATTTAAAACTGTCAAATCAGATAGGGCTGCAATACGACTGGCAAAATGAAGTATACCAAACGCAAAGGCATGAACCAGACTAGACTACAACCAAATACTAACAAGGACCAGATTTATGTATTAGATTAAGGCAGATAACATCACAACTCAAAAGAATCTACAATGATGTATGCAGACAAAATGATCAAGCAAGCTATAAACCAAAGATTACACAACTTACTTCACAGTATCAACATGAACCAGGAATGTGCAACAGGGAACACAAGTCAGAGGCAACCAATTTCAACAAAGTGCATCAGACCAGGCTACAGAATGTCATAATGCAGACAACCAAGATACAGAACCAGCAAACTATGGCTATAATCATATCACAAGACCAGGCACCAAGTACATGCCTTATTGAAGTAATCTAACAGATACAAGCAATGATGCAGACCAAATAAAAAAGACTCGACTGAAAGGATGCAGTATGGCCAGAGTGAAGACTGCAATGTCAAAAGAGTAGTGTACAACAAAATGAAACAAGTATCAGACTACCAGGAATATAACCAAATGTACAAGAATGCAACAGCTCAAGAATGAAATCAAAGCAAACTCATGTGGACAGTGCAATCAAAAGTATATATATGCAGTGACACACAAAGAAGCCCAGACAACATCACATTGCAACTATACTGGAATGCATATGCACTGCAGTTCGTATGTACAACATATACAATGAAGAAGATTCAAAGACTCAAACAAGTGAATAGCTAAATGCAACTCAAGTGAAGATAGGGGTAAATCACAAACAGGTCAGACCAACCAAAAATGAGACAGTAGTGAACCACAATATCGCAATGAGACAGTAGTCAAGGCCAAAGCCTGTCAGAGGTAATACACATACATATACATGAATTCACAAAATCAAAGTCTACAAAGTCAACTGCAGTTTCCAGAAATCACAGTGGCCAGAAAGAAGAAGTCAACCAAGTGATCGAAACCAAAGCCATAGCAATCACGAAAACGAACCAAGTCTTAAACAACATCACATTAACAAAGTTATAAATGATCGAAGCCAAAGTCGAACAAGTCAAAGCAAGGAATTCACGGAGCAACATTATCAAAGCCGTGGTCATCACGGCAAAGCAATTTAACCAAATCGAAGCAAACCAAGGAAATCTCGAATCGCAAGTCCCAATTATAAAGGTTTAAATTAGATGTGAGTGACGATTTTAAAATCACTCACCTTTGATCGGTCGAGAGATAGAAGTCGAACTTGACTGAGTTGACGAAATTGCGCACGCATCCATTGAAGCAGGCAACACAGAGGCGAACGAACGAAATCGAACAGCTTGTTCGACACGAAGACGAGCACGAGAGCATCGGCAAGCAGCGATGTTCAAAACCCCGAAGCCCTAATTTGTCGCGAGGCCGCCATTTTTCATTCGAATGCTTTTTCTTTTAGGGTTTTAATGAATGAAAAAATGAAAAGTGGGATTCGGGTTATATGCCTTAGCTATTTCTCACGGCATCAATAGATAAGGTCAAGGTTCACTTACACAATCAAAAACAAATTTCAAATTGATTTAAAATCCCAAATAATGATTAACAATTTTATTAAAGAATTTAAATACGATTTAAATCCCAATATCAATTGTCAACTGAATTAAATTGTTATTTTGACGATAATTAAAATTACAAAAATCCCGGTTGTTACAGGCTCCCCTCCTTATAAAAATTGCCTCCCTGCAATTTCCGTAATTAAAGTTGTCTTTAACAATTATTTTTCTAACATAAACTGGTTAAGCTAGAAAAATACAGATCGAGAATACAAACGACAAAGAAATCTTTTAATTTCAATAAAAGAAATTCACAAGTTTTCAACAAAATCTAACTATCAATAGATAATCAGAAAACAGCAAAGCTGAATAAATGCAAACATCAGCAATATTCAATTACCAATAAATAATTAGAATATAGAAAATCTCAAAACAGCAATATCTAATTACCGATACGATAATTAGAGAACAACAAAATATAATTATCAACAAGGATAATTATGAAACACAAATCACAAATCGCAACTGCAAATATCTAGTCATTCAATAATTAACTAGAAACCACAAATCCCATAATCAATAAACTCTGACTATTAACAGAAATAGATAGAAAACAGCGATTCAATAAAATCAGCATATCCTAGAATCAATTGGAGACTAGAAAATCTCATATCAATAAATTCAGCAAACATCAATTTTCTAATTATCTTAAACGATAATCAGAAAACAAATTAAATATCTAATTATCTCAAACGATAATCAGAAAACAAATCAGCACATATCTAATTACCACAACCGGTAATTTAAAATTTCAAATCAAGAAATATTCAATTATCAAAAACG
Organism: Allium fistulosum; assembly: GCA_030737815.1. Classification (NCBI taxonomy): domain Eukaryota; kingdom Viridiplantae; phylum Streptophyta; class Magnoliopsida; order Asparagales; family Amaryllidaceae; genus Allium; species Allium fistulosum. The sequence goes on from CM060903.1 coordinate 210,945,369, forward strand.
ATAATCAAACTTCGAATTCAACAAATATTCGATTATCCAAAACGATAATCAAATTTCAAATTTAACAAATATTCGATTATCACAAACGATAATCAAATTTCTCAAATCAATAAATATTCGATTATCAAAAACGATAATCAAATTTCTCAAATCAACAAATATTCGATTATCACAAGCGATAATTAAATCTCAATTCAGCAAATATTTAATTATCTAAAGCGATAATTAAATTTCAAATCAACAAATATTTAATTATCTAAAGCGATAATTAAATCTCAAATCAGCAAATATTTAATTATCAAAAGCGATAATTAAATCTCAAATCAGCAAATATTTAATTATCTAGAGCGATAATTAAATCTCAATTCAGCAAATATTTAATTATCTAAAGCGATAATTAAATCTCAAATCAACAAATATTTAATTATCTCAAGCGATAATTAAAAGCAACAAATATCCAATTATCGAAAACGATAATCAGAACCCATATCAACAAATATCTAATTATCACAAGCGATAATTAGAAACAACAAATATCCGATTATCAAAAACGATAATCAGAACTCATATCAACAAATATCTAATTATCACAAGCGATAATTAGAAACAACAAATATCCAATTATCAAAAACGATAATCAGAACTCATATCAACAAATATCTAATTATCACAAGCGATAATTAGAAACAACAAATATCTGATTATCAAAACGATAATCAGAACTCATATCAACAAATATTTAATTACCGATACGATAATTAAATCTCATAACATCAGATATCTAATTACCTGCAGATAATTAGAAACAACAAATATCTAGAAATCAATTAAGAAGACTAGAAAATCAACATAAAAGCTTGGATCGATCCCACCATATGGCGAGTCTAAGCTACGCCGCACGTGCATCTCATATGGCCGAAGCCTACCAAGTACTGTCATCATAATTTTGGCGCCCAACATATGACCCAAAGGTCCGCAGAGTGACCCAAAGGTCTAGTACTGGTATTTGACCCGAAGGTCCATCATATGACCCGAAGGTCCATCATAGTGGCTCGAAAGCACACGAAATCATCAAATATTTCAATTAACGAGTCCGGAATTAACCGAAATAGCAAACGCACATGTCCCATACCACGTGTTTTACTAAATCGTTTGATTCTCTTCATCGTTTCCTTGAAAGTGCAAATTCATCAAAATCATCAAACAGCAGATATTTCAATTAATGAGTCCGGAATTAACCGAAATAGTAAAAGTGTGGTTCCATACTCCGCAATTTTGCTAAATCGTTTAAATCTCTTCATCGTTTCCTTGAAAGTGCAAAATTGTGTATTTTGTAAAAATACACTTTACATTCTCTAACGGACAAGTCCGGAATTAAGCGAACCAGTAAAAGAAAGGGGTCATAGTCCTCGATTTTGCTGAAATGTTTAAATCGCTTCCTCATTCTTTTGAAAGCGCAAACTGTTAAAATTTCTGAAAACAATTTTATTTATTTTGTAAAAATAACAATTCACATTCTCAACTGGACAAGTCCGGAGTTAAGCGAAACAGTAAAAGAAAGGGGTCATAATCCTCGATTTTGCTGAATCGTTTAAGTCGCTTTCTCATTCTTTTGAAAACGCAAACTGCTAAAATTTTATAAAACAATTTTCATTTTAAAACAATTTTCCAATCACGTGATTAAAGCAGCAAATCAGTAACAATTTCGATAAAGAAATTGTACTTCTCATAATACCGTAAAAATCGTATCTCAAACTCAGCATTGCGGAATAACCGCTTGAAAATCCACTTTTTAAAATTTGATGGTTACTGAAGCCAAAGCGATAGAAATTTTAAAACGTCAAAATCACATCAAAACAATTTACATCAAAATGTAATATCAGTGAATTTTCATTCATCAAAATGCCACAAAACACCGTGCTTCAAAATATAGCATTGGTGTAAAAATTCCGTTATAAAAACAACGGCAACAAAATACGTTTCATAACCAAGCATCGGTTCAACGTAAAATAAATGCAGTAACGTGCAATTCATATTTGCACGCACACTACAATATAAACAAAGAAATCATTCGAATGTATCTTCAATGAAGACAATTCAAAACAGCAAAATCTAATCAATAGATGATTAGTACAAAAGAAAGCCAGCGGAAATTTCAACAAAAATCACATATCTGCAATTTCTTCGAATCCTCAATTCGGATTCGAAATTCTCAAAGAAAGAAAATAATTACAGCTATGTAAACAACAAATAAAATTCATATCAATTTCGTATTTCGATTTTTAAATCAAAAAGATTATCAGTTGTACTCAGCGAAGACAGTTTCACTGTTTCCGCTGCGCACTCTGATAAATAGAACACAAATCAATCAAATCATCGGAACACAATTTCATCAAAACAACAAAACACAATTCCACTTTTATTTTTAAATAAAGATATTTAAAAATTTCATCAAAATTTCAAAACTTTAGTTTTGACTCAAATCACAGATAAAACATCAACCAATAGTTGTAACATATGTTCTATCCAAGTTATGTTTTATATTATGTCCATAAACCCCAAGCTCTGATACCAACTGTGACGCCCCACCTCTATGCTCATAATAACAAAGAGTATTAAAAGAAATACTGTCTACTATTACGAAGAATAAGGCTGGATAGGAGCGACCATCCGTAATTGGCCTTACACTAATATTGGTTATCTCGATAGGAGTGGTATATACTTTTTATTTTTCTTCTATTATTTATTTACTCCCATCGACATATCCAATTATCAGTATAAAACAAACTACGATAGTTCATAATAGTTTAGGACATTAGATATAACAATAACACAGATAATATAAATGCGGAACACAGATAAAAACAAAGGTCTCATATATATATAACTGATGTCAGTTACAACATAGTTGACACAATACATATGATACAACTACTATAAAATGACACTGACAACTTCAGAAGATGTGAAAAGTCTTCAAATCCCGAACAGCAACTCAAAGAAGGAAATCTACTACCTGAAATAACTCGGGTCTGACCCGAGTATTACATTCAAAAGAAAATAATACATGGGTCAGTCTAATTCAAACTCAGTTATTAATGCGCAGTAGCAATAATAATTAGTATCAAATAGACGACGGTCACAGAAATCTCGTATATCCAACTTCTTGATAAGAGAATTGGATAACGACAAATATAACACTAAATAGTGTTAAACAATAAATCAACAATCCAAATCAGAATACAACTCCAAAACATTGAAATTCACCAACGAGACAATTCAACAAATCGAAACATCAATTTAAAACTGTCAAATCAGATAGGGCTGCAATACGACTGGCAAAATGAAGTATACCAAACGCAAAGGCATGAACCAGACTAGACTACAACCAAATACTAACAAGGACCAGATTCATGTATCAGATTAAGGCAGATAACATCACGACTCAAAAGAATCTACAATGATGTATGCAGACAAAATGATCAAGCAAGCTATAAACCAAAGATTACACAACTTACTTCACAGTATCAACATGAACCAGGAATGTGCAACAGGGAACACAAGTCAGAGGCAACCAATTTCAACAAAGTGCATCAGACCAGGCTACAGAATGTCATAATGCAGACAACCAAGATACAGAACCAGCAAACTATGGCTATAATCATATCACAAGACCAGGCACCAAGTACAGGCCTTATTGAAGTAATCTAACAGATACAAGCAATGATGCAGACCAAATAAACAAGACTCGACTGAAAGGATGCAGTATGGCCAGAGTGAAGACTGCAATGTCAAAAGAGTAGTGTACAACAAAATGAAACAAGTATCAGACTACCAGGAATATAACCAAATGTACAAGAATGCAAAAGCTCAAGAATGAAATCAAAGCAAACTCATGTGGACAGTGCAATCAAAAGTATATATATGCAGTGACACACAAAGAAGCCCAGACAACATCACATTGCAACTATACTGGAATGCATATGCACTGCAGTTCGTATGTACAACATATACAATGAAGAAGATTCAAAGACTCAAACAAGTGAATAGCTAAATGCAACTCAAGTGAAGATAGGGGTAAATCACAGACAGGTCAGACCAACCAAAAATGTGACAGTAGTGAACCACAATATCGCAATGAGATAGTAGTCAAGGCCAAAGCCTGTCAGAGGTAATACACATACATATACATGAATTCACAAAATCAAAGTCTACAAAGTCAACTGCAGTTTCCAGAAATCACAGTGGCCAGAAAGAAGAAGTCAACCAAGTGATCGAAACCAAAGCCATAGCAATCACGAAAACGAACCAAGTCTTAAACAACATCACATTAACAAAGTTATAAATGATCGAAGCCAAAGTCGAACAAGTCAAAGCAAGGAATTCACGGAGCAACATTATCAAAGCCGTGGTCATCACGGCAAAGCAATTTAACCAAATCGAAGCAAACCAAGGAAATCTCGAATCGCAAGTCCCAACTATAAAGGTTTAAATTAGATGTGAGTGACGATTTTAAAATCACTCACCTTTGATCGGTCGAGAGATAGAAGTCGAACTCGACTGAGTTGACGAAATTGCGCACGCATCCATTGAAGCAGGCAACACAGAGGCGAACGAACGAAATCGAACAGCTTGTTCGACACGAAGACGAGCACGAGAGCATCGGCAAGCAGCGACATTCAAAACCCTGAAGCCCTAATTTGTCGCGAGGCCGCCATTTTTCATTCGAATGCTTTTTCTTTTAGGGTTTTAATGAATGAAAAAATGAAAAGGGGGATTCGGGTTATATGCCTTAGCTATTTCTCACGGCATCAATAGATAAGGTCAAGATTCACTTACACAATCAAAAACAAATTTCAAATTGATTTAAAATCCCAAATAATGATTAACAATTTTATTAAAGAATTTAAATACGATTTAAATCCCAATATCAATTGTCAACTGAATTAAATTGTTATTTTGACGATAATTAAAATTACAAAAATCCCGGTTGTTATAAAGGTGGAGATCTTTTGGCATTCATTTACACTTTCTTTAGCTTCCTTTCAAAATATTTTAAACTTGTGTACACACACACAGATATATATATATATATATATATACTAAATGAAATAAAAAATTTAAAATAATTGAATAGATTTGACTAAGTCAATAAAATGGATTCAAATTTGAATGGGTAGCAGTGCATTTAAGTGGCATAAATAAAAAGTAAAGGGCAATTAGATGGCAATTAAGGAGAAGAAAAGGTGGAGATTGTTTGGCCTTCATTTACTTTTTCTTTAGCTTGATTTCTAAGCATTTTAAACTTGTATGTGTGTGTGTCTGTGTGTATGTTTATATGTATGTATGTAGGTATCAAAATTAATTTATATATTAAATGAAATATATAATTTAAAATCTCTGAGTAGATTTGACTAAGTCAATAAAACATATTCAAATTTAAAATCCAAAATATCTAACTTTGCTAAGTAAATAATTTCGGTATCAAATTGAAAACTATGAAATAGTTAAAGATATTTTAAATATGCAATATATATATATAATTTTGTAAAATAAACGATTAGCCAAAAATATAATAATTTTATTATTATTTTTATGTACATAAATTATTTGAAAATATATAAGTTTGAAACATACGTATAGTAATAAAGTTATCGTTATTTAAAAAAATATTAAATAGTTTCGAACAAACAATTTTTTTTAAATTAATACAAACTCCAACAAAAATATTTACAACACATAAATGATTCAAATATATATATATATATATATATCTGTATGTGTGTGTGTGTTTGTGGATTCAAACGGTTGTAGGAGATAATGTTTGCACATATAAAATCATTGTAAAGTATAAGGGATTTAATCTGTACTATCTAGATGTGATATATATAATTAAAATTGAGATTGGATAATTATCTTAAGAAGTAGTCTAGAATTCACATGTTGAATGAATGATAACTCCACAAATCTCTAAGATCCACAATCAATCCTTGCAAGAGATGGATGAAATACTTATCTTTTTCTATTTGATGTTTGCAATTGATTTGAAGATGATAAAATTTTAGAAGTGTTTATTTGATCATCAAAAGTAAAAGATTAGGAGGAGAGAAGAGAAAAAAGTGAATGGAAAATGAATGTCTATAGAAAATGAATTAGTGGATGGCTGATTCTATTTGAACCCTTGTTAGTGTAGAGTAGCCCTCCAAATTTTTAACAAAAAAAATAAAAAACTTCTCATTTTGCCGAGTCGCCCCCTCTCAGAAAAAAATCCAAAAATTCTCTTCCACGCAGTTGCTCTACGTGGTACCTTCAGGGCACCACGCAGTTGCCCTACATGGTTCCTTCAAGGTACCATGCAGTTGTTTATCGTGGTGTCCTGAAGGAACCACGTAGTTGTTCTGCATGTTGGACAAAAAATTTGAAAACTTAAAATAAAACATAAATTTAGACAAAAATAATCAAAGCGATATTTTTGTCCTTAATTTTTTTGTAAAAGTATGGGGCAACTCAGCAAATTAGCAAGTCTAAATAGCCCCATCCTGAGCGAATTTGTTTTATTGGAATAATGAAATATTTTTCGTTCTTTTAATTAAAACTTGCCTAATCAATTCCCTTAATTCTCTCTCCCTACACTCCACTTTCTTCATATGGTTTAGCCGAAAATACTTGCCAGCAAATGGCACAAAATTTCCATAAATTTCTTCATGCAATTACCTTTCATTTAAACCCGTTAAAAATAAACCAATATTGTATATCGATGTCCATAAATATGAATTTAATATATGCATTCAAATAACTGCAAATAACTACTAAACATCAAATAAATTACATAATAACTAATATTTCTAAAAATTAGTTAATTTAATTAATTTACAACATTTTATAAATTAATCAAATCATGTGGGTTTTGGGAGAATTCATCATTTTGTGCGACTTAAAGATGTAAATTCGACCAATGATTAATATCGAAGAATTCAAATATTAATGTTCACACATTAATTATTCAAATAATAATGTTGATATTTGTGTTACAAATTTTGTGGTTTGGTACACATTTAATGATTTGATGTTTGTGGTACTAATATACTATTTTAGAATATATTTAATGATTTGGTGTTTGTGTTACTAATATAATGAGGTAGAACACAATTGATGAGTTGATGTTTATATTACTAATATAGTGGATTAGCACATATTCTTTTGATTTATACTAGCATTGATAATGTATTAGTAATAGTTAAAGATTAGTAAACATGTGTGTGTATTATATTGATGTTGGATTGTTTGATGTTTGGGGTTAACATCGAGTGTTGTTAAATTTATGTGATTTTTAATGGTTGTGTGTTGTCATTATTGTTGTTGCTCCATATTTATGATGATTGATTTTTATGACTTAGTAGGAGTAATGTTTCCTACAGTTGCATTAGTTGTGTTGATTGCATTGGTTGCACGGATGTTATGGTTGTTATGTGGTAATAAGTATTTGGATGCAGAAGAAGAGCAGAAAATAGAATTATGTATGCTTGATCCCGAAAGGGTAAGTAGTCGGTCTTTTTCTATTCAATAACTCTCTGTTCTCTTGTCTTTGGACTGTATAGAAATTGGCATAGTCCAAACATAGTTGAACATTTTTTTCTTTCCATGCATTTGTAAAGTTTTTAGGTATAAGCAAAGGTGAGAAAAGGTGGTCTGCATATTGTAACCCAAAAAATGGATCAGCATCCAAAATCAAGATGAAAGCAACATTTAAGATAAAAGTAAAAGAAAACGCAGGAGTAGACAAGAACACACAGAAGTTTCTGTAGTGGTTCGGCCTAATCTCCGACCTAGGTCCACTTCAACCTGTTTTATTAGTTTTTCTCTCTCTGGATTACTACTAGTTTTCTTAGATCTGACCACAATCTTGTGGATTTTAGATTTACAATGGATTTCTAGGTTGTTTGTGTAACGACCCACCTTTTTGGACAGTTTAAATCGAGAATAAACCACACATGTCAAACTCAAACCATTCAAAAGGGAGGATTGTTATGGGGTAAATAAGAAAAAGCAGAGAAAGAAAGAAAAACAAATACAGAATCTCGCAACGGAATGATAAAATATAATAATCAAATAAACAGTTCATGAAGTTGTTTACAAATAACATTTGATTATACTTTTACAATTCAGATCAGAGTTACATACAACAGGAATAAATAAATAAATGCAGCAGAACAAAATGATGCAGTGGAATAAATGAAATAAACAATAATAGTACTAAATCTTCGTCTTCGTCCTCCAAAAGTAGTCTTCGATATACTGAAAAGCTTAGACTGACCCAAGCGTAATGAAAAGACGAAACACTTGAGTCGTAACTAAAAGATCTATGTAAGTTAAATCAATAGTAAATAAATATTAGTATAATGGCTTCAGAGATGTTTATGGGGTTTGATATCTTCTATTCAGTATCAACGTGAGTGCAATAACTTAAGAGATGTTCGGGATTACCATCTCTTAAGGATCCGTTAAACTATCTACTATGTAGTACAATATGCTATTATAATAGTGTCTACAGTAAAGTAAAGTTTTAAAATAGCGTTAAGGCATTACCCATATCCCCCTTAACACATTATTTATATATTCTCGTAGTCTATACAGATACTGTAAGCCCCACCAAACTGATGGGATACTCAGGGAGCTCTCCATAGGTACGGTACCAACCAAACTCGTAAAAGGCGCGATAAGGCATGTGACAAGGCATGCGAGGTAATGCCCAGGGTAGGATACTACCATTTTGCAGATCCGGACTGGTGGTAACGCATAGCAGCTACTACTGACCACCTCGGAACACACTCCCATAATTAAAATCGAGGGTGGCCACCAAATCAATCACAAAGTCATAATATGGTATCGAAGAAATGTGTCCGATCGGAGGTGCAACCTCACTTGGCCCGACATGGCTCCTGTTTTAGCCACATCAAGCTGACTCACGGGAGTCAGGGCTACGTTAATACCTCATACAGAATCATTCGCCAAACAATCCTACTTCATTTTGGAATCTCCACCATGTACACATTTGTTAAAGTGATTTTCGGTATTGGCAGAGTATGACAATATCCGATCCCGGTCTCTTTAACAACCAAATGCTTATTTCACACCGAATTGTTCTTTTACATTTCCAAAACCAATTCATAATTGATATCAAAATATCATATTCGGTTCAAACTATATCACTTTCAAAATCATATTCACTTTCGAAAGCATATTCACAAAATAGGTTAAATCCTCATTTCAAAATCATCATATTTACTCAAATATGTCATTTCACTAATAATTATTATTTCAAATCACAACTTAGGTTATAACATCATTAAACTATATTTGCTTTAAAATCAAGGATTTAAATATAAAAAATTCAACCTTGCACAGTTAGAAATTTAGAATTATAGTTTAAATAGTCATAAATAGTTTAAAATATTTTTTTATATAGTTAAAATACTCTAAAATAATTTAAAAAGAGATTAAAAATCGTTTAAATAGATTTAAGGTAGTTTAAATATGTAGCGACCCGCAGTTCCATACCCTTTGAGTCGACCATAATTCACATCAGTTCAACCCAAATTGTACGAAAGAACGAATAACTAGGGTGAAGAAGAAGAAAGAGGTAGAAGAAAATATAAACAACAACACAGAATCTCACAAACGCAGCGGAACAAAATATAATATATAATAACATATTTTATACAAAGAATTCTGTACCTATTTATATACTTACAATCATCAGAGTACAACAATCAATACATCAAACTGGACAGTTATATAACTTGTCCTTACACAGCGGAAATATAAGCCAAGTACGGAGATACGTCTCTGTCACCCAGCTCGTCTCCTGAGCTCCATAGCATTCTATCCTGAATCCGTAATACTCGGTCTGACCCGAGTATTATGATAAATAACACCCGAGTCAGTCTGGAAAACCAGCGTGAGAAACACACTCAATTTGAATTATTAGAGTTATCAAAATCCTTTGAAAAACAAAGGTATCTCGTAAGACCGCGTCACACATAAACACGACTGGTTTTTCTCTTACGATAACCAAAATATTTTATAGAAAATCCAGTGATATTATAATAGTGTCTAAATACAAATACTTATTCAAATAGCCGAAATTATTACATTAATTAAATTCCAGCATACTAGGCTCTACAAACAAACCGTAAGGCTCGTATTGGAAAATGGATCCCATACAATGACTGGGCTACTGGGGTACCGCCCATCACGGTACACCTCTAGAAAAATGTACCGAGGACCTCGCCGGGATCCCCTTCTACACAAGACCGGCCTACCCCTAACCTGGATAGACCGAATATGTTATCACCCCGGGTGTTCCCACCCTTAAAAAAATCGAGCGCTCCCTTTTTCATGCACAACCATATCCATAATTTATATATATTTCCAAGGATATCTAGAAAAGTGATAACATACCCTAATTGGGTGTGACCCACTTAGCCTTGTTGCATCTCCCATGTTTTAGTCATTCCCTGTTGATGAGGCTTGAGGCTAACGATTACATTTCAAGAATAATTCTACTTAGAATGCTCACCATCCTCCAATGACGATGTTCTGATAGCATTCGTCCATACAAGTTGTCCTGGATCTAGACAAAACGGATCACCGTCTTCACTATCTTTACGATATCCATTCGTAATGTTCAAACCGGATCGAAGTGGTTTCAAGATAATTAAATCCGATCTCGGTCTCTTCGAAACTATTAGCGAAATTGGCCAATATTGATAGTCGGTCATTTAACTATCAATAAAACATCCATAAGCAGACACTAGGCCTTATTTTATAATTATTCAAACATTTATTTCAAAATATCTTTACTAAGATATATATTCAAATTCCTTTCCATATTCTAAATTTTGAAAACAATTTCGGATACTTAGGAAAATATTCTGTTTCAATACTTAGGAAAATATTGCAAAACTTTATTTTTTCCCCTACCATTCTATTCCCAATACTTAGGAAAATAATCCTATTAATTTCCTATCTCTCCAAATTCTTTACAATTGGCTTGAAAATCCTTTAATTCATTTATAACGGATTCTTCAAATTTCCGGAATTCACTTATCCATTTTTAAAATTACCCAAAATTGAATTATACTCGTCTAAAATCTCGACTCCTCATTCTAACTTCCTTTTATGAACTTTAATTCATTTTCGAAGTTCCCATATATAATTACTTTGGAAATTTCATTTAAGTCCCAGAATTCGACTATAAAATTCCCTTATAGTAATCATCTCCGTTAAACAACTCCGTTTACACATTTTTGAGAGAACTTATAAACAAATTACGATCATTTCAAAACTATATATATATATATATAATATGTATTTTTAAAGAATAATAAATTATTTTTAAAATATGTTTAAGTAATTATTTAAAATATTTTAATAGTTTTAAATAAACATCAATAACTGATTTCTGACTCATTTTAGAATAAAGCTAATCAATTTACAAGCTAATTGTGATGACCCTGAAATCGGCCTTCGAAAATCGGCACTCGTACTTCACTTGTACTCAAAATGCCGCAGATTCAAACGCCGAATCTGGTTCACCGGAGCTTATAACACAATAAGTATAACAACAAAGCGGAAGAAAGAAATAAATGATATCATATACAACTCCAACGAATACAATATCCAGAATGATATACAACAATGATATCAATAATACAACAATATCAAAGATAAATAATGATACAGCGGAAAGCAGAAATGATAACTCCAAATGATCTACAAAAGAGAATGACTCCAACAACTCCAACGTCAAGTTCGAACCACAAGGAGAAGCAAGTGCAGTCTTGAACTCCAAGAACTGAACCAGCTCCAGATAATCTTCTCAACCTGAATATCTGAGAAACCCAACTCTAGACTGCCCGTGTGGAAAATGGTGGGCACCCAGAGTTTAGGAAGGGAACAATAAACTCCGGATCAGTCATGGGACTGGTATAAGCAAACAAAAACAGTTTATCTTTAAACAAAAGAATTTTAAACATTGAAACCGCAATGCTTTTGGAAAATGAAACTACCATAAGACCTCCCGCCACACACACAATGCAAACGCAGAATTGGAGGAGATTTCTTTTTATGATAGTCAAACATGCTTACTACGCAAAATCAACTCTTTTGATATTTTTTTTGGCAAAGCCAGCGGGGTTAACTGGTCCCCTACCAGATTTATTGCAAACAATAAAAAAAGAACTACAGGGATGAACAGAAAAGAGAAAAACAAGAAGAAAAAAACAATGATAAAAAAACAACAATATCAAGCCCAACCACTAACTAAAGCTTGTGGGAAGATACAATCACTGTTCTTCAATTGTCTATAAGTTCGAGCCTTGACTTCATTCCAGAGCACATCATCGTTCCTTCTTACATTTTCAAAAACTATGGTATTTCTCTCACTCCATATAACTGTCATGTAAACTTTTAAGCTCACAGCCAACACTCTGCCTTGGTCAGATTTCCACCTAGTTGCTTTGTATATTATACTCCATATAATGGTAGATGTAGTTCCAGATATATTAATGCCTGTTAAACTGCAAATCTTATCCAACAAGTGAAACAAGGCAGGACAATCAAAAAATAAGTGCTCAGTTGTTTCTTCATGCAGCTCACAGAACAAACACTGAGTAGAACATGGTAACCCATACTTATGAAGTAAGCTCCTGGTAAGCAAAGCACTGTTTAACACTTTCTACATCATTAAATTATCCTTAGGCACATATTCCTTTGACCATATTACTTCATACCATTTTGAAGCAGTCAGGGGATCAGTAGTAGTAAGATATTTGTAAACTTCTTTGACTGAATGAGCCTTCTTGTGCCATAACACTGCGTCATTTGGAACATCACTGAAGGTTTTTTGCTGTATATCACACCAAATTTGCTTAATGACTTGATTGTTGCAGTAAGGTAACTGGATTTTGCTATCAAATAAGTAGTCAGAAACAACAGCTTCGTAATGGATTCCAGTTTGATTAATCTGAGAGTAAGTACACATTTTAGACAAGATTTGGCCATTACTTACCCATGGATCATGCCAAAAATTTACATCCACTACAAGAAAACTTATTTTTGGCAGCTATGGATTGCAGCGTTTTAATAAAAATGCAGTTTTAAACATTTTAACTCTGTAAATAAAACTTATGAAACGCTGCCCAAACCAATTCTATGCGCGCCAACAATTCACTACACCGCCTATTTCCCTTAATTTTCATTCCTTCTTTCCCAAAAATTTCAACTCCCAAGTAGCCTACTCCTATACGCATTCATTCCACGCTTCCCCAATCATTAAAAAGATTTCTCCAACCTCAACGATCCCTGCTGCAACTTTTCCACTGGTTCCTCCCCATCAACGCTTGTCAACAGATCTTTGCCGTCAAGTCCATGCCGATAGCTCCTCATCTCCGATTATGGTATGGGACTCTCTATTTTTGATTCCAATTGGATTTTTAGTTCAAAATTTGTTCGAATTCAGAAAAATTGGGTTCCAACTAGAAATGTCTTTGATTCCATGCTTTATTGATTTCAGATTTTGAAATTTTTTTGGGAGTCTTTCTTTCTTGAAGTTTACGAGAGAGGAACTTTGGTTGAGGTTAACAACTGTTCCAGGTAAACAAAGTTGCAAACCATGTTAGTTTTAACATAAATTAGATGTTGATTTATTATACAAAGTTGCAAAGCCATGTTGAACTGAACTTCGGGTTTGATATCGATCGTGTTGATGAGAGGAATATGGATAACCGTATTATTTAAATCTTTTGTTTCATGATCCATGGTAAAATTTGTGAAGTAGATCAGCTTTGGAAAAATTGAAATTGGAAAAGAACAAATTAAATAAAGGGTGAGGGAAGTAGGAGTCTAATATGTCAACTACGCATGCAGGTTATTGTTGAAAAATGTGTGTGTGTGTTTATATATATAAAAGGCACATGAGATATGAAAGGTGTGCTTGCTTGTGGGCTTTGTTTTTGTTAAAGATATTCACACTAGCAGTGTAATTATAACAAGCCACGTTAGCTATTTCAACATTAAATTATTGTCGTTTTTATATGATTGTGCTGTTTTGCTTGCTGCATTTTTAATTACCAGGGAACTGTTGAAAAAAATACTTAATTGTTGCGGCTTTTGTTAAAGATTTACTTTACCCTTTTCATATATATCCCTTGCACATAATTGAATGTTATACATTTAGCATAATTGTCCCTTTAAAAAATTATGAAATCGTCATTGTCGTAAATAATTAGTTAACTCTGATAAATATGTAGAGTGCATGTTTCATACTATAGTATACATATATCTAGCTTGAGGTTATAAAGTTAGTTTGGTAATAGAAAATGGTTTTTAACATAAATTAGATGTTGATTTATTATGCATAAAGCCAACTTACATTCTTTTTAGACAATCATTTGGTGCTAGTTTCTTACAACACTAATAAGGCATCTAGATCGGTCTTAGTTTAATTTTACATCTATGCAAATATGTGCACCAACAATATTGATTTTATGCATACTTCATCAATGCTATAACTGGTTTATAAAAATTGTACCAGTTTTATAAAAATTATACAGGTTTTATAAAAATCATACAAGTTTTATTACAATTAAGTTTTATAAAGTTTTAACTAGATTAATTAAATTTTATAAAAATTAGCTAAATTTAACTAAGAGTTTTGTAAAAATTAACTAAATTTAAAAATAAACTAAATTAACTGCAGCTCATGAAGAAAACTGCAAAAAGTGAGGTAGCTCATGAAGAAAACAGCAGTGATACAAAAACAAAATAAGCAGCAAGTGTGCAACAAATAATAAACAAGTATGGAGAAGTATCGGTGCCTCATCAAGCCAGTATTGCTGGAGTTAAATTTAAGGAGGTACAATGCAAATTTGAGGTAGTTACAGCTGTTCAGTAATCTAATACCATATGCCATAACTTTAGAAGACATTGATGTAGTGCAAGATGAAAACCAAACAGATGAGGGTGAGAATGACTCCTCTTTTGTAGTCTTTCGACCCTACCAGAGTAGATTCATTGGTCTCTCATTTGGTTTAACCATCGTTGACTAGGAAATTGTCGAGCTTCGGCTTGGATATGCTTGAAAATGTAAATGAGTGGACTCCCTAAGCACTTTGAAAATTCTAACAAATTAATTATGTTGGAGTATCTCATTGATGAAGAGGCTCAACAATGTGATGTTTCGATGAGTGCAAAGCTGGATGAACTTGTTGCAATAGAGAAAGGAGACCATCGAGATCTGGTATAGGTCAGAACAAAATTTCATACGAGAGACCACTGGTTTCGAGCTTGTCTGAATTCAATGATTGTGGGAAGTAGGTGGTTGTTTTTTGTCATGTGGCAAGTTTGGTAAGGCTCCAGTATTATGTTTGTGTTTATAACATTTAGCATTTTAATGTTTTCAGGTTCTCCTTTTTCTTTCTGGAAATATTATCGACTAAATGCCATAAAATATTATGTTCATAAACATGAACATATATTGATACAACCTTTTCAATTATGGTTAGCTATTTTTTACAAAAAAAATTCATATCGATTTATCAGAAAATGCTTATTATACTGATTAAAGAGTTAAATGTAGTCTTAAAGCTTGAGAATATAATATCTAATCTGTATAAATTTTAAACATAGGAGAAAGTTGGGAGAGGGAGAATTGAAGAGGCAAGAACGAGACAAGAAAAAAATAGATAGGAAACATGCAGGAATAGAGAAATCAAATTAAATGAAATTGACATGAGAGAAAAAAAGAAACAGCTTTTTAGTATTATACCAATGTATTAAACCTAGCAGACTTAACTGTCAGTTAACATTACTAGCTATTCTTAGAAATCTATTGCATCTTAGAAATTGGGTAAATGATTTCATCAATTTACATACCTAGGCCCATTTAATTTAATTCAATGTTGCAGGGCGTGATGAGTTGCCCAGAGTGTAAAAATCAGTTGCAAATCAGGATTTCGGCAGACGATGTGAGTACTAAATTTGTTTGTTATATTATGTACTTTATAATATGATAGATTTGTTGTTTATCATGAATTGTGTATATGTCTAAAAAATTGCATTATGTTATTGTTGTACTGTAGTAAACTTTGTCTTTCTTATTGATCACCATCTTTAATCGGTGGAGTGGTGTTGGCTATATGAATATGAATAGCCAATTTACCTTTTTTCTTCTTCAATTGATCTCCACTTTTATACCCTCTGTAACACATTTTGGTGTCCTACAAATATGACCTAATCATCATGAAATCCTTTTCTTATTAGTAATAAATACAACACTAATAACAGATAGTTTGGTGTTTTGTGTCAGCAATATAACCTCCTTTCTCTTATTATACATGCATGCATATGGCTAAATTTTTATAAGACAAACCCACACTGAAATGTAAACTTGAAGCGAATATTTTTACTTTGTGTTTTTATGCTGATGATTAAACTCATATATATGTTCATACAATAAAAATTGAGGTTGTTTCTTTCTTTTTACTTCCTATCAAAATGTCAAAGTGAGGTGAGAACAACTGCCGCCAGTAGCAGACAAGCTACTGGAATTCCAAATCAAATGAGATAATTTTCACACTAGATGTAACGTTATACTATTGAACAATATAATACAGACTATAAAGTAGCTGTAACTTCTGAGATTTCATCTTACTTACGTAACGACACTTTTTAAACATTTTCAGATTATATAGCCTCCATGGAAAGCCTATAATGTTTTGAAGAAGATGGATTACCCCTATGAGGCAAGCATTGTGGTTATATTGCTATAGCTATGTAACCAAGATTGTTATAGGGTTCTTACTACTTATATTATCTCCTTCTAGGTGAATATACTCTATATACATCATCCTATTTTGTTTCGTGTTATTGAACTTGAACTGTAAACTTTAACAGCAGCTTCAACAAAATCACAAACTTCTTTTGGTGTGGTAGTATCAATAACAATGTTATAGTCAAGGAAAACGTGACATACATTTTCGAAGATCTATTACCTTGTCTGACTAGTTGACCTTGTTTTGAACATCAGTCTCAACAATTTTTGGATGCTTACCACAGTTCATGCTATTTCATTTGTTATTTCTCAGAATATTGCCCATAGCATGAAAGATCCAAAGGTAGCTGCCTTCTGGTTGCTTACTATGCCACAGAGTAGCTCCTATGGATGTAGTTAACACTATTTCTTTGTGTATTGTTAACCGCTTAGTTAGGCGACTTTAATATCCCTGAAAATCAAATTATAAATTCATGAGTTATGTTCATGAGTTCAGATATCTCCAAAAGATACATTGATAACTCCAGTACAATGCAAGTCGGTATGGAGACAGTTTAAAACAGAAACCGAATATACAGTTTCTCAAGCAATATCTGCACAGGTACATGTACATTTCTCCTTCTCTTATCGATATTGAAATTTACTTTATATCTTTTATTTCATTGCATTATGTTATGTTTTGTAGGAAGCTCATAAGCGCGACAACAGTTGGTTACCTCCACCATGGGCAATCGCGATGATTGCAATCCTTGGGTTCAATGAATTCATGGTGCTTTTGAAGTAAGTTATATTGTTATATTATTTCAAGCTTACAAGTACATAAGTGCTTATTTTACCTTCTTTTTGGGCAGAAATCCGTTGTATTTGGGGGTGTTTTTTGTCCTTTTTCTGATATCAAGAGCTTTGTGGGTGCAATTAGGTGTTGCTGGAGAATTCCGTAATGGAACGGTAAGCAGAGTGGATAAATTCTTTTTTTTTTTTGCTTAGGTTGATTATTTGAAGACTAGATGCTTTATATGTGCAGATGTCAGGACCTAAAAACTAATGCTTTATAGTGGATAAATTTACTTTATCACTATAGATTTCACTGATGCACTGCATGCTCTTAAGGTATTAACCATGCAACTAACTCCCATAAGTAATGCCATCTATCTGCATCTTTTTGTAGTAAGCAAGTGATGTTTTTTTGCTTTTGTTATATTTTCTATAATAATAATAATAATAATAATAAACTATCTAAGTTTATAAAAATTAACTAAGTATTATAAAAAATAAAATACAACTAAATCTATAATAATAATCTAACTAATTTAACTAATTACCTATGTTTTATAAGGATTAATAAGTTTATAATAATATAATGATGATTAATTAAGTTTATAATAATAATAGATTATAAAATATTAACTAAGCTAATTAAGTTTTATAAAAATTAACTAAATTTAAAATAGTAATAATAATAATTTAACTAAGTTAACTAAATTTTATAAAAATAAACTAAAATTTATAAAAATTAAATAAGTATATAAAATTAACCAAGTATTATGAAAATTGAACTAAGTTAATTGAGTTTTATGAAAATTATCATGTTTATAATAATAATAACGACGACGACGATGATTATAGTTAGAAAAATTAAACGAGTATATAATAATTGCAATAAATAAGTTTATAAAAATTATTTAAGTATTATAAAAATATAAAATATAGCTAAATCTATAATAATAATTAACCAAGTTAACTAAATTTTATAAAAATTAAGTACGATTTATAAAAGATAATAAGTTTATAAAAATTAACTAAGTATAATAAAAAATCAACAAGTTTATAATAATAATTAAGCAAAGGAATGTGTAATTTGAATTATGATCACAAAAAGGTAGAAATTTGACCTCGACCTCAATTATATGATACATGTCAAAATATATCAAACAAAAGGAATGATATAATTTGAAACATGAACGCACAGACACATATACTTTATTATCACAATAAACAAGTCAAAACATAACCCACATACCTGATTAGTTCCACCTTTTGAGAAAGGTAACTGCAAGCTGCATTCAATTTCATAGAATATGTTGCTTAACTCCTGGCACAAGTCCTGTAAAGCAATACTCTTCCTTTGATAATCTGTCCCATCCATTAGAAACGTTGTCTTCAATTCCTCGACATAAGAAGATGTACTCTCTAGTTCCATGTTGATTGTACTTGTTTGCATGAACTTTGTATTGGAAGAAAAAAAATTTATTTCTCAAAAATTTCACACTTACAGGTATACGAGCTTAACAGCTTACAACTGAAATTCATTATTTAAATCTAAATGCATATTGCTGGCTCAAATGGGATTGTAATAATCTTGCAGTTTTGTGCATGTGCATAACTGACAATTGCACATTTTAATAATTTCTTCAGTTCTATCTAATCTGGTACCCCTGACTAATCCTTATGTTTCTCACTCAAATTATCGTCATGCCATTCCATACATGCTAATTAGTTGCTTCCATCTTATGTCACTTAGTTAGCATTCTTTAGTTCAGTAGTTTGATTGATCATCATGATATTCAGTTCACATTTCATATTCAGTTCATAGTCCGTTGGCTTTAGAATATTGCTGCTCCAGTTGTCATTATTGTTAAACGCTATTTTATTGCTTCATTTTCTAGTCAATTTCTTTGTGAAAGTCATTGCTTGCAGTTGTATTAGTCTTTGTTTCAGCTAATTGCATATGTCAATGCATACTGCCAATACAACAGTCTAATCCTTTTTTGCATTATATTCAGCTGGATACGACAGAACTGATCACCATTGTTAATTGGTTGCTTCATTCATCTCCTCAGCCCACCTGCTCCATTCTCGAACAAAGGATTATTCAAGGCAAAATCTTGGAAAAATATTTGGTGTTGTTGGAAGGTTTTGATATAAACTTCAACGATTCATATCCCAATAAGTAATTTTGTTGGCCATAATTTATTATTTTCTGCATTATGTTTAACATGGTAAAGAATATAAGAACAAAGTATTATAAAGATATTATGTAAATATGGATATGTTTATTATATATAATGTGTTGAACTATTTAAATGTGTTTATATGATTAATGTTATTGTTTCATTTGAATATGTTTTATACATCTCAGCTAATTCAAGGGTCTGTTCTAGAAAATTAATAAAAATATATGGCTTTCTACAGGGTTTTATCTATGCTGTGAAAAATCTTTTTGCAGCGTTTTAAAAACGTAGTAATTTACTTTCGCAGCGTTTTAAAAACGCTGTGAAACACATTCGCAGCGTTTTAAAAACGCTGTGAAACACATTCGCAGCGTTTGAAGAATGTTGTTTAACAACGAACTATAGTAGGGTTAGGACATATTGCAGCATTTCTGAAACGCTGCAAAAAGGCAAAACGCTGCAATATGGAATATTTCTTACAGCGTTTTCAAAACGCTGCAATATATTCCGACCCTATTACAGCTTGTTGAAAGAGAGCGTTCTTCATAACGCTGCGAAAGCATTTCACAGCGTTTTTAAAACGCTGCGAAAGGCCATTTTTGTTGTAGTGATCTACTCTTGCATTGACAGGGTATAGAATCATTGGGAGGAAGACTTCTCTATACTTCAGTAAGCTTCTCCAATTCCAACTACAGTGCTGTGGGGTAACCAAATTCCAGAAATGTCTGTTCTTGATGTTGTAATGCCACATCCAGTCAACCCATAAACTACTTCTTTTATTAATGAGGGCATCAAACTGTTTACTAATTGCTGCAATGTTCCACTTCCTGACATCAAAAACTCCTAGCCCACCCATTCTCAAAGGAGCCTCAAATTTTGTAAATGAACATGGCACTAATTTTCTGTTGTGAATACTACCTGTCCAAAAGAATCTGTTCATAGCAGACCTAACAAGATGCAATAATTTAACTGGGAGGATGAGAGAACGAGCCCAGTAAACAATAGAAGAAAAGACAACAGATTTAATGAGCACAAGCCTACCACTTTGAGTCAAGTTCCTACTAACCCAAGCTGACATAACTGATGTTATTTTATGGTAAAGAGGTAAACAGTCAGCATTGGTTATTCTTTTAGAAATCAATGGAAGGCCAAGGTATTTCATATCATTTGCCATGCTAGAGAAACCAGACTGTTGATGAAGATAATCAGCAATACTTTGACTAACTCCAGCAACCAGCATAGATGATTTGTCTTGATTTATTGATAGGCCTGTCATTCTGTTGAATACCTACAGAGCATCCTTAATACCAATCAATGAAGGCAACTCAGGTTTAGTGAACAACATAATATCATCAGCAAACATGATAGATGTAATATGAAGATGAGAGCACTTTGGGTGATACCTAATGATCTTATTGTTGTAACTATTTTTGAGAATAACGGTTAACACTTCCATAACCATCAAAAATATGTATGAAGATAACGGGTCCCCCTGACGAATACCTTTACTACCCCTAAAACAGCCAACAGGTCTTCCATTAATAACCACTGAGTATGATGGAGTAGATATACAGACATATATCCAGGATACAAATGCTTTTGGAAATCCCATAACAGCCATTATCCTGACAATAGATTCCCAATGTATTGAATCATATGCCTTAGAAATATCTAATTTAAGTGCAGCTACAGGTGGGACATTGCTTCTGCCATAACCTTTGAGGAGTTCCTGAGCTAGAAGAACATTATCAATAATGTCTCTATTAGGTAAAAAAGCAGACTGGTTGTTTGAAATAACAGTTGGGAGCACAGTAACCAACCTAGTTGCTAGAATTTTTGAGATACACTTGTAGACAACATTACAGCAAGAAATGGGTCTATAAGAAGTAACACTTGAAGCATGAGATACTTTGGGGATAAGAGCAATATTGGTGCTATTGATTTCTCTAAGAAGCTTGCATTTGTTAAAAAAATTGTGTATAGCTTGACAAAATTCCTTACCAAGGATATTCCATGTGGAGATGAAAAAAACAACATTTAACCCATCAGGGCCTCCAGATGATTGCTTGTTCATGGAGAATAGGATATTCTTGATTTCCTCATCTGTGACAGGGTTTAAAAGAGATGAAGCTTCCTGGGTTAAAATGCAAGGGAGAGCAATATTTGATATTAAGTCCAGATCAGGAAGAAAGCCATCAGGATTTCCAAATTGATTAGAGAAATATTGAATAAAAGCTTGATCAACTGTGTCAGGAGTAGTATACATGATTCCTCTTTGATCAGTTATACTATAAATATTTTCTCTTGCTTGTTTTACTTTAATAGAATCATGATAAAACTTTGTATTTTTGTCACCTTCATCAATCCATCTTTTATGCAATTGTTGCCTCTTCATGTTTGCTTCCATGCTAAGCGCTTTATTAACCTCCATAAATAATTTCCTTTCTTCATCTGCTGCTTGAATATCAAGGGGATGTTCCATCATATATTCTTGCTTTATCTTCAATTGTTGTTTTAAGGTAGAAGACAGTAGGCCACCATTGCCAAAGGTTGATGATGCCCACTGCTTGATTGCTTGCTTGATACACTTTAGTTTCCTGCAAAACTTAAACATTGGGTTACCAAAACATGAAAATTCAGAATTAACGTGGGAAACTAAAGCCAGAAAGTGGTCATGTTTAACCCAGGCATTAAAAAATTTAAAACTTCTCTTTTCCCTTCTTAAATGGTTCCCAAGAGTCAATATGAGGGGGGAGTGGTCAGACAGAATCGGTTGAGGAAGGAAGACAGAGAGAGTTGGCCATTGAATAAGAGATTGAAAATTGCAAAAAGCAGGGTCAATAGTAGTAAAAATTCGAACACCACTTCTACTTCTATTATTCCAAGAGTACTTGGCTCCTGATTTATTCACTAAAATTAACTCAGAGTCAGAAACAGCTAGATTAAGGGGATCAAGATCTCTGGGAGAAAGTTGAGCACCGCCAAATTTGTCATTAATACTATAACAGGTGTTGAAATCTCCCAAGACAAGCCAAGGGTGAGAAGATTGTCTTAAGGGTGGTAAAGCTTTGAGAAAGGCATTCCTTGAGTTGACAGAGTTGTCAGCATAAACAAAGGTTAAGAAGAATGAAGTACGAGTTTGGGGATGATGCACATGAAAATGAATGTATTGATTAGTAGACAGAATGGGAGAAAGAGTTAGAACAGAGGGGTCAAAGATGACAAGAATTCTACCATAGGCTGCATTATTAAGGTTATGATGTATTTTCCAATTTGGGTTAATGTAGGATGCTGCTTTTTGGGACAATGTGAGGTTAAGCTTTGTTTCTAGCAGACCAATAAGACAGATATTATACTGCGCAATATAACTCTTAACTTGATCAAGTTTCAAATTGCTATGTTCTCCTCTAATGTTCCATGTTGCTATTTTTGTATACATAAATGACTATTGAGATTGGGAGGTGTTGTTCCTTCTCTGGGCAGACAGAGATCTGGTTTCAATCTTCCTTCTTGGCAAGCTGGATGGGGATGGAGGATGAGAGGTAGGATGGGAGATGGGAGGATCAAATGGGACAGTTTGAAGTTGATTGGGTTTGGAATTTGGCCATCCAGGAAGTTGAAAGGAAAAATTATAATGGGGCAGGTCAGGAGGTTTAGTGTGTTCAGCATGCATGGTGGAAATTAATTGAGAGATTTGGGTTTCAAAAGAGTTACACCATGCTATTTCAAAATCAGTTGCAATAGTACCAGTGGGAGCATTTACTTCTGCTGTTTCATTTCCATACTCCTTGTTACTCCTACATGGGTTAGCTTCATTAATTATTGTTTCCTGCACACCAAGGTTTAAAGACTGCACCAGAGAATCAGATTTAGTTTGATCTTCAGTTGTTGTAGAATTCTTGGTTGTCTCTATGCTTTGCTCTCTACAAATTAACTCATCTGGAATTTCACCTTCTTCTAGATATTGCATGTCCAAATTACCTTGTTCATTATCATCAGTTTGGAGAATGGTGTACATGTTACAAGTGCTTATAGTACCAACCTGATTATCACTTTGAGGTATATTCTCTTTGCCATTACCCTTGTAGTTTACAGCAGTTCTATCATGTAGAGTTTTTTCATTTACACTTAGTGTCCTCATGTCTGTTTGTTCCTTTTCTTCACAGTTATTCATTTTTTTCCTTTATACTTGTTGACTTTCTGCCATATCTGTTTCACTTTGCTCTGCTTTACAGTCTGTAACCCCTTTTTTATAATATTCCTACCAACCTCATCATTTCTCTGCTGCTCATTGTTAACAATTTGTTCTACAATATTTTCATTTTCCACCTTTTTGCAGTTACTCAAAAGATGTCCAAATTCCTTGCACAATGTACAAATCTCTGGCTTCCACAAGTATACAACATTTACAATC
The DNA here is from genome assembly GCA_030737815.1 of Allium fistulosum. NCBI lineage: Eukaryota > Viridiplantae > Streptophyta > Magnoliopsida > Asparagales > Amaryllidaceae > Allium > Allium fistulosum. The sequence goes on from CM060903.1 coordinate 210,969,568, forward strand.
TATTCCGTACCATCTAATAATTTAACAGAAAATTTATCAAGCAATTCTTGATTTGGATTCACTTCAACTAAACATTTCGCAAATGAGATACGTTCAAATTTTTCAGTTGATGTATCCAAACAAAGAAGCTTTCCAATTCTTGAAGCTAACCAGTTAATTCCCACTAAAGACCACACATACAAAGGTATGTTAGAAAGTTTTATCCAAACTGGAACAGATTTAATACTACTACAACTGTTGCCTATGTTTTCATCCCATGGTTTCACTATAAATAACTTGTTCCTCATCACCACAGGGTCTGCTTCAGAAATTCTGGTCCTATCTTCATCATTTGAGAATTTGAACAAAAACAAGAAGCCATCAGACTTAACCGATATGGAACCACTTAATTTCCATACCTTTTTGAGGTAGTAAAGCACTGTAGCATATGGCAATGGTGTGTCAAGGAAAAAACCAACAAGATATTCCTTCCACATAGCGTTTCCTGCCTGGACAACTTCAACAGGTGGAACTATTGCATCACCATTGTATTCAAGCTGAATTTCGCGAGGGAGGTATTTTCCAGCGTTATTGGGTTTGGCTTTAAAAAGAGAGTTCCATGAACGCTGTGGGATTGAAGAAGGTAGAGGCAGCAAAGATGGAGAAGGAAGGATGGGTTCAGGAGCATGAGGAAGCAAAGTTGGAGAAGGTAGGATGGGTGCAGGAGGTAGAGGGTTGGAAGGATCTGACAAGGAAAAAGATGCAGCTGGAGGTACAAGAATGGGAGAAGAAGGACACAGCTGAGAAGAACTGGAGGGATGGGACGGGTCAGCGGGAAGAAAAATGGAAGAAGGCGGGGACCCCATTTTAGAAAAAGAAAAAAGAAAAAAGAAAAAAGCACTGTAGCATATGTCTGATATTATTACTAGTGCATAGTGTGAAAACATTTCGAAAATACAATATTAATCTTAGCCAGCATACAACCATTATTGTATGCCTACTATAGCTACGATGTTCAATAGCAGGTTACCGCCACATTCCATAGCAGGTAATACAACTAAAACCGTACAAGGTTCGTATTGTTTCTTTGGATTTCCAACAAATGATCAGGCAAAGGAACTTCCTTACCGAAATGGAAACGCCTCTGGAAAGACGCCCCGAGAACCTAACCGGATCTCTGCAAACACAAGGCCGACGCTACCTCATGCTTTAACCAAGCTGTAACTAGTTAACTAACACACGAGCTATGTCATCCCCCGGTCGTTACCAACCTTTATCCGAGGGCCCTCGATCACAAAGCAACAACCACAAAGTATAATAACTGTGCAGCATCAACATAGGTAAAATATCTGGGCTCCATACCATGATATCACCTTATATCCAGAAGGAAATGACATACCCTAGAGGCGCTACGCCTACAAACCTTTGTCGCAACATTCCTGTTTCGACCATTACCGGGTTGTGAGGCTCGACGAAGTCTCGTCCACAAAGCCACGCTTTTTCACAAAGCCACGCTTTTTCACAAAGCCACGCTTTGATCAACAATGATCAACAGCACTTCGTATGCCACATTACCAAATTGGAAATGTATCACTAGTAACCATCAACTACATAACCTCTGAGCTTGTACGTCTCAGAGAAGGGTGTTAAGCTAAGAGAATAAATTCTCCGCCACCAACAGAAATGTATTTGATAGAAACCAGCTTTACATCTCAAAGTGTAATGTCAGACACACATCCATACAAGTCTGTTTCGGGTTCAAACAGAACCGAAGGCACTTCCGAAGAAGCCCTTGCAATCCGGGCATTCACAATCCTGATCGGACTTCCCATCACTTAGGGAATCTCTATACCGTAGCTACTCAATGCAGAGACAATCGATAGGTCATCCTATCGCTCTCGCAAATACCCGGTCTTCACCACTGGTCTTCAAATGCTATTCATATCGTCGTATCACTATTCGGAATGAGATATATGACACAAAGGTCTTTTCCCGGCTAACCTTTTTTAAAATGAAAGCTATTATTATTTGAAAACAAGTAGTTTTCGTTTCAGAAAAATACAGTTATATTTACACGAGTTAAAACCCTTGAATTAAATTCAAATTCCCAAATCAATACATTTTAAATGGTTTAACCCGTATATAACTTGTACAGCATCTTTAATCCCTAGTTTCAAATCATAGGATTCAATTTCAAACTTGAATTCAAATTTAAATAATTTCAAATTTAAATCAAATTATTTAAATTTTCAAAACTCGATTAAGTTATTCAAAATAACTTTTATCTTTGAAATTCCATTTCAAAAGATTTTCACTATTAAACCCCAATTTTAAATCAATTGAAATTAAAATTTCAATTTAAAAAAAACATCAAATTTAAATCATCTGTGACTTAACCGATTTCCACGTGAAATCCATATTTGTGTGTGTAAAAGTGTGGTCCAGGGGTTTCACACACAATAGTGAAACATCATCAATCATTACAGATTCAAATATAATAATATATTTGATAAGCGGTATAAACTATAACGCTTATCTTTCATACATAGATCACAGATAGATATACGTCACATATAATAAATTACATCACAGGGAATTAATTACATTCATCCCAGAGAAACAGATCACAACATAAATCAGAATCTATCACAAAGCATCATATATCAGGGATACCAAACAATTCAACCATTCAACGAAATCCAAACATCCATAAGTGGAATCAATTAATATCTGATTTTAATTAATTTATACCAGATTAATTACTTATGAATAAACTACAAATCTTGGTTAATTTATCATTAATTAATTATAAACCATTTTAATTAATTAACCTTTAATAATAAATCAATTAACCTTTAATTATTAATTAATTCTTTTAATTAATTATCTTAACAAATTTACCTTTAATTAATTCCATTAATTAATTAATCACATTAATTAATTACCATAAATAAATCATTCTTAAGTCAATCACATAATTAACCCTTAATTAATAAATTATCCTTTGGTTAATTATCCTTTAATTAAATAATCCTTTAATTTCTCACTTAATCCAATTGTTAAAAACAATTCAAAGATATTTAACTTTAAACATTTTAAACTTTGAAACTGGTTTAAAATCTGGAAAATAAAACGTTCCCGAGCCAAAATCAACAAAACCCGAGACAAACTCCAACCTTCCCGAGCACACTCGCGTAATCTTTCCCTCGCGTCATCACGAACCATACTTCGAGTCGAACACGCGAAAACACGAAAATAAACCCGATGCCAACCTTCGTCCCCAAACCATCGTTCAACCTCGAATCAAACGTGCACGTGCACGACCGGAAATCTCGACGCCGACCATCCTTCCAACCTTCGCCAACCCACACTCGACCTCGACAACCACCCTAGCTATGCAGCCAACCAAAAATCGGAGGCAAACTCAAAATCGCTATCTCGATCGAAACAGGCAAATGCCCACGATCGGAAAATCAACTACCAGCGACGAACCACGCCATCTGAAACCAAACTGTTGCAACCCCAGACGCGCCTCGAACCACCGAAGCCATCCCCCCTATGCGATCTAGTCCGGTCCTCTCTCGACGTCACACGAACTCGAGAATTAACGTCGACCAAAACAACTATCAAAACCCTAAATTGCCGTCTTCCAATCACCACGATGAAATGTAAAATCATCTAGTATTTTTCTCGTATCCACCGATGTACCAGCTAGCTTCATCCTTAATCTCGATCCCTAACTCGCCATTGATCATCGGGTCTTGACGAAAATTCCCATTTTGTTCAACTACTATTTTCTCGAACGTTATTACATTAAAAATCTTGATTTCTCTTTTAAATTTCACGATTCAGGAAGACTAAGAAGATTATGTAATTGAGACTCAGATTTAAATTAATTAAATTTTGAAAGAAAACTGATTTTACTGTATTTTCAACTTACCCAGTAAATCCATCTATTTGTGATACCTAAAAGTATTTTTAAAATTTATATCTTGTTGCTTCTAACAGATCTTGTTTACACGTCAAGGTTTAAAGAAAATCAGGGAAAGAGGAATTGAAGTTTTGATTTAAATCAAGCCTGGGAATTTTCTAACAGAGTCCAAGTGCCTGTATACTCTTATGAACATCAAATCTATACATGTATAAGCACATGCAGGAATTATCTCACCAAATATACAGATATTAATCATGCAACTAGATTAAAAGAAAACTTAAGTTATCAAAATATGAAGTTACTCACAATTTGAATGTTGGACAGAGAGTTAAAATGGCTTTGATTTAAAACAGAGAAGCTTAAACATATCAGACATGCAAACTTAAATCCATCCATAACCAAACATTTCAATTATCAGAGGCATCACAGGCATCAGAAATCAAACAAATGGGTTTAAAAAATGAAGTTTGCTCACCGTGGTAGGAAAGAACAGAGTTTGCTTTTTTTTAAACCAGGCTTTGAAACATTTGCAAGCGGACATCTTTTCCTTCAATATTTGGTTTCTGGTTTGATTTGTTTTAGTTTTAGATGATGCTTGCTTCAGTTTTGATGGAAGTTTGTTTTAAGTTGAGATTTTGTTTTTTGAATGATGATGACATTACTTAGTTCTCTTTTACTCAGTTTTAAAGGGGTGAACGAAACTGAAGTTGATATTGATATATAGGAAAGAAGTGTACAGGTATTATTATTGTTTGTTTGTACAATGCACATCAGAGATATATATTTTTCCTTTTCTTTGTTGACTAAAGATTGTTTTCTCTCAGGATATCTATGAAAAGTTACAGGTGATGTGCATTTTTATTAGTTTGTACAAGAGGATATATTTCTTTATTTGTACAACATCAGATTTTTTTTCTTGGCTGATGAGCTATGGCATTTATTGCCGTGTACAATTCGTATATATATATATTTTCTTCGGCTGCAACCAAATATGAAGATGTTGATTTGGTGGCCAAACATTAATTAGCTTGTACCATGTTTTCATTTATAAACTTTTTCTTATTCGGCTGTACAAAATGTTTGTTCACACTTACCTTCATTTGCAAGCTTCCATGTATATGTATGTTTCTTCTTTTGCCTTTACAACATTACTTTATAATATAATTAAATTTCTATTTTACTTTGTTGTTAGAATTTGTTTAATATGTTATACTTTCTACTTGAATATATTTTTATCCTTTATTTTGTCTTTGCTTTTTTTAATTCAAATGAATTCCTATAATTATTATGTTGTTAAAATTTTATTAAATGAATTACTTTATATTTTATAACTTATCTTTTATTTATTTCTCATTATTTTGTAATATAGATAAATTTCTAGATTTAATTTGTTATTGGATTTTATCCAATGTATTTCCTTTATCTATCTATCTTATATATCTTCATTTCTAAACCATTTATATAAAGATTTAAACTCAACTCAAATACACATATATATATTATTTCAAATTTACTCACATATGCTACAATACATATATATTATACAATATTTTTAACTTTTAACTAATGTTAGCACCAAAATTGGTCACTAACCTCGTTCAGAAAGATTGTGTAGAGATATAAGTGATGAAAGTAAATTAAACAGAGAAGACAATGCTAATTTAAATGCAGAAAGTAAGAACACCAAATTTATAGTGGTTCAGCGTAATTGCCTACGTCCACTTTGTTCAACTTTATTGATTTCCTTTATGGTTGATTACAAATACAATTCGTGAATCAAATGCTTGAGTTTAGTTGTTGAGTAGAGAAGATGAGTCTTGAAAATGGCAGAGTCTCCCCGGTGTTTTCTCTCCAAAAAGGATCCCTTTCACTGTGACCCTGCCCCTCTATTTATAGGCAAATATGGGCTGGACTTCCCAAATGGGCTGGATGGCCGAACACTCCAGCCCCAGTACAGTGGTTGCTGTATGCCGAACCAGGCGTGCCGAACGCTCTGATGCCGAACAGTCCCTTATATGCCGAACGATGTGGTTGATGTCTGGGAAGTGCAGGACGTTTGTCAGTCGAAGCCGAATGCTCTTCTAGATGCCGAGTACTCTTGTATGCCACGTGCTCTTGTATGCCGAGCAGTCTTGTATGCCGAGCAGTCTTGATGCCGAACACTCTTGCATGCCGCGTGCTCTTGCTGCCGAGCATTGGTTGACGCTGAGTTCCACTGCATGCCGAACCCTGCTGGGTACTTCGCAGAACACTACTGGATGTCGGACTCTCTGGATGCTCTGTACTTCGCCGAACACTACTGGATGCCGAGTACTCTCTGACGCCGAGCGCTTTTGTATGCCGAGCAGCCTTGATGCCGAGCACTCTTGTATGCCGAGCACTCTTGTATGCCGAGCACTCTTGTATGCCGAGCACTCTTGTTGCCGAGCACTAATTGACGCCGAGTGCTGCTTGATGCCGAGCACCCCTGTACGCCGAGTACCTTGGGATGCCGAGCGCTCTTGTTGCCGAGTTCTCCTATCACCGAGTTCTAATGATGCCGAACGCTAGCGCTGAACATTGGTTGTCGCCGAGTGCCTGTTGATGCTGACTACTACGCCGAGTACTCCTGGATGCCGAGCAGTCCTTCATGCCGAGCCGTGGCCAATGCCGAGCACTCAGTTTCCTGGTCAAATCTCCAGGAAACACTTGCCCCCCAAAGTGTATCGCGTGGCCGAACGTGGTACGCTTTGAATCATGCAACCTTTTCGTCAAGCCTTAAACCCTTGGCTAACCTCGAACGGAGATGCCCTTTTTGTGAATTCCAGCGGTACAGGTGTGCGCCGGGCGTGTTTTAAATGCCGAACGAGACATTCGTAGTCGAACGGTGCTTCCTTGCCGAACGATGCTTCAATGCCGAACCATTATGCGCCGATGCCGAACGCTATGACCTTGACCGGTTCCACCGGTTATGGCCTTTTCGACTTCCCATGCTTTCCCTATAAAAGCTGGCATCCTTCCTTTATTTTCCTTTTACGCCTTCTCTTCTGTCATTTCCTTAAGGACTCGCAATTCTCGCCATCCTACCAGATTTGAGACCTAATTGATCCTTCCTCAACTTCGACTTTCGAACTAGGTATCATTCCTTCTGTGATTAGATTACTTTAACACAAGACTTAGGTTGTTTTCGTGGGAAATGGGACATTTCTATGATCGTATAATATGTGTCGAGCAGAAACGGCTCGCACATTTGGAGTTGTCTAGTTGGGGCTAGCTCCTTCGTGCCGAACGACAAAAAGAAAGATAGGGTGTTGAACGGCGTAGTCTTCGTCGGGCGATCTGTCTCTGTCGTTCGGCGTAGATGGAGAAGGAGTAGGGCGAAGTTGAAACCGAGGGTGGAGCGCTACTTTAGCCGAACTAAGACCGAACGACAACTTAGCCGAATGATAACCCAAGCCGAACAATCTTGAATGCCGAACGGCATCAATGCCGAACAATTACTAAAATGTAGAACAATAACTTAGCCGAACGATAACCAAAGCCGAACAATTGACATGCCGAACATTGACTTTAGCCGAACAATACAATTGACATGCCGAACATTGACTTTAGCCGAACAAAGCTACATGCCGAACATTGAATTCAGCCGAACAATCCTTAGGTCGAACCATGACCTTAGCCGAACAAAGCAATTGCCGGACAATCCTTGGGCCGGATAATGTCTTTAGCCGAACAATACAATTGCCGAACAACATTAAAAATGCCGAACAGTATAAATGTCAAACTACACTTAAGCCGGTTACTTCTTAAACTACATGTTTCCTAGATCTGGAACTATAATCACCACCAGGCGGGCTCTTCGAGACGGTCAGCGATGACGGTCTTCGAAGGCAACGATTCAAAGCTCATTTTTATATCTTTGAAATCTTATTGCTTGTACACAACTGCATGCACTAGTTCACACACCACGCGGGGGGAAAACTCGTGTTGCTAATTCTAACGTTCAACGTTTTTTAAGTATAGTTATCTCAAGCACTTAGCCAGGTTCGTTATTTATTGGGGATATCAAGAAAATCTAGCTCTGCTACCATATCCGACAGGCCTGGGCCGTCATCGAGGCAAGGAGCCGCTGATTCTTCTAACCCGTCGACTTCTCCTGCTCATAACTTGGCACCTGATGCTCTGGAGGCAACAATCTTACTAGACAATCCGATCGATTCACAAGCCTCGAAGATCAACGAAGCTGCTCTGCGACGGATATGCTCCATTCATGGGATCCCTTTTGCCGACGTGTTAGTTCCTTCGAGACACGATCGTCCTCATCTGCCCCCAGTCGGGTACACTACCTGCAACAAGTTTATGTGTTGGATGGGCAGCGTGCCTCCGTTCAATTTATTTCTCCGGGATGTTCTGCAGTACATAGACATGGCTCCATCGCAGCTGCACCCGAACGGCCATGCATTTCTATATGGGACTTACTTACTTTTCATGGCTGTCTTCTCCAGACCTCCAACCGCCGGTGATATCAGATACATTTATATGTTCAAGAGACGGAAAGACAGTCCTTCCTTTATGTTCCTCGAGCCATACCACAAATGCCAGATCTTGACAGGGGCATGTAGCAAATTAGCCCTGTACAAACAGGAATGGTTCTATGTGCGCTGCCCTTCTGGTTTCGCTAGGAGATGGGTTGAAGGCAGTAAGTCTCTCTGCTGAGTCACTATTCGTATTTAATCGGAGTCATGCTTTTCCTAACTCTTCATTTCATCTTTTCAGGTATCAACCCGCGTCCGGAAGGCCGAGGATATTCTGAGGCTATTGAAGCCATTAGAGCACTTCCTGCTGAGGATCGAGACATCCGGACTATCATTACAAATGAATCGCTGTCGGGGTTTGGCTTGCTAGCCCCTGGTCGTCGGATCAGCCTTCCAGAAGGTGTCACCATTCCCAAACCTTCGTCCGGTAAAGGAAAAAAACAGGCCGGATCGTCGTTGCGTCGCACTCCCGATATGCACGGAGAAGGTGAGCGCAGAGAAGATGATGTTCCTGAGACTCAAGGCGAGAACGTGGGTCCCGCTTGGAATTCGGCAATCGAGGTTCAAGATATTGAGACGTCATCCTCCCCTTCGAAGGGGAAGAAGAAGTTAAAATATACAGTTCAAAAGGAGAAAGTTGGTGGCACTTCAAATGTTACACCTATCCCGCCTGAGAAAGAGGCTTCTTCGCAGCATCTGGAAAGCTCCTTGAGGGGTCTATCGAACCTTTCTATTCCCGAAGACATACTTAATTACGGGTTTGATGATCCTGAAGCCCTCAAATTTTCTTCGCCCGCTAGAGGCAATGCGGGAGTTCAACTCCCGGCTCAAGGAGACAACACTCCGATTAGCAAAGATAAGCGAACGGGTCCGTCGGGGGGAACACTAGGACACACACGCACATGCGCATTCCATAATATACTTCAAGTCTTTTTAACTCGTGAATTCTCCTTAACTCGTTGTTATCTCCATTCTTTGCAGGTGATATGGGCCGCTCTCACGGACTTGATCGCCTTCAGGGGTCTTCTATATTCCATCACTCTGGACGGGATTCCGGTTCAGGCAGACGCAGGGACCGAGGCGAGTATGAAGATAGGGATAATCGTCCCCGAGAGTCGTCTCACCGCAAGAAGGCACATTCCCAATCTTCCCAATCCCGTGATCTTCCTCCTCCAACTGATCCGGATAGAGAGAAGTCTTTACAGAAGGGTTATAAGTCTGATGCTCCTCGAGAACAACATTCCAGTTCATCGAGTATAAGGCAAGTTCGAGAGCAACGTAAAAGAACGGATTTTTCAAAGCCTCCTCCTCCTACTCCTGCGGTGGACCCAACTGTTGCGGAAAAGATGGTCGATCTTAAGGCCAAGTTTCCAAAAATTTGCTTCGATGGTCTGAAGTTCCTCCCGGCCATCCATCATATTCCCGGGCATGTGAAGCAGAGTGCCATTGCCTGCAATAACGACGTCTATGTTCAACATGACGCGTTTGTGCACTTGGTGGAGAAGGTCTCGGAAGTATCTGTTGAGCGTCAACACGAGATTGACCGTCTGAATCTGGAGGCTGACAGCGATAAGAAAATCATCAAACTCCAAGACGAAGAGCTTGCTTCGTATAAGTCAAAGCTAGAAGCCGCTGAACAAAGCGCAAAAAATACTGCCGAGGCAGTTACTCGTTTAGAGGCGGCTCACAAAAAAGAGCTTGACGAAGCAGTCCAGCGCAGCGGTGCCCTCGCCCTAGAAAAAGACTCTGTCCAAAAAGGAAGGGACGCGCTCGCTACTCAAGTCAAAGAGCTGAAAGAATTACTTTTCAAGGAGAAAGAAGACAAAGTAGCTGCTCAAGAAGAATCACAGCGATACTGTGACGAGATTGTTGCTACCCGACTCCTGAAGACAAAGCTCGATGACGAACTCGCCGGGGTCGAGAAAATGAAGGACGAGGCCCGTGAGGAGGGCAAAAGAATGGCTGTGGAGGAGCTTGATTCTCGCCTCGAGGCGGCCGCAGAAGCCGGCAGGGAAGAGGTCAAAAGTATGTTTGACCCGTTGATCGCCGAGTATGGAGCCCGCGTCCTTATGCACCGCGACTTAACATTTCTGGGTGACGGTTACCTCGAATCCCTGGCTGAGGCGTGGGAAACTCTGATAAGGATCAGGAAGGTCGAGTCGGGCTCCAATGAGGTCGATGAGGATGTCTTGGTGAAGGAGTTCCTAAGGGGGAATGAGCCATCGGACTTATCCGCAGCATTGGCACTTTATAGAAAAGGCTCTTCCCCTCCGAAAGAGAAGAATGACGAAGCTGGCCCGTCTGGGGCCGATACTACTACTCCTCACATTGCCGCTCCTTACGCTGCTCAATCGGCCAGTCGGCCAACACTTGATCCATTCGAGCAGCATGCTAGTTATGATCCTGAAGATCCCGGGCTTGGTGTTCATGTGCTGTCACCTATCCTGGAGGGTGAAACCCCTCGCGCCACCGATAGCCAACCGGGACCTGGTAGGAAATTCTTCTTTCTCTAGAAGTTGAAAGATCCCGTCATTTTTCAGCAATGGTTATTCGTTCTAACGCCCATTCTTTATATTTTCATGTAGGTTGTTCTGACGCCGAGCCAACTCCGAGGAGCGATGACGCCAAGGAGGAAGCAGAGAAAACAAGTGATGTTGCTCATGCGGGAGTAACTCCCGATCCAGACGCTCAAGTGATCGGGGCGCTAGATGATGACAAGCTTGATACTTCGTCTCCTGCCGAAGGAAGCGATGGAATTGAAATCACTGGCGCCTCTGAGCATACTTCAGAGATGAGCATGAAGGACCGTCTCGCCGACGAGGAGAAGAAAAAAGTCAAAGTCAAAGTTGAGTCTGAAATACTGGAACTCACTGACCCGCGGAATAGACCTTTGAAAATCATTCTCCCGGGCAGGTCCAAACCACTAGATGTTCCGTCTCCTACTCCCGACTCCGTTTCTCTAGCAAGCAAAAAGTCCAAGAAAAAGCGTGAGGGAGAGGAGTCGTCGGAAACAACGAAGGAAGACAAGAAGAAGAAGTCGAAGAAATAATCGATACACTCGTTCAACGAGTTTTTTGCTTAAGTCTTGTAATTGCTTTTATCTTCCACAACTTGTAGTTTGTATAGAGAGGTCTGAATTTTGTAGGAGTGATCATGTATCCCCATTTTGGACTTATTGAATAAAGTTTTTAGCTTCTTTTTCGCTTGAGTGATTCTCTTGTCTTTCCTTAGTTTGCTGACTAATTGTAGCCATAACTCAAGTTCTTATGAGTTGCATTATCTCCCGGTCCATTCTTGTGCTGTTCAAACATTTTTGGACATGGCGTACCTCTCGTCCCACATCTTTTGAGTACTTGGACTTCTTGCTGACTCTGTGCCCGGGGACTTGGAGGCTTGAAATAGTTTATACTCTAGTCCGCGCTCCGGGGAATTAGAGTACTCCGCTCTGCACTTCGGGGATTCAGAGATTTGAAATCGTTTATACTCTAGTCCGCGCTCCGGGGACTTAGAGTACTCCGATCCGCGCTCTGGGGATTCGGAGATTTGGAATCGTTTATACTCTAGTCCGCGCTCTGGGGACTTAGAGTACTCCGATCCGCGCTCTGGGGATTCGGAGATTTGGAATCGTTTATACTCTAGTCCGCGCTCTAGGGACTTAGAGTACTCCGATCCGCGCTCTGGGGATTCGGAGATTTGAAGTCGTTTATACTCTAGTCCGCACTCTGGGGACTTAGAGTACTCCGCTCCGCACTCTGGGGATTCGGAGATTTGAAGTCGTTTATACTCTAGTCCGCGCTCTGGGGACTTAGAGTACTCCGCTCCGCACTCTGGGGATTCGGAGATTTGAAGTCGTTTATACTCTAGTCCGCGCTCTGGGGACTTAGAGTACTCCGCTCCGCACTCTGGGGATTCGGAGATTTGAAATCGTTTATACTCTAGTCCGCGCTCCGGGGACTTAGAGTACTCCAATCCGCGATCTGGGGATTCAGAGATTTGGAATCGTTTATACTCTAGTCTGCGCTCTGGGGACTTAGAGTACTCCGATCCGCGCTCTGGGGATTCAGAGATTTGGAATCGTTTATACTCTAGTCCGCGCTCTGGGGACTTAGAGTACTCCGATCCGCGCTCTGGGGATTCAGAGATTTGAAGTCGTTTATACTCTAGTCCACGCTCTGGGGACTTAGAGTACTCCGCTCCGCACTCTGGGGATTCGGAGATTTGAAGTCGTTTATACTCTAGTCCGCGCTCTGGGGACTTAGAGTACTCCGCTCTGCACTCTGGGGATTCGGAGATTTGAAGTCGTTTATACTCTAGTCCGCGCTCTGGGGACTTAGAGTACTCCGCTCCGCACTCTGGGGATTCGGAGATTTGAAGTCGTTTATACTCTAGTCCGCGCTCTGGGGACTTAGAGTACTCCGCTCCGCACTCTGGGGATTCGGAGATTTGAAGTCGTTTATACTCTAGTCCGCGCTCCGGGGACTTAGAGTACTCCGATCCGCGCTCTGGGGATTCGGAGATTTGGAATCGTTTATACTCTAGTCCGCGCTCTGGGGACTTAGAGTACTCCGATCTACGCTCTAGGGATTCGGAGATTTGAAGTCGTTTATACTCTAGTCCGCGCTCTGGGGACTTAGAATACTCCACTCCGCACTCTGGGGATTCGGAGATTTGAAGTCGTTTATACTCTAGTCCGCGCTCTAGGGACTTAGAGTACTCCGCTCCGCACTCTGGGGATTCGGAGATTTGAAGTCGTTTATACTCTAGTCCGCGCTCTGGGGACTTAGAGTACTCCGCTCCGCACTCTGGGGATTCGGAGATTTGAAGTCGTTTATACTCTAGTCCGCGCTCTGGGGACTTAGAGTACTCCGCTCCGCACTCTGGGGATTCGGAGATTTGAAGTCGTTTAAACTCTAGTCCACGCTCTGGGGACTTAGAGTACTCCGCTCCGCACTCTGGGGATTCAGAGATTTGGAATCGTTTATACTCTAGTCCGCGCTCTGGGGACTTAGAGTACTCCGATCCGCGCTCTGGGGATTCAGAGATTTGAAGTCGTTTATACTCTAGTCCGCGCTCTGGGGACTTAGAGTACTCCGCTCCGCACTCTGGGGATTCGGAGATTTGAAGTCGTTTATAATCTAGTCCGCGCTCTGGGGACTTAGAGTACTCCGCTCCGCACTCTGGGGATTCGGAGATTTGAAGTCGTTTATACTCTAGTCCGCGCTCTGGGGACTTAGAGTACTCCGCTCCGCACTCTGGGGATTCGGAGATTTGAAGTCGTTTATACTCTAGTCCGCGCTCTGGGGACTTAGAGTACTCCGCTCCGCACTCTGGGGATTCGGAGATTTGATATCGTTTATACTCTAGTCCGCGCTCCGGGGACTTAGAGTACTCCGATCCGCGCTTTGGGGATTCAGAGATTTGGAATCGTTTATACTCTAGTCCGCGCTCTGGGGACTTAGAGTACTCCGATCCGCGCTCTGGGGATTCGGAGATTTGAAGTCGTTTATACTCTAGTCCGCGCTCTGGGGACTTAGAGTACTCCGCTCCGCACTCTGGGGATTTGGAGATTTGAAGTCGTTTATACTCTAGTCCACGCTCTGGGGACTTAGAGTACTCCGCTCCGCACTCTGGGGATTCGGAGATTTGAAGTCGTTTATACTCTAGTCCGCGCTCTGGGGACTTAGAGTACTCCGCTCCGCACTCTGGGGATTTGGAGATTTGAAGTCATTTATACTCTAGTCCGCGCTCTGGGGACTTAGAGTACTCCGCTCCGCACTCTGGGGATTCGGAGATTTGAAGTCGTTTATACTCTAGTCCGCGCTCTGGGGACTTAGAGTACTCCGCTCCGCACTCTGGGGATTCGGAGATTTGAAATTTGTTTGCACGGGTCTGTGCGTCGTACAGAATTACGTAATTTGTCATCCAACTATAAGATATAGAAACTTCATAGAGAATACGGCTTCAAGCCTTTATTAATGAAAATCAACTAAACTGCTCGATTACAACTTTTGAAAAGAAACTAAGTTATGACTGAATGGAAATAACAGTGCCTAAAACAAGAAGGAAAACATGCTAAATGTAGTAGTGCCGCAAATGTTCACTGTTCCATGCTCGGGGGAGTGTCGCGCCATCAACGGTCGCTAGCTTGAATGTTCCTTCTCCAAGCTTCCGTTCAATGGCGTACGGACCTTCCCAGCTGGGATTCATGCGTGATGGTACCGGGAAGACTCGTTTCAGAACGAGATCACCCACATCAAAGGTTCTTGGGCGGACTCTGCCATCGTAGTAACGCTTGACTCGATGTCTGTGCGCTACCGCCCTTAATTCAGCTTCTTCACGCTTTTCGTCGATGCAGTCCAGTGATTCCAGCAAGAGGTTTTGGTTCGTCTTGGGATCATAGTATGTCACTCGGTGCGATGGAACTTCAAGCTCCACGGGTATAACGGCTTCAGAGCCGTATGCCAAGGCGAATGGAGTGTGGCCAGTCGCGGACTTGTGGGTAGTTCTATACGCCCATAATGCTGTCGGGAGTTCATCTACCCACTTGCCTCCAACCTTCTCCAGACGCTTCTTCAATATGGACTTGATTATTTTGTTAACGGCCTCGACTTGTCCGTTAGCTTTTGGGTGTGCAACGACGGCGAACTTTTTCTCGATGCCGTACTTTAAACAGAACTCTTTGAACTCTCTACTTTCAAATTGCGTCCCGTTATCCGTGATGATGGTGCGTGGAAGGCCAAAGTGGCATATAATGTTTCGTACAACGAAGTTAATGACCTTCTTTGAGGTGATCGTGGCCAAAGGCTCTACCTCGGTCCATTTCGTGAAATAGTCGACTGCAACTATCGCGTATTTCGCACCACCTTTGGATATAGGCAAAGAGCCGATTATGTCGATCCCCCAGATTGCAAACGGCCAGGGACTAACCATTTGTGTGAGTTCCGTTGATGGAGCTCTCGGGATTTTCGCATATCTTTGACACTTGTCACACCTTCTCGCGTAGTCTGCGGCGTCCCGGTTTATGGTTGGCCAGTAATACCCATAGCGGAGGATCTTCTTTGCCAGCGTTTGCCCCCCCAGTATGGTCGCCACATTCCCCTTCATGAACTTCTCTTAAGACCCGCTTTGTCTCATCATGAGCGATACATCGTAACAACGGGACTGAGAATCCCTTTCGATACATTAACCCATCCTGCATCACGTATCGCGCGGCCTTTCGAAGAACCTGGCGTCTTTTGCTTCTTTCTTCTGGTAAAGCCCCGGTCGTTAGGTACAGTTTGAATGGGGTTATCCACGAGTCCTTCTCGATTTCTGTTTCCAACACACTTTCTTCTGGTAAAGCCCCTGGCGCGGACTTTCATCTCGTCTATGCTCGGGGCATGCAAGACTTCGACGGGATACAATCCCATTTGTTGGGCATCGTCGGTACTCGCGAACTTAGCCAATAAATCGGCTTCTTTGTTCTGTTCGCGCGGGATATGTGAGATGTCATAACGCTCAAGATTTGATAGTAGTTCTTGGACCTGAATGAGGTACGGAGCAAGCTTTCGTCCCTTTGCTTGGTAGTCTCCTCGTACTTGGTAAACCACCAACTGTGAGTCACAAAAGATTTCGACTGATTTGATCCCGAGTTCCCTGATGAGCTTCAAGCCAGCGATCAGTGCTTCATATTCGGCTTCGTTATTTGTAGCCGGGAAATCGAGCTTCAGGGCATAACAGATCGATCGGTTTTCCGGAGTTACAAGAACTACGCCCGCGCCGGAGCAACGGTCGTTTGATGCACCGTCAGTGTATAATTTCCATCGAACGGGGGGAATGATGTCGTGATCGTCCGGTTTGATGGGTATGGTAAACTCAGCGATGAAGTCTGCTAACGCTTGCCCTCGGATGGCTCTCCGTGGTAAGTACGCAATATCGAATTGGCTCAACTCGATGTTCCATCTTAGCAATCTTCCAGAAGTTTCCGGCCATTGGAGTACCTGCCTCAGGGGTTGATCGGAATAAACACCGATTGAATGTGCTTGAAAGTACGGGTGAAGCTTTCGTGATGCAATCACCAAGCAATAAGCCAATTTCTCTATTTTAGGGTAATTCCTCTCGGCCCCTGTTAAACGTTTGCTAACATAATACACCGGCTTTTGGACTCGATCCTCCTCTCGTACCAAAGCCGCACTTATCGCATGTGGGGATACAGCCAAGTATACGTACAACATCTCATGGTCAACTGGTTTTGATAGCATTGGTGGGCTCTCCAGATGCCTCACCAGATTCCGGAATGCTTCCTCACAGCTAGACGTCCATTCAAAATTTCTCTTTCCTTTCTTTATTATGTCAAAGAATGGGATGCACTTGTCAGTTGCCTTGGATATAAATCGACTCAGCGCAGCTACTTTTCCGTTCAAGCTCTGTACCTGCTTTATAGTCCTGGGCGCTTGTACATCTCGAATAGCTTGGATCTTTTCTGGGTTGGCTTCGATTCCCCTAGCGTTGACGATGAATCCCAAAAACTTCCCTGATGCAACGCCGAAAGAACACTTCAACGGGTTGATCTTCATGCCATAAAACCTGAGTATGTCGAACATTTCAGCCAAGTCTTGAATGTGGTCGTTTGACCGTCGTGACTTCACGAGCATGTCATCCACATAGACTTCCATGGTTTTACCCAGCTAGTCCTTGAACATTCGATTCACCAGACGTTGGTAAGTTGCTCCAGCATTCTTCAATCCAAAGGGCATCACTACATAGCAATACAGTACGACATTTGTAACGAAGCTGGTGTGTTCTTGGTCCGGAATATGCATTGGGATTTGGTTGTATCCTGAGTACGCATCCATGAATGACAGTAACTCGTGTCCTGCGGTGGAATCGACCAACTGATCGATCCTAGGCAATGGGAAACTGTCCTTAGGGCATGCTTTTTTCAAGTCGGAATAATCTACGCAAGTCCTCCATTTCCCATTCGCCTTCTTTACTAGCACGGGGTTGGATACCCATTCAGGGTAGAGGGCGTCACGGACGAACCCATTCGCTTTGAGTTTGTCCACCTCCTCTCCAAGAGCGGCGGATCTCTCCGGATCCATTCCTCTCCTTTTTTGCTTGATTGGGACGTATTTCGGGTCTATGTTCAACATATGACTCGTGATGGCGGGAGAAATCCCACACATATCAGAATGCGTCCAGGCGAAAACATCAAGGTTCGC
Source organism: Allium fistulosum (assembly GCA_030737815.1). Lineage (NCBI taxonomy): Eukaryota > Viridiplantae > Streptophyta > Magnoliopsida > Asparagales > Amaryllidaceae > Allium > Allium fistulosum. The sequence continues at coordinate 210,987,195 of CM060903.1, forward strand.
CCGGAGGAAGTCGCTAAGGTCTTCAGTCATTGCGGGGCCTAGCTATGATCCGATCTTCAGTATTCGCGAAGGGTCGTCATGGCTAACTGAAATGTCAATTGTTAATTCAGCCGATGCCGCCTTCTCTTCCCTGGGTTTCTCATCGTCGTCTCTCGAATCTATATCTCCGTAGATCCGAGAACTATGCCCGAGCCAGGGCTCGGGCACTACTTGTCAATTATCCGCATTGAGGATGCGGATGGGATTGTCCGCAACCTTTCCATTCTCCCTCCGGTGGGCCTCTCGGAGCTCGGCCACATAACAGGAACGACCAGCTGCTTGGTCGCCATGGACAATGCCTACTCCTTTGTCAGTCGGGAACTTCAAAGTTAAACACCACGGGGCTAACGCTGCCCTAAACTCTGCCAGGGCCGGCCGACCCAAGAAAACGTTATACGGAGAGTCCACATCCAAAACTACAAAGGGTAGAATTCGCACTCTCCGACGCTCGCCTTGTCCCAGTTCAACTGGTAACTCGACATATCCCACTGCATCAGTTGCAGCGCCGTTAAAGCCGTGAATATGAGCTTTGGATGGTTTCAAGTCTTTTGTTTCTAGCTTCATTTGATCGTAGGCCTTCTTGAAGATGATGTTGACTGAACTTCCAGAATCAATCAGAATTCTTTTTACATATGCTGGTCCGATCGTTGCAGTTATGACCATGGGGTCGATGGTCGGAGTCTCTACCTGATCAGCGTCTCTGCTTCTGAACACAATATCGTCTGTCATTACGTGCTGCTGCTTAGCAGGGGCTCCGTCCTCCACGTTCGAACAACACTCAAAATCTGCATGCTTCAAGGAACTTGCATATCGCTCCATCTCCTGCCAATTCTTATCCGCGGGGTGAGGCCCGCCGATAATTGTATTTATGACCAGTCTACCAACGGTCCGGGCAGGCTCCTCGGGATGACGTGGAGCTGGTGCACGACCTGGGTTGGACGTTCCCTGTCCTCCTTCTTGTGGATCCTTCACAAATTCTTGCAATTTCTTCTGCCTGATCAACTTCTCGATAGCGTCGTGCAAGTGTCTACATTCTTCCGTATTATGTCCATAAGTCTCATGGAAGCGACAATATTTCCCGGTCCGCTTCTGTTCTTCGGTTGATTCTTTTGGACGTGGTTTTCTGTACTGAAAAGTATTGCAGGTGGATAGGTAAATGTTTTCAAGTGGGGCGTTTAGCGGAGTGTACTCGCTGTAGCTTGGAATTCTCGACTTCCACTTTCCTGCTTCTTTTCTTTTCCCTTGACTCCTTCCTCCGGACTCCTTGGGTTGCCCAGGCTTGTTCTGGACATTGACTTGGACCTTTCCCGAGCTGTCTCCAGATTGCTTCACAGCGATGTTGCTCTTTATTGACTCTTGGACAGGCCCTGGCGCCTTATCTCGTCGTACCCACCTAGCTTCCTCTCTTCTTATGAACTGGTGTGCCTTAGAGTAGAAACGCTCTAGCGTAGCTGGAGGTTTTCCTGCCAGCCAGTCTCCAAACTCAGAGTCTGGATCCACACCTCTCATTACAGCCATCATAATTGCATGGTCATTGGGATTACTGACTTCAGTTGCTGCTACGTGGAATCTTTGCAAATATTCCTTCAACGATTCCCCAGGATTTTGGATTACACTTGACAGAGACATCACGTCCTTTGGGCGCGTAGTGTGTATCCTGAACTGCTCAATAAACTTCTTTGCCAACTCCTCGAAATTTGATACGGATCGCGGAGGAAGTCGGGTGAACCACATAGTAGCGATCCCAGATAGAGTAATCGGAAAGCACCTACACTTGGTGGCATCATTCGCTCTGGCTGAATCCATCATCCATTTGTACCTCATGACATGTTGTCTAGGGTCAGTCTTTCCTTCATATGCGGGAATAGTAGGCATACTAAACTTCCTGGGGTACGCCGCCTGCAACACAACATCCGTGAACGGAGTATGACTTCTTGACACTCCCCAATCATCATTCGATAATCCCTGATTTTCCTTCATCAACTGCCTGATCATGGCTGTCAGATCTGGTGTCTGTATGGAAGGCGGAAGGTTGGAGTCTGTTCTATGCGCCTGTCCATGCTGATGCCTCCTCTCCTGGCGATCTGCCAATCGTGCGTCTTGAGGTTCGACATCGTTAGCATTTTGATGATCTGGGCCTCTATCTTCCATCTGTATCCCGGTCCTGAAGCTTCCAGCTCTTGCTTGGTCGCGGTCTCCAGCTGTTCGAACAGCAGCATCTGCTCGCGCAGCATCAGTCTTACGGCGTCTGCGCCTGGGAGGTTCATCAGAGGAAGTAGAGCTGTCAGATGAGGAGTAAGCAGCGAGATTGCCCCCAGCATTCTGTTGCTGCTGTTGAGTAAGTTATGCCATCAGGTTGGTATTGGCTTGCATCTTCTCTCCTAGTTGTCTCCTACTTTCCCTGAGCTCTCTCATCAAGTCGTTGAACTCTATTCTAGTGACAACTGGAGTTTGGTCCTGAGTGGCAACTCCTGTATTTGGAATTGTTGGTTGATTGCTAGGCCCTGCTTGTTGCACGCTAGCAGTCTCGTGGGCATCCGCATTGTGAGAAGCTGACCTGGTACGTGGTCTTGCCATTGTAGAGTTATTGGTATGAACTCTGAGTAGAATCAACGGATGTCCTATCAGTGAGTCGGATCTTCTTTGGGGGATTTGTTCAATCCAGTAGCTTCAAAGCAGATCCTTGAGGTCTGAGAATTCAATTCTCAGTGAAAGCACCAAAGTGTTAGCACCAAAATTGGTCACTAACCTCGTTCAGAAAGATTGTGTAGAGATATAAGTGGTGAAAGTAAATTAAACAGAGAAGACAATGCTAATTTAAATGCAGAAAGTAAGAACACCAAATTTATAGTGGTTCAGCGTAATTGCCTACGTCCACTTTGTTCAACTTTATTGATTTCCTTTATGGTTGATTACAAATACAATTCGTGAATCAAATGCTTGAGTTTAGTTGTTGAGTAGAGAAGATGAGTCTTGAAAATGGCAGAGTCTCCCCGGTGTTTTCTCTCCAAAAAAGGATCCCTTTCACTGTGACCCTGCCCCTCTATTTATAGGCAAATATGAGCTGGACTTCCCAAATGGGCTGGATGGCCGAACACTCCAGCCCCAGTACAGTGGTTGCTGTATGCCGAACCAGGCGTGCCGAACGCTCTGATGCCGAACAGTCCCTTATATGCCGAACGATGTGGTTGATGTCTGGGAAGTGCAGGACGTTTGTCAGTCGAAGCCGAACGCTCTTCTAGATGCCGAGTACTCTTGTATGCCGCGTGCTCTTGTATGCCGAGCACTCTTGTATGCCGAGCAGTCTTGATGCCGAACACTCTTGCATGCCGCGTGCTCTTGCTGCCGAGCATTGGTTGACGCTGAGTTCCACTGCATGCCGAACCCTTCTAGGTACTTCGCCGAACACTACTGGATGTCGGACTCTCTGGATGCTCTGTACTTCGCCGAACACTACTGGATGCCGAGTACTCTCTGACGCCGAGCGCTTTTGTATGCCGAGCAGCCTTGATGCCGAGCACTCTTGTATGCCGAGCACTCTTGTTGCCGATCACTAGTTGACGCCGAGTGTTGCTTGATGCCGAGCACCCCTGTACGCCGAGTACCTTGGGATGCCGAGCGCTCTTGTTGCCGAGTTCTCCTATCACCGAGTTCTAATGATGCCGAACGCTAGTGCTGAACATTGGTTGTCGCCGAGTGCCTGTTGATGCCGAGTACTACGCCGAGTACTCCTGGATGCCGAGCAGTCCTTCATGCCGAGCCGTGGCCAATGCCGAGCACTCAGTTGCCTGGTCAAATCTCCAGGAAACAAATAATTTATACAAAATTTATTAAAATCCGGGGAAACTGGCATCACTTTAATCGATAAATTTTACAATCTTAATTCAAAAATTAATTTTAATTATCAATTTAAATATATAAAAATTCGGGGTCGTTACACTAATTATAAAAAATTAGAATTTATTTCAATTAATATTAAATATTTGGATAATCCATTTTTTTAAATATTTCAAAACTAACTAGTTTAAAATCACCTAGTTTAATAAATGAAAATTTCCTTTTTTTTTACAAAAAACTTAACTTCTTAAAAAAAATATTTTAAAAATCTCAATAACCAATTAATTTTATAAATTCCTCTCGGTTCACAACCCATCGATTTCATTCTGATTCTTCTAACCATCTTCACTATTGAAAAATAATATCCACCATTTTCCTCAACTCTATTTCCATATTCTGATGTAAATTCACCCTACGAATTTATTTTCCCAATATATCCACTGATATCGCTTACCTTATTTATAAACATCGTTTATAAATTTTTATACTCCTTTGAGTTTTAATTGTCTATAAAAACAACCTTATTTATTAAATTCCATTTTATAAATCCATTTCTTTTTATAATCCCATTTATAACTTCCAATCTATTTTTAATATCGACTTCAACTCTTTTTTTATATTTCCAGAATGTCATTTATAAATTCTTTTATATAATTCATTTTTAAAATCTCCATTTAAACAATTCACGAATAGTTAAGTATAACCAAAAATCAAATATATTTTTTTCTAACTCAATTTCTATAAAATACCCCCAATTCCAATATAAATATTTTTATATCCAAAATTCCCTTTATTTCCCTCAATTTTAAAAATATATTTATGGTATTTAAAATACCAAAATTCAAGCCAGTGCTACAATAGCATCCAATAATTCCAATTACTATAATTATCTATAATAGATTATTCTACACAAACCATATATCACAATATATGAAATTAAATTCAACATTTTGAGGAATCCAGTTGGATCCCTCCAACCTGTTTTCCTGCATCCACAGATGTTAATATAATACAAAAATACCAATCCCACTTCAAGTGGGATATCGCGGTATATAGGATCATCCGCTATTATGTGGGGCACATAGGGTCTCATCCGCTAAAGTATGCTGGAACATCAATCCAACTACTAATATACATACTACTATATATATATAACATCCAACATATAATAATTTATAAATTCAACCAGCATTCAATAATTTATTTTAACTATTTAAAATAAATTATAGTAATCCAAATGAGTGAGAGTTTCTCACCTTGGTTTTATTTGCAGTCCGTTTTCAATTATAAATTAAATTGAACATCATTCAATTTTAATTTAAAATTTCAGCTATCTTCAATAAATTCCGAACAAATTCCCAGAATGTAGATAATATCCATGTGAGTGCGACACGATGTTGATACCTAATCCTGACCTCGTAAATCAAGGTTATTGAATTTTAAGTTATCGACTTACAACTAAAATAGTTTTAAATTAATCGCTAATTTAAAAAAAACTCAAATTACCAGTAAACTACCTTCGTTTGAACAATTTCCGCAAAGTCCTACCCCAATCCCTTACTATAATCAATGTCGGCCTCCCTCCATTACACGCGCGCAAAACCCAACAATTGAAACCTTAATCTGCTTGACATGAGCGTCGATGTCGACCGACCACCTCCCCTTTTCTCGACCTCTGCCCTGACGTCTGCACATCTGCTCTGTTACCACCTCCTATCGCGAACGCCTACTTCCACCAATAGCCATCTCAACAAGTGACACCGACCCTCCATCGACACGCACGAGTGTGAAAACCACGCAACCCCCTTCCCATCGTGCTCGCGTGCGACAACTCTCCTCGTCCATCAACGTCACGCCTCCACTCTACCACCATGAACATCTCCACCACTACTTCGTCGTGCTCCACGTATGCGCGTGCCCCTCCAACCTCGCTCGAGTTCGTAGGCATCGCGAATCTTGATTGCAAGCGATTTCTCTTTTTTTTCCTTATGTTCAAATTGAAATTAAAGAGGAGCCGCGATTTTCTTTGGATTTGCAATTTTAATTTGTTCCTTTTTTTTAAATCGAACCGAAATTGCTTTCAGGAGAAGACGCGATTTAAACAAAGAAGAGGTATTTTTTCGATTTTATTTGGAGAAGAAGGAATTTTTGAAGGTCGATTTCGTTTTGAACTGATTAGAGAAAAGGAGGGGATACGTGATTTATAGAGGCGGCCTGTGGATTTAACTGAAAAGAAAGGGGGAAGACGTGGTTTACACCTGAAAAAGAAAGGGTAGGTCGGTTGAGGGAATTGACTTTGATTTTATTTTATAAATATTCAAAATATGCCGCTTTGCATAACTCAAAATTTCGAACCCCTATTGAGGCATCCCGCTAGGCATTTATAATATTATACCCATATTCTGAACGCAATGGAAAAGGTTTCAAGTCCTAAGTCGATCGTATGGAGAAGATAGCTTTTTGGATCCAATTATTATATTAGATTTCGATATATTTTCAACGCGTTTCTATCCCGTACGATCAAACATTAACTCCAAATACTACAAAATTTGAAATCCGATAATAATACACTATTACGGATCCAATGAAACTAGTTTCGTCGAATTTCGAGACTGTACCCCGGATCGCTATTTTAATGCGTCGATTTAATCGACGATTTCAAAATTTTACGAAACCGTTTGAAATTTCAGTTTTAAAAACTTATTTACTCAATTAAAATTCAAAATCCAATATTCAAATCATTTAAATATTAAAAATCAAACGACGAAAATCCGGGTCGTTACAAAATAGATTTAAAATAGATTAAATAGATTTAAAATAGATTAAATAGATTTAAAATAGATAAAAACAGGTTAATTGGTTTAAAATAGGTTAAAATAGATTAAGTTGGATTATAATAGATTATAATAGATTAAAATAAATTAAAATAGTTTAAATTGATTAAAATAGTTTAAAATAGATTAAATTAGTTTAATAGTTTGAAAATCTTAATAATCAGGATTTTTAAAATAATAAATTTATAAACAGTTTATATTAAAATAATTAATTTAAAATTGATATCAAAGTTAAGCTATTTCTTTCATTTCAACAAATCTAGACCATATCCAGACTTCAACAAACTAAATTTTCTTTCAATTTAAATTCCCATAAAATCATTTCAATTTATATCGATTTCAAACTCATGTTGAACTAAAATTTTAAAGCACTTCAATTTCATAGACTTCAAAGTTTAAACATTCAAACATTTTCAATAATTCAATTTCGATAAATTTCATTTATATTTCAAATTCCAACTTTGAAATTTCTATTTTTATTCTTCAAACAATTCATTACCGACTCTAATTTCAACATTTAAAGCTTGGATTTTTAAAATAATTCAGTTTATATAATTCAAATTTTATTTCAAAATATCATTTAACTGAATTCAAAATTTAAGGATTTAAATCATTTAATTTAACCAATCCGGTGTCCGTATATAATTTTGTACCCTATGGTCAAGTGATACGGATGTATATCATTTCAACCCGCAAAAATTTAAATTTACGGGTATATATCATTTCAACCCGCAATCCCGAATAAAAATAAAATCCATAAAATCGCTCGAGTTTATCATTTCAACCCATAACGATTTTTCCCTAATCTATAGAACGTTCGGGTATGTATCATTTCAACCCATAGGGATTTTCTAACAATAAACTAAGGGAACTTGCAGTGTTATAACAATATAAATATAATATTTAGTCATCCAATATCAACAATCAAACATCCATCACAATCACCATTCAATCAACCAATAAATAACAACAATTGATTGATTATCAATAACAGGTATTAACAGGCAATTTAAAATTCAATATTAAATTAAATGGCGATTAAATTCAATAAAAGTCAGATTTAACTGGAATGACAATTTAAATACCAAACATCAACCAATAAATTCTAATCACATCATAAATTCAATTTAACTAACATAAGATAATTTAGTAGTTGTGAGTGGGTTAAAACACTCACCTTTGATTTCAAATCGATTTGAAATTCAAAATAAGGCCCAAATTTGAACAGTCTCAGAATTCATCCAAACCAGTTCCATAATGTTCGGAATTTTGATACGATCGCAATGGAGGAAGCCGCGTGTAAATCCGACCTCATACGTAAAAGTTATACACACTCGATCATTATACAATTTAAATTAAAATATAAATAAAATAACTTTGTAAACAAAACAATACCTTCCACGTCACCACTGATAACACACGTTCGCACCTGTACATCATCTCACTCAAAACCCTACATGTTCGAACTGCACCCTGGCCGCCATTATCCATGATCGAACGCCAACACCAGAGCACGATCTGACAACACCGGAGTGGATCTCACCCACGGCCGCACCTAACCATGTAGGCGCGCACGCCTAGATTGCCTCAGGCCATGACGTGGCCGCCGCCGGTGCTATGCCAATTCTGACAATTTAGGCGAGCTTCGACACCAAGTAGCCATATGGATTCGCTCCATACGTCGCTCTCCATGCCGCAATATCATTTGATCGTCATATGATCCAAGATCCACTGTCAAAAATCAAAACCCTAGAAACACCCCACACCCATTAATATACCCAAAAGGACACATTAAAAGGCGTAGTGCATTGTAGGTATAACTGAAACTAACAGAGACTAAGATTCACAAGACAAAATTAGATAAAAACAGCGGAAACTAAAATAATAACTTATTTAAAACAAAAGCTTCACAATTGCTTCATAAACCAAATAAGTCAAAATCCAAATACAACATACATGTATCAAAACCCAACATGCCTCATGAAATAAATACTCGTAGTCTCAACAAAAATCAGAGTACAAATATCCCTCATAATAAGCCAGTACACAGAAAGAGCTCAATCTAGAATAAAAGAAATACATGGTAGAAATCATCTCCAAGGAGCCTCTGAGCAACTGCAACTTACTGCCCTCTCCCTTGATTGCCTATGGGGGAAAGGGGAAAACAAAGGAGTGGGTCAGACTAAAAGTCTGGTGAATGATAGTAACTACTAGAATCTTTAAGCAAAGTAAAAGTAATAGACTTTACAACAGTTCTAGTGTATAAAAGGAAGCAATGGAAATATGAAAGAGATAAACTGAAAATGAATACGATTAAACTATTGCTCAATTAATAAGATAGGTTAACTTTGATTGTTTGCACTTGTCCTTGATAGCTTCTTTGACTAGGCTGAATTACTAATCCAATTTTAATTAGGCTGAAGTCCTAATTCTATCCTTTGATCGGTCTGCTACTCCATAGAATCTACTGTGGACCGGACGTTTTCCTACACAGTAGACTTTGGTGTCTACGAAAGACATCCTAAATAAGCGCTTGGAACTCATAACGATTTATGAGCCATCATTGGAAGCCTCACGCGTGACCACCTCTAAGCTCGCGTTCCTGTTGTTCCCTCTTTTGACCTTTTATTTACACTAGACAGCATAAGCGTGCCCCTCGCCTCACTTCAGGATTATGTGAAGCACCTCATCTCACTTTATGGTTATGTGAAACACCGTGTCCATAGAAAAAAATAGGGGAATTGTTGTTGGTACTGGTCCCTATCAAACAAAAATCTAGTTGTGCCCCTTGTTTAAATTCCCTTAATTTGAACTACCATAGATTGACAGTTTACTACCACTATAAGCATAAGCGTGCCCCTCGTCTCACTTCAGTATTATGTGAAACACCGTAACCATAGAAATATTAGGGTAATGCCATTTGGTACAGGTCCTATGCTTATCTTTGCTTATTAACTTAGATATATTAGTGAAATAAGCTTTTATTTTTACCAATTACTATTATTGCTTATTAATTTATCCTAAGTCTTAAAATAAGCGCCATAGTTTCCATAGTTTACCATAGTTTCCATAATTTTCATAGTTTCCGTAGTTTACCATTTTATAACTTACGTTATAATCATGCTTATTACTTAACCCAAGGTCTAAGTGTGAAAATAAACTTCTTTCTTCTTTTATTCTTTTTAGTTATAATTCTAAGTTATAACTGGGCCAATCTTCTTAATTCAGTTCAATTAATATCATAATAAGGCATAATTTCAGTCCAATTCCAATTATATTACAGTCTTTGTGATTTACATCTCATATTCCATTATTTCATATTTCTTATAATTTAATCCAATTTCGCGTTAATTCTATTCTAATCTATACGCGAAGAAGAAGATGGAGAAATAAAAGAAAACTAAAAATAGAAGAAAATCCAAGGCGTAGCAAGAAGATGTAAATAATGCATAAATAACAGTAAATAAATTAAAATACTGTAAATAAATGGAAAAGCTATAATTAACAGAAATAACTAAAATAAACTAAAAAGAATAGTTAGAAAGAAATAGACTGAAAATAATTCTAAAAACTGTAAATAAAACTGCTAAAAAGGTTATTCCAAAAATCGTAATAAAACTGCAGCTATTGGAAACTCTATTATTTTAAATTACTTGAAGAAATTTAAAATAATTATGATCACTCACCTTTGGTCCTTAGCTCTTCCCTTTAGGCCTTCACAGATCCACTTGGGGTTGTTAAATATTTTTATTTAAAACGATTTCCTCCTTGGAAAATTATTCCGCTTAGGGTCCTTCCTGAATAAGTGAACCCAATTGGAGAAAATCTTAGAATGAGAAAAAGTGTTAGGCCTAGGGTTCTATTTATAAGGGTAGGAGTGGATCTCTAACCGTTGGATTTGAGGATTGAATAGAATGCAACCACATCATAGGCTGAATAGGGGCCATCAGATGCAAGAATAGAAGGACCAAATGAAGCCAAATAATTCAAATTACGTGTTCAACTTTCGAATGAACGAACGTTCGTTCGTTAAAATAGGCAGGCGGGTCGACCGCCCTTGTGCCCCGGTCGACCGTCCGGTCGACCTGGCCTATTTATTTTATTTTATTCGTTTCCTTGATTATTTTGTATTTTGTTCATATTATCTCGGATTCTGAAATTCTATATATGGAAATTGACGAGAAAATTACCACGGACACAATGGTGCAACTTCCATGGCTCAATTCTGATAATTTCACAAAGTTATTTTATTATTTAATTAATTAACAAATTAACTGGGTTAAAATTTCAGGTTGTTACATTCTCCCCTCCTTAAGGGATTTAATCCCCGAAATCTCTAAGGATAAAAGAATGAACTAAATGTTTTCATCCAATATCTACAACTAGCTACTCAATCATCAACCATTCATCCATTGTTCTTAAGTTTTCTAATGCGATTCATGACACTTGTAACGACCCGTAAATTTCAACTGTTTTAATAACGTAATTAGTTGAAATTTTGTGAAATTTTAAACGATAAAATTTTGAAATAAAAATTTTATATTTAAAATACGTCTAGTGAAACATAGCAACTGGTAAATTTTCGTCCGCAAATATGAAAGTTTATTTCGCGCGTAAATTCACTTCAATTTAATCAGTTAAAAAGCAATGAAAATAAAATGTTTTCGGAACCTAAATATTTTTACATAGAAAAATTCTAAACCATCTTCTGAGAAAGATGTCAGTTTGCCATTTTTCCAAATTCGGACATCTTTGGCTCCGTCGATCTTAAATTTCAGCGTTTTTCTTGCATTTTCCGCTATTAGAAAATTCAAATTTTTATAATTCAAGCATACCACTGATATCTGTACACTGTTTTGATCGTCTCGTCGTGCTGACCTCTACGGTATACTCGTTCGTACGTTTCGATGTTGGTACGTGGCAAAGACTGCAGAACGGTTCACCGTATCGGTAACGGTTCGGGCATTTTGTTCCTTGTGCCTTTTCGTTGTCCCGAGACAACCTAATAGCTGTGTGCTTTTATTAATCTCTAAAATTCGTGCTTACCTTTCCTATCCCCTATGTCATTACAAATTTCAAGTGTTCCAATTGATATTTATTTCGTTTACGTTAAATAATACGTTCGTGCCTCTCTCTCCTGAACCGCCCTCTTCCTTTTCACCTTCCATATTGACATTTTTCTCTACTCTTACTGGTAAATGAAAACAACCTACAACACAAACCAAACGTGGCTTCTTCCTCCACTCTTTCACCTCCTCACCGAGGCCACACCTCCACCTCTCCCTCCATTGGCCCCGACTTCACCGGACCCTCCGGCTATTCCCGACCCGTCCACGAACCCAAACGCCATCAAGCTTCTTCGCCCAGCCTTGCGTCTCCCGTCCTCCGCACCTGTACAACCACCACAAACCTTGCTCCATCACACTTGCCGTTCACCCACACACGCACTCCAACCGAGCTGCATCTCCTCCTCCACGTAAGCCCCATCACCTCTCATTCCTACCCTGTCTTCAGGTATATATATATTTATGTATTGATATTTTATTAATTAATATATACTATTAACCGTTGAGTAATATGTTTACATATATGTGAGGTATGTTATATATATCAGAGTTTTAGATAAAAGTTTATAGTGGTTTCAGTTTTGACTTTAAAATGTGTATGAGTTTAAGATATATATATATATATATATATATATGTATAAGTCATATACTCTGTAGATGTTATACAGTTATACATATATGTTTGAAATATAATTTACACGGTGGTTGTTTATGTTTTGATCTGAATATTTTTTTTTTGAAAAGTAATGTCAAAGATATAATATACACTACAGGAATTCATTTATTTCCAAGATTGTAGTCGGCATGTATATAGGGGAATAGGTCATACAACATGTAGATGATCTTGTTTTGCTGAAAGTAATGGTAGGTTTCGAAAGTACATAATATGTGCATTGTTTAATGATATGTTGTACAAGTTGATAGGGCAGTATATATTATACGTATATATACAGTTATGTTTAGTTATTTAATAGCCTACTCATGTATAAAGTTGCATATATGATGATTGTTATGCGCATTGATTTCAAATAAAATGTATATAACAGTATTGGTTTAATGTTTGTATACCATAGTTTTTCAACATTTTAGTGTAGGCATACAACAGTTTCGGGTTTTAAGTATATGACAGTTCCACATAATGATGTTGTGTTATATATATATATACAGAAATATTGATTTCTAAGTAATTATATATATATATATATATTATCATTTGTTTGAAAAAGTCAGGTATATGGTTACTGGCCTGCAGCTTTGTATTATATCATATATATATAGATTTGTTATAAACATATTTTGTAAGTAACCTGTTTGTAAGCATTTTTGCATCTGGTTTGATTTTATAATAGATGAGGAGGTTAACAGTACATGTATATATTAGATTTGAGTATAATAGTTTATTTTACAAGCCGCGGGTTTTATTTGTAGTTATATGCCAGATTTTGAGAGTTATTATTTATTTTAAATTAGAAGTATTTATAAAATGTTATAAAATGTTGTGGGTAAATTTGTTGTTTACAGTAAGTATTTATACCGGTCTTTATATTTATATTTTCAAAGTATATGTATGGTATGCAGGAGTCTAGGTTGAAATGAATATGAGATAAATATTGATTTTAAATATATTATGTATATATATATATATATATATATTGAGTTTAATATTTGTGTTTCAATTTAAAACAATAATTTCAAAATACACATATATTTAATTTAATATGTATTTGAAATTTAGAATATAACTTTATATAAATAGTTATATATAGTTATATACATAAGTTCACTTATACTATTTATACTATTTATTCTCATCGATCCAATCCTGATTTGAATTCGTCTATTCCTATTATCAGCTTTGATCATCGAATCGTGTCCATCTAGCTTTGTTTTGGAATTTGGACCTGGATTTCGTAACTCACTTCTTTGTCTATCTCCCTAGCCTCGAAAGGTGAGCACTCACTCACGATTAACGTTCTTTTATTTATTAAATTTGATTTCAATTGAAACGACAATTGAAATATGCTGCTGTTAGTTAATTACACTGTTATATATGCTATTGCCTGTATCAGTTCACCTGTGACACCTGACACCATTATCTGTTAATTGTTTATGCGATGATAATACAGTTTGGCTGATAATTGATTTGATTGTTGATGTTTATATTGGACGTTAAACTGTAAATGTTAAATGATAAATAGTATGCAATTGAAATTGATATAGGATAGTTAAATGTTAAATTTGATTAAATGACATTTGTATAATATGACCCCTTTAACTGTTAAAATTTATTGACACGTAGGATTTGTTTAATTACATTTTGAACCACTGAATGTATGTTGTTAAATTGATGATGTATAAAATTGAAATTGAATGACAAGTGAAAAACCGTATAAATAATTAGTGTAATAATCTTTAATCAACATGAAATGATAGTGTAGATTCTAGAGATAATTATATTAATTCATACAAATAACAATGCGAATTAATACGGTTATTTCGGGATTATTTGAAATTGATTATTGGATTGTTATTGTTTGTTGTTATTGCTTGTTTATTTACTTTGACACCATCCCAGTTATCACACTGCAAGTTCCCTTTACTATGCTTTGATTTTGAATTGAATTGGAATCAGGTTGAAATGATAAATACCCAAATTAAACTTTGACCTAGGATAGAAAATTAAATAAAACCCGATTGGTCAATAATTTGATTTTAAAATAAACGAAGTTTATTTGAATAAATAATATGGTTTTGAAATGAAGTTGAAATTGAATTTTCAATGAAAGGAAAATGTTAATATTTAATAATCTGAAACAAAAGATTAACAATGTAATTAATGGAAGAATGTTGTTTAATTTGAGAAATGATTGAATTAAGTTTGAAATGATTAAATAATTAAGTTCGAAATTATTAAACTTTGAAATTATTTAATAATTAAGTTTGAATTATTTAATAATTAAATAAGATGGAATTATTTAATAATCAAATAAGAATTGAACTCTTTAATAAGTAAAATTGAAATTTTGAATAAGTGAATTTTACTTCGTAAATAATTGAAATTGAGTTTTCTTTATTAAGTAAGTTTTTGGAAAATTATTTAAGTAAGTAAATAAGTGAAATTGAATTTCTTTAACAAGAAATAAAATGGGATTTATTGAAATTAATGTAAGACTTGAAATTTAAAGAATTTGATTTGATGAATTTAATTTAATTAAATTTGTAAGTTTTGATATAATGAAGTTGAATTTAAGTAATTGATTTATTGAATTGGAAATTTAATAGAAATTATTTTGAATGGCAAATTTACTTAATGAATATTGAATGAAATAGATAAATGAATTTAAATTGATTTAAATGTTAAATTAAATTAATTTAAATGTTTTCGAAATGAAACTTATATACGAACTTGAATCAATATTTGAATTGTTTTAAATAAAGATTGAAATTGAATTGTAAGATTTTGAAATGGTAATTTGAAAGTTTGAAACGTAAATTTTGGAAATTGGTTTAGAAAGACAAATGAAATGTTGGTTTACGATTTGAAATTGAAATTGAAATTGATTTGGTTTTTGAAATATATAAACGACCAATCGGTGTAATAATTACGAAAGTTATTAAAGAGACCGGGATCGGTAATGGATATACTCTCTATCTGAACCGAAACCACTTTAATAACTATGCGCGGAGTGATGATCCAGAATGAAGTGGTTGGAATGATGTACGTGTTGACTGAAGAAAGAGAACGATGATGGATAGCCTTGACACTTGTGTCAAATTGGAAATGACTAAAACAGGAGCTGTGCCGGGCCAATGGAGGATTAGCTACCTCAAGTGGACACACTTCTTCGAACTACTTATACTTGTTGTCGATTGGTGCACCCTTGATTTTGGGAGTGTTGTTTCACGGTGTTGCGGGCGCTGCGGCGTTGCGTTCTCACCAGTCCGGATCAGGCGAACGGTAGTATCACTACCTTGGGTATTGCCTCATGTGCCTTGTCATACTTGTATTCCATTTATGCGCGACCACTACGATTTTGATTTGTACCTTTAGTATATGGATTGCCCTCTGGTGACTTCCGGTTTTGGGGAAACTACGGTCTTGTATATGCTTTTGGGAATAAAAATGTGTTAAGGGTGGAATGGGCCATGACTTAACGCTATTTTGATATCTTTCTATATTACTGATAGACATTATCTACTTATCGTATACTACTACATAGTAGATAGTTTAACGGATCCTTAAAGGATGGTTATTCCAAACATCCTTTGAGTTACTTGTATTTCAATTGCTATTTCACTTGAGTTGGATTTATTAATATAAGAATGTTAATCCTGACTCGAGTGTCTTGTGTTTTGCTTTATGCTCGGGTCAGACTGAGTGTACCAGTATTCGAGACTCACCTTTGGAGTTGGAGCTTGCTTGAAGATCCAGCCATCTATTCTGCTTTCAGTATTCGATGATTCCAGTGATGTATTCTGATTGTATCTGATGTATCGTGTTACTCATCCGTTGTATCTGGTTTAACTCTGATGTATCGTATTACTCTTCTGTTGTAAAACTCTGATGTATCTTATACATTTATATAGTAGCTTCATGAACTACTATCTCTTTTATTTCCGCTGCACTTATTACTCTATGTCTGTGATTATTTATTTACTGTATATTTTCAGTTTTGCCAAATTTAAATTAACAACGCGGTATTTTGAGCAATTCAACTCCGACATGTGTGTCTGCCTATGCACTTAGAGGGTGCAGCATGATAGGGGGTTCTCGCATTTGGTTTGGTAGCGAGCGGATGACTCTTACTCCTACATGTCCCTGCGGGGTTGGTGCAGTCGAGAGGCTGGCTGTTGTAACAACCCTGTATTTTGTGATTATTTTAATTGTATATTTTGGTTATTTTAATTAGTTTCCTGATTTAAATACTTTATTTTATTTATTAAAATGAATAAATTTTGTTATTTTAAATATAAATTTTGATTTTGATGTGAATTAGAATTCCAAACATGACTAAAAAGAATATTTTCCAGAAAAGTGAATTTTGGTCAATATGGTCAAACTTTGACTTTTAATTTAGAAATTTGAAAGTTTAAAAATTTGAATTTTATCTTTTATTATGAAAGTAAATAAAATTTTAAGAATAATGCTTTTCGTTTCATTGAAATCTGATTTATAATGTAAAAGTTATGCCTTTTTCAATATTGTGTGTAATTTGCTGTATTTAACAAATTGTTTATTTTAAATTGTATAAATAATATTTTATTTGGTCATGTAATGTTCTAATTTATATTTATATGGGTAAGATAACATGTTGTGCATATATTTCGGTTTTAAAACATTTTTTAAAAGTATAATTGACATTTTCCAGTGTCAGTTGTATTTTGCTTACAATTTCTAATTTCCAGTTTCAATTAATTAGAGTAATTCTTTATTTATTTTTCTATTTTTTCTTAAAATCTTATTTGATTCTCATTGCCACTTTATTTTGTTCCTCATTTATTTTATTTATTTGACCTTTTATTTGTTTTAAAGTGAAATAGAAATTTTCTAAAACTAGTGATATTCTATTTGTAAATTTTAAGTCTTGTTTTGAATTTTTAAGCAATTTCTTTAGTTCTTTTTCTAATTTCTCTAAATTTAATTATTTATTTCATTTTGAAAATATAAATGAATTATTTTACTTCACATTTTTGTTTTAAAATATTTTTAAAATGAAGTTGTTAATTTTCCAAAGTCAATAGTGATTTATTTGTAATTTCTGGACCCTGTTTTCAATTTTTAAGCAATTTCTTATATTCTTTTTCCATTTTCTTTAAAATTAATTACTTATTTTTATTTTATATTACTTTGTTTCGGTTTTGAAGTCAATTTACTGAATTTATTTTTGTTTTATTTGAATATAAAGAAAAAGAAATATGAAG
Organism: Allium fistulosum; assembly: GCA_030737815.1. Classification (NCBI taxonomy): domain Eukaryota; kingdom Viridiplantae; phylum Streptophyta; class Magnoliopsida; order Asparagales; family Amaryllidaceae; genus Allium; species Allium fistulosum. Next base: position 211,004,893 of record CM060903.1, read on the forward strand.
AGTTTTAAAAGCTTATTTACCTTAAGTCCTTTCATCTCCTTTGTCCTTTCATTTGCCATAACTCCTCAATTACTATCTTGGCTGTGCATTTTTGGTTTGTAGCCGTGAGTTTTCAGCCTCCATTCACCCAAAAACATTTTACCTTCTCATTCATTCATGGCTTCAAGAAAAATCTATGGGTAATGGCTACTTTTTACACTTTTCTTCTCATTTTTCATGTATTTTGCCTTGTTTTCTTTGCTTCTTTGAATGGCCTCCACTCCATATCCACGGCCACCACCCCCTACATCTCTTCCCTGCCATCACCACCAGCTACTCCTCTGGTCTTGACCAAGGTCGAGCCACCATGATGCCAAAACTCCACAAAAAATTGCAAAACAAGCCATAAAAACATGATTGTTTACCACTATTGCTTCACCACTCCATTTTCCACCACCACCTTAGGCCGCCTCCACCACCTTTGGCCAGACCACCACACACCTTTCCTTCCACTGACCTGATCCATACCCCTCTGACCTGACCACACAAGCCCATGGCCGAGCCATTTTTGTGAACAAAACCCACCTATTTTGCCTTAAACTCTTCATATTCCTTTGTATAAACTTCCTCCGCATATTCTACTACCTAGGCCATGCATACACATGACCAAACCTGAGCCAAACTTGTTCAAACCAGAGCCAAAACCATCCCTAGGCCATGACAAAAGAATAGAGAAAGCAAGGCAAAAGATTTGGCATTCGTATCTCTTTTTATTTAAAAGTTATTTCATTTCTAGTGTATTGAAATTTATGGTTTGCTTTGATTTTTGTTTGGGTTGTAACACAAGATCTATATCATTGGATTTTCTCTCCACACTCAAATTGTATTAGAATTGTCGTGCCTTCGTAATCTTTGTGTTGTGAGCTTTGTTGGCAAATCTCCAGCTTAACAGGTGAGTTATTCTCACCAGACAATATGTACATATATAACTAGTGAATTGACCCCTTTTGAATCTGTAAAATGCATTATCATGTTACACTTGCTATGTTATGATTTTATGATGTTCACCCATGCTTAAACACCTATTATATTATATGTTACTATTATATTATGCTGTTCTATTATTTTTATCAGTTTATCACACTGCAAGTTCCCTTTAGATTAAAATCACTATGGGTTGAAATGATACATACCCGAACGGACTTTAGAATAGGAGAAAATCATTATGGGCTGAAATGATAGGCCTGAATGATTTTCAATTATTTTTTCATTTCCTTGGGATTGCGGGTTTGAAATGATCAAACCCGGGTTTTCTTTGTAAATTACAGGTTGAAATGATATATTACCCGTATCACTTTACCTAGACTAGAAATGAAATACAGACCCGTAGTTAAAATATGACTTATAAATTTTTTTAAAAATATTTTAAAAATGTAAATATTATGATATTTTGATTTAAACTAAATAAAAATGATTTTTGTAAAGCATTATTGATTTTCTGAAAATTTATAAGTGAAATAAATTAATGGTAAAATTAGAAAATTTGAAATGTAAGTTATTTTGGGAAATTTTAATTTGGTGATAATTGGAATTTAAATTAAATGTGAAATGTGATAAATTCATGATAATTTGTATTAAAGTGAATTTAAATGATTTTTATATTATATTAATGATTTTGAATAAAGTTAAAATGTGAAATGAATGAATATTTAAGTTGAAATTTTGAAATATAACTAAAATTGGAAATTTGTGAATTTGGCTTAAAAGTGAATTTTAAGTTAAGTAAATAAAAAATGGAATTAGGTTATATTTGAAAATTTAAACTTAAGTGTTAAGTTAATTTAATTTAATGAATTTATAATTTAATATTGGAATTTAATAAGTGAATTATTATTAAATTTTGATTTTTGAATGGAGGTTTAACTTTATAAAATCATGAATATAAGGGTATTTGAATGATTGTTTTAAAAGTGAAATTATATGATTTTTTTAAGTTAAAAATGATTTATATAAAAATATAATTGTTTGTGAAATTATACTGAATATTTGAAGTTAATTAACTGCATTTCTGAAATGCTATTAATTCTAATGTAAATGATAATACAACATTTGTAAATGCTGTAGTTGATAATAATGAACAAAATGGCTAAATTTAATTAAAGGCTATTATAGCATTTTTGTAAATGTTATAATGGTTGAATTTAACTAAGTTTATTTGAAACTAATGTAACCCTATTACAGCATTTTAAATGCTGTCTTTTGTTAAATTGAACTGTTTTAAATGTGACTTTCCGTAGCATTTTTTAAATGCTGCGAAAGTTGAATTTTCATTATTTTAATTAATTTAAGTGAACGAATGAACTTAAAGATTAAAAATTTTGGAAATTTAATAATTTAATTATTAAATATAATAACTTCATTTTTATGATTTAAAATAAAGTAATTTGTTTCGAAATATAAACTATTTTGAAATATGATATTTTGATATTTTGAAATGGATATTTGAAGGATATTGAATTTTGAAATGATATTTGATTTCGAAGTATAAAATACCATTTTGAAATTTTAACCACGGGATGTATTTAATTTATAGTTTAACTGATCCTTAAAGGATGGGCGATCCCAAGCATCCTTTGAGTTATTATGCATTTCTACTACAGTTCACTTGAGTTGGTTTACATTATATAAGTATATATTGTCCTGACTCGAGTGTTTTGTATTTTACTTTACGCTCGGGTCAGCCTGAGTATTTACAGCTTAGCTTTGGATTTCTTTCTGGAGCTAGGAATCGCTGGAGATTCTGCTTGTCTAGTTATCTGTTCCTTTCAGTTCAGTTGTTCAATTTCAGTTCTGGTATTCATAAACTTCTATTTATTTGAGATTTCTATTGTATATGTTTTCAAACAAATATTATGTATTTTGTTTTGAGAGTTTGTTATAGTAGCTTCATGAACTACTATGTTATTTTTAATTTCCGCTGCGAGTTATTCTGATATGTTCTGTGTCTGTGATTCTATGTATTTGATTTCATTTGCTCCAAAATTTATTTACAATCTGTTATTTTGAATTATTCAAGTCAGACATGTGTGGATTATTGTCGATTTGAATGGTCTAAAATAGTGGGTCATTACAGTTGGTATCAGAGCTTTGGTTTTAGGCAAACCTTAGCCTGCGGAGCAAAAACTCATTAGAGATAGGGTAGAAATACCCTAGAATGAGTGAAATCTATCTCAGAATCATTTCTTTGTGAGAGAACGTATTTTCGAAGTATAAAATGATTTTCAAATGATTTTTAAAGAATTTTCAAAGATTATTTTGATATAAATTTCCTTGCTTTGAAAGTAAAATATTTCTTAAACTTCATTCCTTTTGTATCCACCTTGTTAGTAATTTCTTTGATTAGGATCCTCTAAAATTTTGAACTTCTCTCTTGATTGATCTAGATCCATTGTTGATAGGAATCTATTTTGAGTATGGCAAAATCTGTAGTTTGTTAGGTTGTTTTGAGTAAACTCTGTTGTATCTTTTGCTTAGCTAAAGTTGTCCAACTAAAGATATTTATGCTTCTGTTTTCGTATGTTATGAATTCGAGTCATTCCAAATTTTGAATGGGAATTTTTCTGTATCGATATAGGTTATATATCTCTAATCTTCGTTTGGATTCTTATCGAATAGGATTCCTTTGAATTTTGGAACGCTCCCACTTGTTCTAAAATCCATTCCTGTCTCCCATAATTGTATTCTTTTGATTTTGGAGCATTGCATCACTCCACTTTGTATGACCTTTATAGGGTGGCGATTCCGCCAATCTTTGAATGATTATAATTGGCGTTGATTCATCGGATATTTCTGTATCCTCGGTTTACGATGTTTTCTATCTTCTGCTATATTTAGATTCTATCTCTGGCAATCGAAGGTCGATTTGCCTTAGATTTTCGCATCGATTATATTCCTGAAGTCACGGTTGACCGGTTAAGGTCGCCCGCGATTCATATAGGCTTATCCATCTTCTATTTGGTAATTTAATTATCTTATCTTCGTTTGAGCCTATCTTTGAATTAGAATTCTATTTGATTAGAGTCCTTCTAAATTTGAATCTCTGTTTTGCTTTGAAATCCATCCTTGAATCGTCCCTTGGAAAGTTTGTGGTTGATTGTCTTTTGAAAATTTTGTATTCATCGTAGTTTTTATTTTGATAAGGATGACCATATTTTTATATAAAGATGAAATGTTTTTGATAAGAATTATATACCTTTTAAAAAAATGAGAATTTGAAGTTTTGAAAGGATTTGAAATTGTGAAAATTTTATAAGAAATGGTTTCATATGAAATGATTTATAACTGAAGGTTTTGAATCTGAATTTAAGTGATTGAACTCCGGCATTTTGGAACTGGTTTTAGGATTTTGAAATAATAAATAATATGATTTGAAATTATTTTTCCGAATAAGTAATGTTTCAATGATTTTAATGGGTTTTAATGATTTCGAAGGAATTTCAAAGAAGTTTTCAAAGTAAATGGAAGTCCAGAACTCACTTGTGTCGCTGGAAAATAATTTCGGTGATGAGTGCACGCATCATCGACATTGATTTTCGAGTTTCTGAGTGAGGGAGAGGCCACTTTAATAGCTTTGCTATGCGAGTGATTTTGTGAAACCATTTTTGATTTCAAATTCCGAAGTATGATTTGATATTCGAAAGATATATGTAAATATATTTGAAACGATTTGAAATGAACCGGTGTTCAGTCCTCGAGTTTTGGATTTGATATAACCTTGTCTATTAAAATTGATTTACTGATTTGTTGCTAATTTCCAACTCTTGAATTTGAAAATGATTTCTTCAACTATTTCGAAGTTCGAGTACTTCCAAATCAAGGTTAACTTTTCAAAGCTAAGAAATTTGAAAAGTATTTTGATAAAGTATATAAGTTTGTTTTGAATGTTTAAGTATGAAGTAATCTGATTTAAATAAGTTGAAACTGTTTTGTTAAGTAAATGAATAAGGCAATTTAAATTTTTTTCTAATATGAAATTTAGATTTGAAATGTTTTGAAAAGAAATTGTTCTTCAAAATATTTTGAATAAATTTTAAGTGTTTTAACTTAGTAACATATTTATGAAACTATATAGGTAACAAGTTGGAATAAATATATAAGTTGTACGTATGCTGTTTTATTCGCATAATTAATTTGATCCAAGTTTGAGTACACAAGTTCGAGGTGAATTACACCATTTCGTGTTAGGATTTTTCATTCGATTCTTGATGACGAATATTTGATATGGATTTTGGGCTCGATTCTAGAATTCTCTATCATAGTATATGGCTATGCAAGGAGACTGATGGCTTCTAGTCGAGAAACCATATCGAAATCCGCATTAGGGAAGTGAATGGACAATACTAGTTCGAAAGCGAACTTGTGTGATCGAGCGAGCGATCGAATGTGACTTTGCAAAATGATGACATATGTACATCTTATATTCTAATATCTTTGATATATTTTTACGCTGAAATTGAAAGCCGTCGAGTTAGAATATCTTTGCTTACTAAAAGAAAATTTCCAATTTAAATTACAAAGATATATAACCCATAAAAGCAAAGATATTCAATCCCATATGGCTCTTCATACAGCGAAATTATTTTGAAAATTTGATCCTTATGTAAGATAGACCTTACGTAAGTATAAGATGATTTTGAAAACATTTGATTTTGGAAATGAATTGGTTGACTTAAATTATATTGATTTGGAAATTTGGATTTATTTTCTAAATCTATTATTTTGGAAACTTTGAAACTAAAGATAATTAATTTGAGAAGAAATAATTTGGTGAAATTGTATATGATTTTGAAATTGAACTGATATTGAAACAAATTGAAATTTGAGAACCTTATGTTACTAAACACTTGATTTGGGAGTTGTCGAACTTATATAAAATTGATTTGTATGAGTATGAAATTGATTCGAAAACTATAGGTTTGAAAAGGTACTCAATTTGAAAGTGAAATCTTATATAATTGAAGTCTATATAAGTATGATTTGATATACTATTGATTTTGGAAAGTATTCGATTTGAAAATTAAATCTTATATATAATGGATTTTATATAAGTACGATATTTGAAAGTGATTTGAAAAGGTACTATATGATACATATTTTCGAAGTAAAGATATGGAAAGTGCCTTCTGCTTGATATCCGATTTGTGGCCACATCTTGGATTCATTCTATCGATATTATTCTCTCTGATTTTTGGTTTTCCGGATATGATACTCGAGTGTCCTTCGAATTCCATGGCGTTACCCATGGTCTTATTGTTCTCTCGTGACTGCATAGCGCAACTGCCTGGCTAAGTCTTGCCTAGGGGTACGGATTGTTTCCTGGGGGATCCAGGCGTAATCATTGTGTATCCTGCAATCTATGTAGGTCGCGAATAGTAGCGCAAATGCTTGGCTGAGTCTTGCCTGGGGGTACGGATTGTTTCCTGGGGGATCCAGGCGTAACCATTGTGTATCCTGCATTCTACTAGTCATCATGGCGTAACTCGCAGGGCTGAGAAAGCTTACGGATATGGATTGTTTCCTGGGGGATCCAGGCGTAACCATTGTGTATCTGCGAACCATGGTTAGACAAAGGTTTTGTTTGTTTTTGTTTGGATTGTACTTTCCATATCTGTTTTAAAGGTTTTTCAAGTATTTTCACTGGGTGTTGAAACAAGTCTACTAAGTACCTGGAGAATTCTAGCTTTGCGCCTGATCAACGCATGGCCAGAGTCTGCAGGAACGAAAGTAAACTTGTTAAGACATCGAGTTAAAAAGTATTTTGATAAAATATTATAAAGGATATTTTGATCAGTTATTTCCTTTCTAAAAGATTTTAAAGTGTTTTAAATATTGTTTACCTCTTCAACCAACAATTTTAAATTAATGGCTCATCCTTGTCTTTCGTCCTATTTTCCCTTCTAGCTATTTCTATTCTCCACCTTATTAAACTTACCCATAACAACAATTATCAGGTATAATTTTAATCTTCTTGTCATCTTGTATTAATTCTATTCCATTTTATTTTTTCTGTGTTTTCCGTACCTTATTCCTTTTCGAGGACGAAAAGATTTGAGTGGGGGGGGGGGAGTGTAACAACCCTGTATTTTGTGATTATTTTAATTGTATATTTTGGTTATTTTAATTAGTTTCCTGATTTAAATACTTTATTTTATTTATTAAAATGAATAAATTTTGTTATTTTAAATATAAATTTTGATTTTGATGTGAATTAGAATTCCAAACATGACTAAAAAGAATATTTTCCAGAAAAGTGAATTTTGGTCAATATGGTCAAACTTTGACTTTTAATTTAGAAATTTGAAAGTTTGAAAATTTGAATTTTATCTTTTATTATGAAAGTAAATAAAATTTTAAGAATAATGCTTTTCGTTTCATTGAAATCTGATTTATAATGTGAAAGTTATGCCTTTTTCAATATTGTGTGTAATTTGCTGTATTTAACAAATTGTTTATTTTAAATTGTATAAATAATATTTTATTTGGTCATGTAATGTTCTAATTTATATTTATATGGGTAAGATAACATGTTGTGCATATATTTCGGTTTTAAAACATTTTTTAAAAGTATAATTGACATTTTCCAGTGTCAGTTGTATTTTGCTTACAATTTCTAATTTCCAGTTTCAATTAATTAGAGTAATTCTTTATTTATTTTTCTATTTTTTCTTAAAATCTTATTTGATTCTCATTGCCACTTTATTTTGTTCCTCATTTATTTTATTTATTTGACCTTTTATTTGTTTTAAAGTGAAATAGAAATTTTCTAAAACTAGTAATATTCTATTTGTAAATTTTAAGTCTTGTTTTGAATTTTTAAGCAATTTCTTTAGTTCTTTTTCTAATTTCTCTAAATTTAATTATTTATTTCATTTTGAAAATATAAATGAATTATTTTACTTCACATTTTTGTTTTAAAATATTTTTAAAATGAAGTTGTTAATTTTCCAAAGTCAATAGTGATTTATTTGTAATTTCTGGACCCTGTTTTCAATTTTTAAGCAATTTCTTATATTCTTTTTCCATTTTCTTTAAAATTAATTACTTATTTTTATTTTATATTACTTTGTTTCGGTTTTGAAGTCAATTTACTGAATTTATTTTTGTTTTATTTGAATATAAAGAAAAAGAAATATGAAGAGTTTTAAAAGCTTATTTACCTTAAGTCCTTTCATCTTCTTTGTCCTTTCATTTGCCATAACTCCTCAATTACTATCTTGGCTGTGCATTTTTGGTTTGTAGCCGTGAGTTTTCAGCCTCCATTCACCCAAAAACATTTTACCTTCTCATTCATTCATGGCTTCAAGAAAAATCTATGGGTAATGGCTACTTTTTACACTTTTCTTCTCATTTTTCATGTATTTTGCCTTGTTTTCTTTGCTTCTTTGAATGGCCTCCACTCCATATCCACGGCCACCACCCCCTACATCTCTTCCCTGCCATCACCACCAGCTACTCCTCTGGTCTTGACCAAGGTCGAGCCACCATGATGCCAAAACTCCACAAAAAATTGCAAAACAAGCCATAAAAACATGATTGTTTACCACTATTGCTTCACCACTCCATTTTCCACCACCACCACCACCTTAGGCCGCCTCCACCACCTTTGGCCAGACCACCACACACCTTTCCTTCCACTGACCTGATCCATACCCCTCTGACCTGACCACACAAGCCCATGGCCGAGCCATTTTTGTGAACAAAACCCACCTATTTTGCCTTAAACTCTTCATATTCCTTTGTATAAACTTCCTCCGCATATTCTACTACCTAGGCCATGCATACACATGACCAAACCTGAGCCAAACTTGTTCAAACCAGAGCCAAAACCATCCCTAGGCCATGACAAAAGAATAGAGAAAGCAAGGCAAAAGATTTGGCATTCGTATCTCTTTTTATTTAAAAGTTATTTCATTTCTAGTGTATTGAAATTTATGGTTTGCTTTGATTTTTGTTTGGGTTGTAACACAAGATCTATATCATTGGATTTTCTCTCCACACTCAAATTGTATTAGAGTTGTCGTGCCTTCGTAATCTTTGTGTTGTGAGCTTTGTTGGCAAATCTCCAGCTTAACAGGTGAGTTATTCTCACCAGACAATATGTACATATATAACTAGTGAATTGACCCCTTTTGAATCTGTAAAATGCATTATAATGTTACACTTGCTATGTTATGATTTTATGATGTTCACCCATGCTTAAACACCTATTATATTATATGTTACTATTATATTATGCTGTTCTATTATTTTTATCAGTTTATCACACTGCAAGTTCCCTTTAGATTAAAATCACTATGGGTTGAAATGATACATACCCGAACAGACTTTAGAATAGGAGAAAATCATTATGGGCTGAAATGATAGGCCTGAATGATTTTCAATTATTTTTTCATTTCCTTGGGATTGCGGGTTTGAAATGATCAAACCCGGGTTTTCTTTGTAAATTACAGGTTGAAATGATATATTACCCGTATCACTTTACCTAGACTAGAAATGAAATACAGACCCGTAGTTAAAATATGACTTATAAATTTTTTTAAAAATATTTTAAAAATGTAAATATTATGATATTTTGATTTAAACTAAATAAAAATGATTTTTGTAAAGCATTATTGATTTTCTGAAAATTTATAAGTGAAATAAATTAATGGTAAAATTAGAAAATTTGAAATGTAAGTTATTTTGGGAAATTTTAATTTGGTGATAATTGGAATTTAAATTAAATGTGAAATGTGATAAATTCATGATAATTTGTATTAAAGTGAATTTAAATGATTTTTATATTATATTAATGATTTTGAATAAAGTTAAAATGTGAAATGAATGAATATTTAAGTTGAAATTTTGAAATATAACTAAAATTGGAAATTTGTGAATTTGGCTTAAAAGTGAATTTTAAGTTAAGTAAATAAAAAATGGAATTAGGTTATATTTGAAAATTTAAACTTAAGTGTTAAGTTAATTTAATTTAATGAATTTATAATTTAATATTGGAATTTAATAAGTGAATTATTATTAAATTTTGATTTTTGAATGGAGGTTTAACTTTATAAAATCATGAATATAAGGGTATTTGAATGATTGTTTTAAAAGTGAAATTATATGATTTTTTAAGTTAAAAATGATTTATATAAAAATATAATTGTTTGTGAAATTATACTGAATATTTGAAGTTAATTAACTGCATTTCTGAAATGCTATTAATTCTAATGTAAATGATAATACAACATTTGTAAATGCTGTAGTTGATAATAATGAACAAAATGGCTAAATTTAATTAAAGGCTATTATAGCATTTTTGTAAATGTTATAATGGTTGAATTTAACTAAGTTTATTTGAAACTAATGTAACCCTATTACAGCATTTTAAATGCTGTCTTTTGTTAAATTGAACTGTTTTAAATGTGACTTTCCGTAGCATTTTTTAAATGCTGCGAAAGTTGAATTTTCATTATTTTAATTAATTTAAGTGAACGAATGAACTTAAAGATTAAAAATTTTGGAAATTTAATAATTTAATTATTAAATATAATAACTTCATTTTTATGATTTAAAATAAAGTAATTTGTTTCGAAATATAAACTATTTTGAAATATGATATTTTGATATTTTGAAATGGATATTTGAAGGATATTGAATTTTGAAATGATATTTGATTTCGAAGTATAAAATACCATTTTGAAATTTTAACCACGGGATGTATTTAATTTATAGTTTAACTGATCCTTAAAGGATGGGCGATCCCAAGCATCCTTTGAGTTATTATGCATTTCTACTACAGTTCACTTGAGTTGGTTTACATTATATAAGTATATATTGTCCTGACTCGAGTGTTTTGTATTTTACTTTACGCTCGGGTCAGCCTGAGTATTTACAGCTTAGCTTTGGATTTCTTTCTGGAGCTAGGAATCGCTGGAGATTCTGCTTGTCTAGTTATCTGTTCCTTTCAGTTCAGTTGTTCAATTTCAGTTCTGGTATTCATAAACTTCTATTTATTTGAGATTTCTATTGTATATGTTTTCAAACAAATATTATGTATTTTGTTTTGAGAGTTTGTTATAGTAGCTTCATGAACTACTATGTTATTTTTAATTTCCGCTGCGAGTTATTCTGATATGTTCTGTGTCTGTGATTCTATGTATTTGATTTCATTTGCTCCAAAATTTATTTACAATCTGTTATTTTGAATTATTCAAGTCAGACATGTGTGGATTATTGTCGATTTGAATGGTCTAAAATAGTGGGTCATTACAGCTGTAAAGGCAGAACACAGGTACAGCTGTATGCTACGGTGGGCGTTACCCCACTGGCGCGTCCCGTTACAGTTGGTATCAGAGCTTTGGTAGCTCTAGGCAAAACTTAACATATAGGGTAAATGTATTTACAGAATCACTCTCATTCGAGTTTCAATCTCTTCCTTTTGACTCAATTCCTTTGAATTTTGGAACATTTCCTTCGGTTCTGAAATTCATTCGTGTCCTTCACTATTCATCTTCTTTCAATCATGGAGCACCCCATAACTCCATTCTGAATGTTATCTATAATAGATCGGCGGTCTCGCAAATCTTAGAATGATTCGTAAAGGAGTAAACTCCTTTATAATAGGCATCGATTTACCGGAGATTCCTGTACCCTCGGTTTACGATGCTATCTATCTCCTACTATACCTGAATTCTATTTCTTGAGATCGAATGTCGATTTACCTTGGAATTCAGCACCGATCTTATTCCTGAAGTTACGGGCGACCCGGTTAAGGTTGCCCGTGAATTAAATAACTTACCCATCTCCCGATTCTGTTATTGAATCATCTTATCTTTTATTTCGAACTTATCTTCGAATCAAATTTCTCTTTGATTTGATTTCCATCAAATTTGAATCTCTATACTTATTTTGAAATCCATCCTTGTATCGTCAAGCGAGGAAGTGTATTTATAAATTAATATCTAAAAATATTTTATATATTGTGTTGTTTGAGTTGTTGATGTTGATTTGGGTTTTCGATCGATTCGTCTGATCAACGCTATCGATAGGATTTCCAAAACACTTGAACAGAGCAGACTAACACAATATCATTTTCAAATTTGGTAAATGAAATAAATTTGTTTGAGTATATTGTAAAAATATAAGTAAAATTTTCTGGAATTTAATAGGTTAATTAAATTGTTTATTTGAAATGATAATATTTGATTATCATTTATTGTTCTAAATAAATTTATAAATACGGTTTATAAATTGATTTGGAATTTGAAATGAATTTAATTCAGAAATTTGAGAATTTAGTTTCCGGTGATTTGGAATTTTGGTTTTAAAATTTTAAAGTATATATTATTGAAAGTATTTTCGAATAGAAATCGTTTCCAAAGAATTTTAAATGTTGAAATCAGTGCTCTTCTCTTTGTTGCTGGAAAATAATTTCGGTGATGGCGGCCGCATCATCGACATTCATTTTCGAGTTTCGAAGTGGAGAAACCATTCTGTAGCTTTGCTACGGTTTTGTTTTGGAAAATATTTTGATTTGAATTTCTTCAGTATAATTTGATATATATAGATAAGTATCTTATTTTAAAATTTAATTTGATTCGATATAAATATTATATATATCTCTAAATTGTTTAAAGTTAATCGGAAATCTAATTCTTAAATGTTGTTAAAGGATGATTTTAATTATAAATAAAACCAAAATTTGGAATAAATATTTAAACTTGGATAATCGAATTGGAAAATTTTATTTGTATATTGTTCAACTACATTCTAATACAACTTACCTAAATCATTCAGAAGTTGAATATGTAATTGGATAATATAAAAGATAATTTGAATTTATAAATAAAATTTGAGTGTTTATAATAAATGTTGTACACTAAATTCTGATTATAAAGATGTTAATAGAGTTAGATAGGATAATAAGTAAACTCAGTTAATAATGAAATAAATCTGTTTTGAAAGAATTAATAAATTTGTTTTGAAAGAATTAATAAATTGAAATTTGATCAACCTATGAAAATACCTTGAATTTAAAAGCAAATAGTAAATATAAATTAATTTGAATCAAAACTTTTATGTTTTAAATTGATTTATATGGGTTAAATATATGTGATTAGATATATTAAGTAGAATAAATTTAACAATAATTTAAAATAAAAGAAGAATTTAAAATGGTTGAAGGAAATATAATTATAATAAAAGACTATTCCAATTTTTGGTTTTAAAAATTGTGAATTGAAGATAATTGGATAATAAGATAATGAATTTAGAAATAGTTGAGATTGATTTTAGTGAAATCAGATGGATTAAATCAATTATTGAATATCAATTAATTTAAATTTGAATTTATACGGTTTAAACTAATTGTTTTATTTTGTTTTCAATCTGTTTTCTTTCTGGTTGTTTCTATTCTCCTACCTCGTTCCTTTTCGGGGACGAAAAGTTTTGAGTGGGGGAGAGTGTAACGACCCGTAAATTTCAACTGTTTTAATAACGTAATTAGTTGAAATTTTGTGAAATTTTAAACGATAAAATTTTGAAATAAAAATTTTATATCTGGAATACGTCTAGTTAAACATAGCAACTGGTAAATTTTCGTCCGCAAATATGAAAGTTTATTTCGCGCGTAAATTCACTTCAATTTAATCAGTTAAAAAGCAATGAAAATAAAATGTTTTCGGAACCTAAATATTTTTACATAGAAAAATTCTAAAGCATCTTCTGAGCAAGATGTCAGTTTGCCATTTTTCCAAATTCGGACATCTTTGGCTCCGTCGATCTTAATTTTCAGCGTTTTTCTTGCATTTTCCGCTATTAGAAAATTCAAATTTTTATAATTCAAGCATACCACTGATATCTGTACACTGTTTTGATCGTCTCGTCGTGCTGACCTCTACGGTATACTCGTTCGTACGTTTCGATGTTGGTACGTGGCAAAGACTGCAGAACGGTTCACCGTATCGGTAACGGTTCGGGCATTTTGTTCCTTGTGCCTTTTCGTTGTCCCGAGACAACCTAATAGCTGTGTGCTTTTATTAATCTCTAAAATTCATGCTTACCTTTCCTATCCCTATGTCATTACAAATTTCAAGTGTTCCAATTGATATTTATTTCGTTTACGTTAAATAATACGTTCGTGCCTCTCTCTCCTGAACCGCCCTCTTCCTTTGCACCTTCCATATTGACATTTTTCTCTACTCTTACTGGTAAATGAAAACAACCTACAACACAAACCAAACGTGGCTTCTTCCTCCACTCTTTCACCTCCTCACCGAGGCCACACCTCCACCTCTCCCTCCATTGGCCCCGACTTCACCGGACCCTCCGGCTATTCCCGACCCGTCCACGAACCCAAACGCCATCAAGCTTCTTCGCCCAGCCTTGCGTCTCCCGTCCTCCGCACCTGTACAACCACCACAAACCTTGCTCCATCACACTTGCCGTTCACCCACACACGCACTCCAACCGAGCTGCATCTCCTCCTCCACGTAAGCCCCATCACCTCTCATTCCTACCCTGTCTTCAGGTATATATATATTTATGTATTGATATTTTATTAATTAATATATACTATTAACCGTTGAGTAATATGTTTACATATATGTGAGGTATGTTATATATATCAGAGTTTTAGATAAAAGTTTATAGTGGTTTCAGTTTTGACTTTAAAATGTGTATGAGTTTAAGATATATATATATATATATATGTATGTATAAGTCATATACTCTGTAGATGTTATACAGTTATACATATATGTTTGAAATATAATTTACACGGTGGTTGTTTATGTTTTGATCTGAATATTTTTTTTTTTGAAAAGTAATGTCAAAGATATAATATACACTACAGGAATTCATTTATTTCCAAGATTGTAGTCGGCATGTATATAGGGGAATAGGTCATACAGCATGTAGATGATCTTGTTTTGCTGAAAGTAATGGTAGGTTTCGAAAGTACATAATATGTGCATTGTTTAATGATATGTTGTACAAGTTGATAGGGAAGTATATATTATACGTATATATACAGTTATGTTTAGTTATTTAATAGCCTACTCATGTATAAAGTTGCATATATGATGATTGTTATGCGCATTGATTTCAAATAAAAATGTATATAACAGTATTGGTTTAATGTTTGTATACCATAGTTTTTCAACATTTTAGTGTAGGCATACAACAGCTTTGGGTTTTAAGTATATGACAGTTCCACATAATGATGTTGTGTTATATATATATATATACAGAAATATTGATTTCTAAGTAATTTTATATATATATATATATATTATCATTTGTTTGAAAAAGTCAGGTATATGGTTACTGGCCTGCAGCTTTGTATTATATCATATATATAGATTTGTTATAAACATATTTTGTAAGTAACCTGTTTGTAAGCATTTTTGCATCTGGTTTGATTTTATAATAGATGAGGAGGTTAACAGTACATGTATATATTAGATTTGAGTATAATAGTTTATTTTACAAGCCGCGGGTTTTATTTGTAGTTATATGCCAGATTTTGAGAGTTATTATTTATTTTAAATTAGAAGTATTTATAAAATGTTATAAAATGTTGTGGGTAAATTTGTTGTTTACAGTAAGTATTTATACCGGTCTTTATATTTATATTTTCAAAGTATATGTATGGTATGCAGGAGTCTAGGTTGAAATGAATATGAGATAAATATTGATTTTAAATATATTATGTATATATATATATATTGAGTTTAATATTTGTGTTTCAATTTAAAACAATAATTTCAAAATACACATATATTTAATTTAATATGTATTTGAAATTTAGAATATAACTTTATATAAATAGTTATATATAGTTATATACATAAGTTCACTTATACTATTTATACTATTTATTCTCATCGATCCAATCCTGATTTGAATTCGTCTATTCCTATTATCAGCTTTGATCATCGAATCGTGTCCATCTAGCTTTGTTTTGGAATTTGGACCTGGATTTCGTAACTCACTTCTTTGTCTATCTCCCTAGCCTCGAAAGGTGAGCACTCACTCACGATTAACGTTCTTTTATTTATTAAATTTGATTTCAATTGAAACGACAATTGAAATATGCTGCTGTTAGTTAATTACACTGTTATATATGCTATTGCCTGTATCAGTTCACCTGTGACACCTGACACCATTATCTGTTAATTGTTTATGCGATGATAATACAGTTTGGCTGATAATTGATTTGATTGTTGATGTTTATATTGGACGTTAAATTGTAAATGTTAAATGATAAATAGTATGCAATTGAAATTGATATAGGATAGTTAAATGTTAAATTTGATTAAATGACATTTGTATAATATGACCCATTTAACTGTTAAAATTTATTGACACGTAGGATTTGTTTAATTACATTTTGAACCACTGAATGTATGTTGTTAAATTGATGATATATAAAATTGAAATTGAATGACAAGTGAAAAACCATATAAATAATTAGTGTAATAATCTTTAATCTACATGAAATGATAGTGTAGATTCTAGAGATAATTATATTAATTCATACAAATAACAATGCGAATTAATACGGTTATTTCGGGATTATTTGAAATTGATTATTGGATTGTTATTGTTTGTTGTTATTGCTTGTTTATTTACTTTGACACCATCCCAGTTATCACACTGCAAGTTCCCTTTACTATGCTTTGATTTTGAATTGAATTGGAATCGGGTTGAAATGATAAATACCCAAATTAAACTTTGACCTAGGATAGAAAATTAAATAAAACCCGATTGGTCAATAATTTGATTTTAAAATAAACGAAGTTTATTTGAATAAATAATATGGTTTTGAAATGAAGTTGAAATTGAATTTTCAATGAAAGGAAAATGTTAATATTTAATAATCTGAAACAAAAGATTAACAATGTAATTAATGGAAGAATGTTGTTTAATTTGAGAAATGATTGAATTAAGTTTGAAATGATTAAATAATTAAGTTCGAAATTATTAAACTTTGAAATTATTTAATAATTAAGTTTGAATTATTTAATAATTAAATAAGATGGAATTATTTAATAATCAAATAAGAATTGAACTCTTTAATAAGTAAAATTGAAATTTTGAATAAGTGAATTTTACTTCGTAAATAATTGAAATTGAGTTTTCTTTATTAAGTAAGTTTTTGGAAAATTATTTAAGTAAGTAAATAAGTGAAATTGAATTTCTTTAACAAGAAATAAAATGGGATTTATTGAAATTAATGTAAGACTTGAAATTTAAAGAATTTGATTTGATGAATTTAATTTAATTAAATTTGTAAGTTTTGATATAATGAAGTTGAATTTAAGTAATTGATTTATTGAATTGGAAATTTAATAGAAATTATTTTGAATGGCAAATTTACTTAATGAATATTGAATGAAATAGATAAATGAATTTAAATTGATTTAAATGTTAAATTAAATTAATTTAAATGTTTTCGAAATGAAACTTATATACGAACTTGAATCAATATTTGAATTGTTTTAAATAAAGATTGAAATTGAATTGTAAGATTTTGAAATGGTAATTTGAAAGTTTGAAACGTAAATTTTGGAAATTGGTTTAGAAAGACAAATGAAATGTTGGTTTACGAATTGAAATTGAAATTGAAATTGATTTGGTTTTTGAAATATATAAACGACCAATCGGTGTAATAATTACGAAAGTTATTAAAGAGACCGGGATCGGTAATGGATATACTCTCTATCTGAACCGAAACCACTTTAATAACTATGCGCAGAGTGATGATCCAGAATGAAGTGGTTGGAATGATGTACGTGTTGACTGAAGAAAGAGAACGATGATGGATAGCCTTGACACTTGTGTCAAATTGGAAATGACTAAAACAGGAGCTGTGCCGGGCCAATGGAGGATTAGCTACCTCAAGTGGACACACTTCTTCGAACTACTTATACTTGTTGTCGATTGGTGCACCCTTGATTTTGGGAGTGTTGTTTCACGGTGTTGCGGGCGCTGCGGCATTGCGTTCTCACCAGTCCGGATCAGGCGAACGGTAGTATCACTACCTTGGGTATTGCCTCATGTGCCTTCTCATACTTGTATTCCATTTATGCGCGACCACTACGATTTTGATTTGTACCTTTAGTATATGGATTGCCCTCTGGTGACTTCCGGTTTTGGGGAAACTACGGTCTTGTATATGCTTTTGGGAATAAAAATGTGTTAAGGGTGGAATGGGCCATGACTTAACGCTATTTTGATATCTTTTTATATTACTGATAGACATTATCTACTTATCGTATACTACTACATAGTAGATAGTTTAACGGATCCTTAAAGGATGGTTATTCCAAACATCCTTTGAGTTACTTGTATTTCAATTGCTATTTCACTTGAGTTGGATTTATTAATATAAGAATGTTAATCCTGACTCGAGTGTCTTGTGTTTTGCTTTACGCTCGGGTCAGACTGAGTGTACCAGTATTCGAGACTCACCTTTGGAGTTGGAGCTTGCTTGAAGATCCAGCCATCTATTCTGCTTTCAGTATTCGATGATTCCAGTGATGTATTCTGATTGTATCTGATGTATCGTGTTACTCATCCGTTGTATTTGGTTTAACTCTGATGTATCGTATTACTCTTCTGTTGTAAAACTCTGATGTATCTTATACATTTATATAGTAGCTTCATGAACTACTATCTCTTTTATTTCCGCTGCACTTATTACTCTGTGTCTGTGATCTGTGATTATTTATTTACTGTATATGTTCAGTTTTGCCAAATTTAAATTAACAACGCGGTATTTTGAGCAATTCAACTCCGGCATGAGTGTCTACCTATACACTTATAATGGATGTGAATGGTACAAAATATCGGGTCGTTACAACACTTATGCAATTAGTGTAGTGTTAATGTCCCTAATCTAATGCAAAAGATTAGGCGGTCCACTGATTCAGTTGACCTCCTTTTATGCAATCATGTCTGCTATGTATCCAAATGAATGCAAAAATTCCTAATGGTAACTGATAGTTCTATATGCGTGCTTTAATCATCATCTAAATGCAACAACCATGTGATAAACATCCATTTATAACAACCATGAAAATAAATAAATAAAAATGCAAATAAGCACACATCTATATGCATATGCTCTAGTGTCCTAGTTATGCCGATCCCTAAGAGATAATAGTGCCTAGTGTTCTAATTATGCCGATCCCTAAGAGATAATAGTGCCTAGTGTAAGTATATGCGTCCATTAGCATCCACTAGCAAACACTTGCAATCCACTAGCATCCATCATACATAACATGTTCTAATAACATGCTTACATCAAACCCTACCATCCATAGGTTGAATCCTAAATTCTACCCTCTCAAAGGATAATAAAGGAAAGAACCTATTCAAAACTAAAGATGGAAATAGGAAATTTTAAAAATTACTATCAAAGAAATGAGGATACACTACAAGAAAGTATGTTATTAATAACGCCATTCAATAACGCCTTATTCTAAAGCGTTGTTGATTACATTTAATTATTTATTTTTCTTACTTGGTTTGTTCTCTTCTGTATTGACTAACGCATACTCGGTTCTTTACACACATAACGCCCCAAAACAAAATTACCCCTCCCAAAATTTTCATTTCCCTCTCAAAACACTTAATCGTTCTCGTCTTCTTCCTAAAGCCCTAAATTTTCGTCTCCCTCCTCATCACTCGCCATCGCTCTTAAGCTGTTCCAATCTTCGCTCATCGCTCATCACTCATCGCTCGCCATCGCCACCTCCGATCTTCGCTCATCACTCTTCAGCAGTTCCCAAGTCGACGTGTCCAGAACCCTAAATTATTTGCTTGGATTTTTAGGTTAGAAATTTCTTGGTTATGTTTATAAACTATTTTAATTCGGCTTTATCATTTGGTTACGATTATATCTGCGTTCAAATTCATAGCTCAAACACTGCAAATCTTAAATTTAATAATTCTAAGGTAAACAATAACGATAAATTTAGGGTTATAATAGGGGAAATTTATCGTACAAATCTTAGAATTTAATAATTCAAATACCAACAAATCAAAGACTTACATTATTTATCGTACAAATCTTAGAATTTAATAATTTTGTTTGGCTTACAGTTTTCATAGTTCAACACTTATTGCATACACTGCCTGCCCTTGTAATTTTTCTACAACTGTCGTTCTTTATTTGTTATTGCTGCCTACCTTCACATGCTCTAGTTTTTCTACAACTATGTTTCTTTATTTGTCTATTGGTATTTGTACAATAATTGTGTAAGTCCATATATATAGCAATGGGAATTATTAATGATTTTACTTGGCATACATTTGTTATGCATTAGAAATAATTCTAAGGTAGGCGACTTTGATTCTGTAAGTCTTGTGATTAATGATACCTTCCTATAGTACGAACAAGTATAATTATACTTTATATGGTCAAACTTAACTTGTTTCATTATCTTTATTTTCTAAGTTTCTAAGTTTTGTTTTATGATCTACCTTTTCCTTAGTGATTTTAGTTGATCTCTTCCATGATTTATTTAAAACATACGGTAATGTGTTGTTTTGCTTTCAGATTAAATTCATTTTAGTTTTCAATCTCGATGGATTTAAGGTTTAAAAAACATATTGGGCATACTTGGTTTAAAAATTATTTTTTAAGATGAAAACTTGAAACACTTTTGCTTTTGGGTAATTCTTTTGGGATTTTGCTTTTCAGAACGAAAGGTTAGGAACTTGAAAATTTGTGTTTGATTTGTTGGAAATTTGAATATACTGTTTTTCAGTAATTTTGTCCTTGGTAGCATAACCTTGTGTTATTGTAGTATTTTTGTATAGATACGAAGTTAGTGAGTAGTGGATGTAATATCATTGTACAGAGTAGGTGCATTCTTGTGTAGTTTGCTTCAATGATGTTACTTGGAGCTTGGGTTCAAGACTGGTGATTTTCTTTGTTCTTTTTTAATATACTACTTCTTTCATCTCATCTGGAGGTGGATTTTAATGCGGATATGATTGGTTTATTATGATGAAATAAAAGTTGCATGACGTTCTATTTGAAATGCACCGTTCATCTTTCGAAGTTGTAATCTCATCTACAGATGGATTTTCCTTTTGAACTATTATTGTTATGGTTTTGGGTCTAGTGTCTAGGCTTGTATTAAAGAGTATTTTTTAATTTTTTGTTGAAAATTGAAGTGATTTTAGTTGAGTGTGCGTCGTTCTTTCACCAAATTTTTTATTCCTTTAGTTAAAATTTAAATATGATGTAAGGTGTTTTTAAAATGTATTGTTAAATGGAGAAAATGTTACGGATAAGGAAAAGAAAAGAAAATAAATATGTATAATATTTTTAATTTTTCTTTTAAATAGTTACAGAAACTTGTTTTTTTATTATAAATATTCAAAATGAAAATATTTTATTTTAAATTAGTTTGGAAATGGTAATTTTGAAGTTCAAATAAATTAAATTTTAAATTGCAACAAATATTCAAAACAAAACAGATTCATATAAAAATTTCAAATGTTAGTAGGGTGAAAATATCGGATGATAACTAAGGAGAATACCGTCTTTTATTTAGTAAAATTGCTTGAGAATTAATAGTAATATCATCTGTGAAAAATAAATAGTATCCTCTTTGAAAGCTAATCTAATATAAGTTCTATGTGAAGCAACTTTTTTGAGAATATTTCTCTACAATTTGTGATGTTAATTTATTTTACGTTTTGAAGCCGCATGGTTATTAGGACGCAACAAATATTGATTTTATAATTGTAGTTCGTTCACAGTACAGATTTGGTCACTAGGTAAGAAAGCTAATGCTCCTTTAAATTACTTACAGGTGCTAGTCTAGGAAGATGCAAGGTTGTAGTTTTGAAAACCTGGTAATAATGTGTGTAAAAGTTAAAATGTTATGGCGTCTATGAATCCATAATTCGAAGTAAAATAGCTTCATAATTAACAGTTGAATACAAAATATTTTTCTTTACAGTATTATAAGCTTTAATGATAAGTTGATAACTACGCTTACACTTTCTGAGGGATTTGTTTCACCTTCTTTGCCATAAGAATGATGAAAATTTCGAATGAGTATATTCCCTAAATTATTTACAATTTTATTTTCTCCTTCCAATAATTTACTCCTTAACCTTCTTTTTTCCACTGCTTCTTGCCGATTTTACAATTTTGAGAGAGTATTTTCCTAATTTGTTATTTCGATTGCTAGCCTAGATCATAGAAAATGTATTTAATAAATGGCATAATTGTCATAATATTGTCCATATAAAAAGTTTTTAGTGGATGCTAATTGTCCGCTTAAATCATGAATGAGTGTAAATAATTTAGAGGTCTGTGTTCCTTACATGCACAATATGTTACTTTCCATTGGTCAAGATTTACTACTTAGTTGTTATAATCCTTTTAAAATGAAGCCACAAATATACTCTTTTTGTTAATTACATCGTGTGAACACGTACAGATGTAGAAAAAATTATGGGCTTGTATTTGATAATATTGTCGGTTCTTTTGTTTAGGAAAATAATCTTATTGGGCTATGCTAAAGTTGGTTTACAAAAGAAGAGAAGAGTGCGCTACTTTAAATGACTTACACATGGTTATGAATCATGGTCAAAAAATTTAAACTTTGTCTATCTTGATAATCAAAATAGTGCTATTCAAACATTATGTTGCAAAAACCAAAGTCAAGAGAGCTCTATTGACTCAGGAATTAGTATATAATAGTTAAAAAACATGAGTAGCTTTGTCTAAAAAGTTCCACTTTGAGCTTTATATGCACAAGTGAGCTAGCATGCAAGGTCACGCTATCTATTGCCTTAGAGGAGGTAGGATATGTTGCAAATTTGAAAATATAATTTGCTAACATAGAATTCTCTATTGATTTGTTTATGTTACGGTACTAGGTACTTAAGTACTACAGATATTTTGTATTTCAAAAATTTTATTTATGAATGCAGAACTTTTTATTTTTAGTTAGGAAGTGTAGTATATTCTTTAAAACTTTATGTAAGGATGTTTATATGCATAAGCTAACTTCTAATACTTGTGTTAATTAGCAAGGTTTATGCTGGGATGAAGAATGAGTGAAAATTTTGTGTTAATTAGCAAGGTTTATATGCAGTGGTGTTATGATTCAAGATGAAATAGTGTGCCAACTATTTTTTTACTAATGCAAGATAAGTTATACATGCAAGAAGTTCTCAAGGTATATTCCAACTATCCCCTTATATCAATTTCTAAACTTATGGTACTATGCACTGAAAAGAGTAATATCAATTTTGAATTTGGTAGGCAGAGAGAATTTTTGCATAAATCCAGAGGATAGCGAAGAAGAACATGTCAGAGAGCAACCGAATAGAGGAATTGTTTTTTATGACATGGATGTCCATTGCTTAGTTGGACTTATAAAGGTATCATACTTAAATCTTAAGTATAATACGCATATGTTTCAAAGTGTTGCCTGAAAATGGATAATGTTGTAGGCGTGGTTTAGAGGGTTTCCTGAAGGAGTGCTTGATGGTTTAAGAAGATTGGCTTTGCCGAATTTATCCTGAAGGAGTGCTTGATGTGTTGCACTTGTTTTAACATTTTCTGTTTCTTTGTGTTAACTTCGCAGGCTTATTTGGAAGGAAGCAAGGTCCTTAGTACACAACTAGATCAGATCTTGCATGTTGGAACTCTGTAATGTTTGTACTCTGTAATATTTGGAAGGATTACTTTAATGTTTCCACTCTGTAATGTTTGTACACTTATTAAATTGACATTATTTTCTGTTTCTCTATGTTAACTTGGCTGCAGGCTTATGTTTTATTCAATGGTTATGCACTTGCTTTAATGTTTGTACATTGTAATGAAAAATATATCACATTTCTTTCTGAGCATGCTCTTGTGTTATATTTGTTGATTATAATCTTTATTTGTTTATGAAGATTTAGTTTGATTGCTATTATTAAAATGTAATATATAGGCATAACTCTTGAAAAGTGTATCTATGATTTTTATAGCGGCATATATGAGCTGTAAAAGAATTTATCAATACTATAACATGTTGATTTAATAGCGTGAAATGACCGCTATTGAATAAATATTTTATAGCAGCAAAATGGTGTTATAAAGATTTCCAGTTCCGTTGAGATTTAGCTGTATTATAGCGGCTATAATGAGCTATTGAATTAACGTACCATAGCGGCGAATTTACGTTATAAAACTAAGCTCAACCATAGCGGCATATTTTGTGTTATAAATATTCAACAGTTTTTTATAACATGTCGATATACAGCGCTTATCAAACTGCTATGGTTGTGATTAATAGCGGCTATATGCCGCTATAAAAGACACTTTTTGTTGTAGTGATATGAGATACGAATTTCTCGTAATCAAACTAATCTTCTCCGAAGTCTCCTTAACCATGTCGGAAACAAGGCAATCCTTCTATAGACTCTGTCCAACACGAAAGCGACTTGCGCGGTCTTCCATAAAGAGCTTCGGAAGGTGCCACTCTAATGCTAGCTTGAGAACTACTATCTTATGCGGATTCCTCTAAAGAAAGATGCTTCTCCCAAGTTCTTCCAAAATCAAGGATATCCATTCTCAACCACGCGTGTCTTAAAATTTTACAAACTCCATTTTACTGTCCTTCTTTAGTCTGCTCACATGAATCAACATTCCTAGGTTCTCATTAGGGTCCTATACACTCTACGGAAACTCTATTATTACTTCCAAAAGTAATTAATGTTGTCTCCTTTATAGTCTTACACCTTTTCCGTTACACCTAGGAAATGATTCCTATCTACTTTACATTTAGGAGTTTGGTTCGGTGTTTAAAGTTCCATTTTAAAAAAATTAAGGTTTCTAAATTTTCAAATCCCAATATCTTTGTCCTTAAAAGTGTTATCTTTAAGTTCTTCTTAAATTCAAAAATACTCGGTTGCTTAACATTTTATGTTTCTAGATTTACATCCTTACATCTTTTTGAATTTACATTATTTCCAAACCTAGAGGGAAAAACTTTCAAATTCTAAGTCCAAAACTTATTCCTTGCTTTCTTTTAAAGACCTTTTTAATTTTCTATAAAATTTGAATTTTCAAATTCTACTTTTATTAAGTTTTTCATTTCAAAAACTTATTTACTTTTTCACCAAACCATTTCCTTTTAAAATATCCTTATGTATTTCAAAACATCTTCTTATTACACCTAACGGTCTCATACCTTAATGTATTGTGTAACGACCCAGTATTTTGGACCATTCGCATCCATTATAAGTATATAGATAGACACTCATGCCGGAATTGAATTGCTCAAAATACCGCGTTGTAAATAAAATTTGGCAAAACTCAGCATATACCGTAAATAAAATAATTACAGATCACAGACACAGAGTAATATAACAATAATGCAGCGGAAACAAAAGGATAGTAGTTCATGAAGCTACTATATATATATAACAGAGTTAAACAAGATACAACAGAAGTCTCGAATGCAATAGATGTCTCAATACAATGATCAAATACAAGATCTGAATACATCACTGGAATCAACTGAATAACTGAAAGCAGGATCGATAGATAGTTGGATCTCCAAGCGAAGCTCCAACTCCAAAGGTGAGTCTCAAAATGCTGTATTACTCAGTCTGACCCGAGCGTAAAGCAAAACACAAAACACTCGAGTCAGGATTAACATTCTTATATCAATAAATCCAACTCAAGTGAAATATCAACTGAAATACAAGTAACTTAAAGAATGTTTGGGATAACCATCCTCTAAGGGTCCGTTAAACTATTTACTATGTAGTAATATACGCTATATACAGTAGTGTCTAATTAGTAAAGTATAATCATATAGAAAATAGCGTTAAGGGGATGGAGAACCTTAACGCGGTCGGATCTTAAAATCATAATCGCAGTAAAGCTCGATATGGTAGGTGACACGGCACAACTAGGCAATGCCAGGGTAGATATACCAATTACGCATCCGGACTAGTGGTGACGCATAGCAGCCACTACCGCCCACCTCGAACAACACTCCCAAATCAAGAGTGGCCACCAAATCAATCACAAGTAATAGAATGGTATCGAAGAAGTGTGTCCGATAAGAGGTGCTACTTCATTGGTCCGTCAATCGCTCCTGTTTTAGCCACCTTATGCCAACTCACGGGAGTTGGGTCCACGTATATACCTTAGGATCGTCGCCACCATCCTACTTTATTCTGGAAACTCCACCGCATACACAGTTGTCAAAGTGGTTTTCGGTATCGACATAGAGTATGTCCATATCCGATCCCGGTCTCTTTAACAACCAATCGTTATTATAACACCGTGGTCATTTCAAAATAGTTTATACTTCAAAACCAAAATATCATTTTCATTTCAAAACCCAATTTAATATGATATCATTTTCACTTCAAATATATCTATTTTCAAAATCATATCACTTTCCAAAGTTACAACGCTTTCGAAATCATAGTCTTTTTAAAAATCAAAACACATTGGAAATCACAGCTTTGAAATCATAGTATTTTGGAAATCATAACACTTTCCTTTTATACAGTTTAGATATTAAAATTTCTTTATAAAATAAAATAGTTTCCTCAAATTTCACAAATCGATTCAAATTAACTCGAATTCCAAAAATTTAATTTAATCAAATCTCAAATCATCAGTTTCAACTCGATTCAGCTTCTAAATAAACCATTTCAAATTATCGATTTCAAATACATATCTGAACCATAAAATAAGCCATTTCAATTTTTTTTTATATTTCAAAGCTTTAAATATTCAACATTTCAAACTAAATTTGATAAATTTATATACATATCAGATTCACTTTACAATTATTTAGTTTTGAAATATTAACTTAATCATTTCCATAACATTTAAATACAATTTCAATTTACAAATTTAAATAAACAAATTATCCCATTTAAATATATATAATTTTTAAATATCCATTTAAGTCACCTTTTCAAATTTCAAGTTGTAAAACACTTCTTTAAATTTAAAATTCAATATATTTCAAATCAAACTTATTTATGTATAATTCTTAAATAAATATAATTTCAATCAATTTCAAATCATTATAAATTCTATATTTGAAAATATAGATATTACATAAATACTTAAACATATTATTTATCAACTTTATTAAATCAACTTTAATAAATCTTTAACATCAATATTTATCAAAACCATATATTTCTTTTCAAAACCATAGAAATCATTTTTCAAAACATTTATATATAGACCAACGGTGTCTGTATATAATTTTCTATCCTATGGTCAAGTGATACGGATATTTATCATTTCAATCCGCAATTTAAATTATATATACGGGTATATATCTTTTCAACCCGCAATCCCAAATTCAATTCAATGAAAATCGCTTGGGTTTATTATTTCAACCCATAACGATTTTCTCCTACTCTACAGATCGTTCGGGTATGTATCATTTCAACCCATAGTGATTCTATACTAATAGGGAACTTGCAGAGTGATAACATATATGATAATAAAATAACAACAGTAACATGCATATATCATCAGTATAAATAACAGATAATGGTGTCAGATGTCACAGGTGAACAGATATAGATAATGGCATATATATAACAATGTAAATAACTAACAGCAGTATATTTCAATTGACGTTTCAATTGAAATAAAATTTAATAAATATAAGAACGTTAATCGTGAGTGATTGCTCACCTTTCGAGGCTAGAGATGGACGAGACTGAGATGAATTACGAATCCAAACACGAATTCCAAATCAGAGCTAGATGGATACGGATTCGACGGACAAGCTGATAGATAAGGAAATGACGAAATCAAATCAGAACTGGATCGATGGAGATAAGTTATACAAGTAAATTGTTATAGATAAAACATATGAAATTATATTTATATACAAAATCATATCCAAATTTCAACACATATTAAATTAAATATATAACTTATAAAATATACAACTCAGAACACAAACACACACACACACACACACACACACACACACACATATATATATATATATATAAACTATATAACAACAGACTAACTTAGCATACATACTTAATATATATAACAAACAACTTTCAATGTTTCAAAATATAACCTTAGCTTGTAATATATAGACCATATAAAATATATATATTGAGACACAACAGACTTGTAAAAATTTGTATATATAAATATTATAGTTTATAGAAATAATATATACACCCTTCATTTATAATTAAACTAACAGAACCTGTATATATATCAAAATATATCTTGCACCTACTAATATATATATAACATAACTTTAACACTTTGAACATCCAACCATATATATAGTAAAACTAATTTTATAACAAAACATACAGCTTAAATCTCTATGTATATATATTAAAATATTCTTCCCTTTATGTATATATAAAACTGTAAACAAGAAATACCAGCCTGCTAATATATATATATATATATATATATATATATATATATATCTTCTCAAATTCCACTTTCCCTCTTTTCAAATTCAATGGCTACAACATATATTTTGTTGAATATCTATACCGTTTCATATAATAGAACTCAAATAGTATAATATATATAAAATTCTCATAAAATATATACTGTAAACCATACATATTGTAAACATATACTTAATGTATAACTAAATATTTATTCAACTGGCACAGGTAAACTATAATAATAATACATAAACTTACTTTATTATAATATTTATAAACTATCATATACAACTGGCTTAAAACTTCTATACAGCTAACATAATTTATTTTTACTTTAATCATATATATACCTATATACTGACTGTAAAAATATATAGGCTTACCCGGATATAATATCTCTGACACAACAGGTTTTATATATAAATTATAGAATCTTATTTATACTGACAGGTAGCCTTTATCTAACTAGATAGAATATAGATATAGACTAAGATATAAATAATACTGTAACGTATATATATATATAGTAAACATATATAACATAGTATAATTCATATATAAGCTGAATTGATGTAAAATATAATATATATATATATATATCTAAATCAGTATATACATATTTATACATATCATCGCAACTTTTAAAACACAAATACACTATATATCTGAAACAATATATACATTAACCTGACATACATCTAACATTCTTGGTATTATAACTTATGTAAGTATACTAGTTTAAACATAACAGAGAAAGGTGAGGTACCAGAGGATTTTAGCTGCATTGTTTGGCGAAGGTGAAGGCAACGAGGTCGGGTGGCAGATGAGAGGTGATGAACATAGGCTGCTGCTTGCGGTGGTGGATGTTGCGAGTTCATGTGAAGGGTTGAAATGGTGGAAGGGTTGTCTGTTGTCTAGGGGGTTTGCAGACGTGGCAGGTTGGGTGGAGGCCGAAAGGGATGTGCGCCGGCTAATGGGGCTTTGGCAGATGGTTGATGGGCGCAGCAGCTCGTGCGATGTGGAGGGTAGGAAGGCCGGATGTGGGTTGCTCGGCGGAGGGCAGGTGGGCCAGAGGGAAGACATCGGAGGGAGTTGATTGGTGACGTGGTGGGGAAGAGATTGATGTCGGAGGAGGCAGGCATGGGGAGGTGATTGGGTTGCGCATGGAATTAAGGGAAAGCAAAGAGTTTCGAATACAACAAGGAAGAAGACTTTGCTGCTAGGAAGAAAACACGTTTTTGGGTGATGATTTGAACGAACAGAAGATTCTTTTTTTTAGAAGAAATGAACAGGCTTTAATAAATATAGGCTTAAATTATTTTATTGTCAACTAAAACAGAAAGTGAAACGAACCGAGATGATATAAAATCAATTGAGAAACCCAAAAGTCAAGTCTGTTGAAAACCGGAATATCAACAGCTAATGGCTATTAGTATTAGACAAACGAATGTTCACGGGATATCCAAAGGCCAAATTAAGGAACCGATACAAAAATCGTTCTATAGATTTCGTTGTCCTCCGGACTTCGAAATGCATAAACGAATATACCATAGAGATCAGCACGACGAGACGATCAAATCGGTATATAGATCTCAGTGGTACGATCGAGTTATCAAAATTCGATATCGGTACCGAAAATGCTACTAATTTGCCGAAAATAAGAGAAACGGAGCAATAGAAGTCCAAATTTTGAAAAACGAAAGATGACATCTGACTCAGAAGAAGATTTAGAAATTTTCTATAGAAAAATATTCAGGTTTTGAAATAAATTTATTATCATCAATTTTAACTGATATAAATTGGAATAAAATTACACTAGAAAATAAACTTCCAATTATCTGATAAAAATTTACCGGTTGCTATGTCTAATTAGACGTATTCCAAATATTAAATCTTTATTTCAAAATTTTATTGTTTAAAATTTCACACAAATTCAATTAATTAAATAAATAAAACCACTGAAATTTACAGGTCGTTACACTCTCCCCCACTCAAAACTTTTCGTCCCCGAAAAGGAAGGAGGTAGGAGAATAGAAACAATCAGAAAGAAATGGATTGAAATACAAATAAAACAATTAAATTAAAACCATATAAGTTTCAAATTAAACTAATTAATTTTAACCCTTTTGAGTTCACTTAAGTTAAACCAACCTATTTATGTCTAAATTCATTATCTTATTATCTAGTCATCCTCAATTAACTGTTTCTAAATCATCAAATTTGTATAATCATTTATTATACTAATATTTTATTCAACAAATTTAATTATTTTATTCCTAATTATTATTAAGTTTATTCCACTTAATATATCTTATCACATATATTTAAACCACATAAATCAATTTAAACCATAA
Organism: Allium fistulosum; assembly: GCA_030737815.1. NCBI lineage: Eukaryota > Viridiplantae > Streptophyta > Magnoliopsida > Asparagales > Amaryllidaceae > Allium > Allium fistulosum. The sequence goes on from CM060903.1 coordinate 211,035,717, forward strand.
AAATTTCAATTTAAATTAATTTATATTCAAAATTGATTTTAAATTCAAGGTATTTCCATAGGTTAATCTAATTTCAATTTTATTAATTCTTTCAAAACAGATTTTTTTTTCTCATCTAATATTCAATTAACTTATTATTCTATTTCTCTCTATTAACATCTTTATAATAAAATTTAAGTGTATAACATTTACTATAACACTCAAATCTTTCCTTATAAAGTCATTTTATATTGTATATTATCCAATTACATTTTTAACTTCTGAAAATTTTAGGTAAGTTATGTTGAGATGAAATCGGGTATTACACAAAAAAAAATTTCCAATTTAACTATTCCAATTTAAATATTTATTCAAGAATTTAAGAATTTAAGAGTTAAATTTTCGATTTCAATTCAAACCATTTAGATATAAGTATATATACTATATATATCAAATTAAATATATGATCATATACCAATATATATATATATATATTATAAATCAAGTCATACTTCGGAAATTCAAATCAAATAAATTTTCCAAACAAAAATGTAGCAAAGCTGTAGAATGGTCTCTCCACTTCGAAACTCGAAAATGAATGTCGATGATGCGGCCTCCATCACCGAAATTATTTTCCAGCGACAACGAGAAGAGCACTGATTTCAACATTTAAAATTCTTTGAAAACCATTTTATTCGAAAATACTTTAAATAATATACAATTTTAAGACTTTAAAACAAAGTTTGAAATCACCAGAAATTTAATTCTTAAATTCTCAATTTAAATTCATTTCAATCCCAAATAAATTTATAAACAATAGTCATTTTGCAATAGTCAATGACTTACAAAACAATAAAATGATAATCAAATATTATCATTTTCAACAACCAAATTATTTAACTTTTAATTCCAGAAAATTTTTCTTATATATTTATAATATAATCATACAAATTTATTTCATTTATCAAATTTGAAAATTATATTGTGTCAGTTTGCTCTGTTCAAGTGTTTTGGGATTCCTATCGATAGCGTTGATCAGACGAATCGATCGAAAATCCAAACCAACATCAACAACTCAAACAACACACTATAAACATAAACTATTTTATATTAATTACAAATACACTCCCTCACACGATGATTCCAGAATTGGATTCCAACACAAGGATAGAGATCCAAATATAGAGGAACTCTAATCAAAGAGAATTCTAATCTAAAATAGATAGGCTCGAAACGAAGGTTAGATGATTGCATTTCAAACAGGAAGATGGATAAAGTTGTATAAATCGCGGGCAACCTTAACCGGGTCAACCGTGACTTCATAGATAAGATCGATGTAGAATTCTTAAGCAAATTGACATTCGATTACCAGAGGTAAAACTTCGGGTATAGTATAAGATAGCAGCATCGTAAACTGAGGTTACAGAAATCTCTGGTGAATCAATACCGATTGTAAAGGAGTTTCACCCCAGTACAAATTATTCGAAGATTGGCGAGACCGCCGATTTATTATAGAGATCATTCGAAGTGGAGTTATGGGATACTCCAAAATCAAGAGACACGCTAATAGGGAGAGGGAAGAATGAATTTTGGAACAGCAAGGAACGTTCCAAAGTTCAAAGGAAATCGAGTCAAAAGGAAGAGATTCAAACTCGAACGAAAGTAATTCTGTAAATAAATTTACTATATATGCTAAGCTTTGCCTAGAGCCAAAGCTCTGATACCACATGTAACGACCCAGTATTTTGGACCATTCGCATCCATTATAAGTATATAGATAGACACTCATGCCGGAATTGAATTGCTCAAAATACCGCGTTGTAAATAAAATTTGGCAAAACTCAGCATATACCGTAAATAAAATAATTACAGATCACAAACACAGAGTAATATAACAATAATGCAGCGGAAACAAAAGAATAGTAGTTCATGAAGCTACTATATATATATAACAGAGTTAAACAAGATACAACAGAAGTCTCGAATACAATAGATGTCTCAATACAATGATCAAATACAAGATCTGAATACATCACTGGAATCAACTGAATAACTGAAAGCAGGATCGATAGATAGCTAGATCTCCAAGCGAAACTCCAACTCCAAAGGTGAGTCTCAAAATGCTGTATCACTCAGTCTGACCCGAGCGTAAAGCAAAACACAAAACACTCGAGTCAGGATTAACATTCTTATATTCAATAAATACAACTCAAGTGAAATATCAACTGAAATACAAGTAACTTAAAGAATGTTTGGGATAACCATCCTCTAAGGGTCCGTTAAACTATTTACTATGTAGTAATATACGCTATATACAGTAGTGTCTAATTAGTAAAGTATAATTATATAGAAAATAGCGTTAAGGGGATGGAGAACCTTAACGCGGTCGGATCTTAAAATCATAATCATAGTAAAGCTCGATATGGTAGGTGACACGACACAACTAGGCAATGCCAGGGTAGATATACCAATTACGCATCCGGACTAGTGGTGACGCATAGCAGCCACTACCGCCCACCTCGAACAACACTCTCAAATCAAGGCTGGCCACCAAATCAATCACAAGTAATAGAATGGTATCGAAGAAGTGTGTCCGATAAGAGGTGCTACCTCATTGGTCCGTCAATCGCTCCTGTTTTAGCCACCTTATGCCAACTCACGGGAGTTGGGTCCACATATATACCTTAGGATCCTCGCCACCATCCTACTTCATTCTGGAAACTCCACCGCGTACACAGTTGTCAAAGTGGTTTTCGGTATCGACAGAGAGTATGTCCATATCCGATCCCGGTCTCTTTAACAACCAATCGTTATTATAACACCGTGGTCATTTCAAAATAGTTTATACTTCAAAACCAAAATATCATTTTCATTTCAAAACCCAATTTAATACGATATCATTTTCACTTCAAATATATCTATTTTCAAAATCATATCACTTTCCAAAGTTACAACGCTTTCGAAATCATAGTCTTTTTAAAAATCAAAACACATTGGAAATCACAGCTTTGAAATCATAGTATTTTGGAAATCATAACACTTTCCTTTTATACAGTTTAGATATTAAAATTTCTTTATAAAATAAAATAGTTTCCTCAAATTTCAAAAATCGATTCAAATTAACTCGAATTCCAAAAATTTAATTTAATCAAATCTCAAATCATTAGTTTCAACTCGATTTAGCTTCTAAATAAACCATTTCAAATTATCGATTTCAAATACATATCTGAACCATAAAATAAGCCATTTCAAATTTTTTTTTATATTTCAAAGCTTTAAATATTCAACATTTCAAACTAAATTTGATAAATTTATATACATATCAGATTCACTTTACAATTATTTAGGTTTGAAATATTAACTTAATAATTTCCATAACATTTAAATACAATTTCAATTTACAAATTTAAATAAACAAATTATCCCATTTAAATATATATAAGTTTGAAATATCCATTTGAGTCACCTTTTCAAATTTCAAGTTGTAAAACACTTCTTTAAATTTCAAATTCAATATATTTCAAATCAAACTTATTTATGTATAATTCTTAAATAAATATAATTTCAATCAATTTCAAATCATTATAAATTCTATATTTGAAAATATAGATATTAAATAAATACTTAAACATATTATTTATCAACTTTATTAAATCAACTTTAATAAATCTTTAACATCAATATTTATCAAAACCATATATTTCTTTTCAAAACCATAGAAATCATTTTTCAAAACATTTATATATAGACCAACGGTGCCTGTATATAATTTTCTATCCTATGGTCAAGTAATACGGATATTTATCATTTCAATCCGCAATTTAAATTATATATACGGGTATATATCTTTTCAACCCGCAATCCCAAATTCAATTCAATGAAAATCGCTTGGGTTTATCATTTCAACCCATAACGATTTTCTCCTACTCTACAGATCGTTCGGGTATGTATCATTTCAACCCATAGTGATTCTATACTAATAGGGAACTTGCAGAGTGATAACATATATGATAATAAAATAACAACAGTAACATGCATATATCATCAGTATAAATAACAGATAATGGTGTCAGATGTCATAGGTGAACAGATATAGATAATGGCATATATATAACAATGTAAATAACTAACATCAGTATATTTCAATTGACGTTTCAATTGAAATCAAATTTAATAAATATAAGAACGTTAATCGTGAGTGATTGCTCACCTTTCGAGGCTAGAGATGGACGAGACTGAGATGAATTACGAATCCAAACACGAATTCCAAATCAGAGCTAGATGGATACGGATTCGACGGACAAGCTGATAGATAAGGAAATGACGAAATCAAATCAGAACTGGATCGATGGAGATAAGTTATACAAGTAAATTGTTATAGATAAAACATATGAAATTATATTTATATACAAAATCATATCCAAATTTCAACACATAATAAATTAAATATATAACTTATAAAATATACAACTCAGAACACAAACATACACACACACACACACACATATATATATATATATAAACTATATAACAACAGACTAACTTAGCATACATACTTAATATATATAACAAACAACTTTCAATGTTTCAAAATATAACCTCAGCTTGTAATATATAGACCATATAAAATATATATATTGAGACACAACAGACTTGTAAAAATTTGTATATATAAATATTATAGTTTATAGCAATAATATATACACCCTTCATTTATAATTAAACTAACAGAACCTGTATATATATCAAAATATATCTTGCACCTACTAATATATATATAACATAACTTTAACACTTTGAACATCCAACCATAAATACAGTAAAACTAATTTTATAACAAAACATACAGCTTAAATCTCTATGTATATATATTAAAATATTCTTCCCTTTATGTATATATAAAACTGTAAACAAGAAATACCAGCCTGCTAATATATATATATATATATCTTCTCAAATTCCACTTTCCCTCTTTTCAAATTCAATGGCTACAACATATATTTTGTTGAATATCTATACCGTTTCATATAATAGAACTCAAATAGTATAATATATATAAAATTCTCATAAAATATATACTGTACACCATACATATTGTAAACATATACTTAATGTATAACTATATATATATTCAACTGGCATAGGTAAACTATAATAATAATACATAAACTTACTTTATTATAATATTTATAAACTATCATATACAACTGGCTTAAAACTTCTATACAGCTAACATAATTTATTTTTACTTTAATCATATATATACCTATATACTGACTGTAAAAATTATATAGGCTTACCCAGATATAATATCTCTGACATAACAGGTTTTATATATAAATTATAGAATCTTATTTATACTGACAGGTAGCCTATATCTAACTAGATAGAATATAGATATAGACTAAGATATAAATAATACTGTAACGTATATATATAGTAAACATATATAACATAGTATAATTCATATATAAGCTGAATTGATGTAAAATATATAATATATATATATATATCTAAATCAGTATATACATATTTATACATATCATCGCAACTTTTAAAACACAAATACACTATATATCTGAAACAATATATACATTAACCTGACATACATCTAACATTCTTGGTATTATAACTTATGTAAGTATACTAGTTTAAACATAATAGAGAAAGGTGAGGTTACCAGAGGATTTTAGCTGCATTGTTTGGCGAAGGTGAAGGCAACGAGGTCGGGTGGCAGATGAGAGGTGATGAACATAGGCTGCTGCATGCGGTGGTGGATGCTGCGAGTTCATGTGAAGGGTTGAAATGGTGGAAGGGTTGTCTGTTGTCTAGGGGGTTTGCAGACGTGGCAGGTTGGGTGGAAGCCGAAAGGGATGTGCACCGGCTAATGGGGCTTTGGCAGATGGTTGACGGGCGCAGCAGCTCGTGCGATGTGGAGGGGAGGAAGGCCGGATGTGGGTTGCTCGGCGGAGGGCAGGTGGGCCAGAGGGAAGACATCGGAGGGAATTGATTGGTGACGTGGTGGGGAAGAGATTGATGCCGGAGGAGGCAGGCATGGGGAGGTGATTGGGTTGCGCATGGAATTAAGGGAAAGCAAAGAGTTTCGAATACAATAGGGAAGAAGACTTTGCTGCTAGGAAGAAAACACGTTTTTGGGTGATGATTTGAACGAACAGAAGATTCTTTTTTTAGAGGAAATGAACAGGCTTTAATAAATATAGGCTTAAATTATTTTATTGTCAACTAAAACAGAAAGTGAACGAACCGAGATGATATAAAATCAATTGAGAAACCCAAAAGTCAAGTCTGTTGAAAACCAGAATATCAACAGCTAATGGCTATTAGTATTAGACAAACGAATGTTCACGGGATATCCAAAGGCCAAATTAAGGAACCGATACAGAAATCGTTCTATAGATTTCGTTGTCCTCCGGACTTCGAAATGCATAAACGAATATACCATAGAGATTAGCACGACGAGACGATCAAATCGGTATACAGATCTCAGTGGTACGATCGAGTTATCAAAATTCGATATCGGTACCGAAAATGCTACTAATTTGCCGAAAATAAGAGAAACGGAGCAATAGAAGTCCAAATTTTGAAAAACGAAAGATGACATCTGACTTAGAAGAAGATTTAGAAATTTTCTATAGAAAAATATTCAGGTTTTGAAATAAATTTATTATCATCAATTTTAACTGATATAAATTGGAATAAAATTACACTAGAAAATAAACTTCCAATTATCTGATAAAAATTTACCAGTTGCTATGTCTAATTAAACGTATTCCAAATATTAAATCTTTATTTCAAATTTTATTGTTTAAAATTTCACACAAATTCAATTAGTTAAATAAATAAAACCACTGAAATTTACGGGTCGTTACATATTGGAACTACTTTCTCCTATGAGAAATTATTAACGCTAAAATCTTCTATGAACCTTTTAAAAGAGGATTTCATGTTTATGTGAAATTACAAGGAACTTATTTTATATTTTTCGAAATAGGCTATACAAAATATGGTGCTCCCATACCTTGTATATCTCTTTCATGCATTCCTTGTAACTTGCACAAAACATTTTTATTGGTTTCATAGAAAATTATAACATTACATTTTCATTTCAATATATTAAAGTATGCTTAATTTATATTCTCTTATGATAGACATTTTCTAATATCTAACTTACACACATTTTTTCAGAAAAACTCATCTTCAGAACTGTTTTAATATATCCATAACTAGAAAACATTTTCTTATACTTAATAAAATAATAAGTGTACTTTACAAATCACTTTATTTCTATTCCTAGAAATTATCTTTTAAAAATTCATTTTTATTTGGGTTCAAAACAGATGTTGCGTAAAACACCGTTACTACAATCCAAAGATACTAGTGTATGGATTCAATTAAAATAAATACTAATAAACCTCATATACTATGTAAAATATTTCCTTTGGAAGTCACCTACTATAACAATAGTGCTATAGTCTATGCTCCCTTTATTTTTCACGAAAACATCTATTACAACAATAAATGTTGTAACCTACGTTTTCGATACTTAATAACCTCTAGGTTTTTATACTTAAAATCTTTGTTTATCAACAAAGAAACTAGCGAGCTATAATTCTAAAAAAGAATCTTACTTTTAACAAAATTTATATCATATAAAAACCAATTTAAATTTCATACCATTTTTCAAAAACCCCATAATTATTTTCTGAAAGAAAATATCAACAATGAAAACTTTCAATTCCAATAATTATAATTTTTTTTAACCTTTTAAATTTCGAAAATTTCATTTTTTGGGCTTGGCATAAAGTGGATTTTGTCCTTACTAACCTAGGAGTACTTTTCTTAAATCTTGGAAATTCCATTTCCTAACTAAAGTCTTTCGTTAGATTTATTCCAAGGTACTACCGTTAAATCCACTTATATAAAACAATTATAATTTCTGTAATTATCTACACATGGGTTTTCATCTTTTCTTATCAACTGAACCTATTGTATATCCCCTAATCTTTGCCTACCTCTCTTTGGATTTCCATAGTCCGATTCTAAATGTACAAAACCATTTCTTAAATCCCTACCATGTGTAGACATTCTCTATGCCCTAATAAATGCACTTCAAAAGTGATACTTCAAGAACTCTGTCTTCAGCTGATGAACACGAAGCGTACGAAGAACCTCCTTTAGATGAATAACATGCTCTTCCATACTTCTTGGAAAACGCCAAAATGTCGACCACGAATACCACCATGAACTTTATTTTAGGACATCTCTAAAAACATGGTTCATCAAATCTATAGAATAGGCTGGGACATTGGTTAGCCCAAAAGACATAACCAACCACTCAAAGAATCTGTCGGGTGTCCTAAATGCGGTCTTAGCAATGTTGTCATCAGCTACCTTAAGCTGATGAAATCCAATGGCCAGACCAAGCTGAGAAAATACCGAAGAGTCAACTAACTGAAAAGATCACATATCTTAGAGAGTGGATAATGGTTATTCTTTATGAGCTTATTCAATTCTTCATAGTCAATGCAAAGTCGAAGATAACCACCTGCTTTGGTAGTGAAGACGACTGGCGCTCCCTATTCCGATATGTTTCTGCTTATGAAACCTTTCTCAAAAGATCACGGATCTGCTTGCTCAATCCCTTCCTTTCCCTAGGTGCTATATGCCCTATGGGTAATGCCACTGGCTAGCAAAATAAATTCTGAAGTCAATCTCTCTCTTAGGGGGGTAGTCCCCTAACCTTCTCAAAGATGTCTGGAAAATCTCTAACGACAGGAACTGAATCTAACTTTGATGATGATGAATCGAGGGAATAAAGGAAGCTCAACACAACTGACCCTTGCGGGTCACAAGAAATCTCGAGGGTTCTACTGATGCATGTCTCTAATCTAACGACTCTCCTTTTGAAAACTAATATAGCTCCATATGTGGATTGCCCATCCATACCCAAAATCATCCCATACCCCGAGAATCCCAAAACATAGGCGTCGCAGTAGAATTCTACGCCTAGGATAAAAAATTTCAAACCCCTACAAACCATAGACAAGATTGCCAATCCTCTTATGGGGTTTGAAACAAAGATGGGGTCTACTACTAAAGAAATGTCTAAGTGCAAACAATCCACAAGAGAACTAGAGGTAAAAGAGTGTGATGATCCAGAATCGAATAGAGTCCGAATGGGAAAATCAGAAATACAAATCAAACCTTCAACTGTGACTTTCCTACCTCTATCCGGTCCATTGCTTCTTAGAGCTTGTAGGAACCTTCTCAAGCTCCCTCTTCTGCTGCCAAGATGTAGGCTGAACACTCTATCGGTCCTCCAAACCTGACCGCCTAAACCCTTGCTCCATGTTCTCAAAACTAACCCGCGTCTCCTCCGTTCCAAAAAACGTTCTTCCTCCTATACTAGCGAAGTCCTTGCATAGCTCAGAAAAGGGGGCTGATGTGGGTGGATTAAAGGGATTTCCGCCTACTGGTGTTGTATTGAGCACTTGCCCTTGTACCTCTGGTACCGTAGCTCTACGGAACCAGTCAGCCATTCTATGCAAAGAAAAGAGAATTTAGGCTCGAAATAATCGAAAGAAGATTGCACTGGACTTGGAGGGGATTTTTATAAAAACTCTTTTATACTTAAAAACTATTTCTAAGAGTTTTTTTTCCGAAAAATACTTTTTATAAGAAGTTATTTTGGAAAATAATTTTACTTTTAAAATAAATTTTTAGGAATCCTGCAACCTTAGGCTCTGATACCAAGTGAAACACCCCACACCCCTTCATATACCCAAAAGGACACATTAAAAGTCGTGATGCGTTGTAGGTATAACTGAAACTAACAGAGACTAAGATTCACAAGACAAACATAGGTAAAAACAGCGGAAATTAAAATAATAACTTATTTAAAACAAAAGCTTCATAATTGCTTCATAAACTAAATAAGTCAAAATCCAAATACAACATACATGTCTCAAAACCCAACATGTCTCATGAAATAAAAACTCGTAGTTTCAACAAAAATCAGAGTACAAATATCCCTCATAATAAGCCAATACACAGAAAGAGCTAAAGCTAGAATAAAAGAAATACATGGTAGAAATCTTCTCCAAGAAGCCTCTGCGCAACTGCAACTTACTGCCCTCCCCTTGATTGTCTATGGGGGGAAAGGGGAAAATAAAGGAGTGGGTCAAACTAAAAGTATGGTGAATGATAGTAACTACTAGAATCTTTAAGCAAAGTAAAATTAATAGACTTTACAATAGTTCTAGTATATAAAAGAAGGCAAAGGAAATAGGAAAGAGATAAACTAAAAATAAATACGATTAAACAATTCCTCAATTAATAAGATAGGTTAACTTTGATTGTTTTCACTTGTCCTTGATAGCTGCTTTGATTAGGCTGAATTCCTAATCCGATTTTAATTAGGCTGAAGTCCTAATTCTACCCTTTGATCAGCCTGCTACTCCATAGAATCTACTGTGGACCGAACGTTTTCTTACACAGTAGACTTTGGTGTCTACGAAAGACACCCTCGCTAAGCGCTTAGAACTCATAACGATTTATGATCCATCACTGGAAGCCGCACGCGCGACCACCACTAAGCTTGTGTTCCTGTTGTTCCCTCTTTTGACCTTTTATTTACCATAGACATCATAAGCGTGCCCCTCGCCTCACTTCAGGATTATGTGAAGCACCTCGTCTCACTTTAGGGTTATGTGAAACACCGTGTCTATAGAAAAAAATAGGGGAAATGATGTTGGTACTGGTCCCTATCAAACAAAAATCTAGTTGCGCCCCTTGTTTAAATCCCCTTGATTTGAACTACTATAGATTGACCGTTTACTACCACTATAAGCATAAGCGTGCCCCTCGCCTCACTTTAGGATTATGTGAAACACCGTAACCATAGAAATATTAAGGGAATGCCATTTGGTACTGGTCCTATTCTTATCTTTGCTTATTAAGTTAGATAAATTATTTAAATAATCCTTTATTTTAGCCAATTGCTATTATTGCTTATTAATTTATCCTAAGTCTTAAAATAAGCGCCATAGTTTCCATAGTTTACCATAGTTTCCATAGTTTCTATAGTTTACCATTTTATAACTTACGTTATAATCATGCTTATTACTTAACCCAAGGTCTAAGTGTGAAAATAAGCTTCTTTCTTCTTTTATTCTTTTAAGTTATAATTCTAAGTTATAACTAGGCCAATCTTCTTAATTCAGTTCAATTGATATCATAATTAGGCATAATTTCAGTCCAATTCCATGTATATTACAGTCTTTGTGATTTACATCTCATATTCCATTATTTCAGATTTCTTATAATTTAATCCAATTTCGCGTTAATTTATTCTAATCCATACGCGAAGAAGAAGAAGGAGAAATAAAAGAAAACTGAAAATAGAAGAAAATCCAAGGCGTAGGAAGAAGATGTAAATAACGCATAAATAACAATAAATAAATTAAAATACTGTAAATAAATGGAAAAGCTATAATTAAGAGAAATAACTAAAATTAACTGAAAAGAATAGCTAGAAAGAAATAGACTAAAAATAATTCTAAAAACTGTAAATAAGATTGCTAAAAAGGTTATTCCAAAAATCGTAGTAAAACTACAACTATTGGAAACCCTATTATTTTAAATTACTTAAAGAAAGTTAAAATAATTACGATCACCCACCTCTGGTCCTTAGCTCTTCCCTTTAGGCCTTCACGGATCTACTTGGGGTTGTTAAATATTTTTATTTAAAACGATTTCCTCCTTGGAAAATTATTCCGCTTAGGGTCCTTCCTGAATAGGTGAACCCAATTGGAGAAAATATTAGAATGAGAAAAAGTGGTAGGCCTAGGGTTCTATTTATATGGGTAGGAGTGGATCTTAGACCGTTGGATTTGGGGATTGAATAGGATGCAACCACGTTATAGGCGGAATAGGGGCCATCGGATGCAAGAATGGAAGGACCGAATGAAGCCAAATAATGCAAATTACGTGTTCAACTTTCAAACGAATGAACGTTCGTTCGTTCGCTAAAATAGGCAGGTAGGTCGACCGGGCGGTTGACCGCCCTTGTGCCCAGGTTGACCGGTCGGTCGACTTGGCCTATTTTTTTTCGTTTCCTTGATTATTTTGTATTTTGTTCATATTAGCACGGATTCTGACATTCTATATACGGAAATTGACCAGAAAATTACCACGGACACAATGGTGCAACTCCCGTGGCTGAATTCTGATAATTTAACAAAGTTATTTTATTATTTAATTAATTAACGAATTAATTGTTATGGGTTAAAATTTTGGGTTGTTACAACCCTAGTACGAACGGCCGGAAATAAACCACTGATTTCTGGCCAAATGATGATTCAATTCGAGAAACTAATTGTTGCAGTGAGTTACGCTCGTCGAGAGCTTCGAAACGGTATATAAAATGTTAGGGTTTGGAGGAGTTTGAATTTTTTAAATTGGTTTTAATTTGAATTTTATTTGGGGATTTAGGTTTTCAGCCATTGAGAAGAGAGGAACGATGGAAATTTCTGTACGTACAGTGATGAGAAATAAAAAGGCTGCTAGGGTTAGAACAGAACTATTTATATGAACAAGCCTGATAAGAAAATTGAACACGTATCGAATTGGTACGAACGACAATAGCGACCCGAAAAGCCCGTTTCGCTTCCAAAACGGAAGTAGGTCATCCCTTATATCAAAATAGATGTTTTCGATATTTTTAAACTCAATGGAACAGGTTTCAAGTCCTAATTCCATCATATGAAGAAGTTAGCTTTTAAAATCAGCTATTTCAATTGAATTCAATTAAATTGATTTCTACGCGTTTCGGGTCCGTACGATCAAACAACAAGTCTGATCACTACGAAACTTGAAATCTTACAATAATTCACCATTACGGTTCCGATGAAATTGGTTTCGTTGAAATCCAAGAGAGTGGCCAAAATGGCTATTTTCACGTTAATTAAATAAATTATTATTAAACAGATTAAATCATTTTTTTTAGATTTTATAACTAACAATTTTTATCATTTTTTATTACTTAGACATTTACAATAATTTAAAACAAATTTACATATCAATTCAGTGTTTAAATATTACACTAATTACAGTGTTCAGTTTCAACTGTAAAAAAATCCAATTAATTGATTGAATTTGATTTAAATCTTTTTATTCAATCAATCTTTACTCTATGGACATAGTTAACATTGGTTTATATCTTATTACACTAATATTCTACAATTATCGTTTTAATTTACATTAACGTAATATTTAATTACTTTAATTGCAATTTATTTACCATTTAATTGAACAGATTAAATTAATAAGTAACATATAACAATTGTCACCTTTTTCTTAATTTAATCACATTTATAAGTTTATTATCTACAAACAAATGTTAACTACTTACACAACACTGATTTCATTTTCAATATTAGCCAATTCCAATTTATTACATATAATTTCAACATTGACTCCAATATTAAATTTTATTTCTTTATTTACAATCTATAACCTATTATGACTTTACAATCATTTTAATTAATTGGACTTACATTAGAATGGTTATCAATTACCTTACCTTAACATTATTACCTTCCTTCAAGTTATTTCTCTTATTAATAAGTCACAATTTTTTTATTTCTTCCAATATTAAATTACAAAATCTTATTAAATTCAATAATTTAATATCGAAAAATTACGGGTCCCCACTCAAAACTTTTCATCCCCGAAAAGGAAAAAGAAGGAAAAAGAAGGAATTAAGGAATTAAGGAATTAATCTATCTTATTCAAAGTATTCAATTTATAAACAATTCATTTACAATCGAACAATTCATTTACAATCGAACAATTCATTTACATAAGTATTCAAAACTAAAAGATCTAATGTAAGTTAAATCAACAGTAAATAAATATGAGTGTAACGGCTTTAGAGATGTTTACGGACTTTAACATCTCCTATTCAGTGTCAACGTGAGTGCAATAACTTAAGAGATGTTCAGGATAACCATTTCCTAAGGATCCGTTAAACTATCTACTATGTAGTACAATACGCTATTATAATAGTGTCTAAAGTAAAGTATTAAAATAGCGTTAAGGCATTACCCATATCCCCCGTAACACATTTTTATATATTCCCGTAGTCTATACAGATACTGTAAGCCCCACCAAACTGATGGGATACTCAGGGAGCACTCCATAGGTACGGTACCAACCAAACTCGTAAAAGGCACGATAAGGCATGTGACAAGGCACGTGAGGCAATTCCTAGGGTAGGATACTACCGTTTTGTAGATCCGGACAGGTGGTAACGCATAACAGCTACTACCACCCACCTCAGAACACACTCCCATAATCAAAATCGAGGGATGGCCACCAAATCAATCACAAAGTCATAATATGGTATCGAAGAAATGTGTCCGATTGTAGGTGCGACCTCACTTGGCCCGACATGGCTCCTGTTTTAGCCACATCAAGCTGACTCACGGGAGTCAGGGCTACGTTAATACCTTATACAGAATCATTCAAACCATCCTACTTCATTCTTGAATAATCACCACGTACACAATTGTTAAAGTGGTTTTCAGTATTGGCAGAGTATGACAATATCTGATCCAGGTCTCTTTAACAACCAAACGCTTATTTCACACCGGATGGTTCTTTTACATTTCCAAAACCAATTCATAATTGACATCAAAATATCATATTCAATTCAAATTATATCACTTTTGAAATCATATTCACTTTCGAAATCATATTCACAAAATAGGTTAAATCCTCATTTCAAAATCATCATATTTACTCAAATATGTCATTTCTAGTAATTATTATTTCAAATCCTAACTTAGGTTATAACATCATTCGACCATATTTGCTTTTAAATCAAGGATTCAAATATAAACAATTCAACCTTACACCGTTGGAAATTTTGAAATATAGTTTAAATAGTCATAAATAGTTTAAAATAGTTTAAATAGTTTAAAATAAAAAAAATTAAATAGTAAAAATACTCTAAAATAGTTTAAAAATAGATTGAAAATAGTTTAAATAGATTTAAGGTAGATTAAATAGATTTAAAATAGATTAAATTGATTTAAAATAGATAAAAATGGGTTAATTAGTTTAAAATAGGTTAAAATAGATTAAATTGGATTAAAATAGATTATAATAGATTAAAATAAGTTAAAATAGTTTAAATTGATTAAAATAGTTTAAATTAGTTCAGTAGTTTGAAAATCTTAATAATTAGTATTTTAAAATAATAAATTTTTAAACAGTTTATATTAAAATAATTAATTTAAAATTGATATCAAAGTTAAGCTATTCTTTCATTTCAACAAATCTAGATAATATCCAGACTTCAACAAACTAAATTTTCTTTCAATTCAAATTCCCATAAAATCATTTCAATTTATATCGATTTCAAACTCATATTGAACTAAAATTTTAAAGCGCTTCAATTTCATAGATTTCAAAGTTTAAAACATTCAAACATTTTCAATAATTCAATTTTGATAAATTTCATTTATATTTCAAATTCCAACTTTGAAATTTCTATTTTTATTCTTCAAATAATTCATTACCAATTCAAATATCAACATTTAAAGCTTGGATTTTCAAAATAATTCAATTTATATAATTCAAATTTTATTTCAAAATATCATTTAACTGAATTCAAAATTTAAGGATTTAAATCATTTAATTTAACCAATCTGGTGTCCATATATAATTTTCTACCCTATGGTCAAGTGATACAGATGCATATCATTTCAACCCGCAATAATTTAAATTTATGAGTATATGTCATTTCAACCCGCAATCCCAAATTAAAGTAAAATCCATAAAATTGCTCGGGTTTATCATTTCAACCCATTACAATTTTTTCCTAATCTATAGATCATTCGAGTATGTATCATTTCAATCCATAGGGATTTTCTAACAATAAACTAAGGGAACTTGCAGTGTTATAACAATATAAATATAACATCCAGTCATCCAATATCAATAATCAAACATTCATCACAATCACCATTCAATCAACCAATAAATAACAACAATTGACTAATTATCAATAACAGGTATTAACAGGCAATTTAAAATTCAATATTAAATTAAATGGCGATTAAATTAAATAAAAGTCAGATTTAACTGGAATGACAATTTAAATATACCAAACATCAACCTATAAATTTCTAATCACATCATAAATTCAATTTAACTAACATAAGATAATTTAGTAGTTGTGAGTGGGTTAAAACACTCACCTTTGATTTCAAATCGATTTGAAATCCAAAATAAGGCCCAAATTTGAACAGTCTTAGAATTCATCCAAATTAGTTCCATAATGTCCGGAATTTTGATACGATCGCAGCGGAGGAAACCGTGCGTAAATCCGACCTCGTACGTAAAAGTTATACTCGATCATTATACGATTTAAATTAAAATATAAATACAATAACTTTGTAAACAAAAAAATACCTTCCACGTCATCACTGATAACACACGTTCGCACCTGTACATTGTCTTGCTCAAAACCCTACATGTTCAAACTGCACCCTGGCTATCGCTATCCATGATCGAACGCCAACACCAGAGCACGATCTGACAACGCCGGAGTGGATCTTACCCACGGCCGCACCTCACCACGTAGGCACGCACACTTGGATTGCCTCAGGCCGTGACGTTGCCGCCGCCATTACTATGTCAATTCTGGCGATTTAGGCGAGCTTTGACACCAAGTAGCAATATGGATTGGCTCCATACGTCGCTCTCCACCCCACAGTACCATCTGATCGTCATATGATCCAAGATCCACCGTCAAAAATCAAAACCCTAATACGAATGGCCGGAAATAAACCACTGATTTCTAGCCAAACGATGATTCTATTCGAGAAACTACTTGTTGCAGTGAGTTATGCTCGTCGAGGGCTTCGAAACGGTATATAATATGTTAGGTTTTGGAGGAGTTTGAATTTTTGAAATTGATTTTGATTTTGTTTTGAATTTGGATTTGGGGATTTTAGGTGTCAGCCATTGAGAAGAGAGGAACGATGGAAATTTCAGTATGTACAGTGATGAGAAATAAAAAGGCTGCTAGGGTTAGTGTTTGATGTGATTTTTTTGTTTGATGAGAACAAATATATATCAATTTATATATGTGTTTGCAGATTGTACTATACAAATATAGGAATAAATATTCATATTGAATAATAATACTATTGCACAGAATTTATATAATTCAATCAGTATTTTTATTCAATATAATATTTTATTTCAACACTTATACAGTACAAAGTTTTCAGCTCTCTCTATATACATACACCGGTTTCATACATTTCACATTCATATTTTTTTCTCACTACAACGCTCAACACTTAGTTTTTCACTCTGTCTGCACATCTGCATCTATCTGCATTGTCCAGCTCTAGTTCTTGTCCTGTCTCCTGTGTACCTATATAATTAGCAACTACAGCAGTAATCTGAAAATAAACAAATTTGAATTTGCAAAAATATAAATTTGTTTTTATTGGTGTCTCAGATATATGGGTTATTGTCAGCATTTTTGATTATGTAATATCTTTGCATATCAGTATTCTTATCAGGGACGGGTAATCATGAGTGGCTGCAATACACACGTGTACATTTATACACGTGTGCACTGCCTCGCCAACTCGTGTGCGCAGTCAACAAAAGAAATCATGCACAACATAGACTCAGCTGGATATGCAACCTGATAATGCTCAAGTCGAGCCAAAAGACATGGTGAGCAACACAAGTGCAACAATCGACAGTACATGCTTAAGTTCTCAACAAACAAATACAACAAATTCAGAAATTCATACATAGAAGCATGGACAGAGATATGGACTATCAACATGAATATAGCAAGTCAAGTATACATGGCAGCTCAGTGTAACACAGATGCCAACGATATCAAGATTAAGGCTCAAGTGACAAGTACACAAGGCACATAAATCAATGCAACTCTAATGTACAAGCATGGACTGCAAATGCAACAACAACTTGAAACCTAGTCATTGCAGCAGTTCGACCAAAACTGGACAGATCAACATGTTCAAGCTAACTCAAATGAACAACAGACAACGATATGGCAATGCAACTCAATCAACAACTCAAAGTATCAAAACAGAACATGATATGGTGCAGTTTCAACATATGCAGTGGCAACAAAATGCAAAGTAGTATAAATGATTTAGGCGCACATAGTCACTGCAACAACAAACATGCCTAGACTCAACAATATCAAGTATGGTCAAAACAATATAAAGGTAACAAGCACAATTTGGTTCGATATTAAGGCAACAAATCTGTTTTGGTCAGAAGCAGGAAAGATTTTTTTTACGGCAAAAACAAATCAGAATACTTGGTCAAGAAATCAAATATGGCAAACAAATCTTGGCAATGCAAATATATGGAAAAGATTTTTCCATATTTGATTAAAGAATTCGAATGCATATATGGACAGAAATAATTCGAATATGGACCGAGAAAAAATTCCAAATATCCTGCTATAGAAACAAAAAAAATTCCAGAACGAAATCAGCAGTTCAAATTTCAAAATTGTGAAAACATATAGGAAATATCCAAAGCCGTGGGTACCAAGCAAAATTCGAATCGTATATACCCAAAATGTCGCAACAAAATCATGGAAATATTCAACGACGTGGAGGCCAAGCAAGAAATCAAATCAGACGCGAATTATTAGGGTTTCTACCCTATATATATACCCCAAGATCATCATAGGCAGATGAGAAGAGAACAAGGAAGATAAATCAGAAAATCTCAACTCAAATCATACCAATTCAATCACCCGAAGCCTTTAGCAATCAGAATTCGCTCTAAACGTGGTTGCGCAAGCCTTAATCAGAGGTGATTGGACATTCGAAGGGAAGAAGAGCAATCGAAGGCAACTCAGAGACCCAATCGGATCGTTGTTGAGACAAAGCCGCCATTTTCAGAACCCTAAATTGCATCAGATAACAAAAGAGGGAAGTGGCCGTGTTTTTTCTTTTGGGTCGGGTTGTTTTGTTTAAGGGCAAAAATTTGTACTCAAGTTTTTTATTTATTTTTGCTCTTGTTTTTATTTTTGAAGTCTGTTCTTTTCGAATCAAATCTTGGTAAATCACCACCTAGGATTTAGGTTGTGTCAGATTGTCTAGTTAGGATTAGTTCAGTAAGCAAGGTTTGCGAGTTTGCAAAACTCTATAGGCGGTAGCAGGGTTTGCGAGTCTGTTAGAGTGTTTGTAAGCGGGAGACTGTTTAATTCACTACGCCATAAATGACCTTCTGCAACATTTTTGCAAGGTGTTGCCAGCTAAAATGTTGCGATAGATATAAAATTTAGGTCCTACTGCAACGTTGTATTTATGGTGTTACCTTAGCCATAAAAATGTGTTGCTCTAGCTAAACAAGTGTAACACGATGCAACATTTTTATATAGTGTTGCAATAGATGTATTCAAATTAAAAAATTAATAAAATTAGCAATCCGCGTGAATACGATCCAACGGTCTACATTTAATCTGATTGTTAAACTGGATCACCACTGCAATTTGCCCCAAATTTTCGTTTTCCCGCTTTACTTTTCATATCATTTCGTTCTCACCCCCAATTTCCAAATCCCTAATTTTGTTTTCCCTAATCTGTATGGAAGATGTTCCCTTTTAACCCAATCGGATCTGATGCTATTACATTTCTATTCAATCTTCCACTCCAATATTCAGAGGACACAACTTCGTTTTCTCTTCGCTCTTATGAGTTTAGATCTGGATGCGATGAGAAGATAGGCAGTGGCGATGTGTCTCCCGCTGACAATGATTTCCCGCTGCTAGGAGGCTCTGTTACTTCTCTCTTGTTATACCTATTACTCCAGTTCCTCCATTGATGTACGTATTCGTTGTGCTTGAATCGACCTTGAATTGCATCGACCCTAGTTGCTGTCTACTTTCGGGTTTTCCTATAGCTGCTATTGTCGTAGGTAATTCACCTATTTCACTACTGTTGGTTGCTAATGTGATAAGGGCAGTGGATTATCACTGATAACTGCATTGTAGTGTTACTTTGGGTAAGAAGGTTATGCTTGATGGTGTTGGTGAAGTCAAAGGGTCGAATAAAGCGAGTTATGTTATATGCTTGCAATTTATTTGTTTAAATGCCCAGCTCAGTACTGCTATTGCTTCTGATGTTTTGCCTAGAACTACTGCAGTTTTTACTTCCCTTAAGCCTGAAATCGATCCAGGTCCTTCTCATATGCCAGGTAGCAAATGGTCTTCTCTTTTTAGTATAATGCCAAGGAATGCGGGTGAATATGTTCCCCATTCATTTGATATTGAGTTCATTTGATATTGAGTAAACGAGTTTGGTTTTTCTTTTGTAGGCTAATGATGGTCCAAATCTGAAGTTATATAGCTTGGTGCTTTGAACTAATGTACATGTATGAACTGACCTTTGATTCTCTTGTTGATGAAAGGCGAAGCAGTCTGCTTAGAGTTGATGGTCCAAATCTGTAGATATATAGCTTGCAGTGAGAAGCAATGTTGTTTGCTATCAGCCAAGGGTGGTGCTTGGTTTTGTTGCGAATTTGCAGTGTGAAAGTTTGATGATGTTTGGGTTGTCGGAATGGGTAATCAGCGATTGTGATTAGGTGATTAGACGATTTGGCAACCGGAAGTCGAATTTGGCAACTGAAATAGTTTGTTGGTGAGGCAATTAGAGGATGGAGGCTGGTGGTTTAGAAGTATGTGTGGTGCATCATTTTACGTCGTTTCAAAGAAGGCTCGATCTTGGCAACAGAATTATTTATATGAACAAGTCCGATAAGAAAATTGAACACGTATCGAATTGGTACGAACGACAATAGCGACCCGAAAAGCTCGTTTCGCTTCCAAAACGAAAGTGGGTCATCCCATATATCAAAATAGATATTTTTGATATTTTTAAACTCAATGGAACAGATTTCAAGTCCTAATTCCATCGGATGAAGAAGTTAGCTTTTAAAATTAGCTTATTACAATTGAATTCAATTAAATTGCTTTCTACACGCTTCAAGTCCGTACAATCAAACGACAAGTCCGATCGCTACGAAACTTGAATCCTACAATAATTCACCATTACGGATCCGATGAAACTAGTTTCGTCGAAATCCAAGATAGTGGCCAAAATGGCTATTTTCACGTTAATTAAATAAATTATTATTAAACTGATTAAATCATATTTTTTTTAGATTTTATAACTAACAATTTTTATCATTTTTGATTACTTAGACATTTACGATAATTTAAAACAAATTTACAAATCAATTTAGTGTTTAAATATTACACTAATTACAGTGTTCAGTTTCAACTGAAAAAAAATCTAATTAATTATATTTTAATTCCAATAATTTATTTAATTTGATTTAAATCTTTTTATTCAATCAATCTTTACTCTATGGACATTGTTAACATTGGTTTATATCTTATTATACTAATATTCTACAGTTATCATCTTAATTTACATTAACATAATATTTAATTACATTTAATTGCAATTTATTTACCATTTAATTCAAAAGATTAAATAAATAAGTAACATATAACAATTGTCACCTTTTGCTTAATTTAATCATATTTATAAGTTTATTATCTACAAACAAATGTTATAACTACTTACACAGCACTGATTTCATTTTCAATATTAGCCAATTCCAATTTATTACATATAATTTCAACATCGACTCCAATATTAAAATTTATTTCTTTATTTACAATCTATAACCTATTATGACTTTACAATCATTTCAATTAATTGGACTTACATTAGAATGGTTATCAATTACCTTACTGAAACATTATTACCTTCCTTCAAGTTATTTCTCTTATTAATAAATCACAATTTTTTTTATTTCTTCCAATATTAAATTACAAAATCTTATTAAATTCAATAATTTAATTATCAGAAAATTATGGGTCGTTACAGTTTGTGAGTCATTAGTACTAAGAATTTGCTGATCTAAGTCCTAGATCAAAAAATACTTGTTTTTTAGTTGACTTTAATGGAAGAGTGGTTAGAGGTGAAGAAATAGAAATTTCCGCGGTCAGAGAATTCAGATCCTATTTTGGTTGCTCTACGGTTTGTATTTATAGGGGAAACAGTCATATTGGATCAGATGCCCGTTACCAGAGAGGTCTAGATACCGGCCTGGAGGTGTGTAGAAAGTTTGCGGAGCCATTGAGTTAAGGTGATAACTTGGTGCCGAGTTATCCCCATAATAACTCGGTACCGAGCTATCCCCTTAGGGGAAAACTCTACCCCATCATCTGCATCGTATTTCTTACTTCATTTTGAAGATCCCTTGTGTTTTCGTAGATCGATGACTTGTTTTGATGGTCATCCCTTCATAACTTAGTTTGTTCTGTAGTTTACAGAAGCTAACTCTTCAATTCTTGAGATCGGTCGTCTAGAACTATATGATATCACCTGGGTGTGCGCACAAGAGCTAGTGAAAGTCTTGTGCAAAGTTGGAGAGGCCAGTTATGAGGCACCATAACTTGGTACTGAGTTATAGGCGTAACTTAATGTCGAGTTACGGACATAGCTTGTTTTTGGTCCAACTTTTCCCAATCTATTTCCTTAATCCATATGAGCCTTCCTTCCAAGTTTCAAGTTGTTTCATCCTCATTTGAATCTCCTGAGTCCAATTGTAGTCTATTTTGGTAAAAAGCGGATTAACACTCGTCCCCTAAAGTACACTTTTCGAATGTAAGGTGCGCTTTGCTCAAGAAAAAGTTCCAATAATCAATCTCCGATATATGAGCTCTCCAACTGCTTCAATCTTTGTGAATTATCCAGTTCTTTCGGATCCTCTTGTCAATCATGGGTCGTTCCAAACTTGCTACAGCCTAAGACTCTAGACTCTACTTAAGTGTAGTTTATACATCATCATCATTTCGATTTCATTCTGAGTAATTACATCACATATCAAAATCGTCTCATGTTCATCTGGGATTTATCTGTTTTATTCTAATTACAAGGATTCAAATCCTTTTATTAAACCTTCATCCATTCTAGGGTTGGTTCTCTCTGGATCCTTTTATATTCAATTTAATGTGTGATCTATCCAAATCATTTTATATTCAATTTAATGTGCGATATCTTCGGATCATTTTATATTTAATTTGAAGGGACGATCTCTTTGATGGTTTATCATTTAAGATAAGAGGGATGATCTCTCTGGATCGTTTAATGTTAATTCAAGGGGACAATCACACTAGATCGTTTATAGACCAGTCTAGGGTTTCGATCAGTAATGACCCTAATTTTGACTAACATTATTTAGAACATTTAATTAGCTAAATTAAGTGAAATAATGTAGATAGGTAAGGGATTGAGATTTGTTAATTTAGAAGGATTTGTGCCCTAATGAATGTATAAGCAAAAGAGAATTGAAAATAAGTAAGTAGGAGGAATATGGTAAGGGTAAAATGGGAAGATCCTTCATTCTAATACCTTAAACCCTTCAATCCTTCATTCCTTATTCATTTCAACATTCACAAACAAAACTAAAACCCTATTGCGCTCGGTCGGCCACCATTAAGAAGATTTAAGGAGAAGAAAAGCTAGGATTCAGGTAGAAAGCTTA
Organism: Allium fistulosum; assembly: GCA_030737815.1. Taxonomy (NCBI): domain Eukaryota; kingdom Viridiplantae; phylum Streptophyta; class Magnoliopsida; order Asparagales; family Amaryllidaceae; genus Allium; species Allium fistulosum. Next base: position 211,059,357 of record CM060903.1, read on the forward strand.
AGCAAATCAATCTAAGGGAAAATCTCAACCTCTTAACACAAAGCCAAGGTGAATAATTAACTTACATCTCACTTTTTTATATTGATTTCGGTTTTAAGTTAGACCTGAATTAATTTTGCAAGTTATATGCCATGTTGTGTTTGTTTAAATGGATATGTATGCTTATTGATGATTTATATTGTTTTATATAGATTTATGATAAATTTAGATTAGAAAACCTATTAAATGACCTCCATATTATTTGTGTTTTTTATATATGATCAATAACATTATTTTAGAAGTGGGTTTCAAGTTTCATAATTTTCTAACTAATTATGGATTTATTTTGAATTTTCTATGAGGGAAAATAGTTAATATTGGGTTTAAATTATTTAAGAGAGTTATATAATGATTTTGGGTCTGAAATTTATAGAAGTTAGAAAACATATTATGATATTTGGGGATTTTCCTAAGTATTTTACTATGGTTATAAAATTATTTAAGTTAATGGACTTAATGTTTTATATGTTTTATTAAGGAGAAGAGCTTATTTGCTTAAAATGTTTTAAATTGTTAATTGTGAATTCGGCAGCCTTTTTAGATAAGAAATAAAGAGTGGCAACCAATCATATTTTGACAAATTGGGCAAGTTAGGTAAGAATTACTTTGGGAGGCAATAAACCAGTTTTTTTTTCGAATTACAACTTCGCCACTTCCTTAGCTTGCTTCCGTCACCATGCCAAGTTATACCTTTCAAACCTATTCGAAACCAATGCGCATGATATCAAGCATTTGGTATGTAGTGTGTTGGAGAAAGGCAGAAGGAATGGTGGTGTCGAAGGCATGCCTTCGAAGGGGTTGAAGCTACTCTAGCTTTCGAATCAATCAACTTACCTTTGTTTAAAAAGAGGCTTACGAACAAGTTGTCGCTTTCCTTTGTTTTTAGAAAGGAGCTTTCAAAAGAGTTGCCGCATACTTTTGTTTTAAAAGAATCTTTCGAAAGGATATATACTTTTGAACCTATTCGATACCCAGGCTGCAGCATTCATACCTTTTGAAGTACACTGGGGTGCTTTCGCCATTTAACTTTAAATCCGCCTTCTCAATGGTTTCGAAAGGGTCATATAGCTGCTTTCAAATGGGTTCGGAGGCAACGGTTTCGAAAGGGTGGGTTTCGAAACTATCCTCTTCCTTTTACTTGGGATTAATGCTTTCGAAAGTAATGCCTTCGCCTCTGTTCTTTATGACCCTTAGTTATATTAAAAGTTAAACCCAATGGTTTCAAAAGGAATAATTTTAAATGGTTTTGAAACAATGTTTCCACAGACCCTTACTAGAACCCAATGCTTTCAAAAGGAATAATTTTAAATGGTTTTGAAACAATGTTTCCACAGACCCTTACTAGAACCCAATGCTTTCGAAAGATATGTTATAAGTGTTTCGAAGGGGAAGTCCCCAATGCTTTCGATAGGTATATTTTAAGTGTTCTGAAAGGTTTGCTTTTAAGTGTTTTGAAAGGAAGGTTTCCAATGCTTTCGAAAGACAAGTTTAAATAGTTTCGAAAGGGGATGTTCAAGGTTTTATATAATGGTTTCGAAAGGGATGCTTTAAATTATTTTGAAAGGTACCATTTAAGGTTTTAAACAAGGGTTTCGAAGGTATTGTTTTAGCTTTAAGGCCTAAAATTTTCTAAGTTAAAAAGGGATAATAACTTATTTTGATGGGAAAGAAAATCCCCTTGATTTAGATTTCATCAATATTGTTTTGTTTAAAGCATATATCATGGCATAAGTATTTTGAGTTAAGCAAAGAACATATTTTCCTTGTTTAGGTATGACTTAAAAAGGGTTAAATCATTTTGAAATAAATGTTTTCAAAGGAAAATTGGATAGGGCAGTTAACCCTAAGTTTAAGACTCGGATATTAGAAGACCAAATGGGACTGGTATGGAGTCGCGCCCTATACTTTAGCTAGTAGCCCCTAGCTAATATAAGTCCAAAATTCCAGCGTGTAGGGCTTTGTCACAGGTATGACCAAAATGATGTTATGCACAGACACAGAGTAGAGGTTGGTTATTGGTGAACCCCCAAAACCATTAGGATCAGTTGACCCTAGGAGATGTTGGTGAAGGATAGGTTGTCAGTATTGTGTCTAACAGAAGTTAGAATATTTATTATGTCTGGTAGGCCTGAGGCAGCCCAGTAGTTAAAAGTCAACCCGATAAAACTATATTGTTCGGACAGAAAGTCCATTGATTACCTGATTTATATGCATATATATTATTGCTATTATTGATATAATCAATTTAATTGCAGGTTTTTGATTTGAAAAAGACATGATTTTAAAAGAATATTAGTGAGGGGAAACCCGTTCCGCTAAGTGGCATGGTCTCACTTAATATCAATAAACTGAGATGTAATAGAATTATTTACACCAGGCTTTATGTCTGACTCAAAGATTACATTTTCCCTTAAACTCTCGGATGCGCAAAATTAAATTTGAGTAGATTGAGAGTTGAGGACTTTTCAGGTTTAGTAAGTTGAACGAATAAGCTTCCGAAGACGTGCAGGAGGCAAACCTAGCTATGTAGTAGTTATTTAGTATTATTTCAGCTGTGATGTATTTATGACTGATATGTCTATCTATCTAGTACCCTGATCATCCAAGGGAGCATATTCATATGTCACTTTTGGCGTAATTTGTAATAATTATATTTGACCAAAACTTGGGAATCGTTTTGGGATTATGTAATTGAATATGAAATACTGATTTGAATTATAATCGGAAAAGTAGTTTTTGAAATCTGAGTTGATTATATTTCATATTCGTATGCTTTTGATATTAAGGATACCATTAACATTACCGTAGTTTATCACTGGAAGTTAATACTATGGATGATTGCAACATTTGTATTGCTTAGCTTCGGGCCTCAAAGTATGGGATGTTACAACTTGGTATCAAAGCATAGGTTTATGAAAACTTATAAGAAATTTTAAACTTAAAATGATTTTTGATACATAATCCAAAGGAATTAGAGAAAAGATTGGGGTATGGGATAATGCTATAGTAACGTGCTCGTATTTGCTATATATAAATATACGCTTTATCTCTATTTCTCCCATCTCTTTTAGGTTATTCTTCTATATCTTACAAAGGCTCGGATGTAGATTTTAAGGAAGTAAGATATGGATGCCAGGAATGGAAGAGTTAACATTGGTGGAGGAAGCACCACAAACAATGGAAATGCCAGACTAAATACTAGAAGGAATCTGGGTTGGGCACAAACTGCTAATATAGGTGTTGAAGCGCCGCAAGTCGATATGGGAGCTATGTATCAGTTCTTCGTGAACATGATGCAAGCTGGAGTTGCTGTGGGATTAGTTGGAGGGAATGCTGGAAAAGGAAATCATGGAACTCCGGTGGTCAATAACTATGCAATACTAAGCAGAGATTATGTTAGGCTTGGAGGGAAGCCATTTATTGGGATTGAGGATGCGATTGAAGTGGAGAACTGGTTGCTTCATTGCGAAAGGATCTTTGCTGATTTGGGACTCAACGATGAGTAGAAAAGAAGATTGGCATCTAGACAGTTGCAAGGAGCAGCATTGTACTAGTGGAACAGTGTTACTATGGGAGTAAATGAAGAGACCTTGATTTGGGCAGAATTCAGAAGGAGGTTTGAGGAAAGATTCATGTCGGAGATTGCCAAGTCAACTCTGCTCAAGAAGTTTGCTTAGTTAGTGCAGGGAGACATGACAGTGCTTGAGTATGTAACCAGATTTGAGGAGCTATCCAGATACGGGTATGCTACGGTTGATACAGTTATCAACATGAATGAGAAGTTCATTAGCGGATTGAAACCCGAGCTTGCTAAAGCAACTTTACCACATATTAGGGATCCGTCCGATGTAATTATTGAGATGGATTTGAGGAATGAGGAGATGCTCGCTTTCTTTAATAGTAAAGTAGTGGAAACACAAGGTGGGCAGAACCAGAAGAGAAAGTTTTTCCATAAGAAGGGAACCCAGAAGAGTGGAGTTGCCAAGAAAGGAAAAATAGAAGTTATCTGCTACAAGTGTGATAAGAAAGGGCATTTCATTAATGAATGCCGCGCAGGAGATGGAAAGAAGGTGATTGTAACAACCCGGGATTTTGTAAATTTTATTTATCGACAAAATAACGATTGAATCGTTGTTAATTGCAGTTTTAATCGTATTGAAATATTTTTGGCTGTAAAATTCTTTAAAATGTTGAGTTAAATGTTGTTGGGCTTTAAAGAGAAGTTAGCCCTTTGTTCTTTTGAATTGCCGTGATAACCATGTAAACCATCCCTCTTAATTTTATTCTCATTTTCGTAACCCTAAAATAAAATCAAACAAACGAGAGTAATGGCGGCTCGTCTATTTTCGCTCGTCTCCAAATAGTTAGGGCTTCGGCTTCGACTTCTCTCTGGCAAATCTGAGCTTTGGCTTCGTCGACTTTCGTGGCGTTTTGGAAATCGAGGCTTCGACTTCCGTTCTTCGATCGCGGCTGCCTCTTCGTTCTAAGGTGAGTAGCACTATCTACTCACATCTAATTCGAGCCTCTAATGTCCTAGCTTGTTCCAATTTGGGATTTTGTTGCTTGAGTAATTGGTTTAATTTATCTCGGCATTCGATTTTGGTTCGAAGTTGATTTGGTTGGGTTTTGGGTTTCTTGACTTGTTCGAATTCGTTCGATGTTGTTGATTTTGCTCTGTCACTTGATTTAGTCAATGAAATTTCATGACTTTGTATTACAGTCAGTTGGTACCATTTCTTTGATAGTGTTTCTGACCATTTAAATGTTTCGGGCCTTTGCCTTTTCGTTTTAGCATTGTGCCTTATTCTTGCCGGTGATGGTCTATCTTGATATAAATACGTCCGCGTATTCATAGATATGCATACAGACATTCTCGTACTTGCATTATTTTGCATTCGAGTTAGTTGTTTTGGAACCTTGTACTGTCCAGTTACAGTACTATATTTATGGGTTTACAAGTTGTAGATTCATGTTTTTGGAGACTGTTTGCACCCAGTTGCATTTTAGTCTTCATATATAAGCATGCAGTCATGCATGTATATACATCATTTGATATGTATATATATGTTCGAATTGGCATTGCTTCATATCTGAGTTGTTGTTATCACTTGAATTTGACTTGTTTCAATTTATAGCTTCGGCTTTGATCATTTTGACTTATTTGTGTTCTTTTGCTACTTTGAGTACCACTGCTCTGACCTGACAGGTCCATTATCACTTGACTTGGTAGTCGTTCATTGTTGATTTGAATTTATATTAGCTTTGAGAATTGTCTTCGGTTATGTGATATTCATTCCTGAATACTCACAGTGTTGTATTGCTTGATGAACCCTGGTAGCACTTTCGACCTGGTTCGAACTGTTCTTCACTGTCCTATACATGTTGTTTACTGTGGATATTGTATTCTTCTGTTTAGTGTTGAGGCCTTGTCCACTTCGTTTCACTGTTGCATACACGTGAATTGTTCTGTGAAAATTTTGATCTTGAAATGTCCGCATACCATTGTGCCTTTGATGGTACTTGAGTCTTGTGATTATGGTCTGCATATAGGAAGTGTTTACTGACCTAAGCTGTTACATTAGTTATCCACTCGACTTGGTTATACACTGTATATTCACGTGCCATTGCTGCTTGCATCTGCTCATCCCTGTCGTACTTGTGTCATGGTGGCTGCATCTATTTATATGTGCAGTCCTACCTGAGCCATGTTGTATTGTCTTTACTTTTGCCAGTTGTATTTGGGTGTAGTTTTACCCTTGCAGTCCTCTAGTCTGTTAGTCGAGTTTGTTTGTATTATCGTAGTGGCGAGGCAGTACACGCGCACGTGTACTGCAGCCACACTGATTTGTTGTTTTAATTGATAATTCGATTGTTAAATCGTTTCGTTGGTTCAATTCAATAATTTGATGTTGTATTTTGAAAGGGTTCATTTTGATTTGAGTTGGATCTGTTGGCTTTTGGATTTATTGATCTTCTGGTAGACTGTATTGGCGAGGCAGTACACGTTAGCGTGTACTGCAGCCAATCGGTATTATTACTTTTAAATTGACATTTCAATTGTTTAAATTGATTTGGATTGCTGATTTGTTGTTTAACACTGATTAGTGTTATATCTGCCGTTATCCGATTCTTTTATCAAGGAGTCGGGTATACGAGATTTATGTGACTGTCGTCTATTTGATGTTGATTATTATTGCTTCTATGCACTAATAACTGAGTTTGAATTAGACTGACCCATGTATTATTTTCTTTTGAATGTAATACTCGGGTCAGACCCGAGTTATTTCAGGTTGTAGATTTTCTTCTTTGAGTTGCTGTTCAGGATATGAAGACTTTTCACATCTTCTGAAGTTGTCCGTGTCATTTTGTAGTAGTCGTGTCATTATATAGAACGATATATATTCATGTATATTAGTTGATAATGTACTTGTATATATAACTTCTAGAGTCGACAGTTGTAGTTGTATCATATGTATTGAGTCAACTATGTATTAACTGACATCAGCTATATATATATGAGACTTTTGTTTTTATCTGTATTCCGCATTTATATTATCTGTGTTATTGTTATATCTAATGTCCTAAACTATTATGAACTATCGTAGTTTTTTTTATACTGATAATTGGATATGTCGATGGGAGTAAATAAATAATAGATGAAAAATAAAAAGTATATACCACTCCTACCGAGATAACCAATACTAGTGTAAGGCCAATTACGGATGGTCGCTCCTATCCAGCCTTATTCTTCGTAATAATAGACAGTATTTCTTTTAATACTCTTTGTTATTATGAGCATAGAGGTGGGGCGCCACAGTTGGTATCAGAGCTTGGGGTTTATGGACATAATATAAAACATAACTTGGATGGAACATATGTTACAACTATTGGTCGATGTTTTATCTATGATTTGAGTCAAAACTAAAGTTTTGAAATTTTGATGAAATTTTTAAATATCTTTATTTAAAAATAAAAGTGAATTTGTGTTCTGATGATTCGATTGATTTGTGTTCTATTTATCAGAGTGCGCAGCGGAAACAGTGAAACTGTCTTCGCTGAGTACAACTGATAATCTTTTTGATTTAAGAATCAAAATACGAAATTGATATGAATTTCATTTGTTGTTTACATAGCTGTAATTATTTTGTTTCTTTGAGAATTTCGAATCCGAATTAAGGATTTGAAGAAATTACAGTTATGTGATTTTTGTTGAAATTTCCGCTGGCTTCTCTTGTACTAATCATATATTGATTAGATTTTGCTGTTTTGAATTATCTTCATTGAAGATACATTCGAATGATTTCTTTGCTCATTTTATAATACGTGCAAAATTTGAATTGCACGTTATTGCAATTATTTTACGTTGAACCGATGCTTGGTTATGATACGTATTTTGTTGCCGTTATTTTATAACGGGATTTTACACCAATGCTATATTTTGAAGCACGATGTTTTGTTGACAATTTTAAATGAATGAAAATTCACTGATGTCACATTTTGATGTGAATTATTTTGATGAGGTTTTTTTTTGATATTTTAAAATTACTGTCGCTTTGACTTCAGTAATAGTCAAATATTTTTTAAAAAAAAAGTGGATTTTCAAGCGGTTATACCGCAATGCTAATTTGTGACCGTATTTACGGTATTTTGAGAAGTACAATTTCCTTATCGAAATTGTTACTGATTTGCTGTCTTAATCACGTGATTGGAAAATTGTTTTAAAATGAAAATTGTTTTATAAAATTGTAACAGTTTGCCTTTTCAAAAGAATGAGAAAGCGACTTAAACGATTCAGCAAAATCGAGGATTATGACCCCTTTCTTTTACTGTTTCGCTTAACTCCGGACTTGTCCAGTTGAGAAGGTGAATTGTTATTTTTACAAAATAAATAAAATTGTTTTCAGAAATTTAACAGTTTACGCTTTCAAAAGAATGAGGAAGCGATTTAAACGTTTCAGCAAAATCGAGGACTATGACCCCTTTCTTTTACTGATTCGCTTAATTCCGGACTTGTCCGTTTGAGAATGTAAAGTGTATTTTTACAAAATACACAATTTTGCACTTTCAAGGAAACGATGAAGAGATTTAAACGATTTAGCAAAAGTGCGGAGTATGGAACCACACTTTTACTATTTCGGTTAATTCCGGACTCGTTAATTGAATATCTGTTGTTTTGATGATTTTGATAAATTTTACACTTTCAAGGAAACGATGAAGAGAATCAAACGATTTAGTAAAACACGTGGTATGGGACATGTGCGTTTGCTATTTCGGTTAATTCCGGACTCGTTAATTGAAATATTTGATGCTTTCGTGTGCTTTCGAGCCACTATGATGGACCTTCGGGTCATATGATGGACCTTCGGGTCATATGATGGACCTTTGGGTCAAATACCAGTACTAGACCTTCGGGTCACTCTGCGGACCTTCGGGTCAATCTGATGGGCGCCAAAATTATGTTGAGTACTTGGTAGGCTTCGGCCATATGAGATGCACGTGCGGCGAATTAAAAACTCGCCATCTGATGGGATCGATCCAAACTTTTATGTTGATTTTCTAGTCTTCTTAATTGATTTCTAGATATTTGTTGTTTCCAATTATCTGCAGGTAATTGGATATTTGTTGATATGAGTTCTGATTATCGTTTTTGATAATCGGATATTTGTTGTTTCTAATTATCGCCTGTGATAATTAGATATTTGTTGATATGAGTTCTGATTATCGTTTTTGATAATCGGATATTTGTTGTTTCTAATTATCGCCTGTGATAATTAGATATTTGTTGATATGAGTTCTGATTATCGTTTTTGATAATCGGATATTTGTTGTTTCTAATTATCGCTTGTGATAATTAGATATTTGTTGATATGAGTTCTGATTATCGTTTTTGATAATCGGATATTTGTTGTTTCTAATTATCGCTTGTGATAATTAGATATTTGTTGATATGAGTTCTGATTATCGTTTTTGATAATCGGATATTTGTTGTTTCTAATTATCGCTTGTGATAATTAGATATTTGTTGATATGAGTTCTGATTATCGTTTTTGATAATCGGATATTTGTTGTTTTAATTATCGCTTTAGATAATTAAATATTTGTTGATTTGAGATTTAATTATCACTTTAGATAATTAAATATTTTCTGATTTGAGATTTAATTATTGCTTTTGATAATTAATTATTTGTTGATTTGAGATTTAATTATCGCTTTTGATAATTAAATATTTGCTGATTTGAGATTTAATTATCGCTTGAGATAATTAAATATTTGTTGATTTGAGATTTAATTATCACTTTAGATAATTAAATATTTTCTGATTTGAGATTTAATTATCGCTTTTGATAATTAAATATTTGTTGATTTGAGATTTAATTATCGCTTTTGATAATTAAATATTTGCTGATTTGAGATTTAATTATCGCTTGAGATAATTAAATATTTGTTGATTTGAGATTTAATTATCGCTTTTGATAATTAAATATTTGCTGATTTGAGATTTAATTATCGCTTGAGATAATTAAATATTTGTTGATTTGAGATTTAATTATCGTCTTTGATAATTAAATAATTGTTGATTTTAGATTTAATTATCGCTGTTAGATAATTAAATATTTGCTGATTTGAGATTTAATTATCGCTTTAGATAATTAAATATTTGTTGATATGAGATTTAATTATCGCTTTTGATAATTAAATATTTGCTGGTTTGAGATTTAATTATCGCTTTTGATAATTAAATATTTGCTGGTTTGATATTTAATTATCGTTTTTGATAATTGAATATTTGTTTTCTGACTATCGTATGAGATAATCAGATATTTGATTTGTCTTCTAATTATCGTTTGAGATTTGAGCTTCGTCTTTTTCTCTGGCGATTCAGGTGAGTAATTTGATTTACTCACATTCAATTCGTGCTCTGTATGAGATTTCTGCTCTGTTTTCCTTCTCTTTTAGTTGCTGGAACTCGATTGTTCTTGCTTTTGTTAGTCGTCTGATTTTGATCCCTGATTCCCACGAGGTTGATTCTTTTGATTTGAAGCAGTCGAACCTTTCGATTTCTTATCTAATACTTCCCCGCTGACACTTGCTTTGCTTTTACCTTCGACATTGCCATGCTCTTTTGGTTGTTACCTTTTATCCATTTATTCCCTATGATTGCGTGGACGCAATTTCTTTAAGGAGGGGAGTCTGTAACAACCCGGGATTTTGTAAATTTTATTTATCGACAAAATAACGATTGAATCGTTGTTAATTGCAGTTTTAATCGTATTGAAATATTTTTGGCTGTAAAATTCTTTAAAATGTTGAGTTAAATGTTGTTGGGCTTTAAAGAGAAGTTAGCCCTTTGTTCTTTTGAATTGCCGTGATAACCATGTAAACCATCCCTCTTAATTTTATTCTCATTTTCGTAACCCTAAAATAAAATCAAACAAACGAGAGTAATGGCGGCTCGTCTATTTTCGCTCGTCTCCAAATAGTTAGGGCTTCGGCTTCGACTTCTCTCTGGCAAATCTGAGCTTTGGCTTCGTCGACTTTCGTGGCGTTTTGGAAATCGAGGCTTCGACTTCCGTTCTTCGATCGCGGCTGCCTCTTCGTTCTAAGGTGAGTAGCACTATCTACTCACATCTAATTCGAGCCTCTAATGTCCTAGCTTGTTCCAATTTGGGATTTTGTTGCTTGAGTAATTGGTTTAATTTATCTCGGCATTCGATTTTGGTTCGAAGTTGATTTGGTTGGGTTTTGGGTTTCTTGACTTGTTCGAATTCGTTCGATGTTGTTGATTTTGCTCTGTCACTTGATTTAGTCAATGAAATTTCATGACTTTGTATTACAGTCAGTTGGTACCATTTCTTTGATAGTGTTTCTGACCATTTAAATGTTTCGGGCCTTTGCCTTTTCGTTTTAGCATTGTGCCTTATTCTTGCCGGTGATGGTCTATCTTGATATAAATACGTCCGCGTATTCATAGATATGCATACAGACATTCTCGTACTTGCATTATTTTGCATTCGAGTTAGTTGTTTTGGAACCTTGTACTGTCCAGTTACAGTACTATATTTATGGGTTTACAAGTTGTAGATTCATGTTTTTGGAGACTGTTTGCACCCAGTTGCATTTTAGTCTTCATATATAAGCATGCAGTCATGCATGTATATACATCATTTGATATGTATATATATGTTCGAATTGGCATTGCTTCATATCTGAGTTGTTGTTATCACTTGAATTTGACTTGTTTCAATTTATAGCTTCGGCTTTGATCATTTTGACTTATTTGTGTTCTTTTGCTACTTTGAGTACCACTGCTCTGACCTGACAGGTCCATTATCACTTGACTTGGTAGTCGTTCATTGTTGATTTGAATTTATATTAGCTTTGAGAATTGTCTTCGGTTATGTGATATTCATTCCTGAATACTCACAGTGTTGTATTGCTTGATGAACCCTGGTAGCACTTTCGACCTGGTTCGAACTGTTCTTCACTGTCCTATACATGTTGTTTACTGTGGATATTGTATTCTTCTGTTTAGTGTTGAGGCCTTGTCCACTTCGTTTCACTGTTGCATACACGTGAATTGTTCTGTGAAAATTTTGATCTTGAAATGTCCGCATACCATTGTGCCTTTGATGGTACTTGAGTCTTGTGATTATGGTCTGCATATAGGAAGTGTTTACTGACCTAAGCTGTTACATTAGTTATCCACTCGACTTGGTTATACACTGTATATTCACGTGCCATTGCTGCTTGCATCTGCTCATCCCTGTCGTACTTGTGTCATGGTGGCTGCATCTATTTATATGTGCAGTCCTACCTGAGCCATGTTGTATTGTCTTTACTTTTGCCAGTTGTATTTGGGTGTAGTTTTACCCTTGCAGTCCTCTAGTCTGTTAGTCGAGTTTGTTTGTATTATCGTAGTGGCGAGGCAGTACACGCGCACGTGTACTGCAGCCACACTGATTTGTTGTTTTAATTGATAATTCGATTGTTAAATCGTTTCGTTGGTTCAATTCAATAATTTGATGTTGTATTTTGAAAGGGTTCATTTTGATTTGAGTTGGATCTGTTGGCTTTTGGATTTATTGATCTTCTGGTAGACTGTATTGGCGAGGCAGTACACGTTAGCGTGTACTGCAGCCAATCGGTATTATTACTTTTAAATTGACATTTCAATTGTTTAAATTGATTTGGATTGTTGATTTGTTGTTTAACACTGATTAGTGTTATATCTGCCGTTATCCGATTCTTTTATCAAGGAGTCGGGTATACGAGATTTATGTGACTGTCGTCTATTTGATGTTGATTATTATTGCTTCTATGCACTAATAACTGAGTTTGAATTAGACTGACCCGTGTATTATTTTCTTTTGAATGTAATACTCGGGTCAGACCCGAGTTATTTCAGGTTGTAGATTTTCTTCTTTGAGTTGCTGTTCAGGATATGAAGACTTTTCACATCTTCTGAAGTTGTCCGTGTCATTTTGTAGTAGTCGTGTCATTATATAGAACGATATATATTCATGTATATTAGTTGATAATGTACTTGTATATATAACTTCTAGAGTCGACAGTTGTAGTTGTATCATATGTATTGAGTCAACTATGTATTAACTGACATCAGCTATATATATATGAGACTTTTGTTTTTATCTGTGTTCCGCATTTATATTATCTGTGTTATTGTTATATCTAATGTCCTAAACTATTATGAACTATCGTAGTTTGTTTTATACTGATAATTGGATATGTCGATGGGAGTAAATAAATAATAGATGAAAAATAAAAAGTATATACCACTCCTACCGAGATAACCAATACTAGTGTAAGGCCAATTACGGATGGTCGCTCCTATCCAGCCTTATTCTTCGTAATAATAGACAGTATTTCTTTTAATACTCTTTGTTATTATGAGCATAGAGGTGGGGCGCCACAGTGATCGGGAAGAAGAATATCAAACGCTTCAACTGTTATCAGATTGGACATCATAAGAACCATTGCAAGGAACCGACCAAGGATGGAAAAGGCAAAGTGTTTGCATTGGAACTAGCTACCACAAGACCAACAGCGGAGGAGAAAGGAAAAGCTTCGTTGGGAGGTACGCTTTTGATTCATAGTATATCGGTTAGGGAACTATTTGATACTGGTGCATTCCATTCTTTTATATCTCATAGTTTGGTAGATAAGCTTAACCTAGAACCCTCATACCTAGTTACACCTTAAGGGTTGCGAATCCGATAGAAGGGTATGCGACTCTTGGGATGAGATGTGACCACCTAGAGTTTGAATTGTTTGGTCATATATTTGATTGCAGTTTGCATGTATTTGATTTTGTATGGTTTGGAATTATTTTAGGTATGGATTGGTTAAGTGGGTATAATGCTAGGATATTTTGCCATGATAGAAAAATATCACTTAGACACCCTAGTTGTAGTGATCGGATTATATACTCAGTAGAAAACCCAAGTTGTAACGACCCGTAAATTTTAACTGTTAAATAACGTAATTAGTTAAATTTTGTGAAAGTTTAAACAATAAAATTTTGAAATTTAAATTTGATATTTGGAATGCGTCTAATTAAAGATAGCAACTGGTAAATTTTCGTCCGAAAATATGAAAATTTATTTCGCGCGTAAATTTACTTCAATTTAATCAGTTAAAATTGATGATGATAAAATGTTTTCCAAACCTAAATATTTTTACATAGAAAATTTGTAAATCATCTTCTGAGTAAGACGTCATCTTTCGTTTCGTCAAATTTGGACATCTATTGCTCCGTCGATCTTATATCTGACAAAATAGCAGCATTTTCGGTACCGATTATCGACTTTTGACCGGATGATCGTGCCACTAATATCTGTGTACCGTTTTGATCGTCTCGTCGTGCGGATCTCTATGGTATATTCAACTCTGCAATTTGAGATCCGATACGCGTCGAAAAGAATAAACAGTTCACCGTAACGGTACCGAAATTTTGACTTTACATCTTCCCTTAGACTTCAAATCTATAACGTGCAGCCCAACAACAATTAATTGGTTTAATAAATTTCCAGAAATCAAGGGGTGACCAATTCTATTCTTACTGTTTAGTTTGGGGACCTGTTCTTTCGTTGTCTATTCCCATTTCAATTAGATCTGTTCGTTTGCCATTTCTCTGCTCGATGCGTTCCCAATAATAATCAAAGAAAAGCTACATGTTTCATTCTCCACTCCTCCATTTGTTCTCACCCCCTATTCACCTGCCTAGCAAATCAAAGACGCACGCAGCTATCCCCATCACCGAAACTCCTCCAACCCCATGCCGAGACCTGCAAACCCAACCCTGCCTCGGCATCACCTCCGCATCCACCACCGTCTCCGACAACACCTGAGCCTCCTTTTTCTCATCGTACGACAGCCTCCCTCTACCACGGCCTCGCCACCCGATAGCAACCCGAGTCTTCCTCTCCGAGCCCATCTCCACGCAACACCTTCACAGCCACCGTCTCGCATGCTCCGACTGAGCCCAGACCCTATGACGCCGGCGTTCCCTCCTCCAACCAGAAGCCTTGGCCCACGTTGCCTACTTTGCAGCCGCCCATGGCCTCGGCAACCGGGCAAACACCTCACCACCAGATAGCGCAACCACCTTCTCCGCTAGAATCTCCTTGCTTTGTCTCTTCGCATCAGCCATATGTGCCTTGCGTGTTTCATTTGCAACCAGTTTTGTGCCTCCATCTTTATCAGATATGTTAGTTGTGCCTCCATCTTTATCTGATATGTAAGTTGTTTATATTAACATATATAATTCGCATAGTAAATTTTATAATGTGACTATATATAAATTTGTATGTATGCTACAGTTTACGAGTTTAAAGTATAAAGAGTGTATATAGTTTACACCTATCAAGCTATTATATATTCTATTATATATTATGAAGTTTGAGAAGTTGCCTATGTTTATATATATACCAGCCCCTATATTTGTTGATATGATTCCAAGATATATAATAGTTTGTTACAATTTTAAGTATATATATCTGTTAGTATGTATAAGTGTATGTGTATATAAATCTTTATTTACTGTTAGTCGTATATATGTTAGTCTATACTACCTATACTAGTTTATATATATGTGTTTATGAAAGTGTACTTATATTAGTCTATATATATAGGTTTTGGTAAGTTTACAATAAAGTATATGTATATATATTATGGTTATAATATGCTGTTGATTTCAAAGTATTATATATATTAAATTTTTGACCGGTGCATATATGTATAACTTTATTTGTTCCGGGGTTTATAGATGTTAATATATATTAAGTTATATACAGTATATTAAATTTTATTATATTGCCAGTTTTTTTTTTTACAAATACTCTTTGGTATAGGTACTGTTATATGGGTCAGTAAGTTTATATGTATTATCATTATGTAAGTTTATATGTATTATCATTTTGTAAGTTTTGGGTTTGAATATTATATATATACTGTAAGCTTGAGTAGAGACCTATATTTGTTTTGCTTTCTGTTTTTGCATTGCTAGAAGGAAAGTTTAGGGTGGGTCAGTATATACATAATTTGGGTAACTACTATATGTGTGTATATATATATATATATATATATATATATTTACGTATATGTTTATATGAGATATTTTATGTATTCAGATTTAATATATAGCATGTTTATGGGTATAGTGATAGTATACTATGGTACTTACTTAAACTTATGACATCACTTTAATATAGATTTGTAAATACTGTAAAATATATACACTTTTAAAATTTTAATTTGAAAGTATATTTGTCTTATATAGAGTCTGTTTATGTAAAATTACATGTCTTGGGTTTTTCTGTGAAACAATATAACGTGTGTGTATATATTAAACTTGTTTATATCTTAGAGTTTGGTCTTATATGTATATATATTTGTTTACCGTGCTGTCCATATATATATGGAGTATATTTATGATATTCAAAATGTTTTATTTTATGAGATATATATATATATATATATATATATATATATATATATTCGGTTTTGATACACATATATGTTATTTTAAACAGATTTTTGGTTGTAATAAAATATTGAATATATATTATTAGTTAAAACTTTACTTTGATTTTTAGAAAGATTTATATAGATATAATATTTATTTTGTTTCCGTTTATGATAAACCGTTATGTTTAAAATGTGTTGATTCAATTCTGTTCTGATTCGATTTCGTCCATTCCTATTTATCAGCTCTGTCGCCAAAAATCCATGCCAATCTTGATTTGATTTGGAATTCATGCTTGGATTTGTAACTCATCTCATTCTCGTTCATCTCTAGCCTCGAAAGGTGAGCAATCACTCACGATTAATGTTCTTATATTTATTAAATTTGATTTCAATTGAAATGTCAATTGAAATATGCTGCTGTTAGTTATTTACATTGTTATATATGTCATTTTCTGTATCTGTTCACCTGTGACATCTGACACCATTATCTGTTATTTATTATTGTTGATATATGCCTGTTACTGTTGTTATTTTATTATCATACCTGTTATCACTCTGCAAGTTCCCTGTTAGTATAGAATCACTATGGGTTGAAATGATACATACCCGAACGATCTGTAGAATAGGAGAAAATCGTTATGGGTTGAAATGATAAACCCAAGCGATTTTCATTGAATTGAATTTGGGATTTCGGGTTGAAAAGATATATACCCGAATATGTTTTAAATTGCGGATTGAAATGATAAATATCCGTATCACTTGACCATAGGATAGAAAATTATATACAGGCACCGTTGGTCTATATATAAACGTTTTGAAAATGATTTCTATGGTTTTGAAAAGAAATATATGGTTTTTATTAATATTGATTTTAAAGATTCAATAAAGTTGATTTAATAAAGTTGATAAATAATATGTTTAAGTATTTATTTAATATCTATATTTTTGAAATATAGAATTTATAATGATATGAAATCGATTGAAATTTTATTTTATTTAAGAATTATACTTAAATAAGTTGATTCGAAATGTATTGAATTTGAAATTTAAAAGGGTGATTTACAACTTGAAAGTTGAAAAGGTGACTTAAATGGATATTTCAAACGTATAAATATTTAAATGAGATATTTTGGTTATTTAAATTGTAAAATTGAAATCGTATTCAAATATTATGGAAATGTTAAGTTAATATTTCAAACTAAATAATTGTAAAGGGAATTTGATATGTATATAAATTTATCGAATTTAGTTTTGAAATGTTGAATATTTAAAGCTTTGAAATATATTAAAATTGAAATGACTTATTTTATGGTTCAGATATGTATTTGAAATCGATAAATTGCAATGGTTTATTTAGAAGCTAAATCGAGTTGAAATGTATGATTTGAGATTTGATTAAATTAAATTTTTGGAATTCGAGTTAATTTGAATCGATTTGTGAAATTTAAGGAACTAATTTATTTTATAACGAAAATTTAATGTCTAGACTGTTTAAAAAGGAAAGTGTTATGATTTCAAAAACAATATAATTTTGGAAAGTAATATGATTTTAAAAATGGATATATTTGAAGTGAAATGATATCGTATTAAATTGGGTTTTGGAAATGATAATGATTTTGGTTTAAAGTATAAACTATTTTGAAACGACCACGGTGTTATAATAACGATTGGTTGGCAAAGAGACCGGGATCGGATATGGACATACTCTCTGTCGATACCGAAAACCACTTTGACAACCGTGTACGCGGTGGAGATTCCAGAATGAAGTAGGATGGTGGCGACGTTCTTAAGGTATGTTACGTGGACCCAACTCCCGTGAGTTGGCAATAAGGTGGCTAAAACAGGAGCGATCTCGGACCAGTGAGGTAGCACCTCTTCTCGGACGCATTTCTTCGATATTATACTCTTACTTGTGATCTGACTAGATGGCCATCCTCCGATTTGGGAATATTGTTCGAGGTGGAACGGTAGTGGCTGCTATGCGTATCCATCAGTCCGTGTGCGTAATTGGTATATCTACCCTGGCATTGCCTAGTTGTGCCGTGTCACCTACCATACCGAGCTTTACTACGATTATGATTTTAAGATCCGACCGCGTTAAGGTTCTCCGTCCCCTTAACGCTATTTTCCGATATGATTATACTTTACTTATTTAGACACTACTGTATATAGCGTATATTACTACATAGTAAATAGTTTAACGGACCCTTAGAGGATGGTTATCCCAAACATCCTTTAAGTTACTTGTATTTCAGTTGATATTTCACTTGAGTTGGATTTATTAATATAAGAATGTTAATCCTGACTCGAGTGTTTTGTGTTTTGCTTTACGCTCGGGTCAGACTGAGTGATACAGCATTTGAGACTCACCTTTGGAGTTGGAGCTTCGCTTGGAGATCCAGCTATCTATCGATCCTGCTTTTAGTTATTCCGTCGATCCAGTGATGTATTCAGATCTGGTATTTGATTATTGTATTGAGACATCTATTGTATTCGAGACCTCTATTGTATCTTGTTTAACTCTGTTATATATATATAGTAGCTTCATGAACTACTATCCTTTTGTTTCCGCTGCATTATTGTTATATTACTCTGTGTCTGTGATCTGTAATTATTTTATTTACTGTATATGCTGAGTTTTGCCAAATTTTATTTACAATGCAGTATTTTGAGCAATTCAACTCCGGCATGAGTGTCTACCTATACACTTATAATGGATGCGAATGGTTGAAAATACTGGGTCGTTACATGTGGTATCAGAGCTCTGGTTTTAGGCAAAACTCATCATATGTAGTAAATTCAATTACAGAATCACTTTCGTTCGAGCTTGAATTCCTTCTTCTTTGACCCAGTTCCTTTGAATTTTGGAACGTTCACTTCGGTTCCAAAGTCCATTCGTGTTTCCCCATTCGTGTCTTTTGATTCTGGAGTATCTCATAACTCCACTTCGAATGATCTTTATAATAAATTGGCGGTCTCGCCAATCTTTGAATAATTTGTACAGGGGTGAAACTCCTTTATAATCGGTATTGATTCACCGGAGATTTCTGTATCCTCGGTTTACGATGCTGCTATCTTATGCTATACCCGAATTCTACCCCTGGTAATCGAATGTCGATTTGCATCAGCATTCTACATCGATCTTATCTATGAAGTCACGGTTGACCCGGTTAAGGTTGCCCGCGATTTATACAACTTTATCCACCTTCCTGTTTGAAATGCAACCATCTAACCTTTGTTTCGAACCTATCTATTTTAGATTAGAATTCTCTCTGATTTAAGTCCCTCTATATTTGGATCTCTATCCTTGTGTTGAAATCCAATTCTGGAATCATCGTGTGAGGGAGTGTATTTGTAATTAAAATAAAATAGTTTATGTTATAGTGTGTCGTTTGAGTTGTTGATGTTGGTTTGGATTTTCGATCGATTCGTCTGATCAACGCTATCGATAGGATTTCCAAAACACTTGAATAGAGCAAACTGACACCATATAATTTTCAAATATGATGAATGAAATAAATTTGTATGATTATATTATAAATATATAAGAAATATTTTCTGGAATTAAAAGTTAAATAATTTGGTTGTTGAAAATGATAATATTTGATTATCATTTTATTGTTTTGTAAGTCATTGACTATTGCAAAGTGACTGTTGTTTTTAAATTTATTTGGAATTGGAATGAATTTAAATTGAGAAATTTAAGAATTAAATTTCTGGTGATTTCAAACTTTGTTTTAAAGCCTTAAAATGTATATTATTTAAAGTATTTTCGAATAAAATGGTTTTCAAAGAATTTTTAAATGTTTAAATCAGTGCTCTTCTCTTTGTCGCTGGGAAATAATTTCGGTGATGACGGCCGCATCATCGACATTCATTTTCGAGTTTCGAAGAGGAGAAACCATTCTGTAGCTTTGCTACGGTTTTGTTTTGAAAAAAAAAATATTCGATTTGAATTTCTTCAGTATAATTTGATGTATATATATATACATGTATCTAATTTTAAAAATTAAATTTGATTTGATATAAATATATTATATATATCTCTAAATTGTTGAAGTAAATCGAAGATTTAAATTCTTAAATTTTAGATTAAAGATGATTTCAATTATAAACTAAAGTCAAAATTATTGGATAAATAGTTAACTGGGAATAACTGAATTGTAAAATCTTATTTGTATAATACTCAATTACATCTCAACATAACTTACCTAAAATTCAGAAGTTAAAAATGTAATTGGATAATATACAATATAAAATGACTTTATAAGGAAAGATTTGAGTGTTATAATAAATGTTATACACTTAAATTTTATTATAAAGATGTTAATAGAGATAAATAGAAGTATAAGTTAAGTGGATAATAAGATGAGACAAATAAATTTGTTTTGAAGGAATTAATAAATTGGAATTTGATTAAAGTATGGAAATACCTTGAATTAAAAATCAAATACTGAATATAAGTTAATTTAAATTGAAATCTGTATGGTTTAAATTAATTTATATGGTTAAAATATATGTGATAGGATATATTAAGTGGAATAAACTTAATAATGATTTGGAATAAAAGAATTAAATTTGTTGAATAAAATATGAGTATAATAAATGATTATACAAATTGATAGTTTAGAAATTGTTAATTTAGAATGACTAGATAATAAGATAATGAATTTAGAAATAGATGAATTGGTTTAACTTAAGTGAACTCAGTGGATTAAATCAAATTGCTAAATATTAATTAGTTTAATTTGAAATTATATGGTATAAATTAATTGTCTTATCTTGTCTTTTAATCTATTTTTCTTTCTGGTTGTTTCTACTCTCCTACCTCCTTCCTTTTCGGGGACGAAAAGTTTTGAGTGGGGGAGAGTGTAACGACCCGTAAATTTTAACTGTTAAATAACGTAATTAGTTAAATTTTGTGAAAGTTTAAACAATAAAATTTTGAAATTTAAATTTGATATTTGGAATGCGTCTAATTAAAGATAGCAACTGGTAAATTTTCGTCCGAAAATATGAAAATTTATTTCGCGCGTAAATTTACTTCAATTTAATCAGTTAAAATTGATGATGACAAAATGTTTTCCAAACCTAAATATTTTTACATAGAAAATTTGTAAATCATCTTCTGAGTAAGACGTCATCTTTCGTTTCGTCAAATTTGGACATCTATTGCTCCGTCGATCTTATTTCTGACAAAATAGCAGCATTTTCGGTACCGATTATCGACTTTTGACCGGATGATCGTGCCACTAATATCTGTGTACCGTTTTGATCGTCTCGTCGTGCTGATCTCCACGGTATATTCAACTCTGCAATTTGAGATCCGGTACGCGTCGAAAAGAATAAACAGTTCACCGTAACGGTACCGAAATTTTGACTTTACATCTTCCCTTAGACTTCAAATCTATAACGTGCAGCCCAACAACAATTAATTGGTTTAATAAATTTCCAGAAATCAAGGGGTGACCAATTCTATTCCTACTGTTTAGTTTTGTGGACCTGTTCTTTCGTTGTCTATTCCCATTTCAATTAGATCTGTTCGTTTGCCATTTCTCTGCTCGATGCGTTCCCAATAATAATCAAAGAAAAGCTACATGTTTCATTCTCCACTCCTCCATTTGTTCTCACCCCCTATTCACCTGCCTAGCAAATCAAAGACGCACGCAGCTATCCCCATCACCGAAACTCCTCCAACCCCATGCCGAGACCTGCAAACCCGACCCTGCCTCGGCATCACCTCCGCATCCACCACCGTCTCCGACAGCACCTGAGCCTCCTTTTTCTCATCGTACGACAGCCTCCCTCTACCACGGCCTCGCCACCCGATAGCAACCCGAGTCTTCCTCTCCGAGCCCATCTCCACGCAACACCTTCACAGCCACCGTCTCGCATGCTCCGACTGAGCCCAGACCCTATGACGCCGGCGTTCCCTCCTCCAACCAGAAGCCTTGGCCCACGTCGCCTACTTTGCAGCCGCCCATGGCCTCGGCAACCGGGCAAACACCTCACCACCAAATAGCGCAACCACCTTCTCCGCTAGAATCTCCTTGCTTTGTCTCTTCGCATCAGCCATCTGTGCCTTGCGTGTTTCATTTGCAACCAGTTTTGTGCCTCTATCTTTATCTGATATGTAAGTTGTGCCTCCATCTTTATCTGATATGTAAGTTGTTTATATTAACATATATAATTCGCATAGTAAATTTTATAATGTGACTATATATAAATTTGTATGTATGCTACAGTTTACGAGTTTAAAGTATAAAGAGTGTATATAGTTTACACCTATCAAGCTATTATATATTCTATTATATATTATGAAGTTTGAGAAGTTGCCTATGTTTATATATATACCAGCCCCTATATTTGTTGATATGATTCCAAGATATATAATAGTTTGTTACAATTTTAAGTATATATATCTGTTAGTATGTATAAGTGTATGTGTATATAAATCTTTATTTACTGTTAGTCGTATATATGTTAGTCTATACTGCCTATACTAGTTTATATATATGTGTTTATGAAAGTGTACTTATATTAGTCTATATATATATAGGTTTTGGTAAGTTTACAATAAAGTATATGTACATATATTATGGTTATAATATGCTGTTGATTTCAAAGTATTATATATATTAAATTTTTGACCGGTGCATATACGTATAACTTTATTTGTTCCGGGGTTTATAGATGTTAATATATATTAAGTTATATACAGTATATTAAATTTTATTATATTGCCAGTTTTTTTTTTTTACAAATACTCTTTGGTATAGGTACTGTTATATGGGTCAGTAAGTTTATATGTATTATCATTATGTAAGTTTATATGTATTATCATTTTGTAAGTTTTGGGTTTGAATATTATATATATACTGTAAGCTTGAGTAGAGACCTATATTTGTTTTGCTTTCTGTTTTTGCATTGCTAGAAGGAAAGTTTAGGGTGGGTCAGTATATACATAATTTGGGTAACTACTATATATATATATATTTACGTATATGTTTATATGAGATATTTTATGTGTTCAGATTTAATATATAGCATGTTTATGGGTATAGTGATAGTATACTATGGTACTTACTTAAACTTATGACATCACTTTAATATAGATTTGTAAATACTGTAAAATATATACACTTTTAAAATTTTAATTTGAAAGTATATTTGTCTTATATAGAGTCTGTTTATGTAAAATTACATGTCTTGGGTTTTTCTGTGAAACAATATAACGTATGTGTATATATTAAACTTGTTTATATCTTAGAGTTTGGTCTTATATGTATATATATTTGTTTACCGTGCTGTCCATATATATATGGAGTATATTTATGATATTCAAAATGTTTTATTTTATGAGAGATATATATATATATATTTCGGTTTTGATACACATATATGTTATTTTAAACAGATTTTTGGTTGTAATAAAATATTGAATATATATTATTAGTTAAAACTTTACTTTGATTTTTAGAAAGATTTATATAGATATAATATTTATTTTGTTTCCGTTTATGATAAACCGTTATGTTTAAAATGTGTTGATTCAATCCTGTTCTGATTCGATTTCGTCCATTCCTATTTATCAGCTCTGTCGCCAAAAATCCATGCCAATCTTGATTTGATTTGGAATTCATGCTTGGATTTGTAACTCATCTCATTCTCGTTCATCTCTAGCCTCGAAAGGTGAGCAATCACTCACGATTAATGTTCTTATATTTATTAAATTTGATTTCAATTGAAATGTCAATTGAAATATGCTGCTGTTAGTTATTTACATTGTTATATATGTCATTTTCTGTATCTGTTCACCTGTGACATCTGACACCATTATCTGTTATTTATTATTGTTGATATATGCCTGTTACTGTTGTTATTTTATTATCATACCTGTTATCACTCTGCAAGTTCCCTGTTAGTATAGAATCACTATGGGTTGAAATGATACATACCCGAACGATCTGTAGAATAGGAGAAAATCGTTATGGGTTGAAATGATAAACCCAAGCGATTTTCATTGAATTGAATTTGGGATTTCGGGTTGAAAAGATATATACCCGAATATGTTTTAAATTGCGGATTGAAATGATAAATATCCGTATCACTTGACCATAGGATAGAAAATTATATACAAGCACCGTTGGTCTATATATAAACGTTTTGAAAATGATTTCTATGGTTTTGAAAAGAAATATATGGTTTTTATTAATATTGATTTTAAAGATTCAATAAAGTTGATTTAATAAAGTTGATAAATAATATGTTTAAGTATTTATTTAATATCTATATTTTTGAAATATAGAATTTATAATGATATGAAATCGATTGAAATTTTATTTTATTTAAGAATTATACTTAAATAAGTTGATTCGAAATGTATTGAATTTGAAATTTAAAAGGGTGATTTACAACTTGAAAGTTGAAAAGGTGACTTAAATGGATATTTCAAACGTATAAATATTTAAATGAGATATTTTGGTTATTTAAATTGTAAAATTGAAATCGTATTCAAATATTATGGAAATGTTAAGTTAATATTTCAAACTAAATAATTGTAAAGGGAATTTGATATGTATATAAATTTATCGAATTTAGTTTTGAAATGTTGAATATTTAAAGCTTTGAAATATATTAAAATTGAAATGACTTATTTTATGGTTCAGATATGTATTTGAAATCGATAAATTGAAATGGTTTATTTAGAAGCTAAATCGAGTTGAAATGTATGATTTGAGATTTGATTAAATTAAATTTTTGGAATTCGAGTTAATTTGAATCGATTTGTGAAATTTAAGGAACTAATTTATTTTATAACGAAAATTTAATGTCTAGACTGTTTAAAAAGGAAAGTGTTATGATTTCGAAAACAATATAATTTTGGAAAGTAATATGATTTTAAAAATGGATATATTTGAAGTGAAATGATATCGTATTAAATTGGGTTTTGGAAATGATAATGATTTTGGTTTAAAGTATAAACTATTTTGAAACGACCACGGTGTTATAATAACGATTGGTTGGCAAAGAGACCGGGATCGGATATGGACATACTCTCTGTCGATACCGAAAACCACTTTGACAACCGTGTACGCGGTGGAGATTCCAGAATGAAGTAGGATGGTGGCGACGTTCTTAAGGTATGTTACGTGGACCCAACTCCCGTGAGTTGGCAATAAGGTGGCTAAAACAGGAGCGATCTCGGACCAGTGAGGTAGCACCTCTTCTCGGACGCATTTCTTCGATATTATACTCTTACTTGTGATCTGACTAGATGGCCATCCTCCGATTTGGGAATGTTGTTCGAGGTGGAACGGTAGTGGCTGCTATGCGTATCCATCAGTCCGTGTGCGTAATTGGTATATCTACCCTAGCATTGCCTAGTTGTGCCGTGTCACCTACCATACCGAGCTTTACTACGATTATGATTTTAAGATCCGACCGCGTTAAGGTTCTCCATCCCCTTAACGCTATTTTCCGATATGATTATACTTTACTTATTTAGACACTACTGTATATAGCGTATATTACTACATAGTAAATAGTTTAACGGACCCTTAGAGGATGGTTATCCCAAACATCCTTTAAGTTACTTGTATTTCAGTTGATATTTCACTTGAGTTGGATTTATTAATATAAGAATGTTAATCCTGACTCGAGTGTTTTGTGTTTTGCTTTACGCTCGGGTCAGACTGAGTGATACAGCATTTGAGACTCACCTTTGGAGTTGGAGCTTCGCTTGGAGATCTAGCTATCTATCGATCCTGCTTTCAGTTATTCCGTCAATCCAGTGATGTATTCAGATCTGGTATTTGATTATTGTATTGAGACATCTATTGTATTCGAGACCTCTATTGTATCTTGTTTAACTCTGTTATATATATATAGTAGCTTCATGAACTACTATCCTTTTGTTTCCGCTGCATTATTGTTATATTACTCTGTGTCTGTGATCTGTAATTATTTTATTTACTGTATATGCTGAGTTTTGCCAAATTTTATTTACAACGCAGTATTTTGAGCAATTCAACTCCAACATGAGTGTCTACCTATACACTTATAATGGATGCGAATGGTTGAAAATACTGGGTCGTTACACAAGTTTTAAGGTTAATGCTTTGTTTGGTGTTATGGATACAGAAGACGAATTGAACCGAGTTTTCGTTGTTAGAAAATTCGCAGATGTCTTTAAGCCCGTGATAGGACTACTACCAAAATGAGCCATTGATTTTTAGATAGATTTAGTTCCAGGCTGTGAGTAGACCACCAAGTAGAATGACACATACCGAGATGAAGGAGGTAAAGGTGCAGTTGGTGGATCTAAACGAAAAGAATTTTATCAGACCAAGCAGTTCACCTTAGGGAGAAGCCGCAATATTTGTTAAGAAACCGGACGGAACGTTGAGGTTGCGTATCGATTATCATAAGATGAATAAGAGGACAATAAAGAACCGATATCCATTAACTAGGATTGTTGATTTGTTCAATCAATTGAGTGGAGCCAAAGTATTTTCCCAATTGGATTTGGCAACAGGGTTCCATCAGCTTAGAGTAGGAGAGGATGGTATTCCTTGGACGGCGTTTAGGACCAGATATGGATCATACGAATGGTTAGTGATGTCATTTGGCCTAACTAATGCGCCAGCATTTTTCGTGGACTTGTTGAACAGAATCTTACAAGAACATTTGGATAGATTTGTATTAGTATTCATAGACGGCATTTTGATATACTCTAAGGATGAAAGAGAGCATAAAGTTCATCTTAGAGTGGTGCTTGAGACGCTGAGGCGGCATCAACTAAAAGCAAAATTTTCGAAGTGTCACTTTTGGAAGAAGAAAGTGAAATTTCTTCGTTATGTGGTCTCAGAGAAAGGGTTGTCAGTAGATCCAGCTAAGATCGAGGTAGTTAATAATTGGAAGAGACCTGAGACAGTGACTGAGATAAAGAGTTTTCTTGGATTAGCTAGTTATTACCGGAGATTCATTAAGGATTTTTAGTGGATAGCTGCACCGATGACCAAACTAACTCGGAAAGATGTGAAGTTTTTCTGGACCGATAAGTGTGAGGAGGCATTTCAGAAACTGAAACATTTATTGACTAGTGCACCTATGTCAGTTGTTCCAAAGGGGAAGCAGGACTTAGTTGTGTACACGGACGCATGTGGAACTGGATTAGGAGCCGTGTTAATGTAGAGGGGTAAGGTGATTACTTATGCTTCTCGACAGCTCAGACCGCATGAGGTTAGATATCCAACTCATGATTTGGAATTAGCTGCGGTAATTTTCGCATTGAATGTGTGGAGACATTACCTGTTAGGAGAAAGATTCGAGTTGTTTACGGATCATAAGTCGCTGAGATATTTATTCTCTCAAAAGGAGTTGAATATGAGACAACTGAGGTGGTTAGAGTTTTTGGTGGCTTACGACTTTGGTATTAAGTACACACCAAGAAAAGGGAATAAGGTTGCAGATGCACTTAGTAGAAAATATCAGAATGAAGTATTGGCAATGATAGTTGAGTGGAAAATTTAGAAGCAATGACTACATGCGGAGTACAATGGAGATCTGAAGCTAGTTCTAGTCGAGGAACTACCATGTTATCATGTTTAGAAGTTCGACCGATGATGATCGAAAGGATTGCTTCTAAATAATGAGAGGACTATTATTAGCTGAATGGATCAGAAAGTTAAGGAATGGAATAGAGAGCGATGACTTGAAAGATTTTAGACTTGACCAGAATGGGTGGTTGAGGAAGAAAGGAAGACTATGTGTTCCGAGTGTGGGAAACATTAGGAAGGAAGTTCTTAGAGAATGCCATCGTTCAAAGTTCACTATTCATCCAAGAGGAACTACGATGTATCAGAATATGAAAAGGAGTTTCTTCTGGGAAGGTATGAAGAGAGACGTAGGCTTATGGGTGAGGCAGTGTTTAAACTGTCAACAGGTAAAAGCCGAATACAGTAAAACGAGCGGGTTACTTCAGCCTTTGGATGTTCCAGTCTGGAATTAGGATTCCATCTCAATGGATTTCATAGATTGTTTGCCAAGGTCGAATAAAGGAAATGAGAGTATATGGGTTATAGTGAACAGATTGACTAAGAGTGCACACTTTATACCTGTTAAGTCGACATGGACAACACCAGATTTAGCTAATTTATTCATGAGGAATATAGTTAGACTGCATGGAATTCCTAGTAGTATAGTAAGTGATAGAGATTTCTTATTTACTAGCGAGTTCTAGAAGAGTCTACATGAAACTTTAGGTACCAAGCTCAAGATAAGTACCGCTTACCATCCACAGACAGATGGGAAAACAGAGAGAGTTAACAAAGTCTTTGAGGATTTGTTAAGAGCTTGTGTGCTAAATTTCGAAGGATCATAGGAAGACCATCTACACTTAGTCGAGTTTTCGTATAACAACAATTATCAGACTAGTATAGGGATGGCACCGTTTGAATCTTTGTATGGAAGACCATGCTGATCTCCCGTTTGTTGGTTAGAAACCGAGAATAGCTTAGTTCTTGGTCCGGATTTGGTTAAAGAAGCTGCAGAAAAGATTGAGTTAATTCGAGCTAGGATGAAGGAAGCTCAGTCTAGGCAGAAGAGTTATGGTGATAAAAGGCGAAAAACTTAGAGTTCTCAGTCGGAGATCATGTTTCATCAAGGTATCACCGATGAAAGGTGTAATTGGATTTGGAAAATATGGAAAATTGGCACCAAGATTCATTGGGCCATTTCCTATTACAGAAAGGATCGGGAAACTCGCGTATAGAGTAGAGTTACCGAATAGTTTGGTAGGAGCCCATAATGTTTTTCATATTTCTCATCTAAGGAAGTGTATTCGAGATCCAGAGATGACTATTACACCGACTGTGCTAAATAATCTAGTAGTGGAACTGGATATGACTATAGTTAGAAAACCAGTTTGTATTGTTGCGAGAGATGAGAAGAGACTAAGGAATAAGGCAGTCAGATTAGTCAAAGTCCAGTGGAGCGACGACGAGAGAGACTGTACTTGGGAAACTGAGAGCAGGATTAGAGATACTTATCCTGACTTGTTTCATGGTATATTTTACCGTTATGTTTGATTGTTGCGAGTACCTTATCGTAATTTCAAGGACGAAATTCTTTAAGGAGGGGAGTCTGTAATGACCCTAATTTTGACTAACAATGTTTAGAACATTTAATTAGATAAATTAAATGAAATAATGTAGATAGTTAAGGGGGTGAGATTTGTTAATTTAAAAGGAGCCATGCCTTAATGAATGTATAAGCAAAAGAGAATTGAAAATAAGTAAGTAGGAGGAATATGGTAAAGGTAAAATGGGAACATCCTTCATTCTAATACCCTAAACCCTTCTATCCTTCATTTCTTATTCATTTCAACATTCACAAACAAAACTAAATCCCTATTGAGCTCGGACAGCCACCATTAAGAAGATTTAAGGAGAAGAAAAGCTAGGATTCAAGTAGAAAGCTAAAGAAAATCAATCTAAGGCCAAATCTCAACCTTCTTAACACAAAGCCAAGGCGAATAATTAACTTACATTTCACTTTTGGATATTGATTTCGGTTTCAAGTTAGATCCGAATTAATTTTGCAAGCTACATGCCATGTAGTGTTTGTTTAAATGGATATATATGTTTGTTGATGATTTATATTATTTCATATAGATTTATGATAAGTTTAGATTGGAAAACCTAATAAATGATATCCATATGATTTGCCTTTTGATATATGATCAAAAACATTTTTTTAGAAGTGGGTTTCAAGTTTCATAATTTTCTAAGTAATTGAGGATTTATTATGAATTTTCTATGAGGGAAAATAGTTAATATCGGATTTAATTTATTTAAGGAAATTATATAATGATTTCGGGTCTGAAATTTATATATGTTAGAAAACATATTAAAAGTGAACTAGTATGATTTTTGAGGAATTTTCCTATGTATTTAACTATGGTTATAAAATTATTTAAGTTAAGGGACTTAAATGCTTTATAGGTTTTATCAAGGAGAATGGCTTATTTGCTTAAAATGTTTTAAATTATTAATTGTGAATTTGACAGCCTTTTTAGAAAAGAATTTTGATAAATAGTGGGCAACCAATCATATTTTGACAAATTGGGCAAGTTAGGTAAAAAGGAATTACTTTGAAAGGCAATAAACCAGTTTTGTTTTGAATTACAACTTCGTCACTTCCTTAGCTTGCTTCCGTCACTATGCCCAGTTATGCCTTTCCAACTATTCGAAACCAATGCATATGATATCAAGCAATTGGTATGTAGTGTATTGGAGAAAGGTGGAAGGAATGGTGGCGTCGAAGGCATGCTTCTGAAGGCATTGAAGCTACTCTAATTAGCTTACGAATCAATCAACTTACCTTTGTTTAAAAAGAGGCTTTCGAACAAGTTGCCGCTTGCCTTTATTTTTAGAGAGGAGCTTTCGAAAGAGTTGTCGCACACTTTTGTTTTAAAAGAAGATTTCAAAAGGATAGCTGCTTTTGAATCTATTCGATACCCATGTTGCCGCATTCATACCTTTCAAATTACAATGTATTTGAAAGTGGTGCTTTCGCCTTTTAACTTTGAAGCCGCCTTCTCAATGCTTTCCAAAGGGTCGTATTGCTGCTTTCTAATGGGTTCGGAGGTAATGATTTCGAAAGGGTGGGTTTCGAAACTATCCTCTTCCTTTTACTTGGGATTAATGCTTTCGAAAGTAAAGCCTTCGCCTTTGTTCTTTATGACCCTTTAGTTATATTAAATGTTAAACCCAATGGTTTCGAAAGGAATAATTTTAAATGGTTTCAAAGCAATGTTTCCATAGACCCTTACTTGAACCCAATGTTTCGAAAGATATGTTATAAGTGTTTCGAAGGGGAAGTCCCCAATGCTTTCGAAAGGTATATTTTAAGTGTTCTGAAAGGTTTGCTTTTAAGTGTTTTGAAAGGAAGGTTTCCAATGCTTTCGAAAGGCAAGTTTAAATGGTTTCGAAAGGTGATGTTTAAGGTTTTATATAATGGTTTTGAAAGGGATGCTTTAAATTATTTTGAAAGGGATTGTTTAAGGTTTTAAACAAGGGTTTCGAAGGCATTGTTTTGCTTTAAGGCCTAAAGTTTTCTAAGTTAGAAAGGAATATTAACTTATTTTGATAGGATAGAAAATCCCCTTGATTTAGATTTCATCAACATTGTTTTTTGTAAATCATATATTACAGCATATGTATTTTGAGTTAAGCAAAGAACATATTTTCTTTGTTTAGGTATGATTTAAAAAGGGTTAAATCATTTTGAAAGAAATGTTTTCAAGGAAAATTGGATAGGGCAGTTAACCCTAAGTTTATGACTCGAATATTAGAAGACTAGATGGGACTGGTATAGGGTCACGCCCTATACTTTAGCTAGTAGCCCTTAGCTAATATAAGTCCAAAATTGCAGTGTGTAGGGATTTGACACAGGTAAGGCTGAAATGATTTTACACGCAGAAAGGAATACACAGAGTAAAGGTAGGTTATTGGTGAGCCCGAAAAACCATTAGGATCAGTTGACCCTAGGAGATGTTGGTTAAGGACAGGTCGTCTAGTGTTGTATCTAACAGAATTTAGAGTATTTATTATGTTTGGTAGGCCCGAGGCCATTGGTTAATAGTTAGCCTGATAAAACTATATTGTTCAGATAGACAGTCCATTGATTACCTGATTATATGCATATATGTTGTTGCTATTATTGTTATAATCAGCTTAGTTGTAGGTTTTTGATTTGCAAAAGATATGACTTTAAAAGGATATTAGTGAGGGGAAACCCTCTCCGCTAAGCAGCGTGGTCTCACTTAATATCAATAAACCGAGATGTAATAGAATTATTCACACCAGGCTTTATGTCTGACTCGAAGTTTATATTTTCCCCTTAAACTCTCAGGTGCTCAAAATTAAATTTGAGTTGATTGAGAGTTAAGGACTTTTCAAGTTTAGTAGGTTGGATGAATAAGCTTCTGAAGACGTGTAGGAGGCAAAGCTAGCTATGTAGGAGTTATTTAGTATTATTTCAACTGTGATGTATTTATGACTGATATGTCTATCTATCTAGTACTCTGATCATCTAAGGGGGCATCTTCATATGTTGCTTTTGACGTAATTTGTAATAATTATATTTAAACAAAACCTAGGAATCGTTTTGGGATTATGTAATTGAATATGAAATATTGATTTGAAATGTAATCAGAAAAGTAGTTTTTGAAATCTGAGTTGATTTTATTTCATATTCATATGCTTCTGATATTATGGATACCATTAACATTACCGTATTTTATCACCGGAAGTTAATAATATGGATGACTGCATCATCTGTAGCGTTAGTTTCGACCTCAAAGTAGGGGATGTTACATGATCTCTCCGGATCCTTCTTGAGTTTACTTGCTCTCTGGCAAAAGAACTCAATGACCAAGTAAGCCTATCTGTTTGCTCTTCGATAAGGGGACTTACTTTTCGCACAAGCTTATCCACTCGATCTCCGGTAAGGGAACTTGCACCTTGCACTCCAGTCCTGTCTCTCCGGATGGGATTTAAAGCGATCAATATTAATTATCACATTCAATGTGGGATTTTCGAAATTTGAATATTCAAATCAAACCAACAGAAACAAGCAGAAATCCTAAGTGTTCATCCCGGACATCCGACTCAGAACATGCCTATAGACTTATCTAGGTCTCATACCCATGTAAGTTGTTCGAGGTTATAGTTATCCTAAGCATCCATCTCAAGCATCCGACTCAAAGCATGCCTAGGGACCATTCAGGATCTCGTATACATGTAAGTGAGCTAAGGTTACTATCGTTTTTATTGCTAAAGACGAAACGTAAAGTACAAGAAAAGAAAAGAAAAAGCAGAGCATGAGAATCGAGTTTGACTCTCTTTCATCCCGATAATGGGATTTCGAGTCTCGCACAAGATCCCTGGTTATTCCGTGATGCATTTGCTGTAGATGGTGGTTGCTTCGGTCGCACTATTGCATTTCGGTTCCTCACATACTGTTGCAATTGGTTGCTCCGAACCAGTTCTTTTATTAGATTACGAAGGTGTCGGCACTTGTTCGTTTCATGTCCATCCGGCTCT
This sequence comes from Allium fistulosum, assembly GCA_030737815.1. NCBI lineage: Eukaryota > Viridiplantae > Streptophyta > Magnoliopsida > Asparagales > Amaryllidaceae > Allium > Allium fistulosum. Next base: position 211,092,494 of record CM060903.1, read on the forward strand.
TGAAAGATGAAGAACTTTTCAGATTTTTTTCTCCCGATTAGTAGGCACTCTCCTAGCTGGCTTTCAATAAAGGATATGTCCTCTATTGTCAAGGTATATCCTCTTTGGGGTTTCAGTCAAGTTAGTGTAGGAAGAGAATTTTGGCTCCCTCCATTGTCGTTTCGGTTCCTCAATGTTGTCATCGGTTCTCCATTTTCCTTTATCTTTTCCATTTTCCGCCCCAGACAGTCCTCTGTCATCTACAGCGTTAATTTCAACATCCTAAGATTTATCCTCGGCTTCAATGACATCCTGACGCAAATATCTCTTAGCTTCATAGTAGAATTCCGCAAGATCCATAGGTGGATCCCTTTCTAGAGCACCTTTGAAGTCGATTTTGCCCACGATTCCAGATACACTAGCCATTAGGATTAATGATGGATTCGACTTGTCAACAACAACCGTTACTGCATTGAATCTTATTAAATAGCCTCTCAAGGTCTCTACCAGCCTTTTTCTTTCGCTTGACAGCATCATCACATTTTTCGGTAGTGAGATGTGAACTTTGAACCATCTTAAGAACTTGCTTAATAATTCGGTCCATGGGCCAATGGAACCATTTTCCAGCTGTCTGTACCACATCGTTGCCAAGTCCGTTAATTATAATGAGAAGCATCGTCCCATTACCTCCTTAGAAGCATCCACACTTCCATATGTCAGATGTATCTCATCAGATGAACCATCGAATCTGTCTTTCCGTCGTACATTTCTAGTGTTGGAAGCTTAAAATCTGGAGGATTTCTCGTATTTCAGATATTAGAAGTGAATGGATTCCTGTACACATCCTCCAAACCATGAACTGGAGGTCCTCCTCTCATTATTCTTACCAACTCAGTGATTCGATTTTCACCGTCCAACGAAGGTCATCGTCAAAAAGCGATATTCTGCCCTCTTACTCTTGTAGGGGAATTCTGGCACATACTCTGGCACGTACTCCACTAGGTGCACATTAGCATTCTTTCATGCTCCTCTGGCTTCATTCTGTCCTCCATTCCCACGGGGTAGCACCGGCACATATTCCTCTGGTTGTGCGTTCGCATTGTGATTCTCATTTCTAACTGCAGCATGATTTGTTTCTGGCATTCCAGCACATCCCAAGCTCGCACCACCATTGCACCCAAGTATGGTTCTCTTAATACTGAGTTGATTTGGGTTGGCATCAAGCTGTTCATTTGGTAGGGCATCGTTCCAATTTTTTCTGCTCCAACTCCATATGCTCCTACATTAGCTCCTTGTCCTTGGTTATGAATTCCAGCAACTCTAGCTATTCCTTGTTGTCTCATCCTTTGGAAGAATCCTTAAAGCATTTCTTGTTGTCTAGTTATCACTCCATCATGCATCTTCTTTATCATTCTATCCATCTCTTCTCTGGTTCATAGATGGATTAATGAGAATTTGAGGACACCTCATGTCTTCCCTTGGGCTCTGGTTAACTTACTTCTGTTTTAGATCTAGCATTAGGCCTCTTTATCTTCTCCAAATCTCAGATTCAAGCTTCACCTTTTCAGATCTAGCTTTGCTCTCAGTGAAAGCACCAAAATGTTAACATAAAATTGAATCAATACCCAAAATCAAGATAAAAGCACCAGTTTAGATAAAAGTAAAAGAAAACGAAGAAAGTAGACAAGAACACAAAGAATATTTTATAGTGGTTCCGTGTAATCTTCGACCTACATCCACTTCAATCTATTTTATATTTTGTTCTCTCTCTTGATTACAACTAGTTTTTAGATCTGATCATAATCTTGTAGATTTCAGATTTACAATAGATTTTCTAGATTGTTTATGAGTCACTAGTACTAAGAATTTACTGATCTAAGTCCTAGATCAGAAAATTTTTGTTTCCTAAGTGACTTTAATTGAGGAGAGGTTAGGGGTAAAAAAAATAGCAAAATCTCCACGGTCAGAGAATTCAGATCCTATTTTGGTTGCTCTATGGTTTGTATTTATAAAGGCAGCTATCATATTGGATCAAAAGCCCGCTACTAGAGAGGTCCAGATATCGGGATGTAGTTGTGCGGAAAGTTTAGGGAGCCACCGAGTTAAGGTGATAACTTGGTGCCAAGTTATCCCCTTAGGGGAAACTCTTCCCCATCTTCTGCATCGTGTTTCTTACTTTATTATGGAGTTCCCCTTGTATTTTCGTAGATCAATGAATTGTTTGATGGTCATCCCTTCATAACTTGGTTTGTTATGTAGTTTACAGAAGCTAACTCTTCAATTCTTGAGATCAGTCGTCCAAAACTCTATGAAATCACTTGGGTGTGCACACAAGAGCAAGTGAATGACTTGTGCAAAGTTGGAGAGGCCAGTTATAAAGCACCATAACTCAGTACCGAGCTATAGGCATAACTCAGTGTTGGGTTATGGACTAAGCTCGTTTTTGGTCCAACTTTTCCCGGCCTATTTGCTTAGCCTATATGAACCTTCCTTCCAAGTTTCAAGTTGTTCGTCCTCGTTTGAATCTCCTAAGTCCAATTGAGATCTGTTTTGCTAAATAGTGGGTTAACATATATAAAAGACATCTACGAGTTATTTATTAAATTATTTCCCCTATTACTATTGTATTGTTTTATATATTTATTAATGATTGATGTAGGAGAAATAAACGATGTTTTACTTATCGTATTAGACCTTGTTATTGAGGTATATGTATTCATTATTGAGATATATATTTTATTTAAATTCCATTGTGAGGTTTTTCTCTTTTTACTCCTATTGATTTTGAATTTTAAATTGTAAAACCAATGATCCACTATTTTTAATTTTTGAGATTGGTGTGCAGGCGTAGTTTGATGGTGTTTGTCATAGATTTTAGATGTTAGAAATAGTAGGACGTCACAAAATACTAGTGTCTTTAACTTTAGTGTGTCTGCTTTATTTTATATTTACTCTATATTCATCTACTTTTTTTGTGTTTTAATTGCTTATTTAAGTATATAAACTTCAATTTCACATTGACATTTAAATAGTTGATACACACTATTCACCCCTTCTAGTGTATTAATAGCCCTAATATCCAGTTTGCATTAGTGTATTAGGGTAACTCCCTCAAGAGTCTCATCATTTAGTATCAGAGCACATGGTTTTAAAAAGTTCATTATCTGAATTTTAAAAAAGTTAAATGACTTATATCGCTAGTAACACACTCTTTAAGATATTTATAGAAGGACAATCCACAAATAGACTACCATTATTTAATGGTGGTAATTATGCATATTGGTCTTGTAAGAATTTTTTTGTTTACAATCAAATTGTTTAGATATGTCAAATATTACATAAAATGAATATATTGAGCCCCAAACAAATATTGTAGAATGGACAAACGATGAAAAGACACGGGCATTCAATAATTTGAAGGTTATGAAAATTTTATTATCTGCCTTGGATAAAAATGAGTTCAACAGAGTGTTTATTTGTAAAATTGTATCTGAAGTTTGGAGGATTCTACAAGTAATACATGAAGAAACTAGTAAAGTTAATACCCAACTTCAAAAAAGTAGTAAAGATAAACAAACCAAAATTTCTATATTGATAAACCAGTTTCAATTTTTTTTAAATGAAACAAAATGAATTCATGCATTCTAGATTTCAGGATATATTACATGCATTAATATCATTAGGTAAGAATGTTACTAAAGATGAGAAAGATCTTGAATTCACTTTCTAGTGAATGGAATTAGAAGACTTTGATGATCAAAGAAGCCAATGGTATTAGTCCTATGAAAGTAGAATAATCCATTAGTAATCTAATGTCCTATGAAGTACAATTGCAGATTAGAAAAGAAAATAAAGCAAATGAGAAGAAATCACCAGTATTCAACGCTACAAAAGATAGTCATGGATCAGAAGATGATGATGATGATGCCGATTAGGAAACCACTTTTATGACCAGAAATTTTAAAAAAATTCTTGAAATCCAAGAAAATGAACAAACATCGAAAAACTAAGATAATTCCGAAAACAAAAATGTTGTTAAGTGTTTCGAATATGATAAAACATGGCATTTGAAAAGAGATTATCCAACTTTAAGAAATCAAAGTACTCTTTGAATATTGACGCATTCAGGAAGAAGAGTAAGCGGGCTTACAATGTGACATAGGATGATTTAGACAGATCATCAAGTGACAGTGGTCAGATTCTAAAAATGTAAACATGTGCTTCATGGCAGAAGATGGCCAGGTATGGATTTCTAACGAAGAAATTATAAATATTTTAAATGATATGTATAAGGGATATAAATGTTAGAAAAAATACAAGGAAATTTTGGTAGATATTGATGCATTAAATTGTTTAATGAAATGTTAATGGAAGAAAAACAATGTCTAGAAGATGAAATTTAAAGACTTAATGGATTTAGTGATGAAAAGGAATCAAAACCAAAGGGTTTTGAAAAAATAAAACATGAAAATGAATCCTTAAATTCAAAAAAAATCATAGTCAAAGATCACTGATCTAAAGGACAAAATAACATTTTTAGAAATGTTATTCTCAAATGTAACAAGGATATTGATAAACTGAAAACCGATGTTGATAAATTTAACAAAGGGAAAGATGATTGAAAATTTTTATAATCTACATGCATGTCCCAAAATAATAACCCTGGGCTTGGATATGCCCCCAAAGCCCAAAGTTTATTGTCCGCTTGGGGGCATAAAAACATGACCAACATAAATCCTTCATCACATGTCGTTCTCTCAACATCGATCCCAAAGATCACCCAATTTTCCAAAACAAGACCAAAACTGAGTACAAAGCGCTAATAGAAGAAGTGGAGAAGCTCCTCAATAATGGACTCATTAGAAGACCTTAATGTCTAGTATGGGCGGCCAATGCTATACTATTCTGAAAGCCTAAAGGAACTTGGAGGACATGCATTTATTTCTTTAATCTCAACAAAACCCACCTATCTTCATCTTGACTTCCATTGATTAGGTTAAGGACGCAACTAGTGGACACAAAAGGTTGACCTTCATGGATGTATATTCAAGGTATAATCATATTGCGATGCAAGGCCTCGACCAGCAGTATACTTCATTCATCACTAACGCGGAAGTATGCTTTTACAAATCATGTCAACCCTTACAATAATCAAAACGAGCTAACCATGTTAGTGCTACATGAACTATTGCATATCTTAGAAATAAACATCCTATTTGGACAATTTACAAATGAGCAGCGTGTTTTGTAACGACCCGAAATTTTACCGCTTTGATTTGCGAATATTTAATTAATTTAAAATATTCAAATAATAGTTTTATAATTAAAATAAAAATCTTTTAAATAATAATTAATGATGGTGAAATAGTTTTCAAAATTTGTTTACAAAAGTAATTAATTCGAAGAAAGATTGAAAATGTGACCATAATTCGTTTTCCGAAATTTCGATTTCTCGTCGGCTAAAAGTTATCATAGATGTCATAACACTTTTGTATACACACATTTATAGGTTACTTAGACATGTTTGAATGCATGTGAATATATGTATATATGCTTAAGGAATATATTGAATAAAGAAGCTTCTAACATAAGCTACCAAAAATAATTAAATAAAGAAGCTTCTTTTGGAAGCTTTGTATTCTTATAAAACATTTCCTTGCTAATTCCTTTTCATTTCCTCACTTCTTAAATTTACTTTCTTAAGCTTCTTAAAGAAGCTCTAATGGCTTCTCCTTTTAAAAATTTCGAAGTTAAAAAAAATCAAAACCTTTTTTGAAATCGTTTTGTAAAACTTGTTTAAATCACTTCTTCTTCCTTCCTACCTCTTCTCCTTTCATTATAAAGCTCACTCACCTCCTAAAACATGCCATGGCCGAGCTCACTTAGTCAAGGCCGAACCTACTTTGGCCTTTAAGGCCACCAAAAATTTCATCTTTCTAAAAGGGAAAGCATAATTCTAGTTTAGATTCATGTGGTAGCTTTGTTTGGTCTTGTTTGGATGGCATTTTGTGAGTAAACTTAGTTTAAATTAAAAGGTTTTAAACTTTTCTATGTTGATTATATTGTTGAATGATATATGCAAGTTTGTGTTGGATTATTACATGGTTGGTTGCTTATGATATGGTTGACATGAGATGACGTTGTTTATATTATTGTTTTGGAAAGTTGTAAACTTGTTTATATGATGTAATCTTGCTTATGGTTGGTTTGTGGCATTTATGTGTTGTATAGACATTTGTTAGTAAGTAAACTAGTTGTGAACTGGTAAGGGAAACTAATAAGTTAAACTAGTAAGTGGAAGGGTGGTAAGTGAAATAAGTAAGAAAGTGTGTAACTTAAGTTAGTAAGTTAAGTCAAGTTAGTAAGTAACTTGTTAACTCAAGTTAATAAGTAATTTTTCAAGCTAAGTTAGCAAACTAAAATGAAAAGTTAAGTTAGTAAGCTAGAAGTTAGCGCTTTGAGTTGGATTGTCGATAAAGATCCTTATGTGAAAATATGAGCTTGGATTTCGAAATCATAATCATTTTTAAAGTTAGAAACTTTGTTTTGTTTTTAAAATACTTACTTTATATTTTCAAAAAGTTATAAAGTTAGAAAGTGAAAAGTTATCAAAGTAGAAAGTAAGAAAACAACATAGTGAGTAAATTTGGTTTTTTTTCAATTAAAAGTGTTTTAAAAATGTTTTAGAAACTTAACAATGATGTTTAAGGAATGTTAATTAAGAATTTAATAATTATTTATTAATTAATTAGTTTTAATAATTAATAATTAATTAAGTATTAAACAAGGTTTATTAATTTTAGGATTAGTTATTAATTAATTATGTTTCAAAAGGTAAGATTAATTTTTAATTAATTATGGGTTAAGTATATGATTTATTTTTTATTAATTATTAATTTAGATATAGAATTAAGTATTAATTAATTATTAATATAATGTTAATTAAGGTTTTAATTTATAATAAATTATTCATTTAAGGTTTAATTTATTATTTAAGTTTTAATTAAAGACTAATTAATTAATTAATCGAGACTAATTAATAGTTAATTATTAATGAAGGATTAAATTATCATTTAATAAGTAATAAAGGATTAATTGAGGGTTTAATTTATAAATAAATTATATATTAAAAGTTTAATTATTTATTAATTCATTATTAAATAAAGTTAAATTTTAATAAAGACTGATTATGATTTAATAAAGAGTTTAACTTGTAATTAATCCTTTTAAAAGAGAGTTTTAAGTTTTAAATCCTGCTTACCAAGAATCAAATTGTTTTAAAGGTACTTCTTTTTCAAAGATGGTTTTGACAACAAGGGATTCGAATGTCGATACCATTAAGTAGACTAACAATTGTGAAAGAGTTATGTTAATGGTTTGATTGTGTGGACATGTGTTAGCAGAATAAATCACTGTTCTGCTATAATGTAATTGTTGTTTGTGTGGACATGTGTTTTAGCAGGATAAATCACCATTCTGCTATAAATTGATTGAATTGCTTGGACATCTATTTAGCAGGACAAATCACCATCCTACTATTATGTTATTTAGACATGTATATGCTAGTTGAGTTGCATTGACATGTTTTTCCTGATTTGGATATGAAGTGTATTTACATATATGTTGACTTATGTAAATAAATTGTTGAATGACTTGAAAGTGAGATTGAAATTAAATGGTAACTTTAACTGGTACCATTGGGATTGCTAAGCCTCCTTTTGAATTTATAAGGTATGGTTTTGAATTAACTTCAATTCTTTAATTAATTTGGATTTAAAGTTTATAAATGATTTTCAAGTTATATAATTATTTTATAAAAGTATGTATAAAGCATAGCTTGTTTATAAAAAGAGTTTTTACTAAATAAAAAGGTTTTCCTAAAGTGTTTCACTAATGATATTTTATAAAGGAATTTTTATAAAGGAGTTATAAAGGAAATTTTATAAAGAGTTTAAAAATAAAGGAAGGATTTATAAATTATTTTAGAGATTGGCAAAGGGTTTTATAAAGTAACTTGGGAATTTATAAAAGTAAGTTATAAATTTATTTTGGAAGTTTATAAGTTATTTGCATTATGAAGTGATCTTTTATAAAGGATAAGTGGATTGGTTATAGTAAGTAAAATTTTCAAAAAGGAATTTGAAAGAAGGAATTTTCCAAATGTTTTGATAATATACTTATACCCCTAAGATAAGTATAAATATTTTCCAAGTAAAAAGGGGAAGTAAGGATTTTGGGAAATAGTGTTGTGTAAAGATCTTTTGATCAAGTTTTATAAAGTGATTTTATTAATTAAAGATCAATTAATAAAGACTCAGTGGATTCCATGTGGAACTAAATCAATGTTTGAATGATTGTTTATTTGATAGTTAAATAACAGATTATTAAACCTGGACCTAAACGTAACTTTGGAAATATTTAGGAAAAACACATGAATTATATGGCACAGTCATTCCTAATGATGTTGTATTGTGCGTATAAATCTCATTTTGTTCTTCTAGGGTAAATGATAAGGAAATCCTTCCACAAACGGTTAGGAGGTGTACTCCGCTCTTATCTTTGTTTGTTTATTTCCTAAAGAACCGGGGTTGAGTTTACCAGGAACTATCGAAAGTTGTTTCGAAGAGACCGGGATCGGATATGTTATCCGAAAACACTTCGATCCAACTCAAGCGTTTCGAACTGAAGACATCTTGAAGAATACAGAATCGAAGACGGAGCATTGAAGTGCAAGGGCTGCTTGCTACTAGTCCTGAGGGTGATTCCAAAATGGATGTAGTAGAAGTAGTGCTATCGATTTGTCCTTATCCTAGGCAACTTGTATGGATGAATGATGGCACTGCATTACTTCTTGGAAGGCAGTGTTAGAATTCCAAGTGGGATTGCTATTCAAAAGGTAAGCATAGCCTCAAACCTCATCAATCGGGAATGACTAAAATCAAAGGAGATGCAGCAAGGCTAAGTGGGTCGCTCCCATTAGGGTGTGTAATCACCTTTCCAGATACATCTGCATGTTTATGGATTGGTCGTGCATGAGATCTAAATAAAAAGGGTTGCAAAGCAACCGGGGTGATGACATATTCGGTACTATCAAGTAAGGGGTAGGCCGGTGTAACGAACCGGGCTTTTCGACCCTCAAAAATCGGTACCAGTACGTCCACTATACCACATGCCGAGCAATCGAATGCCGGAAGACCCAATTGTTAGGGAAAAGAAAATTGGAGGAAGATAAGAAGAAAACTAAACAACACAGAATCTCACAGCAGAACGAATAATCTATAATATACCATAAATCTTTACACAAAAACAAAATAGTAATACATGTATATATAGGAATCGATCAGAGTATACTAACCTAGTTCAGCCTAGATAGTTATAACAGCCTGTCCTCACAATTGCTGATAAACACAACAATGAATACAGTGGAAAATAACGATTTATGTGAATACGTCTCTAGGCCTCCAACTCGTCTCTTGAAGCTCCAAGCATCCTAACCAATCCATAATATACTCAGTCTGACTCCAGCATTATAATAAAATAACAGCTGAGTCAGTCTAGAAAACCAGCGTGAGAAAACACACCCAACTAGATTTAAAGTTATATAAAACCTTTGAAATCAAAGGTATCTCATGACCACGCCGCACATAAACGCGGACGGGTTTTTAAATAATAATCAAGTAGCTGTGATGCTCGTGAGTGTGCATCACAACAATACTAGGTATAAAATCGAAAATCGATAAGGCGCGTTCACAAATTGTGTAGGATTTCCATGGAGGTGCCCTCGGACTTTGAGGAACGGTCCTCCTACACAAGGATCAGACATATCCTTTCGAAGCAGCATACATCCCTAGTGATGTACCATAGGAAAAACATAGCTGGTCTTGCTAAGACCGAGTGCATCGCCCGATGCATGCATAACAACTATAAGTGACATCCAGGAGGAGCCGACTACACCCTATGATTTTGCCAACCATTCTGGCCATGCCCCCTATCTCTGGTTTTAGTCATTCCCACTGATGAGGCTACGTCCGACATTCTAGCTCATTCAAAATAGATCACGGAATCCCATATGGATTCCAATACACCAACGGGTCTCGGAATCACACATAGATTCCCACATCTCAATTAGATCTTGGAATCACACCCGGATTCCCATACCCCAACGGGTCTTGGAATCACATATGGATCCCGACATTCCAATATATCATGAATCTCCTCCATAAGACCGTATATGGTTTTTGGAATGGTTACAAATTCAAGTCATCTCTTACGAGTACACTCCTCCGCTTCCCAGGTGCTCCACAAAACCAAACACCGATTTCTGAAATGCTCAATACCGGTTCTTTTGGAAATAATCAAAAAATACATAAGAGCGGGGATCACCCCCAAACCGTTTAAGTGGACGGATCGCCTTATCATTTGTCCTTGAAGAACGAAACGAGTTTATACGTACAGTATAACATCACCGATGGTAACTAACATTGGTTAAGCATATAAGCGACCACTAGCCTTGTTTTATAAACCTTTTACGAATAAAAACCACTTGTAAATTTCTTGTATAGGAATACTTTTACAAGATATATCCATCGATTCCTATATTTTCAATATTTAGAAAATATCTATATACTTACCTCAATAGTATACGTATATTTACAAAACTGAGAAAGATTCTATTTTCATTCGACCCCAAATCATTTATAAATTTCCTTACAATTCTCCAAACCATTTATAAATCATTTTATAAACCTTCCAAAACCATTTATAATTCCTTTATAAAAATTCAATCCCTTATACGCTTCTTACACATTCCAAAAATCACTAAAAATCCTATTTGAATCCATAAACCATTTATAAAAAATTCTTTTACAAATCTATAGACTTGTTTCTAAAATTCGTTTATAAATATCTAACTATTTATAAACTCTTTCTCCTTGCAAATAACCTTTCCTTACGTCTTCAATCCATTTTATAAATTTCTTTATAAATGCAAGTCTTTCAACTCTATTTATAGTCTTGGAAACATTTATAAATAATTAAAATCATTTAATTCAAACATTATTATATAATAATAATTATTAACAATGAACATTATAAATAAATGGAAATCATTAACTTTAATTATCTTAAAATAATAATGAATCATTCCAAAATATTGTTTAAGAAATAATAATAATAATCAATCTTTACCAGTTTATAAATAATAATAATTTATTTCAAAACCTTATTAATAAATCCTTATTATTAATTCCAACCCATAATTATTCTTAAATAATTAATCTTTTAATTTATTAACCATTTTATAAATTCTTAAAATATATTAACTATAACCAAATAACTTTTAAATAATATTAAAATAATTAGATATTTTAAAATAACATAAATATGATTATATAACTTTAAAACAATTTTAATATAATTAAATAACTTTTAAAAGAATATTATTATAATTAAATAACCTTAATTGTTATTATTATTAAATAACTCAAAAACAATATTAATATAATTAATTAACTTTAAAACAATATTAATATATTTAATTATAAATCCGTAAAATATTCCGAATCCAATTCGGGATTTTTAGAATCGTTTCTTGTCTCAAAAACCAATTCCAACTTAAACGGAAATTTATAGTATTTTCAAAATACAAATTAAGGCCAATAGCCACCCAACACTTAACCAATATCGGTATTGATTTTCTATCACTACTGGGTTATATTTTCAAACATATAACGATATTATAACCACAGTGTCCACAATCATATTTATTATTCAATAATCCATATAAAAATATATTATTGAAAACCATTCAACACTAGTGAGGAATCCCGTTGGATTCCTCCAACCTGTTACCCCCTACATCACACCTTACATATATTAGCACATATATATGTAAATAAAATCAACAGTTGTGAGGAATCCTGTTGGATCCCTCCGACCTTTTTTCCCTGCATCATAAATGTTATATAATCATAAAATATAAATCAACAGCTTCGAGGTGAGATTCGTATACAAAGGGTCATTCGCTCTTACACGGGAATGTAATAGGGTCTCATCCGTCCCAATAGGCGGAAATATATCCAAACTAACTAATAAATATAATAATTCATCCAAACAATCATTCAACGATTTTTATCAACTATATACCATACTAGTTATCCAAAAAGGTGAGATTAACTCACCGAAATTTTCTATGGTCGCCAAGGCATTCCGGTTTGGAACTAAAACTGGACGATATCCGATTTTAGCCCAAATTTCAACAGTCTCAAAATTTGTCCGAAGTAGTTCCATTGCGAAGCTTTCGTTGTCATGAGCGCAACGCAAAAAGTTTCGTCTTGATCGGACTTCGTATGGACAAGTTATTAAATTTTAAGTTAATGGGAATTAAATAAAATTAAATCCCACTAATTACTTTAATAATCAACATAATTATATAATTAACCTTTCTTCCCCAAATTTGAATTGCCGCCTTCCAGTAATTCCTTTCCCCATTGTCATGAGCTGCCCTATCTCTCCCACCCTCTCCTCGACTCCGTTCACAAAACGAACACCACCAGCAGCTCCCCCTCCTCGAGCTACACCACGCCATCACCATCACGAAGGTCGCGTCTCCTCCCCTTCGACCGTGAATTCAAGGCCATGCTACAGTCACAGCCAACATCGTGGCCCCCAAAAGTGATAGGACCCCACAAAAAAATTGCCGGAGCTGCTTCTTGCTATGGCACTCGTTCCCACCCTCCGAATGCCCAAACTCCATCATCGTTTCTAATATGATCGAGCCCTATTTCTTATACCCATTACTGTGCTCGATCGAGAACTGCCACTATTTACTGTCGCGCCTCGCAACCGCCGCTATACGACCACCATCTCTGCCTTCCATCACCGCGCCCTCCCTATTCCTCTTTTTTTCCTCTTTGACTTCAATTATAAAATCAGAAATAAAAACACAGTAGTAGGCATTCATATAAGGAAGGGGACGATGGGAAAGAATGGAGGCATGGACTTGTACAGGTAGATGTGAGCTGATAGAGATGTGTCACTGATGTAGGGTCAAAATCATAGCTGTGTAGTCAAATTTAGGAATAAATATATATTATTTAAATTCAAAATATCTAGCTATATAATTATGGACCCCAATCGAGACGTGCCACCTGGCATTCTATATGTTATACCCCTATTCCGAACCCAATGGAACTAGTTCCAAGGCCTAATTCAATCGTATGGAGAAGATAGCTTTTTGAACCCAATTATTATATTAAATTTTCAATATTAATTTTCATCGCGTTTGATTTCGCACGACCAAACAATTCTTCTGATTGCCACGAAATTTTACGATGTATTATAATTTATTATTATGGATCCAATGAAACTGGTTTCATCGAAATCCGAGACAGTGTCCCGGGAGGCTATTTTCATATGTTAATTAAAACATGTTATTTTCAAAATCGAGTAAATCACTTTTAAATTTAATTTAAAAGTTTTATTATCTTTATTTTTTATTAAATAGAAATTTAATAAGCTTTTAAATCATTTTTATCCAAATAAAAATCCAAGATTCAAATATTTAAACAATTACAGTTATTATATTCAATAATTAAATTATCCAATAATCGCTATATTTTGAAATTCAAGTTATTTAACCTATAAAATTAACTTTTCAATATTTAAAATTAATTAAATATTCTAATTTTAAATAAAGAAAATTTTGGGTCGTTACATTTTTCCACCCTCAAAAGAATTTCGTCCTCGAAATTGCCAAGGTAGGAAAAATGCCAAAACCCATTACCTTTTAAAATCAATTAGTTGAAATAACTTACTAAATCTGTTTTAAGCCTTTAACTTTTCCCAAAATCAACTCGTTGAAATCTTGTTATTACTTTTCCTAAGTTTCTGAATTCATTCATAGATCCCAATTAATATCATCCCATTCAATTATTTCGGTTTGTAACTCGAAATCAGATTTTAGTTATTAAAAATTTCTTCAAAATTTCTAACTCTTTAAATTTTCGAAAAATTTCGCCAGCATCTCCTTTGAGTGGCTAGATCAGGACAACCACAAGTCTCCACTACGAGCCCAAACCAGCAAAAGAAAACAAAAGCCAAGTGGCTCAATAAAAAAACCATCAAAGTAATCAACAATATAAATATGTACCTTTTTTTCCGGCAACCCAATTTTACTTATGAAATCAAAGGCATCAAGTTAGCTCTTGCTTTTTATATACCTGCATCTTATTTACCAATGATATCCAATCATATAGTTCATAATTATTTTATTTTGTATTTTTCCAATTCTCAACATTTGTTTTATTGAAGCCCATACGATGTACATATATCATCCGTACGCAATATCAAATCTGATCGCTTGCTCGATCACACAATTTCACTTCCAAACTAGTATCGTTCACCCGACCTCTCTAATGCGGACTCAGATCTGGTTCCTTTATTAGAAACCGTCATTCCCCTTGCATAGACATATACTATGATAGAGAATTCCAGAATCAATCAAAAATCCATATCCAGTGTTCGCCGTAGAGAATCGAGTGAAAAATCCTAACTCGGATTGATATAAATCATCTCGAAATTATGTGCTCGAATCTGGATTAAACCGTTATGAGAATAGAATAATACATGCATCACTTACGTATTATTTCAATTGATTTCTTATCTATACCAAATTCTTTTTGTTCACATTCATTATATTCACTTTCAATTATTCACATTGCTTTATCCTCATTCATTTATCTCTTAGTATATTCCTTTCAATGCTAATGTTACTTAAGAATTTTTCCCTCAAATTATATGTTTAATCATATTTCAATCTATACTAAATTCATTGATGAATTATTTCATTAAATTTTACCCAAGTCTATAAACATTTCATACAAAAATCCTTATGTTTTTCACCATTTCACAACTTAAGTCCATATCCATTACAATCAATTTCAGTTCAATTTATCTTAATTCATTTTCCAATTTCAATATTCAATTTTATCAACCATACTCCAAAACCATATTCAAATCACTAATTAATTTAATTAGTTCATTTCATTAATTTATTTCAAAAATTATTACATTTAGCCTAACTTAGGTCAAATTCCTTTTCAAATTTCAGTTTAACTTATCTTAAGTTAAATTTCATTTCCAAGTTCAGTTCCAAATTTACCTTTCTGAAAATTCATATTCAACAATTTAAAACATTGCTTTAACTTACTAATTTTCAAATTTTATAAGTTATCAAAATTATTTTCTCATATTTTCATAAAACACCTAAATGAAAATTTTCAGTGTTAAACACCCTGTTCTTATTTATTCCATATCATTTTGAAATATTATAATTGATTTCTTTGTAATTCAAATCATAATTTTGAATTTTAAAATCAAAACTAGTCTTACCAAAACAAATCTCCACTGGTAGCAATTCCTCCCTTGAAAACTCGAAAATGAACATCGATGATGATGTAGTCATCACCGAAATTATTTTCCAGCGATCGAAGTGAGTTCAGTGCTTTTTACCCCTTTTAAATCCTTTTTAAAATATTTTCATTCAAAATATTTTTCAAATAATATTATGATTATTTTCCCAAAACTTTGAAAATTTATTTCCAAAATCAACGAGATTTAAATTCTCAAATTCCCAGTTTTTAAATCCTTTTAATAAATCATATTTATAATATACTTCTGAAATTTCATTTCCTTTCAATTAATAAATCACATTTATAAACTATATATTTATATAATCTCACTTTGGTTATATAAAATCACTTCTTAACTGTTAATCTTGTTTACATTATAGTATCAATCTTTATTCGATCACAAATAACAATCAACAAATGATAACAATCAAATATTATCATTCTCTAACAACCAAGCACACCATATGTACCATAATAATTTTTTGAAAATTATTCCTTTATGTATAAAAATAATCAAGGTAAAATTATTTCATTTACCCAATTTCAAACAATACCATGTTGAATTACTCTTTCAAGTGTTTAAAGATCCCTATTAATAATGTTAATTACTCGTATTGACCAGAATCCATAAGCCACTCAATAGATCAACCAACACAATATAAAACAATTTTTATATCACTAACAAATACGCGCTCATACACACACACACACACACTCGAACTCATTCAAGGGTGCTAATGACCCTATCTCTAATGAGTACCCCACCAAAGCCAAGGTTCTCGCTTAACCTTCAGCTCTGATACCAAATGTAACGAACTGGTCTTTTCGACCCTCGAAAATTGACACTAATACGACCACCGTACCACATGCCAGCAATCGAATGCAGGAAGACCCAATTGTTAGGGAAAAGAAAGAAGGAAGAAGATAAGAAGAAAACTAAACAACACAGAATCTCATAGCGAAATGAATAATCTATATATACCATAAATCCTCACACAAAATCAAAACTGTAATACATGTATATATAAACATCAATCAGAGTATACTAACATAGTTCAGGCTGGACAGTTATAACAGCCTATCCTCACAATTGCTGATAAACACAACAATGAATACTTTGGAAATAACCATCTACGTGAATACGTCTCTGGGCCTCCAACTCATCTCCTGAAGCCCCAAGCATCCCAACCAATCTGTAATATACTCGGTCTGACCCGAGCATTATAATAAAATAACACCCGAGTCAGTCTGGAAAACCAGCATGAGAAAACAAACCCATCTGGATTTAAAGTTATATAAAACCTTTGAAATCAAAGGTATCTCGTAAGACCACGCCGCACATAAACGCGGATGGGTTTTTACCTTACGAAAACCAAACCGTTTCTATAGAAAATCCATTTATATTATAATAATGTCTAAAGGCGAAAATAATAATAATCAAGTAGTTGTGATGCTCGTAAGTGTGCATCACAACAATACTAGGTATAAAATCGAAAATCGATCAGGCGCGTTCGCTAATTGTGTAGGATTTCTATGGAGGTGCCCTCGGTACTTCGAGGAACGGACCTCCTACACAAGGATTGGAGATATCCTTCCGAAGCAACATACATCCCTAGTGATGTACCATAGGAAAAACATAGCTGGTCTCGCTAAGACCGAGTGCATCGCCCCATGCATGCATAACAACTATAATTGACATCTAGGAGGAGCCGACTACACCCTATGGGTTTGCAAACCCTACTGGCCATGCCTCCTATCTCTGGTTTTAGTTATTCCCGCTGATAAGGCTACGTCCGGCATTCCAGCTCACGAACTGCCATCAAAATAGATCACGGAATCCCACATGGATTCCAATACCCCAACTGGTCTCAGAATCACACATAGATTCCCACATCTCAATTAGATCTTTGAATCACACCCGGATTCCCATACTCCAACGGGTCTCAGAATCACACATGGATCCACACATTCCAATATATCATGAATCTCCTCCATAGGACCGTATATGGTTTTCGGAGTGGTTACGGGTTCGAGTCATCTCTTACGAGTACACTCCTACGCTTCTTGGGTGCTCCACAAAACCAAACGCCGATTTTCAGAATGCTCAATACCGGTTCTTTTGGAAATAATTAGACAATACATAAGAGTGGGGATCACCCCCTAACCGTTTAAGTGGACGGATCTCCTTATCATTTGTCCTAGAAGAACGAAACGAGTTACACGTACAGTATAGCACCACCGATGGTAACTGTACCATATACTTCCCATGTTTCCTCTAGATATTTGCAGAGTTAAAATCCTTCGGTGTTTAGTAGGGAATACTTCCCTACCTCCAAAATTAAGAAGGATTGCATATTTAGGCCAAGATTTTATAATCGGTTATTTAACTATCAAATAAACAAACATTCAAACAAAGATTATATTTCATAGGGAAAACCAACATTGGTTAAGCATATAAGCGACCACTAGCCTTGTTTTATAAACCTTTTACGAATAAAAACCACTTGTAAATTTCTTGTATAGGAATACTTTTACAAGATATATCCATTGATTCCTATATTTTCAATATTTAGAAAATATCTATATACTTACCTCAATAGTATACGTATATTTACAAAACTGAGAAAGATTCTATTTTCATTCGACCCCAAATCATTTATAAATTTCCTTACAATTCTCCAAACCATTTATAAATCATTTTATAAACCTTCCAAAACCATTTATAATTCCTTTATAAAAATTCAATCCCTTATAAGCTTCTTACACATTCCAAAAATCACTTATAAATCATTTTTGAATCCATAAACCATTTATAAAAACTTCTTTTATAAATCTATAGCCTCGTTTCTAAAATTCATTTATAAATATCTAACTATTTATAAACTCTTTCTCCTTGCAAATAACCTTTCCTTACGTCTTCAATCCATTTTATAAATTTCTTTATAAAATGCAAGTCTTTCAACTCTATTTATAGTCTCGGAAACATTTATAAATAATTAAAATCATTTACTTCAAACATTATTATATAATAATAATCATTAATAATGAACATTATAAATAAATGAAAATCATTAAATTTAATTATCTTAAAATAATAATTAATCATTCCAAAATATTGTTTAACAAATAATAATAATAATAATAATCAATCTTTACCATTTCATAAATAATAATAATTTATTTCAAAACCTTAGTTATAAATCCTTATTATTAATTCCAACCCATAATTACTCTTAAATAATTAATCTTTCAATTTATTAACCATTTTATAAATTCTTAAAATATATTAACTATAACCAAATAACTTTTAAATAATATTAAAATAATTAGATAATTTTAAAATAACATAAATATGATTATATAACTTTAAAACAATTTTAATATAATTAAATAACTTTTAAAAGAATATTATTATAATTAAATAACCTTAAATTGTTATTATTATTAAATAACTCAAAAACAATATTAATTTAATTAATTAACTTTAAAACAATATTAATATATTTAATTAACTTAAACAATATTAATATATTTAATTAGAAATCCTTAAAATATTCCTAACCCAATTCGGGATTTTAGAATCATTTCTTGTCTCAAAAACCAATTCCAACTTAAACGGCAATTTATAGTATTTTCAAAATACAAATTGAGGCCAATAACCACCCAACACTTAACCAATATCGGTATTGATTTTCTATCGCTACTGGGTTTTATTTTCAAACATATAACGATATTATAACCACAGTGTCCACAATCATATTTATTAATCAATAATCCATATAAAAATATATTATTGAAAACCATTCAACACTTGTTAGGAATCCTGTTGGATTCCTCCAACCTGCTACCCCCTGCATCACAGCTTACATATATTAGCACATATATATGTAAATAAAATCAACAGTTGTGAGGAATCCTGTTGGATCCCTCCGACCTGTTTTCCCTACATCACAAACGTTATATAATCATAAAATATAAATCAATCGCTTCGAGGTGAGATTCGTATACAAAGGGTCATCCGCTCGTACACGGGAACGTAATAGAGTCTCATCTTCTCCAATAGGCGGAAATATATCCAAACCAACTAATAAATATAATAATTCATCCAAACAATCATTCAACGATTTTTATCAACTATATACCATAATAGTTATCCAGAAAGGTGAGGTTAACTCACCAAAATTTTCTATGGTCGCCGAGGCATTCCGGTTTGGAACTAAAACAGGACGACGTCCGATTTTAGCCCAAATTTTGACAGTCTCCAAACTAGTTCCATTGTGAAGCTTTCGTTGTCTTGAGCGCAACGCAAAACGTTTCATCTCGATCGAACCTCGTATGGGCAAGTTATTAAATTTATAAGTTAACGGGAATTAAATAAAATTAAATCCCACTAATTACTTTAATAATCAACATAATTATATAATTAACCTTTCTTCCCCAAATTTAAATTGTCGCCTTCCAATAATTCCCTTCCACATTGCCACGAGCTCCCCTATCTCCCCCACCCTCGCCTCGACTCCGTTCACCAAACGAACACCACCAGCAGCTCCCCCTCCTCGAACTACACCACGCTATCACCATCACGAAGGCCGCGTCTCCTCCCCTTCGACCGCGACTTCAATGCCACGCTACTGTCACAGCCAACACCGTGGCCCCCAAACGTGATCGGATCCCACACAAAAAATCGCCGGAGCTGCTTCTTGCTATGGCGAACTCGTTACCACCCTCCGAATACCCACACTCCATCGCCATTTCTAATAAGATCGAGCCCTAGTTCCTTTACCCATTACTGTGCTCGATCGAGAACTGCCACTATTTACTGTCGCGCCTCGCAACCGCCGCTATACGACCAACGTGTCTGCCTTCCATCGCTGTGCCCTCCCTGTTCCTCTTTTTTTTCCTCTTTGATTTCAATTATGAAATGAGAAATAAAAATACAGTAGTAGGCGTTCATATAGGGAAGGGGACGATGGGAAAGAACGGAGGCGTGGGCTTGTACAGGAAGGTGTGGGCTGATATAGATGTGTCAATGATGTAGGGTCAAAATCATAGTTGTGTAGTCAAATCTAAGAATAAATATATATTATTTAAATTCAAAATATCTATCTATATAATTACGGACCCCAATCGAGACATGCCACCTGGCGTTCTATATGTTATACCCTTATTCCGAACCCAATGGAACTAGTACCGAGGCCTAATTCGATCGTATGGAGAAGATAGTTTTTTGAACCCAATTATTATATTAAATTTTCAGTATTTATTTTCAACACGTTTTGATTTCACACAACCAAACGATTTATCTGATTTCCACGAAATTTTACGGCGTATTATAATTCATATTACGTATCCAATGAAACTGGTTTCATCGAAATCCGAGATAGTGCCCTAGGAGGCTATTTTCATATGTTAATTAAAACAAGTTATTTTCAAAATCGAGTAAATCACTTTTAAATCCAACTTAAAAGTTTTATTATCTTCATTTTTTATTAAATAGAAATTTAATAAGCTTTTAAATCATTTTTATCCAAATAAAAATCCAAGATTCAAATATTTAAACAATTACAATTATTAAATTCATCAATTAAATTATCCGATAATCGCTATATTTTGAAATTCAAGTTATTTAACCTATAAAATTAAATTTTCAATTTTTAAAATTAATTAAATATTCTAATTTTAAATAACAAAAATTCTGGGTCGTTACAGCCGGTCTTGTGTTGGCAGGGGATCCCGGCGAGGTCCTCGGTACATTTTCTAGACGTGTACCGTGATAGGTGGTACCCCGGTGCATTGTCATAATATGGAGTCCATTCTCCAATACGCGCCATATGGTTTTGATTGTGCCCAACTATGTTGAAATGTGAGATGCAAGCATTTCAGCTATTTTCATATTTACTTTGACCTCTAGACATTATTATAATATCACTAGATTTTCTATAAAAAGTGTTTGGTTATCGTAAGGTAAAAACCCATCCGTGTTTTTGTGCGGCGTGGTCTTATGAGATACCTTAGATTTTAAAAGGGTTTTAAACATACTAGTCCAGTTGTTTGAGTTTACTCACACCAGACCCATGTCTGACCCGGAGTTATATTTTCTTTTCCTAAAACTCTTGGGTGTTCAAATTTTTATGGGCAGCCAAGTAGTTCAGGTTTTACCACAAATGCATCTTGGAGGAGCTTGGAGCAGGAGGCTTCACCGATAGTTGGTTATTATCTTATTTCCGCTGTTTATATGTATATTTTATCAGTTAGGTAGGGTCAGGCTATTATAACTGTCCTAGGGTAGAATTTGTATTGGTATGACTCTAATGTATCATTTTGGAAATGACTTTGTAAAGAATTATGCTGATTAATATATGTTATTCCATTGCGTTGTGAGATTCTGTGATTGTTTAGTTTCTTCTATCTCCTTTTTTCCCCTAACAATCTGTCTTTCCGGCACTTAGTTGTTCGGTATGTGAATACCGTTGATGTATTAATGTCGACTTCTGGGGTTCAAAAAGGCGGGTCGTTACATGTTTAGTGTGGTTGCTTCGCTTATAAAGGACAATGAATTCAACATCATTGTGCACACTACTCACTATGGATTTTATCACCTACAAACTCGAACCCTACCTCCATCAAAGAGTCGTGTTCAATAATTAAAAGTCACATAACTAGGAGCTTGTAGGTTACATCAGCAAATAAAGGACATGTGCCACAAAAGTATGGTCACTCACTTAACATCTAAAAATATCTTGAGCCATGCAATGGTAAAATGGTTGGGTTTTCAAATCTCTAAAACTTATATTTGTAGTCTTTGTGAATCAAGCAAAAAATATAGTATCCAAAGTAGATATGGGTTGTTCCTGATCGAACCACACTAAACCTTGTATGATTTTTCATTCATGCAAAGCTTTACACAAATGCAAAACTTTACATCAATTATTGTATTCTCATCTGTTAAATTGAAAACCAAACAATTATAATCCAGGTTGTTTTGTCATTATATTGTCGACATGAATTTTCTTACCAACAATGGTGGATCAATATGTCAATCATTACATATCCCTGATTTGTGTCTTACTCGATTTCTGGTAGTCAAAATTATCGAAATTCAACAATATTTTTGAACACTCTACTTATCAGCATCGTCATGTCTAGAAAAAAAAAATATTTTGATATCTCTAACTGTTGGAAATTTTCAGTAAGTGGGCCATACATGTAAAATAAAGTATGTTTTGCTTTTCGATGTATAAGTCAGATTAAAGTGATTAAGTAAATTAATAAACCACTAAAGGCATAAAGATATAACTGTCTCGAAACGAATGTGTAGAGACCGGAGTGGTTTTCAATTTGTTGAAGGGTTAAATTGAAAATATCACACTACCATATATATGGGGTTATGTTTTCTCTTGACCTCTTCTAATAACAAATATAGATGTAGACTTATGATACTTTGGAAGATCACTTCCATCTCTTTTCTTTTAGATCAATATTTTTCTCATAGTCAATTCATGAAATCAAGTATGGCTTCCGCAACTACTTATTTTATATTTTTTCTTATTGAAATTAATATGTTTCATTTATTTCAAAATCAGTATTCGATCAATTTTTCATTTAAAATTTATTTAAAATTTTGTAACAAGTAGTATCAGAGCCACCCATCATTGATTTCATTGGAAAAATTTAGATGTATTTTTTTATGAGCAAGTTTTGAACCGAACTTTATTTGAAAGTCACTAAATTCATATAATGTCTTACTTAAATTTTAGGTCTGCTTGATTTATGTATCAAAGATTTTTTTTGTTATAACTTAGCTGATTTATAAAACTATTTTAGTGTAGAAAGATAGATCTAAATGATTTGTATGTTGTTTATGGAATAAGTTAAATTTTCGAATTGATTTTAATTTTTTCGAGAAATTATCTAAACTCCGCTAAATTTTGAAAACAACTTATGTTGGTCAAATCATCTACATGTTTGCTACTATATATTTTGTAAATAAATTAGGAATTTTGATGTAAGAAATACTTTAAATCTAATATGTATAGTTTTATTAATGTTTATTAATGGCATAGATATATCTATTTAATTTAAAACCATTTATGCAAGAAAATATAAATATCAGTTCTATGATTATATTACTTTACTTTACTTTTGATTGATGTTACATTACTTTAATTAATATTTGTTCGATTGATTTATATATTTTCAATGAAATCAATTTGTTATGATAGTAGTTTACATTTTGGACAATATAACGGTCAATTGCATTTATTTTTATCATAAATGCATTAAATGTGGTTGTTATGGTAATAAATTAATTAACTTGTTATCATTAATTTACTAAATGTGTCGGTTGGTATAAATTTAATGATGTATTATGTTTGTATTTTATTTGGAACAAGAAAGGCATATGGTTTATTATTTTATGCATTTATGTTTGATAGTTACTGATATTTCATATGTAGTTCAAAATATATACTATTTTGGAATGAGTAATGGTTAAATAAGATAAAGACTGTTTTGAAGTCAATATTCAAAATATATTTCACTTTCATATCTTGGAATGAGTAACGGTTAAATAAGATATAGACTATTTTGAAGTCAATATTTATTTCAAATATTTTGTACTTATATATTTTAGTTATTGTCAATTTTTTTCGGTAATGAAAATCATACTTTACTATATGTTTTTTCTTTGTATACTGTGTTGAAATATCGCATTAATATTTATGGAAAATACAGAAATGAATGAATTAAGGTAATGCACAAATAAATTTAAAAAAAATTGGTGTCTCTTTGTGAATTAATTATAACCGTCTTACATTCTAAATGAGCTAATGAAATAGCATGTCATCAAAGTGACCTCTCTTATTTTGATTTTTCATGAAGATTGTTTGATATTTGTGTGTACGTATTCGTGCAGATTTTAGCTGGCCCAAAGGAAAGTTAATACTTGGTCGAATTACTTACATATATGTGATAAATATGCAATAACTATAAGGTTTTAGAAGTGAATAATTAATCAGCCCAAAGAAAGATTGGTATTTAACTTGAATTTATTTTTAACGTTTGATCGTTACAACAGGAGTACCACTTATAGTTAATAACAGTGTCTAAAGATTTTGATATTGATGTTGTGTTAGGTATCGTAAAGAGCGACCTACCAATTATTTGAATTTACAATGGGTGCTTTTTGGATATGATCATATAGGGTCAATCTTTATTTTTATTCCATTTTCAATCAATTTGACTAAAGTACCTGGCAATTTTAATATTATTTACATCTTATTTAGGATTAACTCTAAGATTGATAAGTGAGCGTGTTGTTTATTCTTGACTGCATGGATCTGGATTTTGCATTTAGGAGGATCACACCCATCACTACTATGATTGAATGTTCTTATAATGTTATGAAGAACAATGAGATATAGGATAATTCAAATAGTAGGAGTCAGAGGATCATAAGGTACAATATTTTAGAAGGTTTTAAGGATGTGGTATCCGTTAGGATAAACAATTTAAGGAGTTATTTACTATGATTTTAAAGCATATTTTCAAAAGGAGAAAATATAGGTGAAACAATCATGCTTTATTGTGCTTGATTCTATAAAGTCAAGGTATAGGAAACACAAGTGAGTACCATATGAAAATGTCAAATATTGCTTCAAAGGTCAAAGGCTCTCAAATTTAACTTTTTGTACTCTCTTATTTACATATAAATAGTTTAAGATTTATATTAATTATCATTTTTAATAAATTCTATGGACATATAAAAGGAATTAATTAGATATCAAGCTTGTTGTATCAAAAAAGATATATATTCTACTGTAGTATTTTCAGGTGTAGGCTTTAGTAGCTAGAAACATTTAGTGTTTAAAAATTAAAACAACTACTTACATAAATGTTTTCATATAGATTTTAATTCTTAAACCCTCAAATTGTAATAGATGTTGGAAGACACATCTATATAGGTAATGGAAAGTTGGTAAATTAGAATATGTTAAACATGTTTTAAGTTATTATGATAAATTCAATTATTTTGTTTGAATTTGTTTGATATTTTTTTTATCATACTATCATTTATAAAGATTTCTATTTCTATTATGAAATTTTTTGGTTATTATTGTTCCTTTAGAAATAATAAGATTGATTTATTGGTAAATTCAAATATGGCTAGAATTAAATCTCTTGATTTTTATGATAACATATATTTCCTCGATGCTAAATATCTCTTATAATGAAGCCGTAATTTGGATATGGTGATTAATGTGATTATTTATTTCATCTTACAAAATAACTTTAGAACGAGACACTAAAGATAGAAAATACTTCAATGATATTCTAAGTGAGCTAAAGGATATAAGTTTTATGAATCGACATTAAAAAAATAAGATAGGAACCGCAACAAATTTTTGAGAACATTGAGTCTGGGGGGAGAAAATAAAGCATGGTTTACTGTTAAAAAAGAGAAATCATTATCATTTATTTCGACTACAGTTACTTCTTCTAACAATATATAGGTTTTCTTTCCTTTTATTGAAAAAGAAGTAAATCAGGAACTATAATAAGACAATGTTGAACAAAATAATAAAGTATAGATCAATGTCTTTAAAAATGAATCATTATCATTGATTTCGACTACAGTTACTTCCTCTAACAATGTATATGTTTTCTTTTCTTTCTCTAAAAAGGAAGTAAATTAGGAAGTATTATAAGTTAATGTCAAACAAAATAATAAAGTATGAATCATTATCTTTAAAGAGGAATCATTATCTTGATTTTAACTACAATTACTTCTTTTGACAATGCATATGATTTCTTTCCTCTTGATGAATAAGAAGTAAATCAACAACCATGATATAACATTGTTAAACAAAATTGTAAATTATGGATCATTGCCTTACAAGGGGTGTAGTTACTTCTTCTGACAATGTATGGGTTTCCTTTTCTTTCATTGAACAAAAAGTATATCAAGAACCATAATAAAACAATGTTAATCAAAATTCTCGTTAAGGTGAGATTAAAGTTTCAAGAAAACAAACTCCACAACATCAAGATATAATATCACTAAGGAGATCCGCTTGAAAAAGAAGAAATATTATTCCAGATAACTATTTATTATTTCTCTAAAATGAAATAATGAGTTGTCGGCGATGATTCAATCAACTTACATTAGTCTATTAAAGATATCATTTTTTAAAAGTGATATAAGATATAAATTTATGGCATAAATCTATGTAAGACAATAAGGTTTATGATCTTTCCCCTTACCTTAAGGTATGAGGACCATTGGTTATAAGTGAATATTAACAACCAAGTGGGATCAATTAGGTAGCGTGGAAAGATATAAAGTTCATCTCGTAGGAAAACTATTCTCAAAAGAGAAACAATTACTATTAAAGAGAATTTTTGAAAAACTCTTTAGAATCATTTTGGACTAGTTACGTATTTTGATTTCGAGCAATATCATATGGAAATTAAAGTTGTGTTTCAAAATGAAACATTAACGATTTTTTTAAGAAATCAAAAATATAGACTCAAATAAACTTCAAGTCAATGGTACCATGATTTCACCATGTTATCATCTCGATCGGCTTTGTAGGGAAAATATTATAGATAATATGTGCATCATAATTGCTTAGAGGGTAATTTTTTATTCTTGATTTTGCAAGTTAATGAAAGATTGCTTGTCAACATTATTCAGTTGTATTGCACAATACCATTAGAATTTTATTATAATGATTATTCAAATACTTTAGAAAAGTTCTTGAGATATTATAATGATTATTCAAATACTTTATTACGGTAATTTGAAATGACCAAGCTCTGATACCAAATAAAAGTTTGCATGGATCTTGTGTAATATGGCTTATATGTATATTCAAGTATATAGTCTAAAACTAAGCGGTACTAACTAGCAGAGTATTGTCAAGTGAGGTAAATAAAAGCAATCATACTAGGATTTTTATACCGGTTCAGACCTCATGTCCTACGTCCAATCTTAAAGCTCCCCATCGGAATTTCCTTTCACCAAATACCATTACTTTTCCCAGAGGAGCATGCAACACGACAAAGTTTTTGACTTAACTAGCTTATTTTCTCTCATCATAGATTTTGAAAGATTGTACGACTCTTCCTATAATCTCCTTGATGATTCAAGATGCATGCTTCGGGATCATGGAAGTGTAGCTAGTGATTCTTGAGTATAGAATATGATTTGAGTGCAATAGAATTCAAGAATGCTCAAAAGAATAGAGATCAAGAAAGAGATATTGGAAAGTTAGAAAAGGTAGAAGGTAAGTTAATAATGATTTCAAAAGTTGATCTCTATTTATAGATATCAAAGAGTTGCATCAATAGTTGTAATCGTTTTGAACAGCCATTACTATTTGTAGAGATGCTCATGAACGATCGCAATAATTCAAGGTGACTTTTCAGAAAATAGCCATTACATGGTAAGCAGTCGACTGAACTATACAAAATCTGTTTTTATATAAACAGGCTTTTAAAAACTTGCTCAAATCTTTGATATTTGAAAATATTTGTATACAGGGGTGTATGTGTGCATATAAACCACCAAGGAGATTTTACAAGTATATCTAAGACCAAATACATTCATTTGACTTGACGATCTATATTTCCTTAACTTTTGATATGTAGATGATCCGCATTTCTTTCTCCTTGATTCTTTGATTCAAGAGCTTCTTATACCTGCATAATATTATATACTAGATATATACAGGGATATAGTTATCATCATTAAAACATAAAACCGGGATTCTAACAATCTCCTCCCTTTTAATAATGACAACTATATGAATTGAGATAGAATATATATATATATCCCTTGATATATGCTTCCCTTGTCAATATTCTCTCCCCATTAGTCATCAACAAAAAAGGCGAGAATTTGACGAAGGTGAGATAAACTAACGTTGTAAGGTATGCATACAACATAGAAATCCAAACTAACACATATCTACAATATTATCTCATCATGACACAATAACACGTGATATAAGAACACATAAACAATGACAGAAGTATCATAACTTGACATAAAAACATAAAAGAACGTATGACATAGAGCATTTAACGTATGCGAACATACGACATAAACAAGTGAACATGAAACAACATAAAACACAACATATAGAACTTAAAAACAAAAGTACAAAATAAACTTACACTACATAAAAATATGTTTGTCAAACAAACAACATATCTTCACATCAACCAACACTACATAAGTTAATTCACCTAACAACACATAACATCAAACAACCAAACAACCAAAACAACATGAGTTTTAAATTATCACAAGACCAACAACAAATTCATTACCAAAACACAAACTAACATAAAATAAGCTTACCAAAACCAAGACAAATATCTAGTTCTCCAGCTTCGAGTCGTGAGGAGAGGATGGTCGAGAACATGAAGAGAGTATGTTCCATATTTTCTCCAAAAACCCAAGCGTTGTCTTCTCGAAATTCTTTTGTTGCTTAATCATTTTCCTTTGTTGCTTATAGAGGATCTCTTGATTCTTAAGAATGGCGGCATTGGCAGAGATATTCTTGGAAGGCTCAATAAATGCAAGCTCCTTATCACTTTCGAAACCCCCCATCAACCTCTTCGACAATTTCTTATTGCTTGCTTGTTGCTCGATGGGTGGGGATTGTGAAGAAGATTGAGCTAAGTTTTCTTGAACCATGCGAGATAATAAACGTTGTGCAGTACAAGAGGCTCCATTTTTTAAGGTAACTTCATAAAGTAGATGGATTTTTGGTCCATCGCCCCAAGCAAAATGAAATCTTGCATACTCTTAACACTGATTCCATAGTGAATGAAATTTTAGTTAAAGAAGATGCAAAGTACATTGTGTGTCGAGAGCGGGCATAGAAGCTCTTAATCTCATCGTGAATGATCTTAGCCCAATTTAATTTCTTATTGGAGTAGATAGCATATAAAATCTTATAATTATTATCATACATCTTTTCATAGCTACCGATTTACGGTAAAATTATATGAATAATCATTTTGTTGAGAATCCTAGCTTAGGGTCGAAGGTTAACGGAAGTATTCATTGTTCGTTCCATATGGAAAAATAGCTAGTAGAATTATATGCAAACTCGTCATGATCAATATTCTTCGATTTGTGTCCAATATTAGCACAACCTAGAATTACCCCTAAATCTTTAATAGATAACACAATATCTACTACTAAAACCTTGCTCCACAATATTCCTTCGTCATCTACAGGTTTGTAAAAATCTCCACACACGTTTCTATAGAATATTCTAACTAAAAAAGGATATATCTTTACCTTTTTTAATTCACATTGATTAAAGAAAGAAATTCATATTCCAGAACGAGAGCTTCAATCCTAAAAGCTTCAAAATCTGACATCTTGTAGAAGGTTTCTTGAAAGACACATTTGTCCTTCAATTCATTGAAATGTTTCAAAGCATATTTGCTGCTATTTAACCAAAGAAGAATTTGCACATCGGAAGAAAACTCAAGGTGAGAAGGGTTAGATGCTGAAGCCGAAGCTTTTTCTCTTTGTGGTCATTTCTTTGTAACAGGGAGTTTCTATTTTGTAGCCATGGAATCATTTTTGAAAGCTTTAGAAGAACTAGGGTTTAAAATTTGAAAGAGTAAAATGAAGGAATGAATGTAAAGGCATGACTTATCTATTTAAAAACATGCAACTACTAATTCAGTCAACTGGCCATAGTATTCAGTCAATTGAAATCATAAAGAGTGTTTTCCAGAGTATAAGATGAAATTTTTAGTTAATTGTAAAAAATTGGGTTAGCCAACTAAATCATACTAGGTCAGTCGATTGAACTGGGTGAATTTGAAAACAGAGAGCAGGTTTGTATATAGTCGACTGTTTTATTATCTTTTAGTCGACTACTTTTGTTTTTGGCCTATGTTCAGTCGATTGGGAATCTTATTTAGTTGACTGGATGAATAAAAAATAGGTGTTGCGCATTTTTGAAAATAATAATAACATATATATACTTAGAAATTCTTCATTTGCTTACATATGTACATTTAAAAACTAATTTATAATATATATAAAAACTTTTATCACATGTATTTGAAAAATATATACACACACGTTTATTACATATATATACACACACTTATCTAAAAGCTTCATTTGCTTATATGTTACATGATGCCATTTGTAAAAACTCAAAACAAACTTTGTTCGTTGATGGACTCGATTCCTCCTCGGACGTATCTTTCTCCCATAATTTTTTTATATAGAGTTCATATATTTTTATCGGGGTGGCCGATTCTTTCGATGGACTAAGTTGCTTTGATGGGCTAGGTTGTTTGGATGGACTTCGAGCAGAGCGAATACACTGCTTGATTGGTGATTTCCCAAAATGTTTATGTATAGTTCTTTAAATAAAACTCAAATGTTTACCTCGTCTTCGTTGTTCCTAATATAGTTCTTTCTATAGTCTCATAGATTCCCTTGGTAGTGAGTTATATCATCAATACGATCATCCTGGATGGTAGTAATTTGTCCTTCAAACTTGATTGACTACGTAATCTTTTTTCCATTTAGAGAGTAGCCGGTATGTTCTGAGGGGGAAAAGGTAATTTAATGTACGATGATGTATTATATGAAGTTGATATTGCTATAAAAATTTATGTTATCTGAGAAGCAGTAGATTTGTGTTGTTGTTTGAAATCTATATAATAGCATATATTGAAACTCATGTTTGTTATTAGGTTTATTTTCTACCGTACAATATTTTATCAACTTTATATAAATAGAAAAGTTAAGTGATTGCTAAAGAATTTTTAGACAATAAACATAAGTTAGCCATAGTTTTAGATAAGATTTTATTTTTGCCAGGAGATTTTATACCTTTTACTTTATATCAAAATTTAGATATTATACATAAAAAATAATATTTAGCATTATATTATTATGAGATTAGTTCGTTTAGAAAGCAAATTCCTAGATCTCAACATAATTTTAAAAAGGTAGATTCACAATGGGGTTTAGTAAATATATTAGCTATTTGATTTTTGGTTTTAACGAATTCTAGAGAAATAATTTCTTTTTCTACATTATCTCGAAGAAAATGATGGCAAATATCAATATGTTTAGTTCGAGAGTGATTAATAGGATTTTTCGACAGATTAATTGCAATCGTATTATCAAAGTATATAGGAGACTTAGTTATTATTTTCCCAAAACCTTTGAGAGTTTATTGCATGTATAAAATGTGTGCACATGCCAAGATAGTTGAAATATATTCGGCTTCACATGTCGATAGTGACACATAATTTTTTTTCTTCCTAAACCATGAAACTTGGGATGGATCGACAAAGTGATAGGTGTCACTCGTACTCTTTCAGTCCGTTTTGCAACCACTGAAATTAGCATCACTATATGAGACTAATTCGAATGAGCTACCTTTCGGATAAAAGAGACTGTAATCTTCGGTGTTAGTTAAGTAACGCAAAATTCGTTTCACGACTCGGTAGTGTGATTCCTTAGGCTGTGCTTGAAATCCGGCATACAAAAAAATACACATCATTCTATTTGGTCTACTAGAAGTAAGATATAACAGAGATCCTATCATACTATGATATAATTTTTGATCGAAATATTTTCCGCTTTCATCTTTATCTAAATGAAGACTTGTGTTCATGGTTGTTGGTTTACTCGACAGGTTATCTTTTTTTTGGCAAAGCTAGCGGGGTTGAAAGGGCCCCTACCTTTTTATTTATAACATGTAAAAAGTATTAAAATTATAAATAAGGAGATACATGATAAACTAGGGAGCAGAAAGACCAAAAAACACAAAAGAAAACTGTACGAAGCAGAGGGCCAACAAACTCGAAGCAGGACATTACAAGACTCCAAGCATCCACAAAGGCACATGAATACCAAGTGAAAACAGGCGCCATGAGTGGACTCGAAGCAGAGCAAACAAGAAACCAAGTAGCATCAAAAAGAACACTAAGCATGGCAAGACACAAAGGACCAGTATAGCAACAAGTAGTTTACAAAGCCCTGACTAAGGCAAGAAAGATACTGTGTTTAGAGGAGTGAATTCCTACGAACACTCTAGAGTTTCTTTCAGCCCAAATCAGATGAACAGATCTTTTTAGAATTTTAAGCAGCAATTGAGATCTTGATGTTTTCCATCTAATATCCTTGAATATAGTAAATACTTCAAACCTAGAATCAGTTGAAGGGTTATGAAGGTGACATCGATTTAAAATGCTTCTCCATATGTAATAGGAGAACTGACAAGTAAAGAACACGTGATCAGCAGTTTCAACCGAGTGGCCACACAAAACACAGTTTGATTGATGAATCAAACCCAAAGAAAATAATTTATCACGAGTGTGAAGAAACCCTCTGATAATTCTCCATAGAAGCGGATCTTACCTAGGAATAGAGTTAGTAGACCGTATTCTCGAGTGCCATGGGAAAATATAGGTATCAGTGGATGAAGTAATCAATTTATAAACTCTATTAATTGAGTGCTGACCATCACCCCAAAGGCAACCATATGCAGAATTGCAGAACTGTCTATTGTCTAACATTTTCCAAACATTCCTAACATAATGGAACAGGAGTAAGGTAGACATATTTTATCATCACATAAATATGAGATTAACTTTGCTTCAGCAGGAATACCAGTGATACTTCTCAAATTGTATGGAATAATATTAGCAAGAATTAGACCTTTAGAAGACCAGGGATCATTCCAGAAAGAAAGAATAGAACTATTCTTCATAGTGAATTGGAAAAGGAAGAAAGCAAGCCCTCAACCCCAACATTTTCCTCCATGTACAACTACAGTCATTAGGAATCTGCATAGTCCAAAAGTGCTGCTTCTTAAGAAGATAATTTCTACACCATACTCCCCATAAATTCTAGTCATGCTTAAAATATTTTTCTAAATGAGATGAGAAAGTAGCAATATTCCATCGTTTAATATCCATAACTCTTAGACCACCCATAGATTTAGGATGCATACAGATTTGAAGGAAATAGGAATTAATTTTTTGGAGAAGGGATTACCATGCCTGAGGAAGTGGTTCATGGCAGAATTGATCATGGAAATTAATTTTGTAGGAAGAATATAAATACGAGCATAATAGAGACACATGGTCGAAGCTATGGACTTGACAATCACAAGTCAGCCAGCTAAAGATAATTTTGAAATAGGCCAGGAAGTTAACTTTTCAGTTATTCTTTCAAATAAAGGAAGGCACTATGATTTTTTAATAGAAGAAAATACCAGAGGAGCTTCAAGATAAAACTCATCATGATCAAAGGGGGTAGGAGTGGACAGTTTAGTCATATAAGCTTTAACTTCAGCAGAAACACCTGCAATTAAAATTTTGGATTTTGAATTGTTAATGCTGAAGCCGGTCAAAGAAGAAAAAACTTGAAGAATACCCAAAGCAGAAGAAATAGATTTAACATTTGGCTTGGTGAATAGCAGAATATCATCAGCAAACATAAGAGAACCTATCTGAGGGCTTTTACAGAAAGGATGGAAGTCCAACAACTTATTATTCTATGCTGAGCTAAAAAAAGAAGATAAAAATTCCATGACACATATAAATAAATAAGGAGACATGGGGTCTCCTTGTCTCAAGCCTCTAGCACCCTTAAAATATCCAAAAACAGATCCATTAAGACTAATGGAATAACTCACTGAGGAAATGCAAGTGTACACCCAAGCCAAGAAAGTATGAGGGAAATTCATGCAGTGGAGTATGTCGATGATTGCTTTCCATTAAACTGTTCATAGGCTTTTTGAATGTCAAGTTTCATAACACATCTAGGGGAGATATGTTGTCTAGTATATCCTCTTAATAATTCAGTAGATAGCAAAATATTATCAATTATATCCCTGCCTGAAAGAAAGGCATTTTGGATTGATGAAATGGTTGAGGCAAGAGCATGTTTTAACCGTGATGCTAAAAATTTTGCTATACATTTGTATATCACATTACAGCAAGCAATAGGTCTAAATTGAGAGACAACATCAGGGTGTTGAATCTTGGGAATAAGGGCCAGTTTAGTTGCATTTATACCAGACAACATATGATTATGTTTGAAACAAAATTGACGGCTTTAATAACATCATCCCCTATTATATTCCAACAAGATTTGTAGAAGTGGGCATTAAACCCATCAGGACCCGGTGAGCTAGTTGAGTTCATGCTAAATATAGTTTGTTTAATCTCATCAGAAGACGCCACCTGAATCAATGCTTGAGAGTGAGATGTAGAACTGGAAGGAAGAGCAGCCTTTGTGAAACGTGACAATTGAGAATTATCATGTTGAAACTTAGACGGTAGATTTTTTTAATAATCCAGAAAAGCATTTTGAATAGAATCAGAGGAGGAACAAAGGTTACCATCCTTATCCAAAATGCAGTGATAATTTGAAGCTGCATATTTTATTTTCAAAGAATTGTGAAAACAAGCAGAATTCCTATCACCATATATTTTCCACTGATTTTTGGATTTCTGTCCTTTCATTTTATTTTCTTCACATAAAGATTTAGCAAGCCCCTCCTTAAGCCTTTGTTCTTCAGTTGACGGAGCAGTGTCAAAAGGGTTGGATTGCAGAGAAGTCTGAACAACCAGAAGTTGATTCCTGAAGCATTCAAATAGTTTAGAGCCTCTACAATAGGTGTTGTAAGCCTAAGACTTCAGCCTTCCCTTTATCTCCTTTAGTTTGAACTGCAAAATAAACATAGGGTTTCCATATGGTTCACGTTTCCAGTAGTCAGAAACTAAAGCATAAAATTCAGAGTGTTCAGTCCATATATTAAAAAATGAAAAAGAGGGATGTCTACTCATAGCCTCATGACCCCAGTCTAGGATAATAGGAGAATGGTCAGATGGAGTGGAGGGGAGGGAGTGATAAAGTAAATTTGGCCAGAGAGAAATGGAATGGATGTTGGTGAAGGCCTTATCAAGTCTACAATATGTTCCGGCACCATTTCTATTGCGATTATTCCAAGTGTAGAAGCATCCATCAGAGGGAATGATTGAGAGGATGGAGGAAAAAAGGAAATTATTCAGAGGTTTTATTTGTTTCAAAGTAAGGGGAACACCACCACACTTGTCATGGAATGATTGCATGCAGTTCCTATCCCCAATACAAATCCAAGGGGCATTTGAAGGATGAAGAGAAGGAAGGAGGTCAAACATAGGTTGTATGAGAACATCACTATTTTATGCATAAATAGAGGTCAAAAAGAATGTTTGGTTTGAGGAGAGATGATTAATTCTAGAGTGAATGAACTATATTCGAACAGAAATGGGATCAACAGAGAAAATCAGAGGATTCCAAATAATGAGAAGCCTATTAAAAGGTGCTTGAGCCAGATTATGGAGTGAGTTCCACGTAATATTAATAACAGCAGTAGCTTTTATGGTAGTTGCATGATTGAGCTTTGTTTCACTAAAATAAGCATTTGGAGATTGCTTGTGAGTATTAAGTACTTTGCTTCAAGTTGTTTGTCAATGAAATTTGCTTCTTTGATGTTCCGGTACCCAATTTTGTCAATTTTGAGTGTCATTATAATAATGATGAGGAGGCCCTAGTCTTTACACCAGGAGAAACAATAGAAGAAGAGGCAAAGGAGATTTGTTCAAAAGAATATACTGTTCCTTTGTCAAGATCATCAGAACCTGCATGTGAGGTAGGTTTCTTAGGTCTGCCTCATTTCTTTTGATATGGAGATTCAGTAGGAGCAGTAGGTAATGGAGAAGGTTTGGGGATGTTTGGTAAGATTTTTGATGGAAGAGCAACATCAGAGTATATGGCAGGAGGAGAAACAATTGCAGGATTAAGAGGAGGACAATTAGAAGTATAATTATTTTCAGAAGAACAAGGATTGGATTGAACAGCGGGTAGAGTAGAAATTGAAGAAGGGGGTAAGACTGAAGTGAGCATGTCATTGTGCATGTCAGTGCACTTGGAAGAAAGAAAGGAGGGAATAATTTATGATTGAATTGTGGATTCTCTGTCATTACCAGTGGTTAATGCAATTTTCCTGAAGCATTAAAAGTGGATCAAAAGGGTTAGAGGTATTGAGAGCTTCAGAATCAGTGCTTTGCATTTTGGTTGTGTCGGTGGCTATGCCAGTCGAGTCATTTGCATAGATGGAAAGGTTGTTTGAATGAGAATATAAAGAAGTCTCAATTCCTAATGGTAATGGGAATTTTTCAGGAGACTGAATCAGGGACAATTGATGGGGTGACTCTGAATTAACTGCATCAAGACTGATATGTTGATGAAAAGGATCAACTGAAGTTTCAACATGCACAGTATCATTTTGATTATGAGACTCTATTGCACTAGGCTGACTTGGAGGAATTCCATCAGGTTCTTCGGAAATCACTTCGGGAATTTCAACAAGTAAACTGGAATTTATGGCTTTATTTTGAACATCAAGAATCTGACTGTCATCATTACCACTTTCAATTGCATTCACCCCACTATCATTGAGCAGCTAATCTTCAGGAATCAAAGGACTTCTAGAATCAACATCATCGATTTTGTCATGATTAATTGGTGTCTTTAATTTCTGCCAAATTTTCTTAAAATTTTTCCTTTTCCTTCTAACTGGAAATTTTTTCATATTTATTCTATCTTAAGTACTATCAGCGGACTTTATTTTATTACCTTGATCAGATTTTTCCAATTTCTGGTTTGACACTTCCACCACATCAGATTCATCATTTAAAGCCTCACATAGCTTTGTAGAGTGACCAAAAATCTGACATTTGGTACATATTAAGGAAGTCCACGTGTGAAGATCCCGGACTCGGCCTTCGAAAATCGGCACTCGTACTTCACTTGTACTCAAAATGTCGTAGATTCAAACGCCGAATCTGGCTCTCCGGAGCTTATAACACCATTAAGTATAACAACACAGCGGAATAAAAAGAATATATCAATGATATCATATATATAACATTGACACAATGACAGATACAAAAATCTGATACAATATGATACAACAGAAAGATACAACAGATATCAATATACATCAGAGATATGATACAAGAAATAGCAGCGGAAAGTAAATAGATAACACAAGCAGGGGATAGAATATCTCCAATAGAATGCTCCAATCCATAGCTAGCGGAAAACAAGGTCAGTCGTCCAAGGACTGACTAGCTCCAGATAATCTACTCAACCTGAATATCTGAAAACCCCAACTCTAGACTGCCCGTGTGGAAAATAGTGGGCACCCAGAGTTTAGGAAGGGAACAATAAACTCCGGATCAGTCATGGGACTGGTGTGAGCAACAAAAACAGTTTATCTATCTTTAAACAATCAACAAAAGAATTTAAAACATTGAAGTCCGCAATGCTTTTGGAAAATGAAACTACCATAAGGCCTCCCGCACACACACAATGCAAACGCAGAATCGGAAGAGATTTCTCCTTATGATAGTCAAAGATGCTGACTACGCAAAACAAATCATTGAATATTACTACTAGTGCATAGTGAAGAAAACATTTCGAAAGTATAATATTAATCTTAGCCAACATAGACATTTCGAACTATGCCTACTATAGCTACCATCTAAACAATGGGGCGCCACCATAAGTAAATGGCAGGTTCTACAACTAAAACCGTACAGGGTTCGTATTGGAAGATGGATTTCCAACAAATGGTCAGGCTAAGGAACTTCCTTTCCTACTGCCGAATGGGATCGCCTCTTGCTGGACGTCCCGAGAGACAACTGCTCTCTGCCAACACAAGGTCGGGTTACCGTTGTAACTAGGTAACTCATGACTATGCCATCCCCCGGTCCTTTGGGACCTTTATCCGAGCGCTCGGTAATCAACATCACACATAATAAATAAAGTGTGTCCACATGAGTAAGTCTCTGGGCTCCATACCATGATACTACCATTTTCCAGAAGGAAATGACATACCCTAAAGGGCGTGACCCTCATAACCTTGCCGCAACATTCCTGTTTCGACCATTTCCGGGTTGTGAGGCCCTGACGAAGTCTTGTCCACAAAGCTACGCTTTGGCACAGAGCCATGCTTTGGGTCAACAGATGATCAAAATAATGATCACAAAGATAAATGATCAAACAAATGATCATATCACAAATGATCAAACGATGATCATCACACAACAACACTCAGCATGCCACATTACCAAATTGGGAATATATCGCTGATAACTTTCAACTACATAACCTCTGAGCTCGTACGTCTCAGAGCAGGGTGTTAAGCTAAGAGAATAAATTCTCCGCCACCAACAGAAATGTATTTGAAAGAAATCTGCTTTATATCTCAAAGTGTAATGTCAGACATGTAACCATACAAGTCTGTTCCGGGTTCGAACAGAACCGAAGGCACTTCCGAAGAAGCCCTTGCAATTCGGGTATTCACAATCCCGATCGGACTTCCCATCACTTAGGAAATCTCTATACCGGAGCAACTCAGTGCAGAGACAATCGATAGGTTATCCTATCGTTTTCGCAAATACCCGGTCTTCAACACCGGTCTTCAAATGCTATCCATATACGACGAATCACTTATTCGGAATGGGTTATGTGACACAAAGGTCCTCTCCCGGCTGAACCGAATAATGAGCGCGATATTTTAAAAATATATGGATATTGGGATTTCGATTAAATCACAACTTAAACCCAAACTTTCTTTTCAAATGGTTTAACAAATTACCATTTCAAATCTTTAAACAAAAAGATTCATTTTAACAACCTTCAATGGTTTAAACAATTTCCACACTTTAATCTTTTAAACAAAGATTTAATTCACAAAGTTCACCTAGTTTCACAAAGATTCATTCACAGATTTTCTAAATCAATTTTCATTTCAATTGATTAACTCGTTAAATCTTTAAATCAAAGATTTAACTTATAGCTTTCAAAACAATTTCATTTCGAATGGTTTAAACAAATCACCATTTTAAATCTGTTAAAATAAACAGATTCAATTCATAGCTTTCTAAAAGAATTCATTCATAACTTGGAAAACCATTTTTTCAATTCAATCTTGAAATTCCTTTAATTAAACTGGAATTTCATTTCTTATCTGAAAGCTTTTATCATTTGAAAACAAACAGTTTCATTTCGGAAAATCTGATTCATTTACACAAGTTAAAGCTTTTGGGTTAAATTCAAATTCTCAAAATTATACTTTTAAAATGGTTTAACTTTATATAAACATATTTATAACATTTTTAACCGTAATTTCCAACCATGGAATTCAATTCTTTATTTTGAATTCAAATTCAAATTAAATTATTTAAATTGGAAATTTTTACCAAGTTATTCAAAATAACTTTTCATCTAAAAAACCCTATTTCAAAAGCTTTAACATTCAACCCAAATTCATTTCCAAAATCAATTGAAATCAAAATTTCAATTTTAAAAATATTAAATTTAAATCATCTGTGACTTAACCGATTTCCACGTGAAATCCATAATTGTGTGGGTATGGTGTAGCCCAGTGTTTCCACGCAGTAGTGCAATATCATTCATTCATCATAGATCAAAATACAGAAATATAATTGATAAGCGGTATAAATTATAACGCTTCTCTTTCATTTACAGATCACGGATATATGAGTCACGGATAAGTAAATTACAGATCACAGCACAAATCAGGATATATCACAAAGCATCATATATCAGGGATATCAAGCAATTCAACCATTCAATAAAATCCAAACATTCACAAGTAGGATCAATAAATATCTGATTATAAAATAAATTTATACCAGATTAATTACTTATGAATAACTACAAGTCTTGGTTAATTAATCATTAATTAATAATAAACCATTTTAATTAATTGACCTTTAATCATTTATTAATTAACCTTCAATAATAAATTTATTAACCTTTAATTATTAATTAATCAACCTTTAATCATTAAATAATTAAC
This sequence comes from Allium fistulosum, assembly GCA_030737815.1. Classification (NCBI taxonomy): domain Eukaryota; kingdom Viridiplantae; phylum Streptophyta; class Magnoliopsida; order Asparagales; family Amaryllidaceae; genus Allium; species Allium fistulosum. The sequence continues at coordinate 211,132,833 of CM060903.1, forward strand.
CTTAAATTATTTAATTATCTTTTAATTAATTTTCCCTAATTAATTACATTAATAAATTAATTCTCAATTAATTATCATTCCTTGACCACCTTCATTAATTAACCTTCAATTAATTAATCATCCTCCAATTAATTACCTAAATTAGTTAATCACATAATTAATTATCCTTTAATAATTATTCTTTAATTACTTGGTTAATCAAACTCAAATCATTAATTTATTAACCTAATTAATTATTTAAAATCTCATTTACTAATCTTGGAATTAATTTATCATTAATTGATAATTTTTTAATTTAAGACCTTTAAGTTAAATTAATGATAAAACATTTAATTAGGACACTATTTTAAAAAAAAACTTGATTAAGTTTTAATTCAAAAACTGTTTTGCTCACCAACTTCCCAGACCCGAGACAAGACACAGCTATTCGAACGAAATTCCAGGCTCACCAAACTTTACTTCGAGCCAAGCTTTGAAATTCCCCGAGAACATCAATCAAACGCTTCGAGTCGAACCCCTCTTCTTCTCTAGCAACCCAGACCAAATGCACAGGTGCACGTATTCACGTGCACCGATGATCGTCATCGTTCCGGTCATCGTCGCCGATGCTAACAAGTCACTTACGACCCCCTCCATCGTCGCGAACAACTGTCTTTTCGAATCGAGCTGGAAATCAAAATTCGACTAGCCGACACATTCGACCCCAACTACACATTAAGGACATCACCAGAAAATCATCACGCAACCACGTTACCGACCATCAACGTTGCTGCAACTCCGGTCACACCATGCAAACAACCCACGCTGCCATTTCCCAAAGCCACGCGTCACTCGGTCACTCGTCGGTGATGAACTCACCTTGTTTCCAGACCTCGTCAAAACCACGTACTAAACCCTACATCCCCCTTGTCCCCTCAAATCTTGCAATAGAAAATTTATTTAACATCTTTCCTGGGATCCATGAGGATCAAGCAAGCTTCACACAAAATTTTGACATCTAAAAATGCTTTGGTCACCAGAAATCAATAAAAATGTATTTCCAGTTCATTTATAAACTTCTCATAAATTACATCACTAAAAATCACCATTTAAGTTTTAAAAATCCTATTTTCGTATAAGCATTCACGTGATATATTTGAAATAACAATTCACCATTTTCGAATTTTCCACTTTGGTAAGTGTTCCTGTAACATTTTGAATTTTTATACTGTATGTTATTGTTTCCTTCTTGAAATATTTTTAAAATATAATTATTACTCAAATACACATCTTTTGTATTGAAACCCAAACTTGCTAATGATCAAAAACAGGAGGAATTTAATTTTTTTCAATCCTTTGCATACTGAACTCAAAGAACAGAGGAAGAAAATCTTTTTACAGAGCTCCAAAATGTTTAACAGCATGGTTTGATCATCACAGCAACTCAAACTAACTTGGTTATAGATAAATTATCTTTGAGTATGTAGAATAACTTGTTTACTCACAGTGTTTTAGCAAAGTGACAGAGCCTTTTCCCTTTTGACATGGGCTGGAAATTACAAGCAAGCATCTTTCTTCTTGATTTTCTTGTTTGTATTGATGTTGTTGATGTTTTGAATTTAAGATGATATACTTTAGTTTTTTTTCTTTTCACAGTTTAGAATTGAACGAACTGATGTGAGAAAGTGATAAAGGAAATACACAAAGATATGTTTTGTACAGGTGATATAACATTGGTTTGTACAAAGTAATAAAATTTGTACAGAGTTATAAATTTTCTTTTGTAGCAAGGTCAGAGATATTTGCTTTTGGAGGCTGATGATAATACTTGAGGTGGCTTGCATTAATTAACATGTACAAACATACTTATTTTCCTTTCTTCGGCTGTACAGATATTGTTTTGGTTGACTTTATTTTCATGAGTACATACTTGAATATACTTCCTTTGCAAGCTTATAGTTATATATTTGTCTTGCTTTGGCCTCATCACTTTGCAGTATACATGAGTCCTATCATATATTTTTTTCTTGTTGTTTTCTTTTGCTTTATATTTTCCTTTCTACTTGTTTCATTCTTTGACAAGTGTTCATATATATGTTTATATCTTCTTTTCTTTATTGTCCTGTTTCATACTTGAAGATATTTTGTATTTCTTTTTGAATGTATATGTTTGTTCATACTTATCCACTTTAGTTTGTACATATATATTTTTTGTTTTCATTTTCAAGTGTACATATATTCCTTTTGTCTTGTCTTATTTCTCTATAATATAAATAAACTTCTATTTTTACTTTATTATTCTTTTATTATTTTTTATTTGTTTTATTACTTGGTATTATTTTGTATTGATTTACTAAGATATATATTTACTTTATATTTTATAACTTATCCTTTATTTATTCATCTCTATTTATAACTCAATTATTTATTTTACTTTAATATTTATTATCTTATTTTTTATTTATAAATTCAAATTATTATTAACCATTAATTCTAATCTTTATTATTATCATTTATTATTAAACCATTTGTTTACAATTTAAATTCAAGTCAAATATATATATCTATATATTTATTATTTTCAAATTCACTCATATATGCCCAAATACATATATATATACATATATATACAATATTTTTAAATTTAAGTGATTTATACCAAATCTATTTGGATTCGGGGAAATTCGAATCAATTCATCAATTAATTTTACAATTTTTATTCAAAAAATTAAATTAATTATCAATTTAAATTTAATTAAAATTCGGGGTCGTTACACCATGAGTATTTCACCAAGACATTAGGACAAGCATCATCTCCAACAGCAATGAAATTGGGCAATTCCTTGTCAGGCTTCACTTCAATCAAACATTTTGCATATTCAATCTCTTTATTTTCTCTGTATTTTCATCAAAACACACCAACCTCCCCAAGTGACAAGCCAACCAGTTGATTCCAAGTAGAGTCCAAGTCATAAGAGGAATTCTATACAAATGAACCCAAATTGGAACACTTTTAACAGTGGATTGAGCAGAACAAAAAGAGGGATTCCATTATGATATAATAAACATATGACCTCTGATAAATGAAGGATCTTTAAGCAGTACATACCATTTATCCTCTGGAGTTGAAAATTTGAAATAATAGTTTTGTTTATCTGAAAGCATTTCATAGTAACCTTTTAATTTCCACATCTTGTCAATATATGCTTTAACAGCCATATAATTAATAGTGCCATCTAGAAAGAAGGCCACTAGATTATCAGACCAAGCTCTGACCCCTTCATCAATAATAGATTTGGGAGGATCAATGGGATTGCCTGTGTAGTTGACATCAAAGTGAACTAGAGCATAATGACCAGCATTGCAAGGTTTGGAGGAGAAGAGGGAGGACCATTTCAATGGAGGGGGAGTTAAGGAATTAAAAGGAAGGGAAGAAGAAGGTATGAAAGGAGAAAGAGAAACTGGCAGAGGAGGAAAAAGGTCAGGAGGCAGTGGAGGATAAGGAGGATCAATGGGAGAAGGGCATGGGTTGACTGGAGTATCAGCGGAATGGGAGGGAACAGTTGAAGGAATGGAAATGGTAGGAGGAGAAGGTAAGGGTTGAGGTACGGTGGTAGGTGAGTGGCCATGGGCAGACATGCATGAAAATAGGAGGTGAGTTTGTTTGATTTGATAAACTCTCTACAATATTTTTCTTGATAAATAAAGGTTCCATTTTTTAATTGTTTGATTTGTAAATCCAAAACGAAATTTAATTCTTCCATCTATGACATTTTGAATCATTTTTCATAATACTCCTAAAATCATTACATAGATTTTAATTTGTAGATGCAAATATTATATTGTCTACATATATTTGAACAACTAATATATCATCGTTTTCCTTTTTAATAAATAAAATAGTGGTTATTTTACCAATTTGAAACCCAGAATTTAACAAGTGATTTTTAAGTCTATCGTACCAAGCACGGGGTGCTTGTTTTAGACCATATAATGCCCTTTTAAGTTTGAAAACGTGATTTGGGTATTTTTCATGAACAAAAAGTGGTGGTTGTTCAACATATACATTTTCTTTAGTAAAACCATTTAGAAATGCACTTTTGGCATCCATTTGATATAATTTGAAATTATGGTGACATACAAAAGTGAGTAAAGTTCGTATAGCTTCTAATCGAGCTACAGGAGTAAATATCTCTTCATCGTCAATTCCTTCTTCTTTATTATACCCCTAAGCTACTAATCTAGCTTTATTATGAATTATGTTCCCATTTTCATCAGCTTTGTTTTTAAATACCCATTTAGTTCCAATATCGGATTGATCATCCAATCTTGGTACAGTTCCCAAACTTTATTACGTTCGAATTGGTTTAATTCCTCATAAATTGGTAATATTCAGAAATCATCTTTAACAGCTTCTTTATAGTTTTTCGGTTCAATATTAGAAATAAATGCTACGTGACTCATTTGATTCAATTTGCTTTTGGTTGTAACTCTCGTATTAACATCTCCTATTATATTGTTTATTGGATGGTTTTTCAAAATTCTAGGGGGTGATCTCAACATTACTGTTATTATTAATATTATTATTTGTATTTGTATTCTCATTATAGGTATTATTATCCGAGATAAGAGTTTGATTAATTTCTGATATCTTCATCATCATTTTCCTTTTTATTTTTGAAATCTTCATCGAAGGAAATGTGTAAATACCCTTCAATAGTATTGGTTCGTTTATTAAAAATTCTATAGGCTTTGCTTCGTTCCGAATATCCAATAAAAATTCTTTCATTGGCTTTTGGATCGAATTTTCCTAATTGATCTTTAGTATTTAATATAAAACATTTAGAACCAAAAGTTCAAAAGTAGGATACTTTCGGTTTCTTTCCAAAGAATATTTCATAATAGGTATTTTTAGTCATTGGTCTTAATGATGCACGATTAAGCATATAGCAAGCAGTAGCAGCAGCTTCGGCCCAAAAATTCTTTGGTAAGTTACTGCTACGAAGCAATGTTCATGCACATTCTTGTAGAGTATGAATTTTCCTTTCAACTACACCATTTTGTTGTTGTGTGCATGGAAAAGAAAAATTGTGACAAATACCTTTTTTGTTACAAAATTTTTCATAGAGTTCATTTTCAAACTCACCTCAGCGATCACTTCTTATACTTCTAATTTTCATAATTTCTTAAATTTTGAATTCTTTTAGTAAATATTTTAAACATTTCAAAAGTATCACTTTTGTGTTTTAAAAATAAATTCCAAGTAAATCCCGAATAATCATCAACAATTACAAAACATACTTATTATGATTTATTGATCATACTTGAGTGGGACCGAACAAATCTAATGAAGTAGTTCCAGTGGTTGTTTTATTGATATTTCCTTCTTGGATTTAAAAGAGCTTTTATTCGATTTACAAAATTGACAAGCATCATGTATGTTTTTAATTTTAAATTTTTTCTCAAACTAGTTCATTCTTAGTTAATTTACCGATATACTTAAAGTTAATGTGACAAAATCGTTTGTGCCAAAGCCATGGATCATTATGATTAGGGACTAGACACAAGTCATTATCAAATATAATAATCATATTTAAAATATAGATATTACATTTTCATATTTCCTCAAAAATCAAAATTTTATTTTGATCAAAAATAATGCACTTATCCTTTTCGAGATTAATTTGAAAACCTTTATCACACATCTGACTTATACTCAAAAGAATGTATTTTAAATTTTCTACTAATAACATGTTAGAAATTATAGGAGAGGTGGATATACCGACATTGATGATGTCTCCAATTCCAACTACAAATCCCTTCGAGTTGTCTCCAAATGTTACAGTACCTCCATCCATATATGTTATATTAGATAACATATTCGTATTACCCATCATGTGTTGGAGCATCCATTATCGAGTATCCATTTCTCCTTTTTTTGGATACCTGCAAAAGAATAAGAGTTTTATTAGTAACCACTTACTACATTAGGGTCCTATGTGTTATTAGAAAAGGCAGGTATACCCAAGTGAGTTTGGAACCTTTAGAAATATAATTACTATTATAAACAACTTTTACTAGATGGTTATCTATACATTTTTTACTGATCATTAGTTTTACGAGTCCAAATTTGTAAGATTTTTGAATTTGAATTAATGTATTTAACACTATCTTTGGACCTCTTGAACTTAGTATACAAATCACTATACTTCTCGTGACTTTGATTAGCTTTGAAACCAAGTCCATTTCTATTGGTAGAAGGTTTTGAAATTTTAATTAAATTTTCTAAATTTTGCTTTCCTTTATAAAATTTTGAAATATTGTTAGTAATTTGTTCCTATTTTTGCTTTAGTTCAATATTTTTATTTCTAGCCAAGTCTAGAAGAGATTTTGATTCACAATTCACTTTGATGAGCTTATCGTTCTCAGTATTTAGCTTTAATTTCATTGATTAGAGTACCATTTTGAGAAGATAAGTTTTCAAAAGTTTTTTGTGAAATTTCTAGTTTCTCCTCTAGAGTACATTTCTCGTTTTTAAATAAACCAATTTCTAGCTCAGCTCTATTTAACTTACCTTTAGTTTCTTTATATAATTTCTTTAGATCTCTATGTTTGTCATCAAATTCTATACTTATTTCCAAAATCTCATTATAAGAGAGTTCATGGTTTACTCTTGCAGTGATGGCCATAAAACAAACGTTTGTCGGTTCGAAATCACTATCGCTTTCATTATCTGAAGAAGATGAGTCTGAATCGTCCCATGTAACCTGGAATGCCTTTCTCTTTTTCTTGAATTTTTCAAACTTGTTTTTCTTCTTCTCGTTATTTAGTTATGGACAATCTTTCTTCATACGGCCAAACTTGTCACACCCATAACACTTGATTGATGTCGAGTTAGATGAGTTTGTTGAATTGCCACCATTTTGCACCTTTGTAAACTTCTTGAATTTGTTATAATTTTAGGTAATGAATATGATCTCATCATCGTCCAAATCCAAGTCGTCATCATTGGCTTGGAAGGCTATACTCTATTACTTTTGATTTTGCACTTTTCTTGCCTGCAAATTAGCTTCGTACGACATCAAATTCCTATTGATTCTTCAATTTGAGTTGAGAAAGATCATTAGCACCATTGGTAGCTAAAAAATTTCTTTTCCATTCAATAGTTAAAGAGTTTAAAATGCATATGACTAGATCAAAATCTGTAAAAGTAACTCCCTATGCCATGAGATCGTGTTGAATCATTTGAAATCTAACATACATATATATATATGATAGTCTTATTTTCTTTCATTTTGAATGATGAGAATTGATTCTTCAAAATAGATATTTTTTTGTTTTACTTTATTTGTGCCTTCATGAGTGATTTGTAGTCCCTAACAATGAAGGACATGTAGATAGCATTAGCGTTGTTGGTCGCTGTGGTCTTTTGAGCATCTATCCAAGTGCTCATTTGAGTTGCATGAGCTTCAACTTAGTTTGAGTAGTTGCCAGATTTCAACACCATTAGCTTCCATAAAAATTCTCATATGTGTAGACCAGTAAGCATAGTTAGATCCTGAAAATAGTGAAGGATGTGTAGTGTAACGACCACGTCTTTCTCTCCACAGAAAGTCACATCGTTAATAAGAAAGAAAGGGGTAGAAAATAGAAAAGAAGAGAAGAAAGAAAGAAACAACAACAACGATCTCACAGCGGAACGAATAAATTATATTAATAACATATACTATTACATAGTATACAACACTTTACAGAGTTACACAGCATATACATCACTTACTAGACAGTTATAAACATCTGTCTAGACATTACAACTCAAATACAAGACAAGACACTACAGAGATACAGACACAGCGGAACTACTATATATATCTACAACGCTGAAGCCTCCTGCTCCATTGCTCCTCCACAATTCGTCAAAGCTAAACCTGAATCCCTTGGCTACTCGTAAAAATTTGAGTACCCAAGAGTTTATAAAATAGAAATAAACAACTTGGGTCAGACATGGGTCTGGTGTGAGTAACAGGTTAAACTTGCTTAACTTCAAAACCTTTAGAAAGAAAAGGTATCACGTAAGACTTCCCACACATAAACATGGAAAAGTTTTTACCTTACGCTAACCAAAACATTTGATAGGAAATCCAGTTATATTATAATAAGGTCTAGGGTTTTCAAGTAAAATACAGAAATAGCTGAAATGCTTACATCTCACATTCCAACATAGTTGGGCACAACTAATACGTACGGCACTTATTGGAGTTTGGATTCCATACAATGGCAGGGCTACTGGGGTACCGCCCGTCACAGTACGTGGCCTAGATCACCGTACCGAGGAGTACGCCCGCTCCCCTGCAACACAAAGCCGGAACCATCCCTTACTGGATAATCCCGAACAAGACAATCCCGTAGTTGGCGCGACCAACCACACACTAAGCCGAATAAAAGAAAAGGGACCTCTAGACAGGGATCTATCTTGCTCTCAGTGGGTGCTACCCACGAAGCCTTGCTGCACCTCCCCTGTTTTAGCCATTCCCGGTTGATGAGGCTTGAGGTTACGATTACCTTTAATCAGAACATATCACTTAGAATGCTCATCGTCCGCCTGACGATGTGCTGAAAGCATTCAATCCATACAAGTTCGTTCCGGGTTCGAACGAAACCGAAGGCATTATCTCGTTACACTCGTTTTGGAATCACCCTCAGAGTTAACGACAATAACCCTTGCACTCTAAATCTTCATCTTCACTTGAGATTCACGACCTATCGTAAATTTGGATCGATGTGGTATTCGGGTCTCCAGACCTGGAAATCCGGTATACGGAAACCCGATCCCGGTCTCATCGAAATCCAAAACGTATCTTTTAAGGGCCAAGTTGTTTTAAGGTTAAAACAATTCAATTCTTATCTATATACACAAAGATAGATAATTCAATAGATAATCTACATTATCATCCCAAACAGATAATTCACATTATCATTATAATTCAACCAAACATCCATATCATATATCAATCATATCTCATCAGAGATATCAAACAATGAAATACATTCAATCTCATTCATCCATCCTTAAGCAATGATTTATATCATCTAATTAATTTAAAGTGAATTAAACTAATTACTTCATTCTATAAATCCTGCTTACTTAATTATTAATTAAACCAATTAATTAATCATTACTCCAAATATCCATCTTAATTAATCATTCCTGATTAATTATACTTTAATTACTTTAAGTAATTAATACCTAATTAATTTCACAAATTAATTATCTTAAACCATTCAGTAATTAATCTTTAATTACTTCATTAATTAATTAATTATACTTAATTACATTAATCCTTAATTAATTAAAATTAATTAATTACTTTAATCACTAATTATTTATTAATTAATCTTAATTAACCAATCCTTAATTACATCATTTAAAAATTATATTTAATAATTAATTCTTAATTAAACCACATTTATTAATCACCTTTGATTAATAACATTTAGTAATTAACTACCCTTAATTACTCTTCCATAAATTAATTTCTCCAAAATTTATTATCCTTTAATTAATCCTTCGATTAATTATACAAAAGTAATTAAACTAAAATTACTTTTATTATTAAAAATCTTCTTTAGTTAATTACATCCTCTAATTAACTTTAATTACTTTCCTAAGTAATTACTCTTCACTAATTACATTTAAGTAATTATATTTATCACATCTCTAAATGATTATCTTAAATTAATTTAATTAATTAATTTAACTTAATCAAATTTATTTAATTAATTACCTTAAGTAATTAATTACCTTAATTACTTCCATTAAGTAATTATACTTAACCCATTTTATAAATGATTATCATTAATTAATTAATCTAATTGATTATCAAAATTAATCATATTAATTAATTATTAAATAATTCCTAATTAATGATTTCTCATTAATTATTAACAATCCTTTAATTACTTTCTTTAAGTATTTTAGCTTTAAATCAACTATTTATTAATTACAAATAAATAGATTCTTAATTACCAATTAATTAATCTCTATTACTTAATTAATTTATAAATAAACCTTTAATCTCTTGATTAATTAAATTATCTAATCATTTATTAAAAATTTATACTTATCTAAATAAATGATTAATTCCAAATTAATTAACCTTAATTAATTAACTTATAATCTTAATTATTTAATTAATTAACACTAAATCATTAATTAATTAAATTATCAAATTATTCTTTAATTACCCTATTAATTTAATGAACCTAATCATTAAATCTTAATTAATTACTAAATTAAAGTATTTATCCTTTAACTACTTTAATTATTATTAATAAAGATTTAAAACATTTTACTTTAAAAATCTTTCTTTTAATTCAATTTAAAGATTTAAAATAAGTTACAATTTAACTTTAATAAAATTTGAAATCAAATTTACAAAATCTTCTTAAATTCAAATGTTAAGAACACTTAACATTTATAAAGATAATTTATAAGATTTTTAAATTCAAACCTTTATAAAATTTTACTTTTAACATTTTTCATTTTGTTAAAACATTATAAATTTTATAAAACTTTATTTATCTCAAATTCTAGGATACAAATTTTATACTTGAACTCGAATGAAAACTTGATTTAAAACTGGTTTTAAATCCTGTTTTCAAAGTTTAAAACTCAATTTAAATTTTAAAAACACTGTCAGGTTTTAAACTTCAGTTACTAAATCTACCCGAGACAACTCGATTTACTTCGAGTCGAAACCTTCCCTGCTTCGATCAAACCCGCGAATAACTCGAGACAACTCGAGATTTCCCTCTGCTCCAAAATTAACTCGCCAGAAAAACAAACGTGTACCGTGCATATGCACAGTCGAGATGATCGCCTCTGACCATCGACTCCATCGCCACCATGTCGTCTACGACCACCACTCGCGATCCCAATCACCAGAACCACGAACAAACTCCAAATTCGAAAACGAGCATTCGAGCTCAAAAACTGGAACAAATGTCGAATCTGTAACCGCCTCAAACACCAAATTCTGATCATCGGAGAATCTACGCCTCCGGCCACTACTTTCTCCACGCCCCATCTATCATCAACTCAAATCTGGAAGAACTCGATCGCTTATAGGGGTTGCGGTGATCAATTTACTGATCAATAGTGAAAACTAGGGTTATAATTTTTGATTCAAAATCACAATCGCCCCAAAGCTTTAATCCACCTACTACCATTTTTCCCTGCAACTTCGATCAACACTCCATCACCAGAAAAGATACTGGCCACCCAAACTTTCTAGATCGACAGTTCTAACCCCAAACATGATTTCTGGTTAAACTTGAAATACACAATCAAATACAAACTAAAAGTTCTAATTTTAGTTTTAAAATTCATGTCTTTGTTTATGAAATCAGTTGATAATATTAAATCAAATAATCTGGATGATTAAATTCCTACTTTCACAAGTTTACTCTGTTGTACTTTGTGTTTTAGAGACATTGCAGGTTTTTCCTTTTATTTTATAAAATTTAAACTTTAAACTTATATTACTTCAACTATATTTTGTTTGCAATCTAAATCCTTAACAAAGATTTAAATCATGAGATCGTCATTTTGATCAGAGATTAAATCTGGAATTCTAGGACAGGCAAAATAAATCAACAGTAAGCATGCACTCAACCATACATATATACAGGGAATTTAATCATATTCATCCACCAACAAGTCATGTTTATCTCAAGAAACAATCAACAAATATATTTACTTCAATTAGCTTTAATAAAAATGTTACTCACCATTTTAAGAACAGAGCCTTTGATTTTTGAAATCCTGAATTGTTTTTAAAATTGGAAACTGGAATGCCTTAGCTTAACTGATTTCTTGCTTTTGATTTTGCTTAGCTTTTAAAAACTGCATGCACTCTTCCAGATTTGAAAAGAAATGCAGGCTTTGCTTTCTTGCTTCAGATTGCATCATGAAGATGTTACAGGCTCTTGATTTCAGGTTGAAGAAAACGCACTGGCTTTTGATTTGAAAATAATTTGCAGGGGATATGATTTTCTGGTTTGAGGAATGTTTTGATTACAAATTGTTGTTTGAAGAGTTGTTTACAGATTTTGGTTTTGAAGAGTTGTTTACAGATTTTGGTTTTGAGCTGAAGTTTTCTTAACTTTGAAGAGAATAGAAAAAAATAGGAAGAGAATGAATTATATGTTTATATAAACTGAAATTATCTAAAAATGAAAATAAAAGAAAAACGAAATTAAATGACACTTGTCATATACATTATTTAACTAACTAACACTTGTAATATGGAGGCCTTAAAATAATAACACATGTCCTTTTTAATTAATGAGTATATATTTAAAATGTTAATAATAACTTTTATACTTAATTTATACATTCTTATCTAAATGTATATATGCATTTCTCTTTTAAAGAAAATGTAAATAAACAAATTATATAAAATTAAAAGCTTATCCAAATTCATATTCAATTTAAATTTAAAAATCCAATTTAAAATCAAGTTACATATATGCATATATAACTACTATTTAATTTTAAAATATCAATTCTATCTATTATGTTTATAAAAACAAAGTATTATAATTATTATTTGAAAATATCAAATTTGACAAATTTAAATAATTTATAAAAGAGATTATAAATTACTTCTATTATTCAATGAATTAATACCATATGTAAATTGTATTTAAACTTCTATTTTTAATACATACAAATCTAGTAACATTTAAACAGAAATAAACAAACCTTTTATTTAAATTTGAACTTAAGCTAAATTCTATTTTTAAACAATTAAACATTTATATTATGTATTTTAAAACTATATAGTTATTTATTAAATATCTTTGGAAAGCTTAATATTAATTTAAATCATAATTTCCAAATTACCAAATATATATATATGAAATTTGAAAACATAATTTCATTTGTTAAATTCAAACCAACTCATCTATTTACAATATATACAATTATACATATATATTATAAATAGAAAATATTTTATTAAACTTTTTTAAAAGATAAATCACTAATTAAATATTTTATTTAATTAGATTATTAAATTAATTCAAATTTTTTTATTAACAAATTATCAAATCAATTTAATTTCCAATGCAGATTATTAAATTGATACTGTCCAAATTCCCGGGATATCACATGTAGTTGACTGACCCTATAACAACCCTATTTTAAAGCTGTAATATTAAATTAATTTTATTAAAATAGAAGTGTGTTTATTCGAATTTTGATAATTATTATTTTTGAAATTAAACTATTATTAAATTAAAGTTTATTTAATAAAGGTTTTTGTTATAATGGAAAAAATTAAATTAGTTAACAAATCCTTTTTGGATATATATATATATATAAATTTAAATAAATGCTTAAATAAATGTAAAATATTTTAAAGTTTAAATAATTTTATATACTTGAAATAGTTGAAAAGAAGTTAATTTGATATTTAATAAAACCAATAAATCGACAAAGATGAATAATCATTAAATTCAAATATTTTGTAAAATATATGATACATCAATTTAAATAGAAAATAAATCTAATTCAATGATAGAATTACTCATATGTGAATGATGAGTTTCAATTTGCAATTTTAGAGAGATAAGAATGGATTTAAATAAGTACTTAGACGAAAATAACATTAGTTATAAATTTAATTCATTCTTGTCTTCCCATTTTTGCACTTAAAAGCTCAGGCTTTGCAAACCTAAAACCTGACTTCATCTTATACCTACCCCAAATCCTGAAGCCCTATTTCTCAAAATCAATTTGTGATAAAAGCAAAAGAAAAACAACAACGCACAGCAAAAACAAAGTCGCGTGGACTTGGGCGTGCGATTCGAGATAGCAAGGGTTTTCTGGCGGCTGGTGGTTGCGTGCGACCGTGTGTGTAACAACCCTAATTTTGATTAACATTATTTATAACATTTAATTAGGAAAATTAAATAAAATAATGTAAAAGGTTAAGGAGTTTGAGATTTGGTTATAATAAGGGGTCGTCCCTAACAAATGAATTAGTAAGAAGGATCAAACTTTAAATAAGAGAAGAAAATAGGCCAAGGGCAAAATGGGAAAAGGTTGCATTTCCCAAAAATATACCCTATATTTCCTTTCCTTCGTTTCATTTACACTTTCACAAATTAAAAGAGTAAAGCAAGGTCGGTCGTTAATAAGAGATCTAGGAAGATGATAAAGTTAGGAACCAAGTAAGAGCTTAGGGGATTCGAATTAATAACACAAATCTCAACCTTCTTAATCCATTCCAGGTGAATAAAATATATACATCTCATGATTTGATTAATGTTTTCAGTTTTAAGGGAAAATCAGAACCTTATAATGTCATTATGCCATGTTTGATTATTGAATGATTATATGCTTGAATGATGAATAATAAGATTTATTCTGGAGTTATCTAAGTGGTTTTAAGAGTGAAAAACTAATTTCTATGACCCAAATGATCTAAAATTTTGATATGAGGTTTGGCATATTATTTCAGAAGTTTGTTTTGAATTTCATAATTTTCCTAACAAGTATGATTTTATTGTGAAATTTTTAAGTCTGGAAAATGGTCTAATTCGGGTTTAATTATTTAAATAATTATATCATGATTCTAGCTCCAAAAATCTTATATGTTAAAGAAAATAACAAAATTTGATTTATTATGATTTCTGGGGATTTTTCCAAGTATTTAGAAATTTTAATAAATTATTTGAGTTTGAAGGGCTTAAACATTTTACTATGATATTAAAAGAAAGGGTCTCTTTGCAAAATGGTTTAGTAATGAAAATAAATATATGCGGTAGTTTCTTGGTAAAGAGGTTTGATAAAATTTTGTTAACCAATAAGATGTTGACAAATAATAGGGATTGGTAGAAAAGAAATTTCTTTTATAAGTAATTTTGCCATGTCGACAATGACGACGTTGCCATTCTATCTCTTCGCATCCCAATGTCTAAGACGTTAACCAGGACAATCCTTAGGATATCAATGCGAATTGGTATGGAAAAGATTAATCTTGGTCGAAGTCAAAGACATAGCATTAAAGACGAAGAGATGGTCTTTGACGATAACCTTGTCAGCATGGTCTAAGTGTCGTTTTATATACAAAAGGCATGTCGTTGCTTATTTTGAATAGAATCGCCGATCCTAATACTTTTGAAGAGACAATGTTTTCGAAGAGATTATGTTTTAAAGAAAACTAGGATGTCACATTTATCGCTTTGATCCTGATAATTGTTTCTTTTATTCTTTAAACCTTAACTAATGTTTTCCAAGAGGCTATGTTGCCGCCTATTATCTTATCGACCCTAATTAGGCCATTATATTATTTGAGAAATTGAGGCCAACACTCATCAATGATGTCGAAACTCTTCAACACTTTTATATCATGTTGTACAAAGTGATGACTTCGACAATACCCCCATTTGTTTATAAATTAAAAGAGTTTAACATATTTTAGAGGGGCGAAGACCCTCATCGACGATGACCTCGTTGTGTTTATCAAAACAAAGACTTATACTGTTTTGGATATAAGGCCTGTGTTGGAGAGGCGATGGCCTATAATGACTTCGAACTTCATCAGCGTAGTTTTATAAAAAGCATATATCATGGCATAAATATTTTGATAGAGTAAAGGCTTATAATTTCCTTGTTTTAAGTATGATTTCAAAGGTTAAATCATTTACAAAGGTTTTGTTTTCAAGGAAATACGGATAGGGTAGTTAACCCATAATTTTACTAAAAGATTGACTCAAATATTAGAAAATAAGATGGGACTGGTGTACGGTCTCCCTTATACTTTAGCTAGTAGCCCCTAGCTGATATAAGTTCAAAATTCCAGTGCGTAGGGCTTTGTCAAGGATAAGACAAAACATAGGTTTACGCACAGAAAGGAATACATAAAAGGTAAGATGGGTTATAGGTTGGCCTGTAAAACCATTAGGTTCATAGTAAGCCTTGAAAAACTATGAGATTAACATATAGTCAGGTAAAAACTAGGATAAGTGTATTTGGATAGACCATTCAGTTTTCTTCTAACAGGTTGTTAGATAATTTGATAGATCCGGTAGGCTCGAGTCAGCCACGTAGGTTGGTAGTTACCCTATACAAACTAAATATTGGGACAGATAGTTCACTGATTTGATGGATGGTCAAGATTACCCAGGTTGCATGCATATATACTGTTGTTATTGTTATATTGTTTATTTTAACCAGTTTGGTTGCAGGACTTTGATTTGCAAAAGATTTGTTTTTAAAAGGATATAAGTGAGGGGAAAACTCATTCCACTAAGCGGAGTGGTCTCACTAAATATCAATTAACTGAGATGGCATATTATTATTCACACCAGAGTTTTTTTCTGACTCGATGTTTATGGTTTTCCCTTAAACTCTCGGGTGCTCAAAATTAAATTTGGGTAGATTGAGAGTTAAGGTTTATAGGTTTAGCAAATAAGGCTCCTGAAGACATGTAGGAGGCAAAGATTAGGTATGTAGTAGATTATCTATTCCGCTGTGTCAAATGTTATGCGTAGATGTTATAACTGTTTATTAGTAACTCTGATCAGCCAACGGGGCATCTTCATATGTCGCTGATGAAGCATGTTGTAATAATTATATTTTATCAGAACCTAAGCAACGTTTGGGATTATGTACTGAATATGAAATTATGACTTTGAAATGAAATGTGAAAATTTTAATTTATTTCATATTCTTGTGCTTCTGATATTATGGATACCATTAACATGACCGTATTTTGTTATCAAAAATTAATACTATAGATGACTGCAACATCTGTAGCGCTTAGTTTCGGGCCTGAAGATGGGGGATGTTACAATTTGGTGTCAGAGCATATGTTTATGTAAAAACTAAATAATTTTTAACTTAAAAGAAATTTTGAAAAACATAATCCTAATGAATAAAAGAATAAAAGTGGGGTATGGGATAACGCTATAGTAACGTACTTGTATTTGTTATATATAAGTATACGCTTTATCTCTATTCTCCCTCTCTCTTAGACCATTCTTCCGTATCTTACTAAGGTTCGAATGTAGATTTAAGGAAGTAAGATATGGAGGCAGGAAACGGAAGAGTGAATCTCGATGGAGGAAGTAGCACAACTAATGGAAATGCCAGGCCCAGCACTAGGAGAAACCCGGGTCGGCAAACAGCTGCTAACGTAGGTGTGGGAACACCACCGATTCATATGGGAGCAATGTATCAGTTCTTTGTCAACATGATGCAAGCAGGAGCTGTTGCTAGGTTAGTTGGTGGAAATGCTGGACGAGCTAATCAGGAAGTTCCCGTTGACAATAATTATGCTGTGTTGAGTACACACTATGCAAGACTTGGAGGGAAATCATTTATTGGAATAGAGGATGTAATTGATGTGGAGAATGGTTTGCTTCATTGTGAAAGGATTGACGCTGATCTTGGTTTAAATGATGAACTGAAGAGGAGATTGGCGTCTGGCAATTGCAAGGAGCTGCGTTGTACTAGTAGAATAGTGTGATTGTCCGGGTAGCAGAGGAGACTTTGACTTGGGCTGAATTCAGAAGAAGGTTTGAAGAAATATTTATGTCCGAGATCACTAAGTCAACTCTGTTGAGGAAGTTTGCTGAGCTGGTGCAAGGTGATATGACGGTGCTTGAGTATGCAATCAGATTCGAGGAGCTGTCGCGATATGGTTATGCTACAGTGAACACAGTGATTAAGAGAAACCAGAAGTTCATCCGTGGACTGAAACCTGAGCTTGTTAGGGCAACTTTACCACACCTTAGGGATCCATGCAATGTAGTCATGGCGATGGCTTTGAGAAATGAAGAGATGCTTGTTTTTTCAGTAATAACAAGCCAGCAGATAGCTAGGGTGGTTAGAATTCGAAGAGAAAGTTTTACCAGAAGAAGGGAGCTTAGAAGGGTGGAGCTGCCAAGAAAGGAAAGTCTGAGGTTGTGTGTTACAAGTGTGACAAGAGGGGGCACTATGCTCACGAGTGACGATCTGGCAAGGGAAAGGAAGTCATTGGAAAGAAGAACATCCAGTGCTTTAACTACGACCAAGTGGGGCGTTATAAGAAAAAATGTCCAAAAGTAGCCAAGGCAAAAAAGGAAAAGCATTCACTTTAGAACTCCTACCTCGAGACCAATGGGTGAGGAGAAAAGGAAGGATGTGATGGGAGGTACGCTTTTGATTCATGGTATACCTATTATAGTATTATTTGATACTAGTGCATCATATTCATTTATATCTCGTTATTTGGTAGATAAGCTCCCTCATACCTAGTTACTTCTTTAAGGGTTGTGAATCCGATATGAGTATGTGCAACTTTAGGAATGAAATGTGACCATTTAGAGTTTGCATTATTAGGTCATATATTTGCCTTCAGTTTGCATGTGTTTGATTTCATAGGCTTTGGAGTTATTTTGGGTATGGACTGGTTAAGTAAATGTGATGCTAGGATATTTTGCCACGATAGGAAAATATCACTAAGTCACCCCAGTAGTAGTGACCAAATTGTATACTCGGTAGAAAATCCAAATTTTGACGTTGATGCTTTATTAGGTGTAATAGAGGAGGAAGATGAGTTAAACTGGGTTTTCGTAGTTAGAGAATTTGTAGATGTCTTTGAGCCTGTTACAGACTACCACCGAAATGAGCTACTGAATTTCGAATAGATCTTATATCCAGAGCTGAACCCATAAGTAGACCACCTAGCAGGATGACACCTACCAAGATGAAGCAATTAAAGGTGCAGCTGGTGGACTTAGAAGGAAAGAGTTTTATTAAACCAAGCAGTTCGCCTTGGGAAGCAGTCGCAGTGTTCGTGGAGAAACCAGATGGGTCATTGAGATTGTGCATCGATTATAATAAGTTGAATGAGAAGACGATAAAAAATCGATATCCACTATCAAGGATAGATGACTTGTTTGACCAATTGAGTGGAGCTAAAGTATTTTCCCATTTGGATTTGGCAACAGGATTCCATCAATTAAGAGTAGAAGAGGACAGTATTCCTTTGATGGCATTTCGAACAAGATATGGTTCGTGTGAGTGGTTAGTAATGCCATTCGGGTTAACTAATGCGCCTTCTTTCTTCATAGATTTGATGAACCAGATATTCCGAGAGCATTTCGATAGATTCTTGTTGGTGTTTATAGATGACATTCTGATATATTTTATGAATGAGAGGGATCATGAGATTCATCTTAGATTATTGCTTGAGACGCTGAGGCAGCATCAACTAAAAGTGAAGTTTTCGAAGTGTCATTTTTGAAAGAAAGAGGTGAAGTTTCTTGGTCAGGCAGTCTCAGAGAAGGGGTTGTCAGTAGATCCAGCTAAGATCGAAGTAGTTAATAATTGGAAGAGACCCAAGTCAGTGACCGAGATAAAGATTATATTTGGATAGATAAATGTGAGGAGGCTTTCCAGAAGTTGAAACATTTATTGACCAATACGCATGTGTTAGTTGTTCCGGATGGGAATCAAGATTTGGTAGTATATACTGATGCACGTGGAACAGGGTTAAGAGTTTTGTTAATGTAGAGGGGTAAAGTGAATGCCAACGCTTCTCAAAAGCTCGGACCGCATGAGGTTAGATATCCGACTCATACTTGGAGTTTGCTATGGTAATTTTTGCTTCGAAAGTGCAATTTGGGAGAACGATTCGAGTTGTATACGGATCAGAAGACACTAAAATACTTATTTTCTCGGAAGGAGTTGAATATGAGACATTAGAGATAGTTAGAGTTTTTAGCTGCTTATGATTTTGGAATTGAGTACACACCGGGGAAAGGAAACAAAGTTGCAGATGCACTTAGCATGAAACATCAGAATATGGTGTTAGCTATGTTGACTGAATGCAACGGCTTGGAAGCATTGATTACTTGTAGTATGTAGTTAAAATCGACTGCCAATTCTAGTCAGAGTACTGCATTGTTAACTTGTTAGGAAGTTTGACTAGTATTGATCAAAAGAATTGCTTCTAAGCAAAGAGATGATCCATTTCTAACTGAAAGAATTAGAGGATTGGAAGGTGGAACTAAGACTGATGATTTGAAGGATTTTACCTTGACCAGAATGGATGGTTAAGAAAGAAATGACGATTATGTGATCCCGATGTTGGTGGCCTAAGGAAAGTACTTAGGGAGAGTCATCGATCGAAGTTTACTATCCGTCCTAGAGGACTAAGTTGTATCGAAATATGAAGAGAAGCTTCTTCAGGAAGGGCATGAAAAAGAATGTAGGCTTATGGGTAAAACAGTGTCTAAATTGCCAGCAAGTAAAAGCCGAGCATAAAAAGCCTAGTGGATTGCTTCATCCTTTGAAGATACCAGTTTGGAAATGGGATTCGATATCCATGGATTTTATTGATGGGATGCCAAGGTCAAATAGGGGAAATGAATGTATATGGGTCATTGTGTATAGACTGACAAGAGTGTACATTTGATTCCCATTAAGTCAACCAGGACGGCACCAGTATTGGCTAAGTTATTCATGAAGAATATTATTAAACTGCATGGGATTCCTAGTAGTATAGTCAGTGACAGAGATGCTTTGCTCACTAGTGACTTCTGGAAGAGTCTATAAGATATATTAGGTACCAAGATTAAGACGATTACCGCTTATCACCTACCGATAGATGGGCAGACAAAGAGAGTCAACAAGGTACTTGAAGGTTTATTGAGGGCTTGTGTACTAGATTTTGGTGGGTCGTGGGAAGACCATTTGCACTTAGTTGAATTTTCCTATAATAATATATATCAGACTAGTATAGGAATGGCACCTTTTGAAGCTTTATACGGAAGGCCATGTAAATCACTCATATATTGGTTAGAGACCAGAGATGGATTAGTTCTTGGTCCAAATATGGTAAGAGAAGCTGCAGAAAAGATTGAGGTGATTCGGGCTAGAATGAAGGAAAGCTCAATCTAGGCAGAAAAGCTATGGAGACTTGGAATTCTCAGTTGGAGAACATGTTTTCGTCAAAGTATCACCGATGAAGGGCGTACCTTATCATAACTTTGATGACGAAATTTTTTAAGGAGGGAAGTCTGTAACAACCCTAATTTTGATTAACATTATTTCTAAGATTTAATTAGGTAAATTAAACAAAATAATGTAAAAGGTTAAGGAGTTTGAGATTTGATTGTAATAAGGGGTTGTGCCTAATGAATGAATTAGTAAGAAGGATCAAACTTTAAAAAAGAAGAAGAAAATAGGCTAAGGGAAAAATGGGAAAATGTTGCATTTCCGAAACATATACCCTTACATTTCTTTTCCTTCATTTCATTTACACTTTCATAAACTAAAAGAGTAATGCAAAGTTGGCCACTAACAAGAGATCTAGGAAGAAGATAAAGTTAGGAATCAAGTAAAAGCATAGGGGATTTAAATCAACAACACAAATCTCAACCTTCTTAATCCATTTAAGGTGAATAATATATATACATCTCATGATGTGTTTCGATTTTAAGGGAAACTCAAAACCTTATAATGTCATTATGCCATGTTTGATTATTGAATGATTATATGCTTGAATGATGAATAATAGGAAGTATTATGGAATTATCTAAGTGGTTTTAAGAGTGAAAACCTAATTTCTATGACCAAATGATCTAAAATTTTGATATGATATTTGGAATATTATTTTAGAAGTGGATTCGAATTTCATAATTTTCCTAACAAGTATGATTTTATTGTGAATTTTCTAAGTCTAGAAAATGTTTAATTCGATTTAATTATTTAAAGCAATTATATTATGATTCTAGCCCCGAAATTTTTATATGTTAAAGAAAATGTAAATTTGATATATTATGATTTTTAGGGATTTTCCAAGTATCTAGGAATGCTTAATAATTGATTTAATTTTGAAGGGCTTAAACATTTTATTATGATATCAAAAGAAAGGGCCTCTTTGCAAAATGGTTCAGTGACAAAAATAAACATATGCGGCAGTTTTCTGGTAAAGAGGATTGATAAAGTTTTGTTAACCAATAAGATTTTGACAAATAATAGGTGTTGTTAGAAGAGAAATTTCTTTTATAAGTAATTTTGCAGTTTTTATGCTTATTACAATTTTGCACGTCGACAATAATGACGTCGCCCTTCTATCTCTTTGCCTTCCAATGTCTTAGACGTTAACTAGGATAATCCTTAGGATATCAATGAGAATTAGTATGGAAAAGATAGATCTTAGTCGAAGTCGAAGATGTAGCATTAATGATGAAGAGAAGGTTTTTGACGATAACCTTGTCGGCATGGTTTAAGTGTCGTGTTTTATATACAAGAGGCATGCCGCGTCTTATTTTGAATAGAATCGCTAATCCCAATACTTTCGAATAGATTATATTTTAAAAAAACTAGGACGTCGTATTTTATCCCTTCGATCCTGATCGCCATCGCTTTTATTCTTTAAACCTTAACCAACGTTTTCGAAGAGGCTATGTTGCTGCCTACTATCTTGTCACCCTTAATGAGGCTGTTATATTAGTTAAGGCATTGATGCCAACGCTCATCAATGACGTCGAAACTCTTCAATACTTTTATATCATGTTTTACGAAGTGATGACTTTAACAATATCCCCATATGTTTATAAATTAAAAGACAAACATATTTTAAAGGGATGAAGACCCACATCGATGATGACCTCGTCGCGTTTGTCAAAACAAAGACTTACACTGTTTTTGCTATAAGGCCTATATTGGAGAGGTGATGGCCTCTAATGACTTCAAACTTCATCAACGTAGTTTTATAAAAGCATATATCATGGCATAAATATTTTTATAAAGTAAAGGCTTATAATTTTCTTGTTTTAAATATGATTTCAAGGGTTAAATCATTTACAAAGGTTTTGTTTTCAAGGCAATATGGATAGGGTAGTTAACCCAAAATTTTAATAAAACATTGACTCATGGATTAGAAAACCAGATGGGACTGGTGTAGGGTCGCGTCCTATACTTTAGCTATTAGCCTCCAACTGATATAGGACCAAAATTCCAGTGCGTAGGGCTTTGTCAAGAGTAAGACAAAACATAGGTTTACGCATAGAAAGAAATACATAAAGATAAGATAGGTTATAGGTTGGCCTGCAAAACCTTTAAGTTCATAGTAAGCTTAGCAAAACTATGTGATTGACAGATAGTTAGGTAAATACTAGGATAAGTGTATTTGGATAGACCGTCCAGTTTTCTTCTAACAGGTTGTTAGATAATTTGATAGATCTGGTAGGCCCGAGTCAGCCACGTATGTTGGTGGTTACCCTATGAAAACTAAATATTGGGACGGATAGTCCACTGATTTGACGAATAGTCAAGATTACCCATGTTGCATGCATATCTATTGCTATTATAGTTATATTGTTTATTTTATCCAGTTTGGTTGCAGGACTTTGATTTGCAAAAGTTTTTTTTAAAAGGATATTAGTAAGGAGAAAACCTGTTCCACTAAGCGGTGTGGTCTCACAAAATATCAATTAACCGAGATGGCATATTATTATTCACACCACACTTTTTGTTTGACTCGAAATTTTTGTTTTCCCCTTGAACTCTTAGGTGCTCAAAATTAAATTTGAGTAGATTGAGAGTTAAGGTTTACAGGTTTAGTAGGTTTGGCGAATAAAGCATTTGAAGACGTGCATGAGGCAAAAATTTGCTATGTAGAAGATTATCTATTTATCTATTCTGCTATGTCAAATGTTATGTTTAATGACAGATGATATAATTGCCTATTTAGTAACTCAGATCAGCCAAGGGGGCATCTTCATATGTCGCACTTGGAATATGTTGTAATAATTATATTTTATTTAAACCTGAGTAACGTTTGAAATTATGTACTCAATATGGAATTATGACTTTGAAATGAAATGTGAAATTGTAACAACCCGTATATTTGGACCATTTAAATTGACAATAATCCACACATGTCAACTTAAATAGTACAAAACACGAATCATTAATGGAGTATATGTATATAAATGAGAATCATCACAGAATCACAGACATATACAATATAACAGAATAACGCAGCGGAATTACAACAATGTCATAATAGTAGTTCATGAAGCTACTAAGTAAATACAACAATGTCTCAAGCAAATAGTGAAATAGAAATACATAGATGTCTGATACAATATCAAAATAGAATGGAGCAATACTGATAAATATAAATGATAGTCTTCAAAGTCTTCAACTTCCAAGCAGCACGGCAACAGAAATCCTCAGACTGACCCGAGCATATGCACAACAAACACTCGAGTCAGGACATATATTCTTTTACAAGATAATATAACACAAACTTTGAAATAACAATAACTCAAAGATGAATGGAATAACATCTTTTAGGATCCGTTAAACTATCTACTACGTAATAGTGTACGCTAAGTAGATAATGCGCCTATCAGTAAGATAAAGTATCAAAATAGCGTTAAGGTGTTACCATTATCCCCCTTAACACATTTTATATAAGCATCATAGTTTATACAGCACTGTAAACTCCACCGTAAACTAGTGGGCTATCAGGGAGTACTCCATAGGTATAACACAAAACAAATCGTAGTGGTCGCGCATAGGGATACAAGTATGACAAGGCACATGAGGCAATACACAAGGTAGTGAAACTACCGTTTGCCTGATCCGGACTAGTGAGAACGCATCGCCGCAACGATCGCAAAACCGTGAAACAACACTCCCAATTCAAGGGTGCGTACCAATCAATAACAAGTAATGAGTAGTTTACGAAGAAGTGTGTTCGCTCGAGGTAGCTAACCCCATTTGGCCCGGCACGGCTCCTGTTTTAGTCATTTCCAATTTGACACAAGTGTCAAGGTCATCCATTATCGTTCTCTTTCTTAAATCATCAACATACATCATTCCAACCACTTCATTCTGGATCACACTCCGCGTATAGTTATTAAAGTGGTATTTGGTTTAGACAGTGAGTATGTCCCTAACCGATTCCGGTCTCTTTAATAACTTTCTTGATTATTATACCGATTGATCATTTAATAAATTTCAAAACTAAATCAATTTCAATTTCCCTTGGAATTCGAAGGTCAACATTTCATTTCTCTTTCTATATCAATTTCCAAAATTTACGTTTCAAATCATCCAAAAAAATTTCATTTCAAAATTTTATAATTCAACTCAAATTTTATTAAACAATTCAAATATCGATTTAAATTCATATATAAGTTCATTCCATAATCATTTAAATTAAGTTGATTAACATTCAAAACAATTTAGATCCATTGATGGATTCATTCAGTGATCATTTAAATTAAGTAATTTTATCCTTTCGAAATAATTTCCATTAACCTTCCAATTCATTAAATCAATTTAAGTTTACCTATATTATATCAAAACTTGCAAATTTAATTAAATTAAATTCGTCAAATTAAATTCTTTAAATTAGAAGTCTTATATTAATTTCAATAAATCACATTTTATTTCTTATTAAAGAAATTCAAATTCACTTATTTACTTATTCAATTTAAACAAATTTCAAAACTTAATTATTAAAGAAATTCAATTTCACTTATTAACGAA
This sequence comes from Allium fistulosum, assembly GCA_030737815.1. Taxonomy (NCBI): domain Eukaryota; kingdom Viridiplantae; phylum Streptophyta; class Magnoliopsida; order Asparagales; family Amaryllidaceae; genus Allium; species Allium fistulosum. The sequence continues at coordinate 211,158,382 of CM060903.1, forward strand.
ATTTAATTTCACTTATTAAGGAATTCAATTTTATTTAATTATTAAATAATTTCAAAACTTCATTATTAAATAATTTCAAACTTAATTAAATAATTAAAACAACATTCCTTTATCAACACTTTGTTAATTATTAAATAATAACATTTAAATTTCATTAAAGTTCAGATTTCAAACTTCAATTTAAAACCCTTATTATTTCATTCAACTAAAACTTATTTATTTATTTAAATCGAATTATTTGACCAATCGGTTTTATTTAATTATCTATCCTAAATCAATGTTTATTTGGGTATTTATCATTTCAACCTGATTCCATTTCAATTCAAAAAAAACACAGTAAAGGGAACTTGCAGTGTGATAACTGGGATGGTGTCAAAGTAAATAAACAAGTAATAACAACAATCAATAACAATCCAATAATAAATTTATATAATCCCGAAATAATCGTATTAATTTACATTGTTGTTTGTGCAAATTAATATAATTATTTCTAGAATCTACACCATCATTTTATGTAGATTAAAGATTATTACACTTATTATTTTATGCAATTCTACACTTGATTTCTACTCATTTAATTTCATACTACATTAATTCATACCACATAAATTTAAATGGTTCAAGGTGTAATTAACCATATTTCTATGTGTCAATTAATTAGACATTTAAAAGGGGTCATATTATACATATTTTTCTCTAATCAAATTCAACACATATATCAATTTCAAATTGTTAACCCTCCTACGTCAAATTTAATTGTATATTATTTATCACTTCCTACATTAACAATTTTTAACGTCCAATATCAACATCAAACAATCAATCATTTATCAACCAAACTTGATTATCATCGTATAAGAATATAAGTCGTGAAATTAATTCACCTTCCGTGGTTAGAGAAAATGAACGACAAAGCACGAAGAGGCACGAATAGGCTTGATTTAACGCAACCCAACACGAACAGTTGAACAAGCTACAACCATCGACAAGAGAAAATTGGTATTAATTTCAATATGGACGTTCATATATATATATATATATAATCATATATATACATACTCACCAATAAATAAAGAAGAGAAAAGAAAAGCTACAAGAGAAGGCTGCTGCAAGGTGGATGACTTCTGGTAGTTGCTGTACAACAACAGAGAAGGAAAAATATCTATTACTACTCTTCCACATACTTCAACATATATACATAACTGTATATATATATATATATATGCAACAGCAAGCAAAGATATGGGTTTTATGAAAGCACAGTAAAACATTTTCTCTTCTTTTTTTTATTTTTTTTATTATAAAACTGTTTCCAAAATATGTATATATATAGCCCATATGTATGCATTCATTTCACCAAACATTCTCGGCATGGAACAGGGGTACAGGCTCGGTTGGCACTGGGGTGTCTTCGGTTTTGATGGCGTCGACAGGTGGCTGAAGGGGGTCAGGTCGGTCGGCGATGGCCAGACAGTGGTGATGTGGAGGTGGGCTAACAGCGGGGTAGGCGAGAGGAGAGGGCGCTGGCGAGGGGACTGGGTGCAGGCGGGACTGGGCATAGGGCTGGGCTGGGTGCAGGCGGGGCTGGGCACAGGGCTGGGCGCAGGCGGGACTGGGCGCAGGGCTGGGTGCAGGCACAGGCAGGACTGGGCGCAGGGCTGGGTGCAGGCGGGACTGGGCGCAGGGCTGGGCGCAGGCGGGGCTGGGTGCAGGGCTGGGCGCAGGCGGGACTGGGCGTAGGGCTGGGTTGGGCGCAGGCGGGGCTGGGTGTAGGGCTGGGCATAGGCGGGACTGGGCGCAGGGCTGGGATGGGCGCAGGCGGGACTGGGCGCAGGGCTGGGCGCAGGCGGAGCTGGGCGTAGGCGGGACTGGGCGCAGGGCCGGGCTGGGCACAGGCGGGGCTAGGTGCAGGCGGGGCTAGGCGCAGGCTGGCCTGGGCGTAGGCGGGGCTGGGCGCAGGCGGGCTGGGCGCAGGCGGGCTGGGCGCAGGCGGGGCTGGCGGTGAATGGCGGAGTGGGTCTGGTGGAGTTTGGTTTCACAACAACATTTTCCTTTCCCAAAATTTGATTTTACAATGGAGAAATATAAATGAAGAGGAGAGGAAGAGATGAAAGATGAAGGAGGAAAGAAATAGATGGAGATTCGTACCTGTAGCAGAAATGTACACCGTGTTCCTTTATTTTTCTTTTAATCTTTATAATTAGGCTGGGAATTGAATAGGACAGTAATTATTGTTTTTGAGTTACGAAACGTCTTCATATTTTCCTATGCAACCACCTGCTGCCAACCACCATCATAAATTCACTTCAGCCAAAGTTTTATTTTCAAATTTTGAATGGATACGAGCTATTAACTTGGACTGAATATTATTTAACTGGTCCGTTTGGAACGGTTAACTTAGCGCGACGTTTTATGTTGAACTCCGATTTGTACAAATGAATATACCATTCTGATCGGCGCGACGAGGCGCTTCCAACGGTACACAGATATTGGTGATATGACAGTTTTATCAAAACTCAAAATTTTACGCCGATTAAATTGTTCGTTTGACAAAAAAATTTAAATGAAGCAGGCGACGATGGAATTTGACAAAATGAAATGCGATGTCTTGATCGGATAAATTTTTACAATATTACTGTGTAAAAATATTTAGATTCGAAAGATGAAATTTACGCACTTTAAAATGAACTGATATACAATAAAACGCGAATGACATTTACTGTAGTATTTTGCGACGAAACTTTTCCTATATCCATAACTAGCTAGATGCATCTTATAAACGAAGTTTGGGCGTTCATTGAGATCGTATATAAATTTCAAATTTTATATTAAAATAATGGATTTAAATTTTTAATTTGGGTCGGAAATTCAGGGTCGTTACAATCTCCCCCACTCAAAACTTTTCGTCCTCGAAAAGGAACGTGGTGGAAAAAGTAGGAAAGAAGCAAGCAGAAAATCAAGATAGATTTTTGAGAAAAATGAATTATACCTGGAATCAGTAATTCGGGGTTGGAATCCCGAATACTATCCTCAGTTTCCCATGTGCAATCTCGGTCATCTACACTCAACTGAACTTTAACGAGATTGACCGACTTCCTTCTAAGTTGTTTCGTCTCATGGTCGACTATCCGAAGTGGCTTCCGCTTAATGGTCAAGTCAGGCTCGATGACTAACTCTTCCAACTGAGCAGTGGGAATGGTCATAGATGGATCGTGCACTACTTTGCGGAGATGTGAGACATGGAACACATTGTGCACACCGGCAAACTTTTCTGGTAATGCGATTCTATAGGCCAAGGTTCCGATCCTTTCCGTAATCTCAAACGGGCCAACAAATCTGGGAGCAAGCTTTCCCTTCCTTCCAAATCGAATAACATTTTTCAAGGGCGACACTTTGAGAAATACTTCGCCTCCTACACTGAATTCGAGATCTCTCCTTCTTTTGTCAGCGTAGCACTTCTGTCTGTCTTGTGCCATCTTTGTCTTTCTCTTGATTTCCTCAACTTTCTCGGAAGCTTCCATAATCATTTCCGGGCCTAGCACTAATCGGTCTCCAGGCTCAATCCATCAAGCTGGCGATTTGCACGGCCGCCCATATAAAGCTTCGAACGGCGCCATATCAATACTCGCCTGTTTTATTAAAGATAATTAAATTCCAATTCAAATATATTATTCAAATTGAAATTCGATTTAACCTGATAACTATTATTATAGATGAATTCAACCAAATGGAGATGATCTTCCCAGGATCCACCAAAGTCTATAATACAAGCTCGGAGAAGATCTTCCAAGATCTGATTTACCCTCTCAGTTTGTCCATCTGTCTGAGGATAATAAGCTGTGCTCAAGTTTAATTTAGTGCCCAAAGTATCTTGAAATGCTTTCCAAAATTTACTAGTGAAAATAGGATCTCTATCGCATACGATACTAGATGGTACACCATGAATTTTAACAACTTCCCTCATATATATCTCGGCCAAACTCGATGCAGTACGAGTGGTCTTGACTGGAATAAAGTGAGCGGATTTTGTCAGCCTATCGACAATCACCCAAATGCTCTCGTTACCCCTTCTGGTCCTTGGTAGCCCATCAATAAAGTCCATGGAAATCTGCTCCCACTTCCAACTTGGAATCTCTAGAGGTTGAAGTAATCCAGCCGTTTTTCTGTGATCGGCCTTAACTTGTTGGCAGGTTGTACATCTACTAACATAGGTAGAAATGTCACGCTTCATCCCACTCCACCAATATAACCTCTTCATATTCTGATACATCTTTGTGACTCCGGGATGAAACGAAAGCGAGGATTGATGATTTTCTCTCAGCACTTCGTGTCTTAAACCGTCAACATTTGGAACACAAATTCGGTTGTCGATCCTCAAAACTCCATTACTATCCACTTGTGCACCCATTATACTGTTAACATTTCCGACTCTACCGAGAACTATTTCTTTGATACGATAGAGCGAGGTGTCTTCATATTGCTTAGCTATAATGCGATCCATAAGTGCTGGTGTAACGACCTGAAAATTTTCGATAATTAAAATAGCTAATTTAATAAGATTTTGTGATTTAATGTTAGAAAAAAATAGTAATTCATTTGGAATAATAATAACTGGAATGAATTGCAACAATAATTATCCAAGTAATTATTAATAGATTGAATGGAGTTCCAATCTAATTGAATTGACTCAAATCTTATAACTTGGTTATAAGGGAATATATGGAAAAACAAATGTAAATAAGTGAATAAGAATTGTGAATTATTTAGGTAGAAATACAAATTTTAATAGATTGGTTTCGAAGATTTGAATAGTAATAAGTATTGAAAAATAAATGTTACTTAGTGAATGCCTTTGCAATCAATAGTTGGATAGGATAATAAATGTTGAATTCATTGGGTATAATAGAGTAATTGATTGATAAGTAAAATCTATTAAAAATCAAATAATTGAATATGGAACAGGTAAATTGTTTGAAGTAAATATTTAAAACTTATTGAATAATTGAATAACTGTAAAATGGAGATAGTGTTCTAAGATGTGAATTGGTTTTAAAAGTTGAATCTTATAAGTTCAATTTCAAATATTTCAAAGGATAATGAATTATTGGATAATCAAAATTGTTTAAATTTAATATTTGGAATTTATTGAATAATTGAATAACGGAAATTGAATAACTGATTAATGGAAATGGTTGTTCTATAATTTGAATTTGTTTTAAAAGGTTAAATTTTATAAGTTCGTTTTTGAATATTTCAAAAGATAGCGATTTAAGAATAATCAAATTTGTTTAAATTTAATATTACAAATGTTGAATAATTAAATTTTGAATTTAATATGATTAAATTGATATTGAAATTTAATATATGAAAATAGAGTGAATAAATAAAATTTGATTTAATATGATTCAAATTGGTTTCCAAAGTAAATGTAAGTTATATTGGGATTATAATAGAATTAATAAGATTTTAAAATTGGAATTTTTAGCAATTCTGTAAATTTTGAAAGGTCGTCGATTTAATCGACGAGTAAAAATAGCCTCCCGAGGCACAGTTTCGGAATTCGACGAAACCAGTTCCATTGGATCCGTAATAGTGTATTATTATTGGATTCCAAATTTCGTAGCGTTTGGAGTTATCGGTTGGTTGTATGGGTTTGAAACGCGTTGAAATTAATATCGAAAAATTAATATTTTAATTCGATTCAAAAAGCTGTCTTCCACATACGATCAAATTAGCCTCTGAAACACGTTCCATTGTGTGCGGAATGCGGGTAAAACATTACGAACGCCTGGCGGCACGTATTGTTTGGAGCTCGTTTGGAAAGCACGTTAAAATTGAAAATAATAATAAAATAATCCGTTACGTGTATATATTCACGTTCGTATCAGAGAACCCTAGCTTATTTCGTGGCCGCCACTTAACAGTTTTAATGGCCGAAAACTAGTGATCTTCTCCCTCTATTTTCGCGAAATCCACGCTCCGATGGAGGAAACTCCCAACTAGGAAATTGTAGAACCCCTCGACCTCTTCACATCCATACGGTGGAGTGGCACGAAATTCGGCAGGATGGCCAGAAATTGTCACCAAATGGGCAACGTTTATTCGCGATTTTCGAGTGGTAGGGGGCGCCGAGTGCGGCGGCACGCTGGCCGAGGGTGGAGCAGGCAGCGACGCGCCTGGTAGCTGTAGTGGATTGGCGTCTCGGCGAGCATTGATCGAGCGATTTGTAACCCTAGTTTGCATGGTTGGGTTCGAACGTGTCTGGAGCGAGCGGGAAGAAGGAACTTTCTTCGGCCTTGATTCTGTTGGTCAATCCAACGGCCAGCTTTAAATTGGTATAAAAAAAAGAAATTGTTTATTTAAATTGTAATCAAACTTGAAAATAGCATAACTTCTTCTTACGTTATTAGAATTGGGTGAAACTTTTTGCGTTGGAATCGCAGCGACGAGAGCTTCGCTGCAGTACAGATCTGGGAGTGTTTGGAGCTCGTTAAAATTTTAGGTTGAATCGAACGTCGTTCGATTTGATTTAAAATCGTAAAATCAAGGTGAGTGTTTAATAACGCTCACAATGTACTGAATATCTTTATGGTAGTTAAATTTGATATTATGAAGTGATATGAATTTTATTTGTCGTTGTTTGATAAAATTTAATTGTTATATAGATTGTCATTTGAATTCACCGTTGAAAATTAAATTGACAGTCAAATTGAAATTAAAATTGAATTGCGATTAAATTACCTGACATTGATAACTATGAAATTGCCGTGAATTGTATTGTCTATTGGATGATGTATTTCGATGGATGCTATTGGTTGATATTTAAATGTTTGGATGTTTATTTGCTTATATATATCCTGTTATACATACATATGACACTGTGATTTGGTTTAAGTGATATATATTCATCCCTGACATTTAATTGAAATAAATAATCACTTGGCCATAGGATAGAAAATTATATACGGACACCGGATTGGTTAAATTAAAAATTTTAAAATCGTTGATTTGAAATTTATTCAATATTTGATTTAAAGGTTATAAATAAATCGATTTATAGAAATCGAATTTATCGCAAATTGAGTTTGGAATGTTGAAATAAATTTTGGTTAAAAGAAATTGCTTAATAATTTAAGTTGAAACTTTGAAATTTAAAATTTGGATATGATTGAATTTCGAAAATTTATTTGCTTTAAAGATTGGACATTATTTCGAGCTTTGAGTATTACTAAGTAAAAGTGATATAAAAATGATATTTCAAAATTGAGCTTGAAATTGAATCATATTTGAATTTGGATTTAAAAAGTGAATATTGAAGGATAAATTCTGTTAAGTGTTATAAATTGATATTTTGAAAAATCAAGCTCCAAATCGATATAAATTGAAATTGAATTAATTGAAAGTGAATGTAGAATTGAATTAATTTGTAGTCAAAGTTGACATTGATTTGAATTGAAATCGGAATTGAATCGGTAGAATAGAAATTGAATTGATTTGAATTGGGAAGTTATAATTGAAATGGTTTGGTTTTGAAGATGTTTCATTTTGTTTCCAAATTTCTCTGTTATATAAACCGTCTTTAAATACTTAAACTATTTTAATCTATTTTAAATCTACTTAACCCAATTTAAATTATTTTAAACTAATTTATCTATTTGAAATCCATTTAAAGATTTTAAGTATGTCAACTATTTTAATTATTTAAAACTACTTTTAAACTACTTAAAACTATTTTCTAAAATTTCAAGCTGGTCAATAAGGTTAAATGTTTATATTTAAATCTCGAATTTAAATACGAATTGGGTTAAATGAAGTTGGAACCTAAATTGAAATTCGAAATGATTTTGAAATCGAAATGAGATATTGAGGCGAAAAATGATTTTGAAATGAAATCGTATACTTTGAGTAGATATGATGATTTTGAAATGGATTTGATTTTGAAGCGAATATGATATTTTGATATTAATTATGAATCGATTTGAAATGTAAAAGAGCCATCGGTGTAATAATACGTAGTTATTAAAGAGACCGGGATCGGATATGGACATACTCTCTGTCGATACCGAAAACCACTTTAATAACTATTATACGCGGAGTGTTGATCCAGAATGAAGTGGATGGTTTGGTGAACGCGTTGACTAAAGAAAGAGAACGATATTGGATTACCCCTGACATGACTAAAACAGGAGCCGCGCCGGGCCATTGAGGTTCGCCACCTCTAGCGGACACACTTCTTCGATACCATGTCTATTACATTTGTGATTCGATTTGGGTGCACCCCTCGATTTCGGGACTGTTGTTTCGCGGTGTTGGGGTAGTAGCTGCTATGCCCAACATCAGTCTGGATCAGGCAACTACTAGTATCCTAGTTGGTATCGCCTCATGTACCTTGTCATACTGATTATCCTATTCGCGACCACTACGTTTTGGTTTGTACCTTTAGTATATGGATTGCCTTCTGGTGACTTTCGGTTTTGGGGAAACTACGGTCTTGTATATGCTCTTGGGAATAAAAATGTGTTAAGGGTGGAATGGGCCATGGCTTAACGCTAGTTTGATATTTTACTTTATGATAGACATTATTGTATATAGCGTATTCTATTATATAGTAGATAGTTTAACGGATCCTTGAGAGATGGAAAATCCCGTAACATCTTTTAAGTTATTGCACTCACGTTGACACTGGATAGGAGATGTCAAACCCCGTAAACATCTCTGACGCCGCTGCACCCATATTTATTTACGATTGATTTAACTTACATGAGGATATTTTAGTCCTGACTCGAGTGTTTTGTCTTTTCATTACGCTCGGGTCAGACCTGAGTTTTTCAGCTTATTGAAGATCTATTTTGGAGGACGAAGACGAAGATTTGGTATACTATTACTATTATTATCTTTGCATCATGCTGTCTGCTGCATTATTTTTATTTGTTCTGTTGTATATGTATAACTCTGATAAATGATGTATAAATGATAATCAAAAGTATATTAAACAGCTTCATGAACTTTTTATTTGATTATTATATTTTATCTTTCCGCCGTGAGATTCTGTGATTGCTTCTTGTTCCTTTTCTCTTCTTTTCTTAATTACCCCAATAACCATCTGCCCTTTTGAATGGTTTAGAATCGGCATGTGTGTTTGATTTGTCGGTTTAAACTGTCCAAAAAGGCAGGTCGTTACAGCTGGGGAGACGACGAGCTGAAATAACATTCCCTCCACAAGATTACAACACACCATTGCTTGGTTTCTGCTTAAAGCATCGGCTACGGTGTTTTCTTTTCCTGGGGTGTAGTTATTATCAAGATCATATGCAGCTAAGAATTCAAGCCATCGGACTTGTCTCTGATTCAAATCCTTTTGTGAGAAAATATATCTCAATGACTTATGGTCTGTAAATAATTCGAATTTGGTCCCCAAAAGATAATGCCTCCATAGCTTTAGAGCAAATACAACCGCAAGAAGCTCTAAATCATGAGTTGCGTAGTTTGCTTCATGGGTCTTTAACTAACGACCAGCATAAGCAAAGACCTATCCATTCTGCATTAAAAATGCTCCTAACCCATCCCGGCAAGCATCCGTATAGACGGTCAATCCTTCGCTTCCATCAATAACTGTAAGGACTGGGCAGAGGTCAACTTTCGCTTCATCTCATTGAAAGCTGATTCGCACTTTTCATTACAATTAAACTTGACATCCTTTCTGATCAGTGCGGTGAGTGGTGCGGTAATCCGAAAAAAAAATTCTATAAATCTATGATAATAGTCGGCCAAGCCCAAGAAGCTACGAATATATGTAGGAGTTTTGGGAGTCTCCCAATCCTGCAAATTCAAAGGATTCGAGTTTAGATAGAGATAAGATGTTTGGATAGAACGACGAATAAGAATAGAACTTATATTGATTACGGCGATCTTAGCTGGATCGACCGAAATCCCATTCTCCGAGACAATATGGCCAAGAAATCGAACTTCATCTCTCCAAAAGTGGCATTTCGAGAACTTGGCTTTAAGCTGATGACTACGGAGAGTTTCCAGAACAAAAGCCAAATGTAACCTATGCTCTTTCTCATCTTTAGAGAAGACGAGAATATCATCGATGAAAACAAGAACAAACTTGTTAAGAACGTCACAGGAAACTCTGTTCATCAAATCGACGAAATAAGCTGGAGCATTAGTAAGGCCGAACGGCATAACTAGCCATTCAAAGAAACCATTTTCAGTGCGGAATGCAGTTTTAGAAATACTCTCCTTAGCAATTCTAAGTTGGTGAAAGCCGGTAGCCAGATCGAGTTGAGAGAAAACTTTAGCTCCATGGAGCTGGTCGAATAGATCATTAATGCGGGGCATTGGATATCTATTCTTGTGTGTGAGCTTGTTTAGCTCTCTATAGTCCACACACATTCTGAGAGAACCATCTGACTTTGTGACGAGTACAACTGCAGCTCCCCATTCTGAATGACTTCGCCGTATCAAGCCTTTAGCAAATAAATCTTCAATTTGAGCATTCAATTCTGCCTTCTCTTTAGGAGCCATTCTCCTAGGAGGGAGAACTACTGGTCGAGCACCAGGGATAAGATCAATGTGGAATTCGATTTCCCGCGGAGGTGGTAGAGAATTGACTTCTCCAAACACATCAGAAAAAAGTTGAACAATCGGGGGGGAGCTTAGATCATTCGGATGAGAGTCAAGAGAGAATATAAAACTTCCAGCACATTCCTGAGGCGATTTACCTTCAATAACTAAAGGTTTACCCTTATCGTCAATTAGAAAGACGATTCAAGCTTTGCAAGAGATAACGGCTTCGAACTTTCATAGCCAATCAACACCTAAAGGATATCTAATGCCTCGAATCCAAGGACATAGAAATCCCAAGTGAAACGGTGCATGCCATACATAAGCGTGACATATTTGCATACCATTTTGAGGTTAGCGGGTCCTCCAATGGGGTTTGATACACATAAGAAAGTAGATGCAAGAATGGGTTCCAATTCAAGTTTATTACACAAATCAATAGGTATGATACTATGTATTGCTCCAGTATCAAATAGAACTTTAACGGGTGAAGTATGCAACATAAAAGACTTTGTAATGTACCTTGGGTATCACTAGGAGCAGGTGGAGAAGGTGGAGCATGGGTGGAAGAAGTCATAGCAAATACTCCAGATGTCTTGCCCTTTTTATGCATGGGACAATCCTTTTTGAAATGGCCAGGCTGCAAACAGACATGACAGAGGTTGTTCCTGGTATCCTGAGGTGGAGGAATGGCGGCACTGACAGATGTTGGACAACTGTTGGCATAGTGACCCTTCTGGTCGCACTTGAAACAGGTGATGGAGGATAGGTCAATGGGCTTCTTCTAAGAATAGCCAAGCCCGGTAGTCTTTTGCCAGTTCTTCCTTTGCTGCTCGAAATTCGGCTTCCTCTTTCCAGGCTGACTAGAGGATGGCTGAACAACGGGCGCCTTGGTGGCTGATGCACCCTTCGGCTTTCCCTCATATCTAAGTGCATAATCCATCAGCTCGGTGAAAGTGCCATGGACATGAGCTGTGAGGAGATTGTAATACTCTAGACGTGCTTCATGAATGAATTTATCATTCTTTAGAAGTGGTGTATCAATCAAGCTAGGCCCGAACTTGGAGAGTTCATTAAACTTCCTTTCATACTCAAAGAAAGTCATGTTGCCCTGCTTGAGGTCCATAAATGATCGATAAAGCTGAGCCTTTCCGGCTGCTGGCATCCACTGCGCCGAAAAAGAATCCCTATTCACAAGCAAGATAAGATGAGTAAAGATTCGAAGAGATAGAAGGAATTATTTGGATGAAATTTCAATTAGATTTACCTAAACTGGGCCCAGGTGATGGTTTCCTCGTCAGTACGGGAGGTTACTGACTCCCACCAATCCTGTGCCGCATCCTGAAGCTGCCAAGCGGCTAATTGACGCTTCTGCGTGTCAGTCCTCTCAAGACCAATGAAGATCCTTTCCAGGCTCTTCAGCCACTGTTGCGCTCCAATGATGCTCTCGGAACCAGAGAATTTGATGCCGCCAAGCTGGGTGTATTCCTTGCTAAGAGTAGAGAACTTGACTGCAGGAGCTGGGGCACGTGGTGTGGGAGCATTTCCTCTGCCCCCACCTCTAGCGTTCCTTCTGGCACTCATCCTGGAATACCAAAAGCGATTTAGAATCAAGGATAGAAATTTATAGAACTTAAGGAAATTCAAGTCAAACGAATTCAATGAGAAGGATGGAATCAAAAAGGATATAGATTCTGAAATGATTCTCCTCATTCTAGGGTATGGTTACCCTATATCTAATGAGCTTTACGACTCCTCAGGCTAAGGTTTTCGGGAACCAAAGCCCTGATACCAACTGTAACAACCCATATATTTGGACCATTTAAATTGACAATAATCCACACATGTCAACTTAAATAGTACAAAACACGAATCATTAATGGAGTATATGTATATAAATGAGAATCATCACAGAATCACAGACAGATACAATATAACAGAATAACGCAGCGGAATTACAACAATGTCATAATAGTAGTTCATGAAGCTACTAAGTAAATACAACAATGTCTCAAGCAAATAGTGAAATAGAAATACATAGATGTCCGATACAATATCAAAATAGAATGGAGCAATACTGATAAACATAAATGATAGTTTTCAAAGTCTTCAACTTCCAAGCAGCACGGCAACAAAAATCCTCAGACTGACCCGAGCATATGCACAACAAACACTCGAGTCAGGACACATATTCTTATACAAGATAATATGGCAAAAACGTTGAAATAACAATAACTCAAAGATGAATGGAATAACATCTTTCAGGATCCGTTAAACTATCTACTATGTAATAGTGTACGCTAAGTAGATAATGCCTATCAGTAAGATAAAGTATCAAAATAGCGTTAAGGCGTTACCATTATCCCCCTTAACACACTTTATATAAGCATCATAGTCTATACAGCACTGTAAACTCAACCGTAAACTAGTGGGCTATTAGGGAGTACTCCATAGGTATAACACAAAACAAATCGTAGTGGTCGCGCATAGGGATACAAGTATGGCAAGGCACATGAGGCAATACCCAACGTAGTGAAACTACCATTTGCCTGATCCGGACTGGTGAGAATGCATCACCGCAACGATCGCAACACTGCGAAACAACACTCCCAATTCATGGGTGCGCACCAATCAATAACAAGTAATGAGTAGTTTACGAAGAAGTGTGTTCGCTCGAGGTAGCTAACCCCATTTGGCCCGGCACAGCTCCTGTTTTAGTCATTTCCAATTGACACAAGTGTCAAGGTCATCCATTATCGTTCTCTTTCTTCAGTCATCAACGTACATCATTCCAACCACTTCATTCTGGATCACACTCCGCTTATAGTTATTAAAGTGGTATTCGTTTTAGACGGTGAGTATGTCCCTAACCAATTCCGGTCTCTTTAATAACTTTCGTAATTATTATACCGATTGATCATTTAATAAATTTCAAAACTAAATCAATTTCAATTTCCCTTGGAATTCGAAGGCCAACATTTCATTTCTCTTTCTATATCAATTTCCATAATTTACGTTTCAAATCTTCCATTTTTTTTTCATTTCAAAATTTTATAATTCAACTCAAATTTTATTAAACAATTCAAATATCGATTTAAATTCATATATAAGTTCATTCCATAATCATTTAAATTAAGTTAATTAACATTCAAAACAATTTAGATTCATTGATGGATTCATTCAGTGATCATTTAAATTAAGTAATTTTATCCTTTCGAAATAATTTCCATTAACCTTCCAATTTATTAAATCAATTTAAGTTTACCTATATTATATCAAAACTTGCAAATTTAATTAAATTAAATTCGTCAAATTAAATTCTTTAAATTAGAAGTCTTATATTAATTTCAATAAATCACATTTTATTTCTTATTAAAGAAATTCAAATTCACTTATTTACTTATTCAATTTAAACAAATTTCAAAACTTAATTATTAAAGAAATTCAATTTCACTTATTAACAAAATTTAATTTCACTTATTAAGGAATTCAATTTTATTTAATTATTAAATAATTTCAAAACTTAATTATTAAATAATTTCAAACTTAATTCAATAATCAAAACAACATTCTTTTATCAACACTTTGTTAATTATTAAATAATAACATTTAAATTTCATTAAAGTTCAAATTTCAAACTTCAATTTAAAACCCTTATTATTTCATTCAACTAAAACTTATTTATTTATTTAAATCGAATTATTTGACCAATCGGTTTTATTTAATTCTCTATCCTAAGTCAATGTTTATTTGGGTATTTATCATTTCAACCCGATTCCATTTCAATTCAAAAAAAACAAAACACAGTAAAGGGAACTTGCAGTGTGATAACTGGGATGGTGTCAAAGTAAATAAACAAGTAATAACAACAATCAATAACAATCCAATAATCAATTTAAATAATCTCGAAATAATCGTATTAATTTATATTGTTGTTTGTGCAAATTAATATAATTATTTCTAGAATCTACACCATCATTTTATGTAGATTAAAGATTATTACACTTATTATTTTATGCAATTCTACACTTGATTTCTACTTATTCAATTTCATACTACATTAATTCATACCACATAAATTTAAATGGTTCAAGGTGTAATTAACCATAATTCTACGTGTCAATTAATTAGACATTTAAAATGGGTCATATTATACATATTTTTCTCTAATCAAATTCAACACATATATCCGTTTCAAATTGTTAACCCTCCTACGTCAATTTCAATTGTATATTATTTATCACTTCTTACATTAACAATTTTTAACGTCCAATATCAATATCAAACAATCAATCATTTATCAACCAAACTTGATTATCATCGTATAAGAATATAAGTCGTGAAATTAATTCACCTTCCATGGTTAGAGAAAATGAACGACGAAGCATGAAGAGGCACGAATAGGCTTGATTTAATACAACCCAACACGAACAGTTAAACAAGCTGCAACCATCGACAAGAGAAAAATGTTATTAATTTCAATATGGACGTTCCTATATATATATTAAATCATATATATACATACTCACCAATAAATAAAGAAGAGAAAAGAAAAGCTACAAGAGAAGGCTGCTGCAAGGTGGATGACTTCTGGTAGTTGCTGTACAACAACAGAGAAGGAAAACTATTGTTACTACTCTTCCACATACTTCAACATATATAAATAATTGTATATATATATGCAACAGCAAGCAAAGATATGGGTTTTATGAAAGCACAGTAAAACATTTTCTCTTCTTTTTTTAATATAAAACTGTTCCAAAATATGTACATATATAGCCCATATGTATGCATGCATTTTACCAAACATTATCGGCATGGAACAGGGGTACAGGCTCGGTTGGCACTGGGGTGTCTCCGGTTTTGATGGCGTCGACAAGTGGCTGGAGGGGTCAGGTCGGTGGGCGATGGCCAGTTAGTGGTGATGTGGAGGTGAGCTAACAGCAGGGTAGGCGAGAGGAGACGGCGCTGGCAATGGGACTTGGTGCAGGCGGGACTGGGCGTAGGGTTGGGCTGGGCGCAGGTGGGGCTGGGCGCAGGCAAGACTGGGCGCAGGGTTGGGTGCAGGCGTAGACGGGATTAGGCGCAGGGCTGGGTGCAGGCGCAGGCGGGACTGGGCGCAGGGCTGGGCTGGGCGCAGGCGGGACTGGGTGCAGGAGGGACTGGGCGCAGGGAGGGGCTGGGCGCAGGCGGGACTGGGCGCAGGGCTGGGCACAGGCGGGGCTGGGCGCAGGCGGGACTGGGAGCAGGCTGGGCTGGGCGCAGGCGGGGATGGGCGCAGGCGGGCTGGGCGCAGGCGGGGCTGGCGGTAAATGGCGGAGTGGGTCTTGTGGAGTTTGGTTTCACAACAACATTTTCCTTTCCCAAAATTTGATTTTACAGTGGATAAATATAAATGTAGAGGAGAGGAAGAGATGAAAGATGAAGGAGGAAAGAAATAGATGGAGATTCGTACCTGTAGCAGAAATGTACACCGTGTTCCTTTATTTTTCTTTTAATCTTTATAATTAGGCTGGGAATTGAATAGGACAATAATTATTGTTTTTGAGTTACGAAACGTCTTCATATTTTCCTATGCAACCACCTGCTGCCAACCACCATCATAAATTCACTTCAGCCAAAGTTTTATTTTCAAATTTTGAATGGATACGAGCTATTTACTTGGACTGAATATTATTTAACTGGTCCGTTTGGAACGGTTAAATTAGCGCGACGTTTTATGTTGAACTCCGATTTGTACAAATGAATATACCATTCTGATCGGCACGACGAGGCGCTTCCAACGGTACACAGATATTGGCGATACGACAGTTTTATCAAAACTCAAAATTTTACGCCGATTAAATTGTTCGTTTGACAAAACAATTTAAATGAAGCAGGCGACGATGGAATTTGACGAAACGAAATGCGACGTCTTGATCGGATAAATTTTTACAATATTACTGTGTAAAACTATTTAGATTCGAAAGATGAAATTTACGCACTTTAAAATGAACTGATATATAATAAAACGCGAACGGCATTTACTGTAGTATTTTGCGACGAAACTTTTCCTATATCCATAACTAGCTAGACGCATCTTATAAACGAAGTTTGGGCGTTCATTGGGATCGTATATAAATTTCAAATTTTATATTAAAATAATGGATTTAAATTTTTAATTTGGGTCGGAAATTCTGGGTCGTTACAGAAATTTTGCTTTTATTTTATATTGTTGTGCTTATGATTTTATGGATACCAATAATATGACCGCAATTTGTTATCGAAAATTAATACTATAGATGACTGCAACATCTGTAGCGCTTAGTTTCGGGTGTTAAGATGGGAGATGTTACAGTGCACAAGTAGGTGGCTGAAGTCGCAATGACGGAGGATGCAACATCAGAGCTTAGTCGATAGATGGAGCTCGGCTCGGCTATGGGCGAGACATTGCTCAATACCAGAATCTGCTATTCATGGCATTGGAAATTGGAGTTTTTTGGCAGCGAGTCTAATTGAGATTTTGGTACATGTCAAAGCCTTTAAGGTTTTTTCGATCGACAATTGATTAAGGTGGGTCAATCTATTTTAACTCATACATCAATATTTAAAAGTAATTAATTCCTTTGGAATGCTTGTTTGATTATGGGTTGAGATAATGATTACTAGTGAATGATTGAATTGCTTGCCACAGCTTCAGTTTGTTTGATGGTTGAATTATGTGCTGAAATATTAAATTTGATTCGATAATCGATTATGAAATAGCATGTATGTCGAGAACCATTAAAACTTATCGATTGCTTAGCTAGATTATATAATATTTGTGCAATATTTGTGTGATCAGAATTCACCAAAAAGGTGACTCGGATCATTAAAATGGTTCTCTTCTTGATGAATGATTTTAAGGAATGGTTTTAAATCATTTAAAACCTCAATTGTGATTTCTTCTATCTATGGATTTAGGTTAAAATTTGTTTTTAGAAAGTTTACTAAACCATATTTCTTAACTCATTTATTTATTCAAATTCTATTTCAAGCTTTAAATGAGTTTTATTTATTTCCAAAATCCTTAATCATCAGTTCAATTATATTGGAAATTTAAAAATGTTTTGAAAGGAAATAAATGTACCACTCTTTTATAAAATATATATTACAAAAGAAATTATCTTATTTCATATGATTTTGATTATAGAGGTTATTTAAAAATAATTGGAAGAGTTTTCAAACTTTTTAAAAGTAAAGTGCATGTTTCTTGAAATGATTATAAGGTTTTAAAGTTGATAAATATTCCATGAAAATAATTATATACATATATAAACATATATATATACATTTTAAAATAAAGAAAGTTATTATTTATGAAAAATATTAGTTTGATTTCTAATTTTAGTCAAGAAATTCTGTTTTAAATTAGAAATATTTTAACTCTTATCTTTTAAATTATAAGTGAACAAGCTTGATTTTAATTTTGTGATTTTCTATGAAACAAAGAATTTTAATAAACGACTGAATTTTCGGATTGGTATGGGACATTTCGTACAATTTTTTCACTTATTATTATAATTTGTTAAATAGAGTTTGAGTCGAATTTACTAGCTTTTAGTAAATACTTGAATTTAACATCCGGTATGGGACAGTTAGTTAAATTCTTGTGATTACTTGAGTGATAGTAATTAACACTTAGAGTTGTATTATCTTACGGTATTCAGATTTCATTTGTGGGCCGATTGATCCCTGAGAGAATATAACTCATTTTTCATCGACCTAAGAGTCGATACATTCCTAAATTTGGGTAGCAGACCTGTTTTGGATATTTAGATTTGTTATGGTGTGACATGGCTGCCCTTTTGCCCCTTGGACAGGTGTTATATGCATGATTAGTCTATAGACCAAATGACTAATACCTATCAGTTTATTTTGTGTACGTTAGATGATGTTTGCCTATTTTGTTGGTTTAGGTAAATTCGTATAGTAGTCTATTTTTTGGGTTTACACTATTACACTATGTGGCGGGGCCTTTTTAGTTTAACTGTATCAGTCTATTTGGTTGTTGGACTACGTGTCACAATTTTTAAACTGATATTTGACTACCATTATTATTTTATTAGTGATGATAATTTCTTAAGAGATTTTATGATGGATATTTAGTATCTTTTGGCTCTGAAATTTTTTGAATTGTTATCACCATATTTTTGATGATAGTCTATTTGAGACTTGATATTGATTTATGAAATGGTGATTTGGATTAATATGCCTTATTATTATATGATTTTGGTTTCGGGCATATATTATATGGCTTGTTATTATTGTTAAGTCATGTAATTATGACATCAGTATCTCACCTTTTTATTACATATAGTGTACTCGATTATTTTAAAATACTCGAGTCGGGTCGGGACTCTAAAGGTACAAGGACTCGTTGATCTCTGGATTTTGTGCTAGCATTGGAGTAGACTATTTTGACTGTTCGGTTTACGTCATCCTTGTATATATATCGATAGTTAGGAGGATATGTCATGTATATTATTTAGTAGTCGTTGTATATCTGATACAGTATTTTGGATGTGATGTATATATTATGTGGGTCTAGTACTGATATTGTAGACTCACACCTTATTATGATATATGATGTATATTATTCTACTATGATCTCTGACTCTGATTCTGATTTATTTATATTATATATTATTCTGAATATTTAAAATTGATGTGTTTATTACTTTGTATTAATAATGCACACGTCAAATTTTCAGTTCAGATCCTCAAAAAGGTAATAAAGACATGTCAGTGTTAGTACAAAGGTATATTCACATTCGATCGCCCTTAAACAGCCATATTCTCCATGTTATTAGATGACATTACCTATAAAGTTCTTTAATAATATGGGTATAGTGGTGGGGTCATTACAGCTATTAGTACCTTAGGTATTGGTTTGGATGATAACAACTATAGACAGTATATAAAATATAGATACTAAAGTTTTATCAATTTATATATAGTACATAGGGCATGATATTATATAAAATATAGATGCTGCTATAGAGTTTCAAGAGTTGGAGAATGAAGAATCATGAGTATTAAAGAGTTCAAGATTTTAAGATATTCCAAATTAGTTATAGTCATAGAATTTTTGTTAAACCCTGATAGCACTTTCTTGATCTCTTTCTATTTTATGTAAGTTTTAAATATTTTTCAAATATCCTGGTTTTCAAAATAATCATTTCAAACACCTATTCAAAATACTTCTCAAAATAATTTCTTAACCTTTTATATTTATAAAGATATTATATTAGGTTTTTAAGTGTTTTTAGTCTATTTTTTTGGTATTTTAGTTTATATCTTCCTTATGTTTATTTTTGATATTTATATTTTAATTTTAGATATTTACTTATAATTTATAACTATATTGATTTTATATAGATATATATACATTATACTCAGTACTCTTATTAATCTTTCAGAATTTATTTTATAAAGTTTTATTATGTTATATTTTGATTAAAATGTGTATAAACTATATTAAAATGATTCTACCAAGTATTAAATTATTTTACAAAGCAACGGTTTTTCAAAATAATATTTTTAAAGTATTTTTCAATTTTTTAAAGAGTATGTCGACATACTCTATATATGTATGTCGACATAGTGGCCGTAATTTTAAAAATTCAAATTTGAATGGAAGTGTCTTTTCGTCGTATCTCTTCGCGAATGGATATGACTGTTGTTTCCCTATATATACCAGACTTCCAAACGAATTGATAACATCTACTTTCTTATTTTTCTCTCCTCTTTTCACTCTCTCATTTTCTAAATCAAAATATACCCAAACTATGCAACCAGAATCAAATTCAATCATCGCTAGTTTGATTCTCCTTCATCTACTCTCTAATTTCTCTCACCTCTCCCACTCAAACCAAAATCAAAGTGCTATTCACGAGTTATAGAATCAATTGTAATCAAGATCGAATATCTGAGTTTGTAAAAGTTTATCAAATCATATTTCTATACTTGTGGGTGTGATTGTGGCCTATAAAATCAATTGGGTTGCTTAGTAGCCCATAAATCTAGTTGGTGTGCTTGTAGCTCGGAACTCAAGTGACTCTCCCTAGAGGTAGGGATTTTGGAGGTTGTGTCTCGTAGCCTTGAAATCAAGATTTAATTTGCATTTACTAGTTGAAAAGAATCTTTACAAGGAATTGTGCAGGACTGGACGTACGGTAACTTTGAACCAGTATAAAATCCTGGTGTGTTCTTTCCCTTTTACCTTTACTACATTTACTTTTATCTGCACTTTGATTCTGTGATTGTTAATTATATCATTCCAAGTGGAATCTTAAAAAAATTGTAAAATATTTATATAATCCATTAAACACTATCCACCCCCCCCCTCTAGTGTTAATTTAGCCTTAAAATCCATATTCTGTTGACTCGCATTTGGTATCAGAGCTTTGGTTTTCAAAGTATTCATCATCTTATTTTTGAAAAAGTTTAAATGGCTATCAACACTGGTAATAGTACTGTTAGTAATACCGTTAATACACTTGTTAGTAACTCATTTGTCAAAGGACAATCTACTGCTAGACCTTCACTTTTTAATGGCAGTAATTACACATATTGGTCATGTAGAATGAAAATTTATTTACAGTCAATTGGTTTAGACACTTGGAATATCACACAAACTAAGTACACTGAACCCGAGACTAATTTTGCACAGTGGACTGCTGACCAAAAAGAAGTTGCATAAAGCAACTCTAAGGCTATGAATATATTATTTTGTTCACTAGACAAAAATTAATTTAATAGAGTATCTATATGTAGGTCTGCATTTGAAATTTGGAGAACTTTACAAGTTACACATGAAGGCACAAGTAAGGTTAAATAGACCAAAATTTCCATGTTAACAAACTAGTTTCAATTATTCAAAATGAGTCCAAATAAGCCCACATCTGATATGTATAGTAGATTCCAAGATATAGTACACTCATTTATTGCACTGGGTAAAAGTTTTTCTGAGGAGGATCAAGTTGGAAAAATACACAATTCACTTACTTTTGAATGAGATCAAAAGACCCTTGCAATCGAAGAGGCTAATGACATTAACACTCTAAAAATTGAAGATTTAATTGACAATTTAATGTCATTTGAAGCACAAATGCAGGGATGAGAGAAAGTAAAGTAATAGAGAAGAAATCTATAGCTTTAATGCAATGACAGATAATCTGGATTCAGACAGCGATGACGATGAAGAAATTGCTTTCATGACAAGGAATTTCAGAAAATTTCTAAAATATAGGAAGATGAATAATTTCAAAAGAAATGACAACAAAATTCCAGGAAGCAGAAATGGCATTAGAAGTTATAACTGCGATGAACTTGGTCATTTAAAACAAGACTGTCAACATCTCAATAAATTAAAAACTACACCAAACACTGATTCATCCAAAAAAGGAGAATAGCGTATACTGCAACATTAAACAATTCAGGCACAACCTCACGTGATAATGAATAATATATAGAAATTGCTAACATGCGCTTCACGGCAATACATAATTAAGAACAAAATGGTGAAATGGATCAGAAAAAGGTACGCTTTTAATGTATCAAAAGTTTTAATTTCTTGGATGAATTTTTTTGGTTGCTTTATTAGTTGTTAGGAATATCCTATATATTAATAATAATATTGGTGGAATATTATGTTATTATATTTTAAAATTAAATATTTTATATATTTTAATAATATAAAATATTTTTCAAATTATTTTTAAAATTATTTTTCTGTAAATATAATAACTATAAATACATATACATATACATATATAATAAAATAGGATATAGTTAAACAGAAATCATTTTTGAAATTTTCAACCTATATGTCGACATACTCCATATGCATATGTCGACATATGTAGACAGATTTTGAATTTCAAATTCAAAATTTGAATTTTTCTCCACCTTTTCACAAACTCCTATGTTATGAAAAGATGTCTTTTGACCAGAGAACATGTCCTTTGATTCTCTATTAATTTACGCTATCTCCATCTATTCATTTTTCACTTTCGTTTCCAAATTCAAAATCATAACTCTCTTATCTCTTCAAGCTACTCTTCAATGGCATCCTCAAGCAATACTAAGGCAACCATGAGGCTTTCTAAAAAAAATAAAAGAATGTCTTTTTAATGATCAAGAAGCCATGCAAGCCTATATTCAGTATATATCTTTCGAAAAAGTCTTTCCAGGAAGATTTTCTATTTTTGAAGATTTTCCTACTTGTGATCTTTTTAATCTTTGCTTGCACAATGAAATTCTTGGTTTAATCGATGCTTCTCAAAATTATTTCGTTTGTTATCCAAAATTGGTGAAGATGTTTTATGCAAATTTAAAAGAAAAATTTTTAAGATGGAAGAGAAGGAGAAGTTTGGAGTAGTGTCTAGGGGACAGAAATTGTTTTAAATTGTGAACTTTTGGGTCACATTCTTGGATACCAATCTAGTGGAACAGACATTTCAACTTTTCAAATTGATTTTCAAAATCGTGAAGTACTCCATGACATTTTTGAAAGTGATGATGATTTTGGATTTAAAAACAAAACTTTACATCCAAAAGCAAGAATTTTAAGCCTTCTTTTACAAAAAAAAGTATCACTCCTAGAACGGGTAATTATAATAACCCGACTCAAAAAGTTTTCAAAGCACTTTTCGCAATTTGTGGTCGATACGACATAAATTGGTCTCAAGTCATTTTGGATGAACTTTTTCCTAAAAATCTTTCTAAACATGAAAACACACTATTTCATGGTGTGTATCTTACTAGTGTTTTCAATTATTTTGGTGTTGACCTTAAAGGAGAGGAAACAATTCCTTGAAAAATATTTGATTAGGCCAACATTTCACTTATGCCTATTTCACCATTTTTTGAGCCTTATGAAATGCTTGCGGAAAAGGAACAAAGGTTGGCTTGGGAAGAGGAGCAAGAAATAAGAGAAGGAGAGGAAGAGGAAGGAGAGGAAATAGAAGTCGAGGAGGAAGAACAAGTAGAGGAGGAGGGTACTTCCTTGGAAAGTATCAATATGCCACCTAATCCATCCAACAAGATCTTTTCAAAAATCTAGAGAAGATCTTTCACAATCAAAGAAAGTTTAAGGAATCATTCTCAAAGAGATTTACCTCAATTTCCAACAAAATGGATAAATTCTTTGGAAAGATCGTCTGCAAGCTATGTGGTTCTTCTTCACCTTCATCCACATCTTTCTAGTTGTTTGTTTAAGCTATCTTTGTATTTGGATTTTCTAATTTTAAGTTTATATCGAATCTCATGTATCTTTCTTTTATTCCTTGTACTCATCCTTATTACTATTGAACATTCTATTTCTTGATGTCATACATTATCAATTATCTCTGGAAAGTCATACAAATATAATAGTATAGGCCAAATAACAGAATTGTAAAATAAAGTAGTTTCAAAAAATGTATTGCATATGTCGACATATGCAAATCATGTATGTCGACATATAACATCTAGTTTAAAAAAAATTAAAAAAAAATAATAATAACTACAAAACACAAATTCATTTCAAACAGCTTATTACCCATATATATACCTATTCACTCTAGAAAATCATTATTTTCAATCTCCATCTTCACTCTTTTTCATACATAAACTTATCTCTTCAATAATGGCTTCCCTACATCAAAACTTTGCGAAAACCTTGAACAAACTCTTAAATCATTTAAGAACATTCTTTCTTTCATCCTAAGAAACCAGAGGCACTTAGAATTGAGTCAAATGTAGATGATCAAGGAGCAAGAAAGGCATTTCGATGCGATTCGGTGGATGATTTCTGCCTTGAACAAAGAAGAACCAACCACCAATCCAGAGTGTTCCATCAACAAAGATGATGAAGATTGGGATGCTATCAAAGAGGATCTAATCTTTGGCACTAATTGATGGGCTGAAGTTCCTCGAAATGTCTAGTTTAAATAGGTTTGATTATATATAATAAAAATGCTTGATTTGGTTTGGATTTGATTGGTTTGATTTTTGTGGATTTTTTTGAATGGTGTGTGACATTAATTGGATTGAATGAATATTTAGATCGATTATGATTATTCCATGATTATCTAATTTTACATATCACTGATTATTTTTATACAATCATTCTCATCATCATCATCATTATATATATATAAATTAGTATTTAATTTAGGGGGAGTTAGAGTTAGAATTGGAGCAAGATTTAGTGTTAGAGTTATAGTTTTAGGTGGTTATTTTTGTTGATGACAAAAGGGAGAAATATATAAAATATAGGAATAGATTAAGGGGTTTTCATCATCATAAAGGGGAGGATTGTTAGTGCCATAGGTATTGGTTTTGATGATAACAACAATAGACATTATATAAAATATAGATAGTAATGTTTTATCAAGTTATATATAGTATATAGTGTAGGATATTAGATAGGTGTTGATTAAGAAGACCGTACAATATCTAGAGTAGATTCAAGATGCTGATATAAAGTTCAAGGGTTAGAGAATGAAGACTCATGAGTACTGAAGAGTTTAAGATTTTAAGATATTCCAGATAGGTTATTGAATCAAAGAATTTTTGTTAAAACCACGATAACACTTTATTGATTTCTCTCTATTTTAAATAAATTTTAAATATTTTTCAAATATCTTGATTTTCAAAATAATCTTTTCAAACATCTATTCAAAATATTTCTCAAAATAATTTCTTAACCTTTTATATTTACAAAGATATTGTATTAAGTTTTCAAGTATTTTTAATCTATTATTTTTTTTGGTATTTTAGTTTGTATCTTCCTTATGTTTATTTTTAATATTTATATTTTAATTTTAGATATTTACTTATAATTTATAACTATATTTATTTTATATACGTTATTTACATTATATTGAATACTCTTATTAAAAATTTCAAAATTATTTTATTAAGTTATATTTTGATAAAAATGTGTATAAACTATATTTAAATGATTCTACAAAGTATCAAATTATTTTACAAAGAAACGGATTTTCAAAATAATATTTTTGAAGTGTTTTTCGATTTTGTGAAGAGTAAGTCGACATACTCTATCTATATATGTCGACATAGTGGTCGTAGTTTTCAAAATTCAAATTTGAATGGAAATGTCTTTTTGTCGTATCTCTTCACGAATGGACATGACCGTTGTTGTAAAAACTGGGTTTTAAACCCACGAAAATCGACACTAATACGTCCATTGTATTGTGTGCCGAGCATTCAAGTGCCAGAAAACCGATCATTAGGGTGGAAAGAAGAAAAGATAGAAGAGAAGAAAACTAAAAAACACAGAATCTCACAAAGCAATGGAATAGTATATATTACACAACATAAAGTCATTTGAAAAATATTACATCAGAGTCATACTAATACAAATTCCATACTATGACAGTTATAACAGTCTGTCCCTACCTAACTGAATACAATATACATATAATACAGTGGAAAAACAAGAAAAATAACTAGCTATCGATGAAGCCACCTGATCCAAACTCGTCCTAGTAAATCTGCGAAAAATATGAACTACTTGGCTGTCCATTCAAATTTGAGGACCCAAGAGTTTAGGAAAAGAAAATAAACTCCGGGTTAGACATGGGTCTGGTGTGAGTAAACTTAAACAATTCAATTATTATTATTATTTTTAAACTCTTTTGAAATCATAGGTACCTCATAAGACCGCGCCGCATATAAAAACAGACTGGTTTTTACCTTACGATAACCAAAACATTTGTATATAAAACCCAGTGATATAATAATGTCTAGATTACAAATACATATCCAAAATAGCTGAAATTGTTACCATATTAAATTCTAGCATACTAGGCTCTAAAATCAAACCATAAAGGCTCGTGTTAGAGATGGATTCCATACTATGGCAAGGTAAGGGACTGCCTTCCGATGGTACACTCCTAGAAAATGCACCAGAGTCCGACAAGAACTTCTTGTTCCCCTACTACACAGAGCAGGCTTCCCCTTTAACATGGCGAACTGGATTACCTCATCCCTTTTTGACACTGAGGCCTTATACTACCACAGTGTTTGCGCGCAAAACAACTCGAATATGGACAATTTTGAATAGGATGGCGACTTCAAATGGTAGCTAACCACATAGCTCTGCTGCATACCCTGTTTTTTCTAATACCCGAATTTTGAGGCTTGTGAGGTCACGTCATTACCTTCTTCCTCCTAGCAGACCATCTTGGAATGCTAACACTACTATCTTCCATTTTGGAATCACCTCAGGAAGAATGGTATAACTCCACAGCATACTTCAATATGATTTAACTTCATTCGTTATTAGTTTGGAGTGGTTCGGATAAATCTAGGAACCGGTGTCTCCAAAACTAAGCGATAATTTCTGGTCTTTTGGAAGTATGCACTAAGAAATTAAGTCCTTACTGGCAAACTCAAATATACCCGACATACCTCCTGAGTCAAAACAGGTCCAGATTTGATAGTCGGTTATTTAACTATCAAATAAAAAGACAACAATCAATTCCATTTGAGATTTATTTATCCATAGCAACCATTAAGCCTCAAAACACATCTTTATTTAATAAATCCCTTTCAAAAACGTTTGTCTAAAACATTCATATACCTATCTTTCTGACATAAGTATATTCACAAAATATTTGTGAATAACTTCTTACTTCCAAATCTTGTTAAAAAGGATTAAACAAATGTTGTTTAAATTGGAGGTGAGGACAACACTAAACACTATTCCTTCGGTGTTAAGTGTGGAACGGATGTTCCATACCACCATTTTTAAAAGGTTGGTTTAGAGATACCCAGATCTCAAATTCTTTTTATATTTTTGTAACGACCCGGAAATTCGACCACTTCATCTTCAAAAATCTCAACTTTTGGAAATTAAATAAATATTGAAAATATGATTTTATAAACTTGTAAAATACTTTTAAATTAATAACTAATGTTAGAGAACTTATTTTTGAAACGTGTTTACAAAAATATATTCTTTAAAGAAATACTGAAAATATGACCGAAAAACGTTTTCTGAAAAATCAATATTTTGTTAAATAAAAGTTGTTGAAATAATTGTACACAATAGGCTATCATATGAGCACATTAATTAGGGCTTGAAATAAACTTAAAACTAATGGTAATTAACTAGCATAAAGAGTGACACCTCACCCCGAGACCCACACTAACAAAGAGTATTACTAGGTAATACTGTCTGCTAGTGCAGAGAATATGGCTGGTTAGGAGCGACCATCCGTGAGTCTTGCATTAAACAAGTATCAAGTACGTCGATTTAGTGCTCATTTTTTTCCTCTTACCACATGTAGATCAACATACTTAATTCTTTCGCAATACAATACTACGATGGAAAGAGGTTCAATCCAGAACAAAACACAATTATAAAAGTAACACAGATCACAGAACAGCAAACACAGTTATATACATAGATACTACTACAGTACAGTACATAGTGTCACATAAGAGTAAGTGGTTATACAAACCACATACACACACACACACACACACACACACATCGAGTCAAAAAGAATATAGTACATATCAGAGTATACAAAATAGAACAACTACACTACTACACCAAAACACGCCTAAGCGATCAAAAAGTGATAGGTACTCCATACGCGGAAGCTGGATAACTGGAATCAACATCAGGTGCTAACCTGTAAAAACTCAGTCTGACCCGAATATAAATATATGGGTCAGTCTAGCTAAAACAAAGTAGTTAGGATATAATAAGTGAAAGATAATATCCCACAAGGGCCCAACGTCTCGAAAGAGAAGTGGCGACATGAATTCTCAATGTCGTAGATTATATGACCAAGGTTCAATTAATCAACATAAAGTATAAGGGTTTCCATCAATAATAGATGGCTAAGCACAAAGGCTAAGCTAATGGAATGTAATTATATAACACATGAAAACAAGATGGAAATTATCACAACAATAACATGTAGAACCCGTTCAAGAGTTCGAATCAACAGGAATGAAATCACCATAAATAAACAACAAGATAGCGCTCAGGCTATATAAATAAACCAACATCGGCAACCATGGTGAAAACATTCATAAATCATCTAAATTCTAGAAATCAATGTAAAAAAAACTAGAAAAGCAACAATGTAAAGAATAGGACCCAACAGTCCAAAAATTAGCCCAACAACTATATACATAGAAATAACCCAACAGTCCAATAAGTGGCCCAACAGCCTTCCAAGTACTATTTATATGAGACCCAACAGTCTCAAATGGGACCCAACAGTCCATGATTAGCCCAATAGCTTTATATATTTATATAGAACCCAACAGTCCAATAAGTGGCCCAACAGCCTACTTCACACCGGAAAAGCAGCTTCGATCGAACAAGTCCAGAAATAACCGATATAATTAACATACGTGTCCCATATCACGTGGTATATTATATCATTTAGATCATTTCCTTATTCTCTCGAAGAGTGCAAAAACGTGTAGTTTTTATATTGAAAATACTTGGTTCGAGAAAACGAGTTTTTAAAATGATTTTGAAATCATTTGGAATTTGTTTCTTTGATTGGAAAATATTGTATATTATATAGCTTTGAGATAATTATAATTTTAAAACAACATAGAAAACATTTATCTTAAAGCAATAATTTATACACAAAAAATCTTTTAAAAATCGGTTTATAAAAACGTGCACATCCTCAACAAATTCACGAAATTATTCATGAAATCGACACACAAAAATCACCTAGAACCTCACCAATCCAAAATATGGATTAGTGGTAATGTTGGCTGTTCTATCTTAGGATCAAGTCGATCAAAAACAACATCGAAATTTGCTTTAGAAATCCATGTAAAACAACTGGGAAATTTAGCTAGAGCAAAACATGCTCCGATTCAAAGTTTTAGGCGAGTTTTCAACTAGTTACAAAGGTCGAAAAGCCTTGAAATTTTACATACACGGTGTTCAAAAACTCTACTTTCAATCAAAAAAAGAATGAACATAATCCGACAAGAAACATGAGAGATATAAGGTCACAAAGTTGGACTCACAGCCAGATTTCACTGTAAACAGCTGGAGCAAAACATGCTCCGATTCAAAGTTGCAGGCAAGTTTTCAACTAGTTACAGAGGTCTAAAAGCCTTGAAATTTTACATCCATAGAATTCAACAACTCTACATTCAATCAAATAAAGAATGGACACAATACGACAAAAAACGGGAGAGATGTAAGGTCACAAAGTTGGACTCACAACCAAATTTCTATGTAAACGGCTAGAGCAAAACATGCTCCGATTCAAAGTTCGACAGTAAGTTTCTATAAGCTACAGAGGTTGGAATGACCTAAAATTTGACATGTATATAGGACAGCAAGTACAACAACAATACTATCAACCAAAAAAAGTTTGACACAAATCAGATAGGAAATGAGAGAGATATAAGCTCTCCAAGTTGGACAGAAGCACTGTTTTGATTGTAAACTTCAGAATTCTACACGATCTTCATGTTTCAGCTAGAAAGTGTGAGAATACTCACCTTTATGAAGATTTCAAGTGTTTGCAGTGAAGATTTGAGGCAAGATATTAACTTCTAGGCTTGAGAAGGTTTTGTAGAACCTGTAGATTGCATAACAGTAACATGCAAGCTGAAATTCAAAATTTACAGCAACAAAGATTAGAAATTGTTGAATTAAACCCTTGATTCTTAACTGAGATTACCCGTAGCAGCTGAATTGATTGTTTTCTTCTAATTTCAATCAAGATTTGGAGTTTTTTTTTAAGTTAAGAGGAAGATTTTGAAGCTTTTGTTTTTACAGTAAATGAAGAAGAAGGAGGAGTTTTTTCCTTCTGAAATTTAGTACGTATAATTTGTTTTGCCCTTCCAGATATTTCCTTAAGTAGATAATTAGGGAACAGAATTAATTTAAAGGCCCAATTAAGTTAATGACAATTAGTTTAGGCCCTTTTTTCTAATTTACACTTTTTAAACTCAATTTTACACTAAGTTAACATGGTTTAAGCTTCTTTACTTCATTTCTTCACCAAATCTTCACAACTCAACCTTGTTTCTTTCTTATAAAATTTGTTCAAGAATATTTTGAGCCTTATTAAATTATTTTAAACAACATTTGTTATATAATTGCAACTAAAATTTACATTTTTATTTACAACAATAAATTTAGAAAACACAGTTTTCCACTAAAATTCACTATTTGACCCGGAATTGCAATTCATTGAAATAAATTACATCAGAACCTTTTAATTGCATATTTTAGCACAAATTCCATTACAAAGTTTTCTAAAACTTTAACTTTACATTTTCAATCTTATTTAATCACCCAAATTACACCAAGTTAATCCCAATCTTATTTAAATTATCAAAACAATCAATTAAATGATTAATTCATTTATTTTCCCAAGTTTATGATTATTTTCCTTGATTATCAAGTTATTATTGGATTGAATTGCATCCGAACACAATTCAATCACAATCCAACTTATTTATACATTTATAACTCCCAAAGTCCTTAGTTCACACAATTCTAAGGATTTTACAAGTTAACCTCCCAAAATCAAACTTGATTTTAATTAACTCAATGAATCACCGTTTAATTATCTTATTCAGGTAATCCTACAAAAATCAGGTTGTTACGGACTCCCCCTTATAAAAATTTCATCCTCGCAATTTCTAGAGAAGAGATGTATTCAAC
Source organism: Allium fistulosum (assembly GCA_030737815.1). NCBI lineage: Eukaryota > Viridiplantae > Streptophyta > Magnoliopsida > Asparagales > Amaryllidaceae > Allium > Allium fistulosum. The sequence continues at coordinate 211,189,655 of CM060903.1, forward strand.
ATGATTTTATTTCGTCTAGAAAAGAAATAGACAAGCTTGAGTTAGAATTTCTCGCCCTCGACATCAAAAGATAGAAAATCAGGATATGATTGCTTGATGAATTCTGTGGTTTCCCAAGTGTAGTCATTGGGACTATCCGACCATTGAACTTTCATGAGCGGCGCGTTCTTGTTCCGAAGGCGTTTAACCTTCGAAGCAAGAATACGCATGGGGTGTTGCACAATAGACAGATCAGGTGAGACTTCAAGCTCCTCTAACACACGAGTATCAACTATAAAATCTGAATCATATAGACACTTCCGCAACTGATAGATGTGAAACACGTCGTGAACACCAAAAACTAGGCTGGAAGTGCTACTCAATAAGCAACAGGACCGATACGCTCAGTGATAGGAAATGGCCCTATGTATCGGGGAGCCAACTTCCCAGTCTGGCTGAAGCGTACCCCTCCTTTCAAAAGAGAAGCACGAATATACACATTATCACCAACTGAGAATTCAAGAGGCTTCCTACGGTTGTTCGCGTAGGATTTCTGTCGACTATGAGCCTATTTCATTCTCTCTCGAATAAGAATAATCTGCTCTGAGGCTTCACAAATGGAGTCAGGGCCCAATATCAGCTTTTGCCCGGACTCTAACCAACACGAAGTAGATCGACATGGCCTTCCATATAAGGCTTCGAAAGGAGCCATGCCGATACTAGATTGATAGCTGTTATTATATGTAAATTCAAAAAGAGGAAGGTAGTCTTCCCAACTACCAACAAAGTCCAAAATACAAGCACGAAGTAAGTCCTCTAAGATACGATTCACCCGCTCAGTCTGTCCATCAGACTATGGGTGGTATGCGGTACTGAAATTAAGCTTTGTGCCCAAAGCTTGCTGAAGGCTCTGCCAAAAATGACTAGTAAAGAGTGGATCCCGATCACATACAATGGAACTAGGAATACCGTGAAGTCGCACGATTTCCTTAATACAAAGCTTCGATAAATGAGACATCGTCCTGTTAGATTTAATAGGAATTAAGTGAGCGGACTTAGTCAACCGGTCCACTATAACCCAAATGCTGCTATGGCCCGACCAAGAACAAGGTAAGCCATCAATAAAGTCCATAGAAATTTGGTCCAACTTCCATATCGGGATCTCTAAAGGTTGAAGAAGACCATTGGGTTGCTGATGTTCGGCCTTCATGAGCTGACAAGTCATGCAGTTCTCACATAACTTGCCACATCTCGTTTCATGTCGTCCTAGTAATATAGGCGATGCATATCAGCATACATCTTGCTGCTGCCAGGATGGATAGTATACTTAGAATGGTGACAATCAACTGGAATGTCCCGCCTAAGATTAGGAATAGCAGGCACGACTTATCGGTTCTTCTTACGAAGACAGCCATGAACATCGATGCTGAAATCCCTTAACTCATCATCATGGGATTCAGACTTACAATGCTGAATGAGAGATACAATATCGGAATCTTGCTGCTGAGCCTCGGCAATCCGATCTAGTAAAGTGGGTCGAGCATCCATGCTGTATAATAAATAGGAGAATCTGATGATGGTGCACGATCTCGAATGTCACAATATGATAAAGTCTCTAAGACGTTCCATTCTACAAGCATCATGGAAACTACAGTTGACTGCTTACGACTCAATGCGTCAGCAACTCGATTCCCCTTTCCAGGTGTGTACTAGATATCGAAGTCATATGAAGCGAGGAATTCGAACCAACGCCGTTGTCGCATGTTGAGCTCTTTCTGGGTGAAAAAATATTTAAGAGACTTGTGATTGGTGTAGAGGATAAAATGCTCGCTTAATAAATAATGACGCCATATCTACAAAGCAAAGACAATGGCAGCTAACTCCAAATCATGAGTGGCGTACCGAATCTCATTAGGACGCAATTACCTTGAAGCATAGGCAACTACCTGATCCTTCTGCATAAGCACAGCACCGAGACGACAATAACTGGCATCGTTATAGACAATGAGAACTTGGTTCCCTTCCGGAACCACAAGAACGTGTGCATGAGTAAGAAGCTCCTTCAGTTTCGGAAAAGAAGCTTCACATTTATTGGTCCAGATAAAGCGAACGCCCTTTCTAGTAAGGCTAGTAAAAGGAAGCACGATGCGGGAAAAGTCCTTGATGAATCGACGAAAATAACCCGCCAATCCAAGGAAACTACGGATCTCTGTAACATGCTCGGGCCTCTTCCAATTCTTAATGGCTTCGATCTTAGATGGTTCGACCTAAATGCCATCGGATGATACTATGTGGCTAAGAAACTTGACTTGCTTCTCCCAAAAATAGCACTTTGAGAATTTTGCATTGAGTTGGTGCTAACAAAGTGTACTCAAAACAATTCTCAAATGATAGGCATGATCGGCTTCGGACTTAGAATAAACAAGAATGTCGTCGATAAAAACCAAGACGAACTTATCGAGATATTCCCGGAATACTCGATTCATAAGGTTGACGAAGTAAGCTGGAGCGTTTGTCAAACTAAATGGCATGATGAGCCACTCGTATGAACCATATCGAGTGTGAAATGTTGTGAGTGGAATGATGTCCTCCGCAACTCGTAGCTAATGGAAGCCTGTGGCAAGGTCAAACTGAGAAAAGACCTTAGCACCACTCAACTGATCGAACATGTCGTCAATCCTAGGCAACGTATACCGATTCTTGATGGTAAACTCATTAAGCTTGCGGTAATCGATGCAAATCCTAAGAGTCCCATCAGATTTCTTCACGAATGCCACCGCGGCACCCCACGGTGAAGAACCGGACTGGATAAACTATTTTGCTTCAAGTTCTAAGAGCTGCTTCTTGAGTTCCTCATTTTCTTTAGTCGACATCCTCGTGGGAGGATGACTAACTGGCTGCGCTCCTGGGATGAGGTCAATGCAGAACTCAATGTCCCGCTTAGGTGGCAAACCCAAAATAGGTTCAAATATATTTGGAAAATCACACACGACTGGAATCTGAGATATTTCATCCTCATTTCGAGATTCGGGAGCCAATAAAGACACTTCGGAATCATGATCAATCATCTGAAGAACAAGAGATAGCTGAGCAGGCGGGTCGGGATGTCGAAGATATAAAACTCTCTCAGAACAAAGAATTCTGGCTTCGTATTGAACGAGCCAGTGCATACCCAATGTCATATCAAAGCCAAGGAAATGAATCACATGCAGATTCGCAGGGAAAGGAAAACCACAAATAAATATCTCAACATTTTCACATAACATGCTAAGGGTTGCGGATCCCCCGATAGGATTCGCAATCCTCAATGAAGTAACAAGGCAAGAAACATCCAATGATATAGCATCAACAAGTTTCTTCGATACGAATGACTGCGACGCACCCGTATCGAATAGAACTCGAGTAGAACGGTCATGGAAAAATATGGAACTCTCAAGAATAGAAGGAGAGGTACCTCGAGGCTGTGAAGGTCCACTAGAAGCATCCGCTACATTAAGCTTTCCCGAACGAGGACCCTTAGAAGAATTAGGGCACTTGGAAGACCAATGTCCCTCTTGTTTGCAATTGCGGCAAACGATAGGTTTAGGACACTCCCGAATGAAATGATCACACGAACCACAGTTGAAACATGACTTATGAGTAGGAGGGGTTGCACTAGAATGAGAGCTAGAGACATGTGGCTTCTTCTTCTGGGGATATGACTTAGATTTGTGAAAAGGAAATTCCTTTTTGTTTGGATTCTTATGAGTCTCAGCTTCATCACTACTATCCTTTTCCTTTTCAACCGCTTCAAGTTGAAGCGCTGCATCAACCAATTCTTCAAAGGATAGCTTAAGTTACAACATAAGAGATTTTTCAAATATATCTTAAGGCCCGAAACAAACTTGAGATTCTTCTTATAAGAGGTGCAGATATGCTCAAGGCCGTATTTGGATAAGGTCTTGAAAGATGAAACATACTCGGCAACAAATGACTTTCCTTGCTTCAATTCAAGGAAACGTCTAGCCAGGATAGCCTTCCCGGTCACAGGAACGAATTTGAGCTCGAAACGTTCCTTGAATTGCTTCCACTCAAGGGTGGCCTCATCGATCTCAACAACAAACAACTCGTACCAATCCAACGCACGTTCTTGCAACATGCTCGATGCGACAAGAACACAGCGGTGGTCGGATATCTCCATGTGAGTAAAAATGCACTCGCACGTACGGAGCCATGCCTGAACCTCTAATATAGACTCCAAGCCTTTGAACGGCTTGCCTCCAAGATGGGTGAAATCACTACACATACGCGCAAATGCGGACTTGCGTGGAGGAGAAGATCAAGAAGGTGTTGGAGGCTGAGCGTTACAAATAAGCTCTAAGATCTGCTTGGTGGACATATAAACACCTTCGGGATGTGAGCCACTGGACGGCTCAGCACCCGAATGGCGGCCTCTGCCTCTTCCAGCCATCAGCTAAAAGTATAAGACAATATTTTGATTATTTACAGGGGTAAGATATTATTAATTGAATTCAACATATGGAATACTATGAAATTTTAAAAAATGCATTCCTAGACGTATTCCCACTTATTTCTACCCCCAAAGGACACGATTAAGTTAAAGGACATGATTAGGCACGACTACGATTAAGGATAAGAACGCTTGGGATTTATGTGATCACATATGTTGTACTTCATTGTATCGTATTGCTCGTATATTGTTCTGTGTTTATCAAATTTTGTTCTGAATTCAGCTCTGATACCAAGCTGTGACGCCTCACTTCAAGACCCACACTAACAAATAGTATTACTAGGTAATATTGTCTGCTAGTGCAGAGAATAGGGCTGGTTAGGAAAGACCATCCGTGAGTCTTGCATTAAACAAGTATCAAGTACGTCGATTTAGTGCACATTTTTTTCCTCTTACATCATGTGGATCGCCATACTTAATTCTTGCCTAGTACAATACTCGATGGCTAGAGGATCAACCTAGAAAAAAACATAATTATAAAAGTAACACAGATCACAAAACAGCAAACACAGCTATATACACAGATACAACTACAGTACAGTACATAGTGTCACATAAGAGTAAGTGGTTATACAAACCACATATATATATACATTGAGTCAAAAAGAATATAGTACATATCAGAGTATACAAAATAGAATAACTACACTACTAGACCAAAACACGCCTAAGCGATCAAAAAGTGATAGGTAGTCCATAGGCGGAAGCTGGATAACTGGAATCTACATCAGGTGCTAACATGTAAAAACTCGGTCTGACCCGAGTATAAATACACGGGTCAGTTAAGTAAAACAGAGTAGTTAGGATACAATAAGTGAAAGATAATATCCTACAAGGGCCCAACATCTCAAAAGAGAAGTGACGACACGAATTATCAATGTCGTAGATTATATGAGCAAGGTTCAACTAATCAACATAAGTTATAAAGGTTTCCATCGATAATAAATTGCTAAGCACAAAGGCTAAGCTAATGGTATGTAATTATATAACAAATGAAAACAAGATGGAAATTATCACAACAACAACATGTAGAACCCGTTCAAGAGTTCGAATCAACAGGAATGAAATCACCATAAATAAACAACATGATAGCGCTCAGGCTATATAAATAAACCAACATCGGCAACCATGGTGAAAACATTCATAAATCATCTAAATTCTAGAAATAAATGTAAAAAATCTAGAAAAGCAATAATGTAAAGAATAGGACCCAACAGTCCAAAAATTAGCGCAATAGCTATATATGTAGAAAGGACCCAACAGTCCAATAAGTGGCCCAACAGCCTTCCAAGTACTATTTATAGGAGACCCAACAGTCTCAAATGGGACCCAACAGTCCGTGATTAGCCCAACAGCTTTATATATTTATATAGTACCCAATAGTCCAATAAGTGGCATAACAGCCTACTTCACACTGGAAAAACAGCTTCGATCGAACAAGTCCAGAAATAACCGATATAATTAACCAACGTGTCCCATACCACGTGGTTTATTATATCATTTAGATCATTTCCTTGTTCTCTCAAAGAGTGCAAAAACGTGTGGTTTTTATATTGAAAATACCTGGTTCAAGAAAATGAGTTTTTAAAACGATTTTGAAATCATTTGGAATTTGTTTCTTTGAAAATCTCTATATTTATATTGCTTTAAGATAATTATAATTTTAAAACAACTTGGAAAACCTTTATCTTAAAGCAATAATTTATACACAGAAAATCTCTTAAAAATTGGTTTATAAAAACGTGCACAGCGTCAACAAATTCACGAAATCATTCATGAAATCGACATACAAAAATCACTTAAAACCTCACCAATCCAAAATACGGATTAGTGGTAACGTTGGACCTTCCATCTTAGGATCAAGCCGAACAAAAACAACATCAAAAGTTTCTTTATAAATCCATGTAAAACAACTCAGAAATTTTTAGCTGGAGCAAAACATGCTCTAATTCAAAGTTTGAGACGAATTTTTAACTGGTTACAGAGGTATAAAAGCCTTAAAATTTTACATGCATAGTGATAGAGTTCAACAACTTTACTTTCAATCAAAAAAAGAATTAACACAATCCGACAAGAAACGGGAGAGATATAAGGTCACAAAGTTGGACTCATAGCCAGACTTCACTGTAAACAGCTGGAGCAAAACATGCTCTGATTCAAAGTTTCAAGCAATTTTCAACTAGTTACAGAGGTCTAAAAGCCTTGAAATTTTACATGCATAGAGTTCAACAACTCTACTTTCAATCAAATAAATAATGGGCATAATCCGACAAGAACCGGGAGAGATATAAGGTCACAAAGTTGGACTCACAGCCAGATTTCACTGTAAACAGCTGTAGCAAAACATGCTCCGATTCAAAGTTCGACAGCAAGTTTCTATAAGCTACAGAGGTCAGAATGACCTAAAATTTGAAATGCATATAGCTCAACAACAATACTATCAATCAGAAAAAGTTTGACACAAATCGTACAGGAAACAATAGAGATATAAGCTCTCGAAGTTGGATAGAAGCACTGTTTTGACTGTAAACTTCAGAAATTAGAAAACTAAGTTCACAGCGAATCAAAATCAACACAAACATTGATATTTCTACACAATCTTCATGTTTCAGCTAGAAAGTGTGAGAATACTCACCTTTATGAAGATTTCAAGTGTTTGCAGCGAAGATTAGAGGCAAGATATCAACTTCTAGGCTTGAGAAGGTCTTGTAGAACCTGTAGATTGCATAACAGTAACATGCAAGCTAAAATTCAAAATTTACAGCAACAAAGATTAGAAATTGTTGAATTAAACCTCTGATTCTTAAATGAGATTACCTATAGTAGCTGGAATTGATTGTTTTCTTCTAATTTGAATAAATATTTGAAGTTTTTGTTTAAGTTAAGAGGAGGATTTTGAAGCTTTTGTTTTTACAGGAAATGAAGAAGGAGGAGTTTTTTTCCTTCTGAAATTTAGTACGTACAATTTGTTATGCCCTTCCAGATATATCCTTAGGTAGATAATTAGGGAATAGAATTAATTTAGAGGCCCAATTAAGTTAATGACAATTAGTTTAGGCCCTTTTTTCTAATTTACACCTTTTAAACTCAATTTTACACTAAGTTAATATGGTTTAAGCTTTTTTACTTCATTTCTTCACCAAATCTTCACAACTCAACCTTGTTACTTTCTTATAAAATTTGTTCAAGAATATTTTGAGCCTTATTAAATTATGTTAAACAACATTTGTTATATAATTGCAACTAAATTTTACATTTTTATTTACAACAATAAATTTAGAAAAAAAATTATTTACAACAATAAATTTAGAAAACATAGTTTTCCACTAAAATTCACTATTTAACCCGGAATTGCAATTCATTCAAATAAATTACATTAGGACCTTTTAATTGCATGTTTTAGCACAAATTCCATTATAAAGTTTTCTAAAATTTAACTTTACATTTTCAATCTTATTTAATTACCCAAATTACATCTAGTTATTCCCAATCTTATTTAAATTATCAAAACAATCAATTAAATGATTAATTTATTTTTTTTTCCCAAGTTTATAATTACTTTCCTTGATTATCAAGTTATTATTGGATTGAATTACATCGTAACACAATTCAATCACAATCCAACTTATTTATACATTTATAAATCCCAAAGTCCTTGGTTCACACAATTCTAAGGATTTTACGAGTTAACCTCCCAAAATCAAACTTAATTTTAATTAACTCAATAAATCACCATTTTATTATCTGATTTAGATAATCCCACAAAAATCAAGGTTGTTACATAAAGGCTTCTAGAAAGGAAAGGACTTAAGGACTAAAATGACTCTTAAATCACTCCTTGATTTAGGGAAGATAAGGTGTTGTAAGAGAATGTTTGCCCATCACTTTGTGGCAGCCCAAATGAGGGTAAGGAGGGTAATTTTCCACCTTCCTTAAGCCTATAAAAAACCACCCTTAGCTCCTTACATTCTCACAAATCCATTTGAAAGAAATCACTCCATTCTCATTCTTATCTCTTCACAAAATTCTCTAAATTAGAGTAACTCTTGCCAAACTTCTCCGAACTCATTCTAACAACCTAACATATCATATAAAATCACTCCACTACCTCAAATCCAAAAGAAGTTAAGCCAACCACCCTATTCCTCCTTAGGCCGTGAGCTATAAAGGTCCAAAGTGCATTGATTTTGCACTTTTCTCGCTTCCATTCTCTCTTGTCTTACTTGATCCTAGTCTTGTGTGTTGTAGGAAGCTAGTGTAGTGGGGTTTATTTGAATGAAGTTGATTCAAGAAAAGGTGATATATCTCACTCATTAATCAAATCCATAAAAACATAACATATATAATATTATATGTGTTAATTTTGCTTGATGATATTGCTTGATATATGTTAGTAATTTTAGACACTAACTAATTAAAGTTATGACCATGATAATAATGCTTTGAAAAGTATGTGATTTTCTAAAATATTGCTTTTTAAAACTATTAAAATGAGTAGTTTAAATTAAATGCATTTGAATGCTTAAAATGGACATGTTAACTTGTTTGTATATTGAAACATGTTCATTAGTAATATGGATTGTGGAATCATATTTGTGTATAAATGTGAATGACGCTAAACATAAGATATTGAATTGAAAACAGAATTGTTTGTATAGCTATAGTCGATATAAACGCACTTTGAATCCCTTAAACTATAACTTATGAAAATGGTGATTTAATGACATATCTTGATAATAACTTGTTTGGTTATTTTCTACACTTCTCTAAGTGTTTTAAAAAGTAAAGAATATGTTTTGAGAGGTTATAGAAAAAGTAAATCAAAGTTGAGAAAGATTGAAGTAAAAAGGTCGCTATAGTAATACTTTTAAAATAGTCCGTCTTTAAAAACAATGCGCATTTTGTCGAAACTTTCTTAGTGGTTTCTTTAGAAATTAATCAAGTAAATAATATATTAGTCTTATTGGGAAATTTTTGAAGCTTAAATCAATTGATAGCTAGTTGAACGATAAGGCAAAAGTTATAGTGAAATAGTCGCTATATGAGCACTTTGGTCAAATACCTTGTCTTTGAAAATTTCTATAAAATAATTAAAAGATATTCTTTGTGATTTTTCTTCATGGTATTCAAGTACCCAAAGTATAGTAACTACTAGAAAAAGAATGGATTAAAAATCATTTGTTAAGACGTCGAAATCTAGGCGCAAAGTTGTAGCAAATTCAGCTTAAACGATAGCCCAGGACTTTTGGAGCACTTCTATAGTGTTGTCTTTCCTTCTGAAACACTTTTGAGCTGTGGCGAATTATTTTGTAGCATTTGCAGAAATGTTATCTTTGCTCTTTGAAATTATAATTTTTTTTAAAATGATATTTAATTTTGTATTTTTCTCTAATCTTTTTATGATTATTTTCTAACTTATAATAGAGTGTTTTAAAATTAGTTTCAAGTAGAAATATTTTTTTAACAATTAATTATAAATTTCTATACTTAATAGCTTTTAAAAACAAAACTTGTTTTTCTATTTCAAAATTACCTATTCTTACATAACATTCCATATAAATAATTAAAATATATTTAAATAGTTTTAAAAGCATTTTATCGTATTAATAATTATTTTAAAGATATTTCTATAAGTTATAAATATGAAATTAAGTACATAAATCTAATAAAGGAAGTTTAAAAAAAGATTTTTTAATAAATAAAGTAAATTAAATAGAAAGGGATTAAAATTCGTTTATGTGACTTGATTATACTTGAATGATAAGTAACAATTATGTAATGACCTAAGTTTGATTATTTGTGGATGTTAGTATTAATATGATTAGCATTAAAAGCCGAACGAGTAAACTTCTCTATTTGTGAGAGGCAAGACTGATGTTTAGGTAGGGACAGAGCAATAGAGCTCTAACCTATCAGCATCCTTCTAGACCGAGGAATAATTAAGCAGAAAGTCGAAAACGTGTAAAGTGTATGAACCTTGATTCCTATAAGCAAGCGTTCAAGACTCGATGGTCGATTAGTCAACTACCGATCTTGACCAAACTCAACTCAGGAAGTATACAGAATTCTTTGTGGATTTATACCAATAAGAACCCCAGGGGAGGAGTTTTGGTACGAAACGCCTCTAGCTTTCGATTACTTCTAAAAGAACCGAAATTGAGTTAACCGAAAATTCATCGACTGGTTTTGGAGAGACCGGGATCGGTAAGTGTTCTACTTTCCATCTACCACTCTAAAACTATTATACTAGTTCTATGATTTGGAGGTGGAATAATGGAAACCATGTGTGGTTCCGAAATCTGTTAAGATAATGAAATCCATGTAGGATTCATTATTGATCGAGTTTTGTTGAAAACTCGTGTGAAGATGCCGAACGTAGCCTCGACATCAGGAAATGACTAAAGACAGAGTAGGATGCACAATTCTGGGTTTAGAAAACCCTAATAAGGGGTACAACAACTCTAATTTTCTAGAGTATGCTTATCGAGATGTTGCTAGCAGGAGTTGTTGAAACTTAGTTCACATGTTTGGGCGTGGCTAGTTGTGTTTACCTTATGCTATATTTTATCTAGAGATATACGACGCTCGATAGGTAGTTTCTAGGCGTTGTCATAGGAGATCGGTCTCATTAAGGAGGTCTCCATGGGAAAATCTGTTTGTACGAACGTCCCTTAGCGGTTTTTGTTTGTATACCTAAGTATGCTGTAAAATGTAATCAATGTAACCATTTCACCTATGATCTATATTTATATTACACACTTTAGACATTATCTATAATATCACCTAATGTAAATGTCAATTGAGTTCGTTCTTTCAAGAGGAAACCAATTCGATGATTCAGATGGTGGTGGAAGTACAGTTATATGTTTATACGCATTTCTGGTTTCTTATACCAGACTTATGTCTGATACGTGGTGTTTTCTTTTCCCAAAACTCCCCGTGTACTCTTTCGAGTAGGTTAAGTTAAGCAGGTTTCAGGGTTGGATGTTTTCAAGCTTATGGAGACAAGCTGGATGCTTCCACCCATCTATCTATCTACCTATTTTAATTTCCGTTCACTATTATGTATCTATTCAGCATTGTGAGGACAGGTAGTTATAATTGTCCAGGCTGATAGTAGTACTTAGTCACTTTTGTAAATCTGATTTCATAGATGTTGGAGTAACTCTTTGTACTACACTTTTGGTATTATATATTATTGTTCCGCATATGAGATTCTAATATTGTGTTCTTTCTTGTTCCATTTCTATTTTCTTTTATTTTACCCTAACTTTCGGTCTTCCCGGCACTTAGGTGCTCGGTACACGAATACCGTGGATGTATTAGTGTTGACATCTGGGGATCGAGAAGGCAGAATGTTAAAATTTCTTTCGATAAATTCTTTTTTAACAAATCTATTTCATTCATGAAATCTCTTTTTATTTTGAAATCAAACCCATTTCAAAATACTTTCTAAACTTCCAAATCCATTTATAAAACCCTTTTATAAATATTCAAAACCATTTATATAAATTCCTTTTATAGATATCAATAGTTTTTGTATAAATTTCTTATAAATATCCAAACCTTTTTATAAACTCCCTTTATGAATATCCAAATAATTTTCTAAAACTTCTTTTATTTATACCCCGAAATCATTTATATAACTCTTTATAAACCTTTCATGTTTAAAACAACTTCTTAAATAACCTTAATCAAATTAGCTTCCTTTAATAAGCAATCCATTTTATAAATCTCCCTTATTTATGAAATCTTCTTTGCTTAAAAACTCAAACCCACTTACCCAAACACCTTATAAATTTCCAAATTCATTTATAAAACTCTTTATAAAAACTTCATTTTATAACATGGGAAACCATTCCCATTAGTTCAAAACATCTTTAGTAAAACCAATTTTCATATCATTCTTTAAATATCTTGTCCAGATGCAATAACTTTGAAACCATTTCAAAAAGAAAATGAAATATTTATCCTTACAAAATCAATAGAGGCTTAATGACCACAATGGTGCTTTTAATTTGGTTTTACTTATCCGGTTAACATGGCATCACACAACAACATGTATATAAGAAGTCAACACGTAACCATCAATCAACATTCGTGAATATCCAGGTTATTACAATAGCAGAATGGTGTTTTTTTATGCTAATAGATGTCATTTAGTTTCCTAGTCATAAGGGTTACTTAATTCTTAGACAAGAGATCCTTTGGTTTGAAAACAATTCACTTAGATAAGAACGGGTTTAAATAAATAACCGATAGATTTTTAAAGAATATTTAAAATGAATAAACCTCAATTAAATCACAAGTTAAAGCTTAATTAAACCTTAATAAGTCTTAACTAAATCATAACTAAACCCAAAACTAGCTTATTTAACTCTTAATTTATTTAACTAAAAATTTAAATCTCAATTAAGCTTGGTGCAGTCTTAATTAATTAATAATTAAACCTTAATAAATTAATTATTAATTATTAATTAACCATTAATTAAACTTTAATTAATTAAACATTCTTTTAAAATTAAACCCTAATTAAGTAATAATTAAGTGAATAATTAACCTTTAATTAAATAATAATTAAATAAATAATTAACTCTAATTTAAAAAAATTAGTTAAAATAATTAAACTTGATTAAATAAAAATTAATTTTCTTTTACCTTAATTAATCATTATTTAAAACTTCCTTAATTAAAAATAATTAACTTGGTTAATAATTTCTTAAACTCTAATTATGTAACAACCTGAAATTTTTGAACCGTTCAAAATGACAATCATCCACTATGTCGGACTTGAATTGCTCAAAATAACAGACTGTTAATTTATATTTGGCAAAACTTAGCATATACGGTAAATAAATCGATCACAGAATCACAGACACAGAGTAACATAACAGTAAGCAGCGGAATAAATAAATAGTAGTTCATGAAGCTACTATATAAACATCAGAGTCTAAAATAAATACAACAGAAATCTCAAATACAGAGTAGTCTCAAGTACAAAAGTAACTGACAAGTCCTAACATATACAACTGGAATTGACTGAGATAACTGCAAAGCTGAATAGATAAGAGATAGATCTTCAAGCAAAGCTCCAAACTCCAAAGGTGAGTCAAATGCTGTAACACTCAGTCAGACCCGAGCATAAAGCAAAACACAAAACACTCGAGTCAGGATTTACATTCTTATATCATTAAATTTAACTCAAGTGAAATGTCAACTGAAATACAAATAACTTAAAGGATGTTTGGGATTTCCATCCTCTAAGGAACCGTGGAACTATCTACTATGTAGTAATATACGCTATTATAATATGTCTATTAGTAAAGTAAAGTATTAAAATAGCGTTAAGGCATTACCCATATCCCACTTAACACATTTTATATATTCCCGTAGTCTATATAGTACCGTAATTCCTCGTAAACTAAAGGGTTATCAGAGGGCACTCCATAGGTACGGTACAAACCAAACTCGTAGAAGGCGCGATAAGGCATGCAACAAGGCACACGAGGCAATGCCCAAGGTAGATATACCATTTACGGATCCAGACTGGTGGTAACGCATAACAGCTACTACCGCCCACCTCGAGACACACTCCCAAATCAAAGGTGCACTCAATCAAATCACAAAGTAATAGAATGGTATTGAAGAAATGTGTCTGATAGGAGGAATGACCTCACTTGGCCCGGCATGGCTCCTGTTTTAGCCACATCAAGCTGACTCGCGGGTGTCAGGGCTACGTAAATACCTCATACAAAATGGTTACCAAACCATCCTACTTCATTCTGGAATCTCCACCACGTACACAGTTGTTAAAGTGGTTTTCGGTATTGGCAGAGAGTATGACAATATCCTATCCCGGTCTCTTTAACAACCAAACGCTTATTTCACACCCTGGTCATTGTATAATTCAAATAGTTTATACTTCATATCAAAATATCATATTCATTTCAAAATCATATCAATTCGATATCATTATTCACTTTTAAAAAAATATTCATTTCTAGAATCGTAACACTTTAAAATTATAACACTTTCGAAATCATAACACTTTCGAAATCATAACACTTTTGAAATCATAACACTTTTGTAATCATAACAGTTTATATATTGAAAATAGTTTATATATATTGAAATAGTTATAAATTAAAATAGTTATATATTAGAAATAGTGTATATATTAAAATAGTTATAAATTAAAAATAGTTTATATTTATTTAAAGAGATTATACTGAAATAGTTTCCAAATTAGAATTGTTTCATCCAATTCCACAAATCGATTCAGATTCTCATTTAAAAAAACCATTTCAATTTATTTTGATTTCAAATCCAGGGTTGAACTAACCCTCCAAATTCAATAGGTTTCAAGGTAAATATTCAAATAGTTTACAATATCTCAATTTGATAAAGTTTATTTGTATTCCAAAATTCAACTTTAACTTTATTTAAATTCGAAAATATTCATTTTATCATTTTCGTAAGCATTTAAATAAAATCCCAGATTACAATTTAAATCAAAATTAAAATATTAAATTCTAACTTTAATTTACTTAATTCTGAAATATCCACTAAATCACCTTTTATGAACATTTAAATAAAATCTTAAATTCAAACATAAATCAAATTTAAATATTCAATTTCAATTTTTATTTAAATTTGAATATATTAATTAAATCGCCTTACTCGAAATAAGGTTATAAAGTTATGAAATCATATTCTTAAAATCTCAAAATCAATAAGTTCAAACCCATTCTTATTTATATCCAATTCTTTACAAATAATATTTCAAATCAATTCCAATTTATCTTCCCAACCATACTTTATTAAATTTATTACAAAATCTATTTTAAAATTATTAATGTAACTTTATATAAATACTTAAACCTATTTTATATATATACTAATTAAATTAAATTTTATTAAATTAAATCTTATTATTAAATTTTATTTTATATGAAATCTTATTTTATATATTTAAAAATAATAAAGTTATTAGTAAAATCTTAAAATTTATATTTCAAAACTAACTTATCAATTTAAAGTTTTCAAATATATAATTTTAAAAAAAAATCTCAAGTTTACCCATATATAAAAATAAAATTTCTATATCATATTTTAAAATCAATTTTATTAAAATCCATATATTTCCTTTCAAAACCATAGAAATCATTTTCAAAAATAGACCAACGGTGTCCGTATATAGTTTTCTATCCTATGGTCAAGTGATACGGATATTTATCATTTCAATCCGTAATTATTTAATATTTACGGGTGTATATCATTTCAACCCGCAATCCCAAAATTTTAAAATCAATGAAAATCGCTTGGGTTTATCATTTCAACCCATAACGGTATTCTCCTAATCTATAATGTGACGATCGCCCACAACCCCTGCACTGAACCTAGAGATAGTGCGCTGTAAAGTGTGCCAGGCAGCCATGGACGATTGTCAGGGTAAATTAAAACAACAGAATCTATCGTATTACTCACAGCGCATGGACAAAATACAATAGAATATATATATAGTGAAGCTTCACAGAATAGAATCTCATCGATAAAACTTCATAATAGTTGAATACAAACATCTGAATAGTCAATACATCAAGCCTCACTACATATCACTCAGAGATTTATACAAAGCAGCGGAACATCCAGTACATATAGTAAGAAAATAATATGCAAGCCTCCAGCTCGTCTTCGTCATCAGCATCGTTGGAAGCAAGAACAGCACCTGTCACCTGCTACCTAGTCTGCCCGTCCCAAAATGGACGAACAGCCCAAGGCAATAAGAGTTAAAACATAAAGCCTTGAGTCAGACAACAGTCTTAGTGAGCGGTAAATTAACTAACAACATACCAAAAGAGCATAAAGGAAAAAGGAATAGGAATCCAACCCTCCCACTCCACCTCTTTCTACAGTGATAGCCCCCAGACACACACTAAGCAGAAGCAAACATAGCAAAGCATACAATTTAAAGTAAAGCAGTTATCACTCGAGTCAAGGGCGATGCTTTCCAAGTACAAACCCCCAAGGCCTAAACCAAGATCAGATAAGCACCAAGAAAATACCGCTCTTGAGACCGAATGACGATACAACCAAACATCCATGACTCTGGCTATCACTATTATCATTGCTTCGATATCATCGTTAATTGAATGACCGGCTCATTCTTTCATACGTCCGTCAAGGGCTAATGGAAACCCCGGTTCTAGACATAACTCCGCACGTCGTCAAAACCCGTGCCTAGGACTATCGAATCTACCCAGAGTACTCGACTACCAATCAGTAGCCTTCGGGGACTATCGAATCTGCCCAACGTACTCTTGCTTTGAGCATACTAGAACCTTCAACAACGATGAGATCTCAGCCTTCTAGTCATCCTCCTCGACGACTATTTCCATACTAGCTCAAGCGCCTCTCGAGCAAACCATTATCTTCAAACTCGAACCATTTCACCGAGTTATCAACATGCTTGGAATGATCCCGTCTGGATTAGACCAAGATTATCTCATATCATACCTCGCTTCATCACATCCTAGCAAAGCCTCATCTCAACATCATCATCATCAAATCTATCCATATGAGCTTCATCATCCGCTACATATGCCACGAGCAGCTTTCCCAATTCAAGAGCCTTTAACTTAGCTTTTGAATCATCTTCGACCATCTTGTCTAAATCAAATCATCAATCAACTAATTCATAACAATCAACCAAGTCAATCATTAATCCAAGTAATCAAACATTCAAACATGATCTAATAAACAATTATAACTATAATGGCAATCTTGTAAATAAAGAGTCGAAATCTAACAAGCATGAAAACATAAGTAATATCTCTATAACTTGATGAATGAACTTGTATAGGTTAATCATGTAGTAAAATGGATGTCAAACCACCATGAACAATAGATCTATACTTAAGTTTACGGAAATGTATGGAAATCACTAATTTAACACCAAATCAAACCAACGATCCGATATACTCCTTTGGATCCGTGTGAGAGATAATCACCACTCACCAAATCACCTAAACAACCCAAAAGCAACACACTTCAGATCTTGACAGCGAAGGATCTAACTCGATCTATCACAAATCCGCTTCAAACGATGAAATCTCTCTTCGATGGATGTAGATCTTCAATCTAAGCTCTTGGATCTTCGATTTGATCTTCGATTTGGATGGAAGGAACCACAAGATTAAAGTGGAGAAAAGAAGTGAAGAAGTGTAGAACTCGAGCTCTCAAAATGGCAGCACTTCGTCGCTTCAAAATCCGGATCTCAAAAATGAAGAAGAACCCTCCTATTTATAGGCTGATTTCACCTTAGGTCGTTCGCTTTAGGTCGTCCACGACCTAAAAACCCACGACCTAACAGATGCGCTTCTACGACCTACGACCTAACAAATCAAGCCTCTACGCGACCTAACGAAACCCCAACCTACGACCTAACAGCACATGCACTTCCACGCGACCTACGACCTAACCCAGAAGCAGCTTAGCTCTTACGCGACCTAACACACACGCGACCTAACACACACAGAAGCTCACGACCTAACTAACTTAGGTCGCTTACGACCTAACTGAACACAGAAGCTCACGACTTAACATCCACCTATCTCCTTAACTCGCTAACCCTTAGGTCGCTAACCACTAGGTCGTTGCCGCTAACTTCTTAGGTCGCTAACTACTAGGTCGCTACTTCCTTAGGTCGCTAACTCCTATAGGTCGCTCCAATTCTTAGGTCGCCAACTTCCTATAGGTCGCTAACTCCTATAGGTCGCTCACTCTCTTAGGTCGCTCCAACCTCTTAAGTCGCTCATCCGACCTAACCTACCCCACGACCTAAGCCACCACACGACTCCTCTCCTATACGACCTATCCCCAAAATCCTTAGGTCGCCAACTTCCTTAGGTCGCTCCACTTTCTTAGGTCGTCTACTCCGACCTAACCACTATACGACCTAGGACTTAGACTATGGATGACTTATCAACAATGCGACCTAATGATAACTGTTTTACGATGTTTCGATCCGTAAAAATATGGGTCGTTACATTCTCTCCCCCTTGTACAGTCGTTATCATCATCACTCCATTGTATCTTGAGCAACTTAACTACCTTCCTCCTAAGCTGTTTCGTGTCGGTTTCCACAACACGAAGCGGCTTACAAGGTCTCTTATCGACTGGATCAACTTCGAAATCTTCACAGCTATCAGCAGAAACCACTGTATTCGAGTCGTGCACATACTTTCGTAGATACGATACGTGAAAAACATTGTGCACACCCGACATCTTCTCTGGTAACTCCAATCTGTAGGCGAGCTTTCCAATTCGCTCGATGATCGGGAATGGTCCAACAAATCTCGGAGTCAATTTTCCTTTCTTCCCGAATCGAATAACATTCTTCAATGGAGAAATATTCACAAAAACCATATCACCTACGTCGAATTCCAAATCCTTACGACGCTTATCGGCATAACTTTTCTGACGGTCTTGGGCTGTCTTCATTCGTTGCCGAATGATCTCTATGCAATCCGAAGTCTGTCGAATCATCTCTGGCCCAAATATCAGCTTTTCTCCTGTTTCTAACCAACATGTCGGAGAATTGCACAGTCTTCCATACAATGCTTCATACGGTGCCATACCAATGCTGGACTGGTAACTGTTATTATATGAAAATTCCACCAAATGAAGCTGATCTTCCCATGATCCTCAGAAATCTAAAACACAAGCATTGAGGAGATCTTCCAAAACTCGGTTGACTCTCTCGGTTTGACCATCTGTTTGAGGATGATAAGCTGTACTCAAACACAACTCGGTTCCCAAAACTTCCTGAAAGCTCTTCCAAAATCCACTAGTGAACAATGAGTCTCGATCACTCACTATACTCTTCGGAATACCATGGAATCGAACTATCCACTTAACATACAACTCAACCAAATTTGATGCAGTCCTAGTCGATCGAACAGGAATGAATCTTGCACTCTTAGTCAGACGATCTACGATGATCCAAATCCCTTCATTTCCCGTTCTTGTTCTAGGTAGCCCATCAATAAAATCCATCGATATTTGCTCCCACTTCCATGTAGGAACTTCTAATGGCTGAAGCAATCCACTTGGCTTCTTCTGTTCGGCTTTTACCAACTGGCAGTTCATGCATTTGGAAATAAAATTTCCAACATCCTTCTTCATACCTTCCCAGTAATAGGTTCTCTTCATATCCCGATACATCTTATTTCCACCTGGATGAATTGTCAGCTTCGAGTGATGACTTTCCTTCAGAACTTCTCTTCTCAATTCATCTATATCGGGAAAAACTAGTCGTCCTTGTTTCCGAAGCCAACCCTCTCGATCGACCTCGAATCCTTTATCCTTTTCTGGTTCCAATCCAGATTCCAAATCATGGATAATCTTGACAAGCTTATCGTCTCGCTTTTGGCTCCCGCCAATTCTTTCCACAAGAGTCGGTCTTATCGATAAGTTTGCCAACATCTCAGGTTCCAATTCACATCTGGGCCTGAAGTCAAATCCAGCTAAATACTCGAGGCTCTTCCATTCTGAAAACATGGCTCCCAATCATGCATGTCTTCGACTTCACGCATCTGCCACTGCATTACCCTTTCCCAGAGTATAGGCTATACCAAAATCATATGATACTAAAAACTCTAGCCATCGTTACTGCCGAAGATTCAAATCCTTTTGGGAGAAAAGATACTTCAACGACATATGATCTGTAAACAACTCAAATCGAACTCCCAATAGATAATGTCTCCACATCTTCAGAGCAAAAACAATCGCCGCCAACTTCAAATCATGAGTCGGATAATTCCTTTCATGCGGCTTCAGTTGTCGACTTGCATACGCAACAACTTTATCCCTCTACATCAGCACTGCTCCAAGTCCTGTACCACACGCGTCGGTGTAAACCACCATCTCATCATTCCCACTTGGAATAGTCAAAACAGGAGCACTTGTCAGTCGCTCTTTCAGGATTCTGAAAGCTTGCTCACACTTATCATCCCATCTGAACACTTGGTTCTTCTTCGTCAATCCTGTTAATGGTGCATCCACCTTGGAAAAGCCTTTGATAAATCGAAGATAATATCCTGCTAATCCAAGAAAACTTCTCACATCAGATGCATTCTTAGGTCTGACCCAATCCTGGATTGTTGCCACCTTGGCGGGATCAACCGCTATTCCATTTCCAGAGATAACATGGCCTAAGAACCTCACTTCACTCTTCCAAAAGTGACACTTCGAAAACTTAGCCTTCAGCTGATGTTTCCGCAAGATTTCCAAAACAATGCGCAAATGCGTCTTGTGCTCTTCTTCAGTCCTGGAATAAATCAGAATATCATCCACGAACACTAGCACGAACTTGCTCAACTGATCTCTGAACACTCTATTCATAAGATCCACAAAATATGCTGGTGCATTAGTCAATCCAAACGGCATTACCAGCCACTCAAAGAAACCGGATGGTGTCCTGAAAGCAGTTTTCGGCACACTATCCTTAGCTACCCTCAACTGGTGAAATCCCGTTGCCAAATCCATCTGAGAAAACACCTTAGCTTCGTGAAGCTGATCAAACAAGTCATCTATTCTTGGCAATGGATACTTGTTCTTCTTAGTCACCTTATTCAGCTCACGATAATCCACACACAACCTCAACGATCCATCCGCTTTGGTTGCAAACACAACTGGTGCACCCCATTCGGACACACTACGCCGAATGAATCCTTTCTGCAAAAGATCATCAACCTGCACCTTCAACTCCTGCTGTTCCCTAGGCGCCATCCGCCTAAGAGTCATCACAACAGGTCTGGCTCCTTCCACTAGATCTATACGAAACTCGATCTCTCTATGCGGCGGTAACCCTTTGACCTCGTCAAAGACATCCTCAAATCCATTAGCGATTGGCAACAATGACAGTCCATCCCGTGGAACAATCAGCGAATACATGAAGCTCATGAAGACGCCTTCTTCATGCTTACATCGTATCACAATCTTTCGCCCCTCCACATTCTCGACTGTCACCTCCAACCTTTCACAATCAACCTTTGCCGCATACTTCCTAAGCCAGTCCATACCCAAAATAATTCTGAACCCCGCAAAGTTCAGAACAAAACAATCACAAACAAAAGAGCAATCATGACTCGATACAATCAGACCACGGCATAACATACACAAACAAGACGAACCCCCAACTGGATTAGTCACAACCAATGGCCTATCAACGATATCCGGTTCTAAACCCAACCGGCCTACAAGTTCACTACAAACAAAAGAATGCGACGCCCCAGTATCAAATAGAACTCTAACTGGAACACCACATATGGAAAGAGTACCTTGAACCACCACACTCTTTCCTTTCTCTTCAGCGGTAGGAGCTTTTGAAGATGATGGAACAGCCCCCAAAGCATAAGCTTGCACAATCTACTTGTCCTTCCGCGGTTCTGGACAATTCCTCTTAACATGCCCCAGCTTGTCACAGTTGTGGCACTTCACCGGCACCTTCGGATTCTTGCAATCCCTGGAGAAATGGCCCTTTTGCTGACAATTGTAGCAGGTCACTTCGTCCTTTGGCTTCTTCTGGCCATCCTTACCCTTTTGTTGCTGCTGCTTCCTCTTCTTGTTTCCACCCTGCTGTGGTTTAGATTCTTCCTTGGTCACAGCAACAACAGACCTTTCCTTAGGAAACAGATTCTCATGCCTGAGAGCATTCTCCACAAGCTTCTCAAATGGATCGTCCAAATGATCCACCAACTGCCTCCCAAGATAACTGTCCAAGCCTGTCACAAACTTCTCGTTTTTCTGGTACGAAGATTCAATATACGACCGGGCATACTTGGACAAAGCTTCAAACTCAGAAACATACTCAAGAACTGGTCTTCCACCTTGCTTGAGCTCCACAAACTTCTTAAACAGAACAGACTTCTGAGCCGTAGAAATGAACTTAGCTTCAAATCTGTCTTGGAATTGCTCCTAAGTAATTTCTTCCTCTGGAGTATCAATGGTGATAGAATTCCACCAATCAGAAGCTCTTCCTTGAAGCTGTCTTGATGCTAACTTCCTCTTAGTCGCATCCTCAATTCCCAAATCACTAAAGATCCTTCTACAAGCATCTATCCACCTCTGGACTTCAATGGTTGACTCCATTCCTAAGAAAACCTTTCCTCCAAGAGCAGTATAATCTTTACATAGCTTAGCAAAATCCACTGGTTTCGGAGTTTGGACTTGAACTCCAACATCAACTACTGTCCCCGGAACTAGTATCCTTCTCATGATCGAAGTCATCATAGCTTCGAACATAGCTGCATAATCACCAGTCCCCTCAACAGCACGGCCTTCCCTAGCAGCTGGTCTCCCTCTTCGACTCATCCTTAATATCTATAAAAAGGAATGATTAGCACACCTTGAGAAACAACTGATTAAAGGACTCAAACTTTTCTAAGCTACTATATTATATATAGTAATCATCCATCAAAATACAATTACGTCTCTCATACGTAGTTACGTCAGCGAGCGTTGGGTAAAATCGATTAACCAATGCTTTGATACCAAATGTGACGACCGCCCACGACCCCTGCACTGAACCTAGAGATAGTGCGCTGTAAAGTGTGCTAGGCAGCCATGGACGATTGTCAGGGTAAATTAAAACAACAGAATCTATCGTATTACTCACAGCGCATGGACAAAATACAATAGAATATATATATAGTGAAGCTTCACAGAATAGAATCTCATCGATAAAACTTCATAATAGTTGAATACAAACATCTGAATAGTCAATACATCAAGCCTCACTACATATCACTAAGAGATTTATACAAAGCAGCGGAACATCCAGTACATATAGTAAGAAAATAATATGCAAGCCTCCAGCTCGTCTTCGTCATCAGCATCGTTGGAAGCAAGAACAACACCTGTCACCTGCTACCTAGTCTACCCGTCCCAAAATGGACGAACAGCCCAAGGCAATAAGAGTTAAAACATAAATCCTTGAGTCAGACAATAGTCTTAGTGAGCGGTAAATTAACTAACAACATACCAAAAGAGCATAAAGGAAAAAAGAATAGGAATCCAACAAATGTGACGACCGCCCACGACCCCTGCACTGAACCTAGAGATAGTGCGCTGTAAAGTGTGCCAGGCAGCCATGGACGATTGTCAGGGTAAATTAAAACAACAGAATCTATCGTATTACTCACAGCGCATGGACAAAATACAATAGAATATATATATAGTGAAGCTTCACATAATAGAATCTCATCGATAAAACTTCATAATAGTTGAATACAAACATCTGAATAGTCAATACATCAAGCCTCACTACATATCACTCAGAGATTTATACAAAGCAGCGGAACATCCAGTACATATAGTAAGAAAATAATATGCAAGCCTCCAGCTCGTCTTCGTCATCAGCATCGTTGGAAGCAAGAACAGCACCTGTCACCTGCTACCTAGTCTGCCCGTCCCAAAATGGACGAACAGCCCAAGGCAATAAGAGTTAAAACATAAAGCCTTGAGTCAGACAACAGTCTTAGTGAGCGGTAAATTAACTAACAACATACCAAAAGAGCATAAAGGAAAAAGGAATAGGAATCCAACCCTCCCACTCCACCTCTTTCTACAGTGATAGCCCCCAGACACGAACTAAGCAGAAGAAAACATAGCAAAGCATATAATTTAAAGTAAAGCAGTTATCACTCGAGTCAAGGGCGATGCTTTCCAAGTACAAACCCCTAAGGCCTAAACCAAGATCAGATAAGCACCAAGAAAATACCGCTCTTGAGACCGAATGACGATACAACCAAACATCCATGACTCTGGCTATCACTATTATCATTGCTTCGATATCATCGTTAATTGAATGACCGGCTCATTCTTTCATCCGTCCGTCAAGGGCTAATGGAAACCCCGGTTCTAGACATAACTCCGCACGTCGTAAAAACCCGTGCCTAGAACTATCGAATCTACCCAGAGTACTCGACTACCAATCAGTAGCCTTCAGGGACTATCGAATCTTCCCAACGTACTCTTGCTTTGAGCATGCTAGAACCTTCAACAACGATGAGATCTCAGCCTTCTAGTCATCCTCCTCGACGACTATTTCCATACTAGCTCAAGCGCCTCTCGAGCAAACCATTATCCTCAAACTCGAACCATTTCACCGAGTTATCAACATGCTTGGAATGATCCCGTCTGGATTAGACCAAGATTATCTCATATCATGCCTCGCTTCGTCACATCCTAGCAAAGCCTCATCTCAACATCATCATCATCAAATCTATCCATATGAGCTTCATCATCTGCTACATATGCCACGAGCAGCTTTCCCAATTCAAGAGCCTTTCACTTAGCTTTTGAATCATCTTCGACCATCTTGTCTAAATCAAATCATCAATCAACTAATTCATAACAATCAACCAAGTCAATCATTAATCCAAGTAATCAAACATTCAAACATGATCTAATAAACAATTATAACTATAATGGCAATCTTGTAAATAAAGAGTCGAAATCTAACAAGCATGAAAACATAAGTAATATCTCTATAACTTAATGAATGAACTTGCATAGGTTAATCATGTAGTAAAATGGATGTCAAACCACCATGAACAATAGATCTATACTTAAGTTTACGGAAATGTATGGAAATCACTAATTTAACACCAAATCAAACCAACGATCCGATATACTCCTTTGGATCCGTGTGAGAGATAATCACCACTCACCAAATCACCTAAACAACCCAAAAGCAACACACTTCAGATCTGGACAGCGAAGGATCTAACTCGATCTATCACAAATCCGCTTCAAACGATGAAATCTCTCTTCGATGGATGTAGATCTTCAATCTAAGCTCTTGGATCTTCGATTTGGATGGAAGGAATCACAAGATTAAAGTGGAGAAAAGAAGTGAAGAAGTGTATAACTCGATCTCTCAAAATGGCAGCACTTCGTCGCTTCAAAATCCGGATCTCAAAAATGAAGAAGAACCCTCCTATTTATAGGCTGATTTCACCTTAGGTCGTTCGCTCTTAGGTCGTCCACGACCTAAAAACCCACGACCTAATAGATGCGCTTCTACGACCTACGACCTAACAAATCAAGCCTCTACGCGACCTAACGAAACCCCAACCTACGACCTAACAGCACATGCGCTTCCATGCGACCTACGACCTAACCCAGAAGCAGCTTAGCTCTTACGCGACCTAACACACACAGAAGCTCACGACCTAACTAACTTAGGTCGCTTACGACCTAACTGAACACAGAAGCTCACGACTTAACATCCACCTATCTCCTTAACTCGCTAACCCTTAGGTCGCTAACCACTAGGTCGTTGTCGCTAACTTCTTAGGTCGCTAACTACTAGGTCGCTACTTCCTTAGGTCGCTAACTCCTATAGGTCGCTCCAATTCTTAGGTCGCCAACTTCCTATAGGTCGCTAACTCCTATAGGTCACTCACTCTCTTAGGTCGCTCCAACCTCTTAAGTCGCTCCTCCGACCTAACCTACCCCACGACCTAAGCCACCACACGACTCCTCTCCTATATGACCTATCCCCAAAATCCTTAGGTCGCCAACTTCCTTAGGTCGCTCCACTTTCTTAGGTCGTCTACTCCGACCTAACCACTATACGACCTAGGACTTAGACTATGAATGACTTATCAACAATGCGACCTAATAATAACTGTTTTACGATGTTTCGA
The DNA here is from genome assembly GCA_030737815.1 of Allium fistulosum. Taxonomy (NCBI): domain Eukaryota; kingdom Viridiplantae; phylum Streptophyta; class Magnoliopsida; order Asparagales; family Amaryllidaceae; genus Allium; species Allium fistulosum. Next base: position 211,215,860 of record CM060903.1, read on the forward strand.
TCTGTAAAAATACGGGTCGTTACATACAAGATCGTTCGTGTATGTATCATTTCAACCCATAGGGATTTCTAAACTAACAGAGAACTTGCAGAGTGAGAACAGATATGATAATAATATAACATATCAACAACAGGCATATATCATCAATAACAAATTTAATTATAATATAAATAACAGGTTATGTTGTCCGATATCATAGGTGAATAGTTACAGAGTATGGCATATCATATATAGCAATTAAATAATTAACATTTCAAATTTAACAGCATATTTCAATTGTCATTTCAATGTGAATTAAATTTATTAAATATAAGAATGTTAATCGTGAGTAATTGCTCACCTTTCGAGGCTAGAGAGACTTAACAATGAAATTAGCTACGAATCTAAGCACGAATTCCAAAGCAAAGCACGATGTACACAAACAAGCTAGAGTTGCGAAAAAATCTCCATACAGCAACGGAAACAAGCAAAGCAAGGTGGACAAGAGATCGATGAAAACAAAGTATATACATTATTATTTTTCTTAAAGTCAATATTAATAAATATTTTTATAACCCATATACCAAATGAAATCTTTACATATATTTAAAACCAATAGTTAATTAAAACTCATTTTAGAATAGAAATCTTCATATTATACATTTTCAAATCAATATTTATTAAACGCATATGTAAAATCAAACTATCTATATATCAAAAAAAATTCTTCAATATTTACAATTCAATATTTAATAAAGCCCGTATTTTAAAATTCTACAAATAAATATTTAAAATCAAAATATTTAAATATCATTAACATAACGTAGTTTACATAACATAACATAGTTTACATTATATTTAAAATCAATTAAGACCCATAGTTTACAAAACATATTATAGATATATGTATATATTTCAAAATACAACATAAACATAATATACATACATATATATATATATATATTCATTTTCAAAATGTTAACATAACCATAAACATAATACATTGCATCTGCTTATGCAATGCTACAAAACATATATATATATATTCGAACAGATTATATATAAACTTATATAACTTACACATATATAAACAGACAGATAATTTATATATAAACTAATATAACGTATACAATAAAACCAATAGATCAAAATGTATATAAACTAATATATATAAAAACAACTTATAAAATTTAAAAATCAATAGATAACAAACAAATATATTGCCTATATATATATATATATATATGTATAAAGAGGAGGCTGCCTGCGTGGATGGATCATGGAGAAAAGTGGTAGGCGATTAGGGAATGAGAAGCGAAGGGCGCGGTGGCTTCAGGCGTGTCAGAGGGCGGTGAAGGCGAGTTACATGGGGGCCATTAGGGAGGTTTCTCGGGTGTGGCTTTTTCGGTGGGTTGGAGTGAATACGGGGTTAGCGAGGTTTGCAAACGGAGGTGAATCGAGAGGCCGGAGGGTTGGAGACAAGACGGAGCCTGGAGCACGGAGGCGGCTGGGTGGCTCTGGGTGGAGTGCACGACTGCGTGGGGTGTTGGTGGCCAGGGGAAGGAGGAAGTGGTGGGGTTGTGGCCTTGGGCTGCTGCGAAGAGGCTAGGTCGGAGAGGCAGCGAAGTGGAGCGTGGTGGTGGTAAGGAGCACGTGGGTGGTTTGTGATAGGTGACGAGGCTGTTGGCGTGTCAGGGAGGAGAGGACAGTTGCTTGTTCACAAGCCTTGTTATGCGCGTGGGTAGGTGGATCAGAAGAGAGGGCAGGTGGGTGTGGTGACCGTGGAGATGCGGCGTTGGGTACTGGGTGGAGCACGGTTGAAACAGCTAAGGGGGGAAGTGGCAAGGCGAGGTTTTTTTTTGAGTCATGGCAAAAGAAAACGAAGGAGAAGAGAGCAGGTTGGAGGAAGATGAGTAGTTTTCATGTAATACAAATATATCTTTTATATTATATTATTATATATTTTTTCTTTTGTTAGATGAAACATGAAAGAACAGAGCAAAAGATGGAGAGAGAAGAGAATAAAAGTGAATGCGTACCAGAGATATATATATTATCTCTTGAATAGTGGGAAATGTAAAAGCCAGGTACGTTTGAATTAAATGAAAATAATAAAGGCTATTTATTCTCATGGGGAAAATAAATGGACACAGGAAACCAAAAGGTTCAAAATTGTGTAGCGATACGGCTGACCATTCCACGGTTTTCACCGCGTACCGGACACTGAAACACACAAATGAATATACTATGGAGATCAGCACGACGAGACGAACATAATGGTATACAGATATCAGCGATACGACCGTTCTATCTAAAGTCGATATTCACTGCCAAAATGCTGCTAAAACGTCGAAAATAAGATAGACGGAGCTAGAGCAGTCCAAATTTATCGAAACGAAAGATGACGTCTCACTCAAAAAATGGTCTAAATTTTTTTTTTATAAAAATATTCAGGTTTCGAAATGTTTTAGTTTCATCAAATTAACTGATTTTAAATTGAAATTGAAAATTTCACACCAGAACTAACTTTCAAATTTTCTGATGAAACTCTGACATTTGCTATGTCTAAATAGATGCATTCCAAATGTCGAATTTTCATTTCTAAATTTAATTGTTTATTTTCAAGCAAAATTTCAGTTAATTATGTTATTAAAATCGTTAAAATTACCGAGTCATTACAAATTACTTAATCTAATTATTTTATTAACTAGTCACGTAATAATTACCTTATTAATAAATTAAATAAATAAATTATCAAATAATTAAAAACTTAAACTTTTGACTTGCCTAATTAGTTCGAAATTAGTTTTCAAAAATAATCCAAAAGAAAACACTTTAAAACTTGAAATCATGAAATTTTTCGAACTTCATCCATAACGACTATCGTTATGAACGCAGTTCGCTAGAATTGGTTTCTAGGTGAAAACCTCACTTTAATTCTAACTACTACACATTTGAAAACACAAATGGAAGAGTTTTGAAAACTTAAACAAAAAGTTAAAATTTGGAAAACATTTTCTAAATCCAAAACTAGAAACAAGCTTTTATTTTCAAATCGGATCTCAAGTCCTTTGCGACATTTAATGGTGCTAACTTCATAACAATTTCATCACATACACTCAGTTTTGGTTTCATAAACACCCAACCATCATATCATAACCAACCATTTACATATCTATATCCAAACATACCATTTAACATCCAAATCACAAATCCAAGCTCAATCACAAACTTGTAACCATATGCCATCAAAACAACATGATATTTCAACACAAAAAGCACTATATTTTTACAACATATAGTTCAATATAATCAAGTTAATATCTTTTTCAAAAATGAGAGTTTTACTCATTGAAGCTTTGTAACGACCCTTAATTTTTGATAATTAAAAATAGTTAATTTAATAAGGTTTTGTGATTTAATAATAAGAATATAACTGGAATAAAATGTACTAGTATTAATTTAAGGTAATTGATAACTGCTTTAAATGTAATTCCTATTAATTGAAATGATTAAAAAGTTATAATTGGTTATAGATTAATTGTAATAATGTGTGTATTAATTGATAATTGGATTAAAAGAGTAATTGATAATTCAAATGTTGTGTTAATTAATGAAATAATGTGTAATAAATTATAATTGGATAGAATTAGTATTGTGTAAGTTGTTATAACATTTTTTTTGTAAATAATAAACTTACAAATATGATTAGAAGTTAATGGTGGCAATTATTATATGATACCTTTTTATTTAGTCTATTAAATTAAATTGAAAATCAATTACAATTAAATGTAATTAAATATTACGTTAATGGAAATTAAGATGAAATTGGAGAATATTAATGTAATAAGATATAAACCCATTTTAACTATGCCCATAGCGTAAGGATTGATTGAATAAAAAAGATTGAAATCAAATTTAATCTATTTATTGAAATTAAAATATAATCAATTGGATTTAATTACGGTTGAAATTGAACACTGTAATTAGTGTAATATTTAACACTGAATTGATATGTATATTTGTTTTAAATTTTTGTAAATATCTAAGTAATCAAAATGATAAAATTTGTTAATTATAGAATTTGAATTGAAAAGTAATTTTATTAATTTAATAATAATTTATTTATTTCACGTGAAAATAACCATTTTGGCCACTGTCTCGGATTTCAACGAATCTAGTTTCATCGGATCCGAAATGGTGAATTATTGTAGGATTTCAAGTTTCGTAACGATCGGACTTATCGTTTGATCGTACCGGCTCGAAACGCGTAGAAATCAATTTAATTAAATTCAATTGAAATCAATTTGAAATAAGCTAATTTTAAAGCTAACTTGTTCATACGATGGAATTAGGACTTGAAACCTATTCCATTGAGTTTAAAACTATCGAAAACATCAGTTTTGATATATGGGATGACCCACTTTCGTTTCAGAGGCATAATGGGCTTTTGGGTCGCTATTCATCGTTCGTGCAAATTCGAAATGTGTTTATTTTCTTATCGAGCTTTGTTATTATAAATAGTCTTGTTTCCCAAACCCTAGAAGTCATTTTTCTTATTTTGTATGTACAATTCTATCTGACTATCTCCTCCTTCTAATGGCAGAAACAAATCCCAAATACAAACCCAAAATCCAATTCCAAATTCAAATCAAAAATCAAACTTCTCAAAACCCTATCATATTATATACCGTTTCGAAGCTCTCGACAATATGAATCTACTACAAGTGTTTGTTTTTTGAAACTATGCACGAATCGATCTGAAATCGTGGTCAAAGCCTCAAAATCTCGAAACCCTAAGCCAATTTGGGGCTTTTTGATTTGGGCTTTAGTCAATGAAATTGGCTTATGGGTTTTGGGGAGATCGTCGTGTGGAGTCTTTTGGTGGTTGTCACATCGCTTATAGTGGCTGGAGGTGGTTAGGAATGAATGCCCTAGGGTTCGAATATGGTGGCGGCCGGAGGTGTTGTTGGGCGATCGGATGTAGGCAGAGGGGTGGGCGGCGTCAAGGGGCGTGCAGCGGCGGTGGTCCCTGCGCGAACGTGGCGCGGAGGTCAAGAGATCGTTGGTCAACTGCGGCTGTGCGTGGGTAGCAACGTTCGGCTTCGTGTACTGTAGCGTGTATAGAGATGAACGGTGACATGTAAGTTATTTAAAATATTTTATACGCTTATATTTTAAATCATATAATGTTCTAACTAGCGTATCTTTTACGTACGAGGTCCGAGATACGCGCGGTTTGTTTCGTTGGGATTGTATCGAAATTCTGGACATTTTGGAACAAGTTTGGACGAATTCTGAGACTGTTCAAATTTGGGCCTTATTTTGGATTTCAAATCGATTTGAAATCAAAGGTGAGTGTTTTAACTCACTCACAATTACTAGATTACCTTATGTTAGTTAAATTAAATTTATGATATGATTAGAAATTGATTGATTGATGTTTGGTAAGTTTAAATTGTCATTCTAGTTAAATTTGGCTTTTATTGCATTTAATCATCGTTTAATTTAATATTGAATTCAATTGTAAATTTAATACCTGTTAATGATAATCAGTAATCTATTGATGTTTATTGGTTGATTTAGATGATGATTGTGATGGATGTTTGATTGTTGATATTGGATGACTAGATGTTATATTTTATATTGTTATAACAAAGTAAGTTCCCTATGGGTTGAAATGATACATACCCGAACGATCATATAGAATAGGGGAAATCGTTAGGTTGAAATGATAAACCCAAGCGATTTTCATTGAAATAGATTTGAGATTGCGGGTTGAAATGATATACCCATAAATTTAAATATTTGCGGATTGAAATGATAAATATCTGTATCACTTAACCATAGGGTAGAAAATTATATACGGACACCGAATTGGTTAAATTAAATGATTTTAAATCTTTAAATTTTGAATTCAGCTAAATGATATTTTGAAATAGAATTTGATTTATATAAACTGAATTATTTAAAAGATTAAAGTTGAAATTTTGGAATTGTATTAAGTAATTTGCTTAGAGGGTTTAAATTGGAATTCTAAAGTCGAATTTAAAGTAAAAACGAAATTTATCAAAAGTGAGTTATCGAAGACGTTTGAAACTATAACTTTGAAAACCTATTAAAATTGGAATAGTTAAATTTGACATTTCAAGATTTGAAATTGGGTTTCTGATTTGAAATCTGGATATGGTCCAGATTTGTTGAAATGGAAGAAATGGTTAATTTGATGTTAATTTCAAATTTATTATCTCAATTTAAACTGTAAATGTTCTTTTAAATTCTAATTTTAAGATTTTCAACTATTAAATAAAGTTAATCTATTTTAAACCAGCTTAATCAATTTAAACTATTTAATTTATTTTGATCTAATTTAACCTATTTTATACTAATTAACCTATTTAATATATCTTAATCTATTTTAATTTATTTTAAAATATTTTAATCTATTTTAAATCATTTAAACTTTATTAAACTATATTAAACTATTTTAATTTATATTAAACTATTTTAATTTATTTTAAACCATTTTAATTTATTTTAAACTATTTAATCTATTTTAATTCTATTTAATCTATTTTATATTCATTTAATCTATTTTTAATCTAATTAATCCATAATAAACCTATTTAATCTATTTTAAAAACCATTTTAACTATTTTAAATCTATTTAAGGTATCTTAATCTATTTTAAATTTATATAATCTATTTTAAACCCATTTAACCTAATTTTTATCTATTTAAAACTATGTTAAGCTAATTAAACTATTTATAACTATCTAAATTATTTTCAAAATCTCAGATGGTGTAAAGTAGAAATGTTTATAATTAAAGCCTTGATTTTAAAGCGAATAAGGTTTAATAATGTTATAACATAAGTTGGGATTTGAAATGATATTTGCCGGTGAAATGACATATTTGAGTAAATATGATGATTTTGAAATGAGAATTTAACCTAATTGTGAATATAATTTCAAAAGTGATATGGTTTGAACTGAATATGATATTTTGATATCAATATGAAATGGTTTTGGAAATGTAAAAGAACCATCCGGTGTGTAATTAGCGTTTGGTTGTTAAAGAAACCGGGATCGGATATTGTCATACTCTCTGCCAATACCGAAAACCACTTTAACAACTGTGTACGTGGTGGAGATTCCAGAATGAAGTAGTATGGTTTGGCGAACGATTCTGTATGAGGTATTTACGTAGCCCCGACTCCTGTGAGTCAGCTTAGATGTGACTAAAACAGGAGCTATACCTGGACCAAGTGAGGTCATTCCTCCGATCGAACATGCTTCTTCGATACCATATTATGACTTTGTGATTGATTTGGTGGCCACCCTCGATTTTGATTATGGAAGTGTATTTCGAGGTGGGCGGTAGTAGCTGTTATGCGTTACCACCAGCCCGGTTCTGCAAAACGGTAGAGTCCTACCCTGGCATTGCCTCGAGTGCCATGTTCACATGTCCTATCGCGCCTTCTACGAGTTTGGTTTGTACCATACCTATGGAGTGGCCTCTGATAGAACTCCAGTTTATGGAGGAATTACGGTGCTGTATAGACTATGGGAATATATAAAAATGTGTTAAGGGGGATATGGGTAACGCCTTAACGTTATTTTAATACTTTACTTTACTATAGACACTATTATAATAACGTATTGTACTATGTATGTAGATAGTTTAACGGATCCTTAGGAGATGGTAATCCCGAACATCTCTTAAGTTACTGCACTCACATGAGACACTGGATAGGAGATGTCAAAATCCATAAACGTCTCTGATGCCATTACACTCATATTTATTTATTGTTGATCTAACTTACATATCTTTTAGTTCTAACTCGAGTGTTTTGTCTTTTCAATTCGCTCGGGTCAGTTTGAGCTTTTCAGTGTATAGAATACTGATTTTGGAGGACGAAGACGAAGATTTAATACTATTGTTATTTATTTCATTTATTCCGCTGCATCATACTGTTCCGCTGCATTACTTAGTTATTACTGTTGTATGTACTCTGATTCTGTATTGTAAAGGTGTAATCAAATGTTATTTGTAAAACAGCTTCATAAACTGTTTATTTGATTATTATATTTGTCATTCCGTTGTGAGATTCTGTGTTTTGTTTTCATTCTTTCTCTGCTTTTCTTACTTACCCCAAAACAATCTGCCTTTTTGAATGGTTTGAGTCTGACGTGTGTGGTTTATCGTCGATTTAAACCGTCCAAAAGGGCGGGACGTTATAAGTGGTATCAGAGCTTTGGTTTAGCGATAACCTTTGCTTTGTGGGGTATGACTCATATAGAATAGGGTAGTAATACCCTAGAATGAGTCGCTGAGTGTATATATATGAGAGAGCGTATTTGTTAGTGTTATAAAAGGTTTTTGTATTGTGTTAATTTGTTCTGTTTAGTATTTATAAATTCCGATCGGTACAAAGGACGATATGGCATCGATAGGGATTTCTAAATACCGAATAGGGCAAACCGACACGATATTGTTTTGAAATATAGGTAAATGAAATAATTTTGCCTATTATATATTTTGTATATAAAATAATAAATTTTATAAATGATATAGTTGGATGTTATACGCTGTTTGATAGAAAGTCAAAATTTTATAAACATTTGTTGTAAAATGATATTGTAAATAAAATGAATATTAATTGGAAGTTGAGAACTTAAGTTCCGGGAGTTTGGAAATTTCTTTCGAACGATTTTGGAATATAATAATAATATTATATAGAACTATTTTCTAATATAAATATTTCAAGATGGTTTGAAAGAAATGTTTTAAAAAAAGAAATTTTTGAAGGAAATAAGTTCTGTACTCCACACTCTGTCGCTGGAAAATAATTTCGGTGATGAGTGCACGCATCATCGACGTTCATTTTCGAGTTTCAAAGTGGGTAGACGGTTGGAGTAGTTTTACTACACCTTGTTTGATTAACAAATCTTAAATTTTGACTTCTAAATATGATTTGATCTAAAAAGGGTATGAATATATATATATTATTTTAAAATTATTTGGAAATATAACCCGGAGTTAGTTCTTAAACCCTCTGATAATTAGTAGTTTTCAGTTAATGTAATAAAATGAAATCTTAACTATTTTAATGTGTGGAAGCTTCAAAAATGTGAAATAAGAAATTAGATGTTAAGAGATTAACGAAATATAAAGAAATTTATGATTGTCATTTATAAATTTTGAAATGGAATAAGAAAATGTTACTATTGAACATTTTGTTAATTAAATTAAATATGCTAACTTGTGTAACTTTCGATTGCATTCTGAAAACACACACACACACATATATATATATATATAACTTACCAAATTATTAAAAGTTGAAATGTTAATAAGAATGTATGTAATAGAATATCATACAAGAAAAACTTAATTAATGAAAGTGTTCAATGAAATCATGTTTTAAATGAAGATTTAAGATGTATAAGAATATCATAAACTTAAGTTAATGATTTGAATGCTACTAATTAAATTCATAGAAAGAATGAATACAGTAAGTAAATGATTATAAACTTAAGTTAATGTTGAAGCCATTTATAATTAAAGTGAATACTATATATACAAGAAATGAATGTGGAAGGGGAATATCTATTAACGGTGAATTAAATTGTAAAGAAACTTACCTAATAATGGATAATCCAATAATTGAAATGGAAATAACATATGTAAGCAATGAATGTAAAGTAATGGAAAGAGAAAATGGCATCGTATAAATAAATGGGAAATGAATTTTGTAAGTAATGAATGTAAATTAATAAAAATAAGCATTGTATGAATGAAGAAGAAAATTTGAACAGTAAATGATGTGAATAGAAATTAATAAGAGTAAACTTAAATTATGTGTTAATTCTTTGTTGTTTGGTTTATGGGATGATTTGGAAAGGATACTTCTAACTGTATAAAAATGTGAAAATAATCTATTGAGTTTTATCTAAGACTGTTGAGTGTATGGTATACTTAGTAGTTATTTATCATTTTATACGATTAAAAGTTTCTAAATCCGAACAAACCATTTGTTTTGGTTGCTATAGATGGATAATTGTTTCTTTGTTGAAAATGATGTTTGTACTGTTTGTTTGCGAATAATTATTGTTATGTTGTGATTGTTTTGTTGTTATTAGTTGAAACAACTTAAATATTTCTCTTTTATATAATAATTAACCTCTTTGGATTATATAAGTGAAATACAGGTTTATGGAAGCAATTGCTACTGCTTTTGGTTTCATAATTAAAGCGTTGTTTTCCCGACAAATAGGTACGTTTGCGGATTACGATTTTATAGCGATATTATATTGTTTTTCCCGTTGTTTGGGATATATTATTTTGAAATACGTGATATATATTGTTTTATTGGTATTATTATTTCTCCCTGACCTCTCCGTATAAAAGAGACTCTGTCGAAATTTTCTGTGAATTTTGGACTTAGAAAAATTTTGTGAAATGTTTTTCAAACTTTTATTAACTTCAATATAAAAGGATTTACTGTTTATAAATTGATATTTTATTTAAATTATTTAATTATTTAAATTGATTGCTTATAAATTTAATATTTTGAATAAGATATATTAATTTCTTAATTGCTTCCTTCCCTTTTCGAGGATGAAAAGTTTTGAGTGAGGGAGAGTGTAACGACCCGTAATTTTCGATAATTAAAAATAGTTAATTTAATAAGCTTTTGTGATTTAATGTTGGAAGAAATAAAAATTTGTGATTTAATAATAAGAATAAAACTAGAATAAAATGTACTAGTATTAATTTAAGGTAATTGATAACTGCTTTAAATGTAATTCTTATTAATTGAAATGATTAAAAAGTTATAATTGGTTATAGATTGTAAATTAATTGCAATAATGTGTGTATTAACTGATAATTGGATTAAAAGAGTAACTGATAATTTAAATGTTCTATTAATTAATGAAATAATGTGTAATAAATTGTAATTGGATAGAATTAGTATTGTGTAAGTTGTTATAAAATTTGTTTGTAAATAATAAACTTATAAATGTGATTAAAAGTTAATGGTGACAATTATTATATGTTACCTATTTATTTAGTCTGTTAAATTAAATTTGAAATCAATTGCAATTAAATGAAATTAAATATTACGTTAATGGAAATTAAGATGAAATTGGAGAATATTAATGTAATAAGATATAAACAAATGTTAACTATGCCCATAGAGTAAGGATAGATTGAATAAAAAAGATTGAAATCAAATCTAATCAATTTATTGAAATTAAATTATAATTAATTGGATTTAATTACGGTTGAAATTGAACACTGTAATTAGTGTAATATTTAACACTGAATTGATCTGTAAATTTGTTTTAAATTTTTGTAAATGTCTAAGTAATCAAAATGATAAAATTTGTTAATTATAAAATATGAATTGAAAAGTTATTTAATTAATTTAATAATAATTTATTTATTTAACATGAAAATAGCCATTTTAGCCATTGTCTCGGGTTTCGACGATACCATTTTCATCGGATCCAAAATGGTGAATTATTGTAGGATTTCAAGTTTCATAGCGATCGGACTTGTCGTTTGATCGTACGGGCTCGAAACGCGTAGAAATTAATTTAATTAAATTCAATTGAAATCAATTTAAAATAAGCTGATTTTAAAGCTAACTCCTTCATACGGTGGAATTAGGATTTGAAACCTGTTCCATTGAGTTTAAAACTATCAAAAACATCTATTTTGATATATGGGAAGACCCACTTTCGTTTCGAAGGCAGAACGGGCTTTTGGGTCGCTATTCGTCGTTCGTACAAATTCGATATGTGTTTATTTTCTTATCGGGCTTTGTTATTATAAATAGTCTTGTTTCCTAAACCCTAGCAGTCATTTTTATTTTTTGTACGTACAATTCTATCTGACTATCTCCTCCTTTTAATGGCAGGAACAAATCCCAAATACAAACCCAAAATCAAATTTCAAATTCAAATCAAAAATCCAACTTCTCAAAACCCTATCATATTATATACCGTTTCGAAGCTCTCGACAATATGGATCTACGGCAAGTGTTTGTTTTCTGAAACTGTGCATGAATCGATCTGAAATCGCGGTCAAAGCCTCAAAATCTCGAAACCCTAAGCCAATTTGGGGCTTTTTAATTTGGGCTTTAATTGATGAAATTGGCTTATGGGTTTTGGGGAAATCGTCGTGTGGAGTCTTCTGGTGGTTGTCGCATCGCTTATAGTGGCTGGAGGCGGTCAGGAATGAATGTCCTACAGTTCGAATATGGTGGCGGCCGGAGGCGTTGTTGGGCGATCGGACGTAGGCGAGGGTGGGCGGCGTCAAGGGGCGTGCAGCGGCGGTGGTCCCTGGGCTAACGGTGGCGCAGAGGTTGAGAGATCGTTGGTTAACTACGGCTGTGCATGGGTAGCAATGTTCAACTTTGTGTACTGTAGCGTGTGTAGAGATGAACGGTGACTTGTAAGTTATTTGAAATATTTTATTTGCTTATATTTTAAATCATATAATGTTCTAACCAGCGTATCTTTTACGTACGAGGTCTGATTCACGCGCGGTTTGATTTGTTAGGATCGTATCGAAATTCCAAACATTTTGGAACTAGATTGGACGAATTCTAAGACTGTTCAAATTTGGGCCTTATTTTGGATTTCAAATCGATTTGAAATCAAAGGTGAGTGTTTTAACCCACTCACAATTACTAGGTTACCTTATTTTAGTTAAATTAAATTTATGATGTGATTAGAAATTAATTGATTGATGTTTGGTATGTTTAAATTGTCATTCTAGTTAAATTTGACTTTTATTGCATTTAATCATCGTTTAATTTAATATTGAATTCAATAGTCAATTTAATACCTGTTAATGCTAATCAGTAATCAATTGATGTTTATTGGTTGATTTGGATGATGATTGTGATGGATGTTTTATTGTTGATATTGGATGACTGGATGTTATATTTTATATTGTTATAACACTGCAAGTTCCCTATGGGTTGAAATGATACATTCCTGAATGATCATATAGAATAGGGGAAATCGTTATGGGTTGAAATGATAAACCCAAGCGATTTTCATTGAATAAATTTAGGATTGCGGGTTGAAATGATATACCCGTAAATTTAAATATTTGCGGATTGAAATGATAAATATCCGTATCACTTGACCATAGGGTAGAAAATTAAATACGGACACCGGATTGGTTAAATTAAATGATTTTAAATCTTTAAATTTTGAATTCAGCTAAATGATATTTTGAAATAGAATTTGATTTATATAAACTAAATTGTTTAAATGAATTGTTTAAAAGATTAAATTTGAAATTTTGGAATTATATTAAGTAATTTTCTTAGAGGGTTTAAATTGGAATTCCAAAGTCGAATTTGAAGTATAAACGAAATTTATAGAAAGTGAGTTATCAAAGACGTTTGAAACTGTAACTTTGAAAACCTATTAAAATTGGAATAGTTAAATTTGACATTTCAAGATTTGAAATTGGGTTTCTGATTTGAAATCTAGATATGGTCCAGATTTGTTGAAATGGAAGAAATGGTTAATTTGATGTTAATTTCAAATTTATTATCTCAGTTTAAACTGTAAATGTTCTTTTAAATTCTAATTTTAAGATTTTCAACTATTAAAGTAAGTTAATCTATTTTAAACCAACTTAATCAATTTAAACTATTTAATTTATTTTAATCTAATTTAACCTATTTTAAACTAATTAACCTACTTAATCTATCTTAATCTATTTTAATTTATTTTAAACTATTTTAATCTATTTTAAATCATTTAAACTTTATTAAACTATATTAAACTATTTTAATTTATATTAAACTATTTTAATTTATTTTAAACCATTTTAATTTATTTTAAACTATTTAATCTATTTTAATTCTATTTAATTTATTTTATATTCATTTAATCTATTTTTAATCTAATTAATCCATAATAAACCTATTTAATCTATTTTAAAAACCATTTTAACTATTTTAAATCTATTTAAGGTATCTTAATCTATTTTAAATTTATATAATCTATTTTAAACCCATTTAACCTAATTTGTATCTATTTAAAACTATTTTAAGCTAATTAAATATTTATAACTATCTAAATTATTTTCAAAATCTTAGATGGTGTAAAGTGGAAATGTTTATAATTAAAGCCTTGATTTTAAAGCGAATAAGGTTTAATAATGTTATAACATAAGTTGAGATTTGAAATGATATTTGCCGGTGAAATGACATATTTGAGTAAATATGATGATTTTGAAATGATAAATTAACCTAATTGTGAATATAATTTCGAAAGTGATATGGTTTGAACTGAGTATGATATTTTGATATCAATATGAAATGGTTTTGGAAATGTAAAAGAACCATCCGGTGTGTAATAAGCGTTTGGTTGTTAAAGAGACCGGGATCGGATATTGTCATACTCTCTGCCAATACCGAAAACCACTTTAACAACTGTGTACGTGGTGGAGATTCCAGAATGAAGTAGTATGGTTTGGCGAACGATTCTGTATGAGGTATTTACGTAGCCCTGACTACCGTGAGTCGGCTTAGATGTGACTAAAACAGGAGCTATACCTGGACCAAGTGAGGTCATTCCTCTGATCGAACATGCTTCTTCGATACCATATTATGACTTTGTGATTGATTTGGTGGCCACCCTCGATTTTGATTATGGGAGTGTGTTCTGAAGTGGGCGGTAGTAGCTGCTATGCGTTACCACCAACCCGGTTCTGCAAAACAGTAGAGTTCCACCCTGGCATTGCCTCGAGTGTCGTGTTCACATTCCCTATCGCGCCTTCTACGAGTTTGGTTTGTACCATACCTATGGAGTGCCCTCTGATAGCCCTCCAGTTTACGAAGGAATTACGGTACTGTATAGACTATGGGAATATATAAAAATGTGTTAAGGGGGATATGGGTAACGCCTTAATGCTATTTTAATACTTTACTTTACTGTAGATACTATTATAATAGCGTATTGTACAATGTATGTAGATAGTTTAACGGATCCTTAGGAGATGGTTATCCTGAACATCTCTTAAGTTACTGCACTCACATTAGACACTGTTGCATAGTAGATGAAAAAACTCGTAGACGTCTCCGACGCCGTTACACTCATATTTATTTGCTGTTGATTTAACTTACATAAGATCTTTCAGTTCTGACTTGAGTGTTTTGTCTTTTCAATCCGCTCGGGTCAGTCTGAGCTTTTCAGTGTATAGAAGACTGCTTTTGGAGGACGAAGACAAAGATTTAGTACTATTGTTATTTATTTCATTTATTCCGCTGCATCATTCCGTTCCGCTGCATTACTTAGTTATTACTGCTGTATGTACTCTGATTCTGTATTGTAAAGGTGTAATCAAATGTTATTTGTAAAACAGCTTCATGAACTGTTTATTTGATTATTATATTTTATCATTCTGCTGTGAAATTCTGTGTTTTGTTTTCACTATTTCTCTGCTTTTCTTACTTACCCCCAAAACAATCTGCCCTTTTGAATGGTTTGAGTCTGACGTGTGTGTTTTATCGTCGATTTAAACCATCCAAAAAGGCGGGACGTTACTAGCTTACTAATTTCAAGCCAGCTTTTGCTAAAACTTGGATATAATCTAGAATTTTGCAAAATTGAAGACTTTGAATGCTTACACACCCAAAATGGGCTCGGCCTTGGACACTTTGGGCCCGTCCATGCACTATTTGGGCTCGGCTATGTAGGCTTAGGTAGATGATATTGCTTGTATTTGAATGGAAAGTGAAGAAATGGATGAAGAAGGGTTTTAACAAGTTATGGAAGGAATTTTAAAGTGGAAATGTGAGATTTTTATAACATAGAAATTATGTAGGAAGCCATGAAAACTTTATCAAGCTCTAAGGAAATTTTTATAGTGAAGAGAAGGATTGAAAAATGAGAAATATGAGAGGTAAGAGTTATATATAGGCTTAGGAAAATATTTAAAAATATATAAGTGGTTGAATTAAATATGTGTACATATGCATGCACCCATACCCCCCTCCATACTTCCGCCTACACATGTACCCCCCTACCATGCAAACTATTCATGCCATGCACTCTTGTCTTTTGTTCTTGAGATAAATATATTTATATGTTAAAATATACATATTTTTGTATAAAAGTCGTACTTATCTTTATACATATATAAGCTTAAGAGAGAATATGTGTACACGTATATATTCTCATGACAAAATAGTTTGTAATATGCATATATGTGTTTACAATAGTGTTTTAACATTTTAGATAACTTTTAACCAATGAAAAATCGAAATTTTGGAAAAAGGATTTCCGGTCACATTTTCAATTTTTCAATGAACTATATAAATTAGTAAACATAATTTGAAAACGATTTTATCATCATTGGTTATTATTAAAATAAGTTTATTTGTTGATAAAAATACATTTATTAATTATTTAAAAATATAATTAAATATTCATTTAAACAGTGATTAAATTCTGGGTTGTTACAGTTGTTTCCCTATATATCAGACTTCCAAACGAATTTTTAACATCTACTTTCTTACTCTTCTCTCCTCTTTTCACTCTCTTATTTTCTAAATCAAAATATACCCAAACTCTACTGAAATTTAAGTAGAATCAAATTCAATCATCACTAGTTTGATTCTCCTTCATCTACTCTCTGATTTTTCTCATCTCTCTCACTCAAACTAAGATCAAAGTGTTACAAAAGAGTTATAAGATCAACTGTAATCAAGATCGAAGGTTTGAGTCTTTAAACTCTATCAAATCATAATGTTATACTTGTGGGTGTGATTGTAGCACGTAAAATCAATTGGGTGTGCTTAGTAGCATGTAAATCTAGTGAGTGTGTTTGTACCCCGGAAATCAAGTGACTCTACTCAAAAGTCAGGATTCCTAAGGGTGTGTCTCATAGCCTTAAAATCGAGATTGTATTTTCACTTACTAGTTGAAAAGAAATCCATACAAGGAGTTGTGCGAGACTTGATGTAGGGTAAATCCAAACCAGTATAAAATCCTGGTATGTTCTTTCCTTTTTACCTTTACCGTATTTACTTTTATCTGCACTTTGATTCTGTGATTGTTTCTATGATTGTTAATTACATTATTCCAAGTAGAATCTTAAAGAATTTGAAAAATATTCCTATAATCTATTAAACAGTATTCCCCCTCTAGTATTAATTTAGCATTAAGATCCCTATTCCATTGACTCACAACAGCTTGGTATTAGAGCTGCGTTTAGAACATTATAGAATATAATTGACATAGAGTCTAGATCCAAACCTAGATAGACTTAGAGTCCCGTCCCTTGGTATGTCGGGTAGAATTAGAATATATATTCCTACTAGGATATAAATATAAATGATTATTGGGAATAATCATCGGGGCATATTTGTAAAAAAATTGAATTTCTATACCAATTATGGTTATGAAAAGATTCTAAAGTTGAAACGTACTTCTATAAAGAGTGTGATTTAATAGATAGTATAAATGAGACCTTAGATGGCTTAGAATCAAATATTGTTGTGTCCTGATCTATTAGTGATCGGAGTGCATAGAGGAAGCTGGAAAATAGCTTTCCACTGACGGATTTTTTGTTTGTTTGATTAAAATGTATGTTGTTTGTATCAATGGTTACTTTTGTTTATACTTAGTTTAAAAATATGAACTTGAATAAGAAATTCACTCAAAGAATTTATAAACTCATTTGAATTTGGATGAACCCAATTATCAATAAAAGCCAGTGGTTTCTCCCAAAATATTTAAGCAGTTAATAGTTATAATATATAGAATGATAAATTATATATATATATATATATATATATCTAATTAAATTTGGAACTAGAAAATATACTTGACAAAATAAAATTAGAGATAATAAAATTTGAATGGTTGCTTGATTTTGTGAATTGATAAATGTGTTGTGATGTATTTATTGGAATGCAAATGATAGATAATGGATGTGTATAAATATGTAACATCATAAGTTAATATTTTTATATAAGCAAGAAAATGATTTTGAGAAAATATGAATACTATTTTCTAAAGTGGTTGAAAAGAATTTTAATGGTATGTTTTGTGTTAATTTGTCCTTTGATTGTTTTAAGAATTCTGTTCAATGCGTTTGGCCAACGTTACCGATGGGGATTCCTAAACACTAGGATGAGGCATTTCGACACAATGGTTTGAAATTAAGATGGATATGAAGTTTCATGTAAGCGTTTAATTGCTAGAGATTTTATTTTATAACCATAATAATAACTAAGAATTGGTTCAAATTTAGAGTTACATTATGAAATTACGTCTCCGGTCTGAGTTGAACTTTATTGTTTTCTGCATCTATTTTTTGAAATTTAAATGATAAATTGGGTGTTGTGTTCAATATTGATGGACCAGAGATGATTCTTTGTTGTGTCTCAACTGTGTTGATCCTAAGACAATTCTTTGTCATTGTCTCTGTTAAATTGACCCTAAGAAAATTCTTACTGTGTAGATTTTAGAATTTGGTTGGTTGACTGTGATTTATAAGATGTGAATCATTAGGTTTGTTAGTATTAATTTTTACAACACATAGAATCATAAACATTATTAGTTAATTTGTTTAATAATGCTGGTGAGATCTAAAATGATAGCTGTGGATAAAATGGGTATTGGCGGATATGACTAAACTAATTTATACTAATGTAGTGTTAGATAAGTATATTGGGTATGATTTCTACTTGTACATTAGAATCCAGTTATAATTGATATACAAATGAATTCACTTATGAATAATTATTGGACTCTTAACCTCACTTTATTAAGTGTTATTGTAGAGGGCTATAACAGTATTAAGAAACCCTGTACACATAATTAAGTTGGCAGCAATATCTTTGATTTGGAAGTACTAAAACCGAATTTTAGTTTATGTAACAGAATTCACTGGCCATATGTATAAAGGCATGTGCATGTGTTTGTTACTGTATTTCTAGAAAGTTAGGCTAGCTGATAAGATAATTTGGTGGCAGTATTGATGTTCATGCTTGCTGAAACATACAGTCATTTATATACTTGAAATTTGTGTGTGTGTGTGTGTGTATAAGCAAATTTGTTTTAGTCCTGCATTAGTAGTAGTAACCTATAATATTGTTTTCTGTAGGGTCAGCAGTAAATAAAATTGCTTCATGGTTTCATCTTTAATCACTATATAAAGCATATGTCTTTAATGTCATCACCATCGCTATTTCAACATTGATAGATTAAGTAAAGATATAGGGTAAAAGAAGTAGGAATGCATACCTGAAAACATCTTTCAAACTCAGGTCAAAGTCGATCCTTGAACGGCGGCATAAGGTGGTGATGTTTGAGGCAACAATGCCCAGATATCGACTCCATCAACCAGTTAGTTCTATAATCTTGGTAGTGAGCCCAGAATTTTGCTTGAGTGCTTGTTTTGCTTCTTTTCTTCTTCCTCTTGATCGTTTACACTACTTCGATGATCTGGAACTAAACCACACTAAAGATACAACATATAACACCCTGGTTCTATGGTCTAATTATTTAAGATGAAGATAGAAAGCTTTAAAGTTACTATAGACAAATTTTCAAATTTCATAATATTCGCAAACTTAATTTTTTGTTGCTTTTCTTCTTTCTTTTGATTCTTTACATTGTTTGGATGATCTAGTAACACTCTAATCCAATAATCTAAGACATTGGTAAGATGGAAAGCAATTTTAACTTACTATAAATAAAGTTTATATTTCCAAAACTTTATGACTTTGAATTCCATTGATGTGTGCTTGTTTTAAAGTATACAATGATGATTTTAGTTAGTTTCATGTACTTGTGGTTTCATTCTGGTCCTCTGCCTAGCCAATTCTTACCGTGTACACTTGACCCTTATATGATGTGTTTGTATGCCTTACTACACCGTGTACATGTTATTGCATTCTCCTGGATGCACTACCTTGACTGTGATGTACACCCTCTTGCTCCTGAGTTGTTTTGAACCTGATGTACAATTGCATTTCTAAACCCCTATGTGCATGTGTGTGCACTAACTTTGTGTGCTCCATACTACTAGTCTTGAATGGTTGTGATGCTTTGATGCATGTTGAACTGCATGGACTTATTTATGCCCTTGACCCTTCCATATGCACAGACCTCTACACTTGCACCTATTGACATTGCTGCATTTTTGAGTTCATTTTGCTTTGTTATTGCACCTGCCCCTTGTGCCTTACTTGGTTGTCTACTTTACTTTATTCGGACCAAAATTTAAATTCAGTTTTTAGCGCCTAGTAATTTGGCCAAAACTTTTAAACGACTTATCTGATTTCGATAATTTTTCCCATTCTAGAAAACTAAGACAATAAATGACAACTTTTGTTTGTGTCTAGTGAAATTTTGATGTTTATTATGTGAAAACTCTACTTCAAAATGGCGAACCTGCTATGTAAATGCATCTCCAGATTTTTGTGTATTGAGAACATGATCATAAGTTTTGATATATTTCTTATCTTCATAATTCGAAAAATGTTTTAGAAAGCTAATAAGTTATGCAACAACTAAACCTTTGAATCCATTACATGATTCCAAGATTTTAACGTTCAAAACTTTATTGGTAAGTTTCCGAAATAAGAATTCTTAGACGTTTCTTTAATTTTTGAATGTGATGTTTTCTTATATTCATAAAAGTAATCTTATATAGTTTCTTCGAGTTAAGTGCAGGTACACGAAGATTATTTGGATTTATTTTACATGTAATTGCATATAAATTAAGCGAACTCACTTAAAATGCTAAAATAAAGGTACGCTTTCAGATTAAAATACAGAAATGTTAGAAAAGTTAATTTATATTGTGTTTTCGACCGTGTGGTCGATGTATATCATATTTGTGAAATTGCAAATGGCTCTCCATACAAAGGAGACTCCACCGATTTTTTCCGTAAATTCTAACATTTAGATAAATTTTACCGAATTTTCCGTATACTAAAAATAGATGTTAATGATTAAATCTATTTAAATGTAAAACGATAAGTTTGATTCTAATGTCAACTACTTAGGGATTTGGGCAAGTTTCAACTTAACGGTAAAATTCGAAGAGAGTTAATGTTTGCATGTGTGTTTGACGTCTCCCTGTAAGAAATTGCAAGGATGCAATTTTCATAAGGGAGGAGGTCTGTAAAAACCCTGTTTTAAAGCTGTAATATTAAATTAATTTAATTAAAATAGAAGGGTTTGAATTCGATTTTTGATAATTAATTTTTTTAGAATCAAATTATTATTCAATTAAAGTTAATTTAATAAAGAATTTCGTTATAATGGAAAAAAAATTGAATTAGTTAATAAATCATTTTTGGATATATATATATATATATTCAAATAAATGCTTTAATAAGTATAAAATATATTAAAGTGTAAATAATTTTATATACTTGAAATAGATGAAAAGAAGTTTATTTGATATTTAATAAAACCAATAAATCAACAAAGATGAATAATTATTGAATTTAAATATTTTGTAAAATATATGATACATCAATTTAAATAGAAAATAAATATATAATTAAATGATAGAATTCCTCATATGTGAATGAAGGGATTCGATTTGCAATTTTAGAGAGATGAGAATGGATTTAGATAAGGACTTAGATGAAAATAACATTAGTTATAAATTTAATTCATTCTTGTCTTCCTATTTTTGCACTTAAAAGCTTAAGCCTTACAAACCCAAACCCGACTTCATCTTATCCCTACCCCAAATCCTGAAGCCCTATTTCTCAAAATCAATTTGCGATAAAAGGTAAAAACAACAAACAACGATGCATGGTGAAACAAAGTCGCGTAGATTTGGGCGTGCGATTCGAGACGGCATGCGTTTTCTGGCGGTTGGTGGTTGTGTGCGACCGTGCACGAGTAGGTGGCATGTCCACTTTAAGTGCTGCAGATCTCTCCGGGTCCATGATGTGTTGCTTTTGTTTCACCAAGACATGCCTCGGGTCGATATTCAATGCTTGGCTCATGATAATTGGCAAGATCCCACACATGTCAGAATGGGTCCAAACAAATACATCAAGATTCGCTCAGAGAAAACCAGCTAATTCCTTCATCATTGTTGCACTGAGCTGTGATCTGATTTTTAGGACCCATGATGGATCGTCATGGCTCACCATATTTCGACTATTAGCTCGACGGGTGCGGCCTTGGATTCTTTAGGCTCCTCTTCTTCATCTTTATGGTCTATAACTTTATAGAACCAATTGTGCTGTTGTTGCTTGATATTGGCCTTATGTTGTAAGCTGAAAAATGCTTAAATGTATTTGCCCAAGTAACAGGATCGGTTCTGATCCCTTATTTAAGCGGATCTTAGTAGTTTTTGATTTGACATGAACATATTAGACCATGTGAACTCAAAATCAAACAATGGGACATGCCATATATGACTTGCATACTTGAAATAGCATATGGCCTTGAACCAGATGTTTACAACTTCAGACTTGAATAGATTAACATATTTATACTTGTACAGATTATAAAATGTGCCCTGAGTGAACTTGAATATGAATGTCAGATTCCTATATGCCGATAGCCGATCCTTGAGTTTAAACGTATTTGTTTCGCGTAACAATCAACGTGAAATCCCGTTGGGATGGTAAATGATGATGGTCACTCCGATCAAATCCCAGAGTCTTATCATGAGCTATTGAGTCTGATAGTGATGGGTTTTAGACACTTTTAGCAATTATCTGTGATGGTTAAAGATTAGGCTTAAAGGAGCATTGAACCAAACACCAAGTAGAGTTTAGTCTTGTGTATTCGAGTAATGCGCTTTCCATTCAATGTAATCACGATCTGTTACTCGTTGTTCGGGTTGGAGTGACGGTCAGTTGCCATTGAGCTTGGGCATTTATTTGACAATTCTATCTCTAGTTGTCCTTTCGGTCATAGCCTCGGGTCATCGTAAACACCAGGTATGAGTCACAGTATTGAGCTATTGCAGTCAGTCTTTGGATGATCACACTTTTACCCCGGTCTCAAGTTGATAAATGTACTACATGGACGGTCGAGTCTCATCCTAATCGTGTTTACACTCCCACCTAAGCTACAAAGACTTAGAGTTGATCAATGAATGGTCGGTTCACATTCATCTTGTTTCTCTCTTGTGCCCCCAAGTCTGGGGCATACGTCGATGAGTAGGAAGGCAAGTCATGTCCAATCAGTGATTGATGCTCTCCTTGCCGGACCAAGGTTAAGGATCAGCATGCGGACAGTCGAGTCACGTCCATTTTGTATTGCTCTTCTAGTCGGATCATGGTAAGAGTCAACGAATGAATGGCCTCATCGCATTCATTCAGAGTTGTACGGTCAGTTGCGTCTGTTTTGATTCATATTGTTCCATCAGATCTGGGGATAAAGTTAGCTCAGGTATAGTCGGGTCATGCTCATCCAGTTTTGTACTCCTCCTGATGGATCGAAGGAGAGTGTTGGAGAATGAATGGTCAAGTCACACCATCTATGATTTATTCTTCTATTCGCACTCCGGTGATCGAAGTTTTTCGAAGGATGTCCGGGTCACATCCATTTTTGTTTGGTGCGGATCGGTATTGACCGTCGACCCAGCGACATGATATTTTCAATCGCCCGTAAATTTGGACGTAGTTCTGATTAGTTTTGTATAGAGGCCTCCTTGCGGTCGTTGCCTTAAGTCATAAGGAACACCAAGTCGGAGCTATAGTGAGCTGTCGTATTCAACTTTTAGTAGTTTGTATTCCTGTCCGCACTCTGGGGACTTACAGTTATTTTGCAAGTAGTCGGTTCACGCTCGATTTATGTTCATGTCCAGTCCGCGCTCTGGTGACTTAGAGTTATCACGTGGGAGGTCGGTTTACACCCGAATTATGTTTTACCCCAGTCCGTACTCTGGGGACTTAGAGTTATCTCATGGGCGGTCGGTTCACGTCTGAATCATGTTTATACTCCAATCCACACTCTTGGGACTTAGAGTTATCTCATGGGCGGTCGGTTCATGCCCGAACCATGTTCATACTCCAGTCCGCACTCTGGGGACTTAGAGTTGTCTCGTGGGCGGTCGGTTCACGCCCGAATCATGTTTATACTCCAGTCCACACTCTGGGAACTTAGAGTTGTCTCGTGGGCAGTCGGTTCATGCTCGAATCGTGTTTATACTCCAGTCCACACTTTGGGGACTTAGAGTTGTGTAACGACCCGCTATTTTGGACCATTCAAATCGACAATAAATCCACACATGTCGGACTTGAATAATTCAAAATATCAGATTGTTAATTTAAATTTGGCAAAACTCAGCATATGCAGTAAATAAATCAATCACAGAATCACAGACACAGAGTAATACAATAATACACAGCGGAATAGATAAAATAGTAGTTCATGAAGCTACTATATAAACATCAGAGTTAAAAATAAAATACAACAGAATATCACAAATACAATGAAGTCTTCAGTACGAACGGATGACTTCTCTGAACAAATCAACTAGAAGAGCTGAAAGCTGAGGCGATAGATGGATCTCCAAAGGAAGCTCCAAACTCCAAGGGTGAGTCTCAAATGCTGTTTCACTCGGTCTGACCCGAGCGTAAAGCAAAACACAAAACACTTGAGTCAGGATTAACATTCTTATATTAATAAATCCAACTCAAGTGAAATATCAACTGAAATACAAGTAACTTAAAGGATGTTTGGGATAACCATCCTCTAAGGATCTTCAGAACTATCTACAAGGTGGAAATATACATTATAACACCGTGGTCATTTCAATTAAATTTATACTTCAAACCCAAATATCATTCCATTTCAAATATATCTAATTTCCAAAATAGTATATATAGGTTAAATAATTTATAAAGTAAAGTATTTATAATTTCCTCAAGTTTCACAAATCGGTTCAAATCAACTCAATTTCCAAATTTCAATTTAATTCAATCTAAATTTTCCATTTTAATTCAATTCAGTTTCTAAATAACAAATTCAAATTATATTGATTTCAAATACAGATCTGAATCACAAAATAAACCATTTAAATTCTAATATATTTCAAAGCTTTAATATGCAACAATTTCAAAGTTAAATTTAACAGTTTCATATAGCTCTTGATTTAACTTCATTTATTATTTAATCAGGGGATATTCACTTAATAAATTCAATATCATTTAACTATCCTTAAATTACATTTTACTAAATATTTCCTTAAACTTTATTTAAACAAGAAATATTCATTATCAAACTCAAGTTATAAATCATATCTTACATCTCAATTTCAATAAGTTTCAAATCGGTTTAATTAAATAAAATTCTTTATTGAATACAATTTCAACTAAATTTAAGTTATCTTTCTAACCTTAACTTATTCAAATTATTACCAAAATCTATTTTGAAATATATTTTAAATACTCAACATATTATATGTATTTAAATTAATCATTCCCATTTATATATAATAATTTAAGGCTCAACATTTATTAAAACCATATATTCCTTTCCAAAACCATAGAATTCATTTTAAAATATTTATATATATGGACCAACGGTGTCTGTATATATATATTTATCATATGGTTAAGTGATACGGATATTTATCATTTCAATCCGAAATTTAAATATATACGGGTAGATATCATTTCGACCCGTAATCCCAATTTCAATTCGAATGAAAATCGCTTAGGTTTATCATTTCAACCCATAACGAAATTCTCCTATTCTAAAGTCCGTTCGGGTATGTATCATTTCAACCCATAGTGAATTCTATACTAACAGGGAACTTGCAGAGTGATAACAGATACTAATGAAATATAACAACAGGCATACATCATCAGTATAAATAACAGATACGGGTGTCAGATGTCACAGGTGAACAGATACAAATAATAGTAATAACAGGCATATAATGCTAGATACTGGTGTCAGATGTCAGAGGTGAACAAATACAAATAATAGTAATAACAGGCATATAATGCTAGATACTGGTGTCAGATGTCATAGGTGAACAATTATAGATAATAGCATATATAACAATTTAAATAACTACAACAGATATTTCAATTGTCGTTTCAATTGAAATCAAATTTAATAAATACAAGAATATTAATCGTGAGTGATTGCTCACCTTTCGAGGCCAGAGAAGAGCGAGAATGAGAGAAGTTACGAATCCAGGCACGAATTCCCAAGTGAAACAAGATGGATACGAATCTGACGATCAAAGCTGATAAATGGAGTCGATGGAAAATAAATCGAATCAGTTTTTTATATAAAGGGAAATATATACTATTGTTATTATTAAATATATTTGTTTAAGATGAATATTAAATATTCCAAAAATCATTATTCTTAAAACTCAAATATTTAAAAATCAAAGATATATGTGTTATACTAAAGACCCATACTTATATATTTCTTCAAAAATTAATATAAACAAATATAAACTTAACTGTATATATAACAACACTATAATAAAATATATATATATAGTACCTTGTAAGATAATATACTATGAACTGTAAACATATACATATTCGAATGGAAGAATAAATGTACAAAAATATGATTCGAAATCTATACTTTAGTAACCTATATACTAATATCTAGACAAAAGTATATATACATCTACTATGCGAAATACTATGGAACATATGCATACAACCTTGGATATTATTATTATTATAACATATACAACAGATCCTACGGCAAAGAATATTTATATTCAATAAAATACTGGCATGCATTAATAACCTTTGTGTACTTACATATAAAACAATATAGGTACAACCTACATACAACACCTAAAATTATACATGCAGACACTGCATAAACAACAATAGATATGCCTTTATATAAAATAAACGTACACATTTAGTACAGCTTGCCTATATAAATATAGGTTATATCCAACCCTGCCTAGCCTAGTATATACAACATTTCATATACAACTTATATAAGCTTTCTACAAAAACAGAATTAAACTCATGTACGAATTATAATATAGCATATATATACAAACTAACATAATCACTCTTATAGAAAACCCACAAATATAATAACAGACAGTGCTTATAACCTTTATAACTCTAAATGTATATGTGACTAAGGTGTAAAAATATATTAACTAGTATATAAAAAAAAATGCAGGCCTCAGAACACAAAGAAAAGCTCTCACCAAAACGAGCAGATCTTGTGGAGATCTAAGGTCGCAAGGTGAGGATCGAAGAAGGGACAGGCGGAAGGTGTGCGTCGGTGATGATGGGGAGGAGCGAGCGGAGGTTGCGGGGAAGGGAGGCTTCGGCCAGAGGTGAAGGGCACGGCAAGAAGATAGGAGAGGGGACAGGCGGAAGTGGTGAAGGCGAAGTCGGTGGTGGAAAAGGAGGCGGAGGCGTTTGCAAACAGCTAGTAGCATGAAGGAGATAGCCTGGCCGATTGCTTGAGCGAGTGGAGAGAAGCTCGGGTTTGCTGTGGCCGATGGAAGGCAAGGTGGCTGAGATGTTGAGGTGGATGAGGCGAAGAGTGGGACTGCAGGTGAATCTCAGCGGTGAGCGATGGAGGTCGGAAGGTTGGACAAGGGGAGAGTGCTTCGGCTTGCTGGGGAAGTGGTGATGATGGCCGAAATATGTGAAGGGGAAGGAGGAAAATGAGAAGGTGGGAAATGGTGGCTTCAGGAAATAAAGAAAGTTTGATTTCATAATATAGTATTCTTTTGAAAAGGAGATCTAAGATTTAACAGAGAAAGAAGTGAACCGGCTACAGCTGTTATGCAAATATGTATATAATAAAAAGGAATAAATGCAATATCAATGTTAGCTTTGATTCAGTAGAAAAGTTATAGCAAATTATTAAGGTTTGGGCTGCCGTTTCAAATTTGAAACCGAGGGAAAATCAAAAGGTCACGATTTGTGGTACCGTTACAACGAACAGTTCTATATCGCTTCTGTCGCGCACCGGACCTCAAAATACAAAATAAATATACCGTTGAGATCAGCACGACGAGATGATCGAACCGGTACACAGATATCAGTGGTACGATAATCCGATCAAAAGTCGATAGTCGGTACCGAAAATGCTGCTATTTTGCCAGAATTAAGATAAACGGAGCAGTAGAAGTCCAAATTTGGAAAAACGAATTTCGCAGTCTGATTCAGAATGATCTGAATAAATTTTCTCCTGTTGACATATTTTGGTTTCGGAAAACTTTTAAATTCACTGTTATTAACCGGTTTGATTTGAAATAAAATTTCACAGAAAAATAAACTTCAATATTATCAGATGAAAATTTACCAGTTGCTATATTAAAATAGACGTATTCCAAATAATAAATTTTTATTTTCAAATTTTATTGTTTAAAATTTCACAAAATTTCAATTAATTTAACAAATAAAGTCACTAAAAGTTTAGGGTCGTTACAAGTTGTCTAGTGGGCGGTCGGTTCATGACCGAATCATTTTTATACTCCAGTCCACACTCTAAGGACTTAGAGTTGTCTCGTGGGCGGTCAGTTCATGCCCGAATCATGTTTATACTCCAGTCCGCACTCTGGGGACTTAGAGTTATATCGTGGGCGGTCGGTTCACGCTGTATCATGTTTATACTCTAATCCGCACTCTTAGAATTTAGAGTTAGTCGACAGACGGTCGTATCACATCCATCTTTTTGGTGTTTATACTCCGGTCCGCACTCTAGAGACCAGAGTTAGTTAATGGGTGGTCAGTCACACCCATTTTTTATTTATGCTTCAGTTGTTAAGTCGAGGTAAGATTTGTAGAATGAACGGTCGAACCACGTTCATCCATGGAATGGAATTCTGCCCCTAGCATTCAAGACAAAGCTTGACAAATGGATGGTCGATTCACGTCCACTTGGTGATTGTAGCTTCTCCAATCAAGTCAAGGAAGGAAGTAAGTGATGGATGGTTGGATCACATTCATGCCGGGGTTGGATAATCAGGTCTTGTACAATTTTCTTTGTACTCTTCCTAGAAAGTGGAGGTAGACAGTTACTGGGTGGACAGTTAAGTCGCATCAACCTCAGGCTGCAGTCGTGTCCATGTGTTGAGAGCGGTGGTTGATGAGTAGGCAGTCAGTCATGGCTACTTCGATTTGGGCTTTCGAACTGCCTCTTGTTTTCAGTGCAGGAGTTACTGTGTGGACGGTCGAATCACAACCACTCTGGTTGGATCCCAGCATCACTGAGCTTCGGGATAGGCATATGTATTTTTTCAAGCTTCATTTTTATGACCCGGGGAGTGGATGATCGGGCAACATTCGCTCCAAGTCTTTCTTAGGTCTCCAAGTCAAATGTGGAGGTTGATGAATGGATGGTCAGTCGTGTCCGCTTTGTATTGGATTCTGATCTTGTCGGGCTTTTCCATCTCGAGTCCTTTGCCCCAAGTCAGGGGCGTATGGTAGCGGATGAGCGGTGGAATTGCACTTATCTTGACGAAGCTCCAAAGGTCCGATCATGGTCCATGGAGATTGGTTGGCGGCCAACTCTAGGTACTTGGTCACCTGCATCGTTTTTGAAGTAGTTTAGTTCAAGTTGGTCGTAGTTCACAACGCAATTGGAATTGAAATAGAAATAATTCAAAGAAGATTCGAGATAAATCTCATTGATAAGTGAAGCAATGTTGTAAGCTCGCTATTCCACTTTGTCCAAGCCATCCTCGGTTGGGAGCCGACTACGGATGGTTCAATTAATAGTCAAAGTTCTTCACCAATAGGATTCGGATGTTTCTGTCATTGTCAATCCGGTTCGTTTTAAGTTACAGCTACTTGTTATGCTTGTGAATGATGTTTGTATGCCCGAGATATAAGCAAAGCAATATGGACCGGTATTGATGGATCAGCGTTAAGTTAATTGGAGTCAAACCCGAGAAAATCTGCTAGTTGCTTGGAGTCAGCCATTAGTTTGCTTAGAGTCACTGAATTTGAAGGCCCATGATGAATAGCGCTTGGAGTCATCTTGACGTTTGCTTGGGGAAAATCTTGATCTTACCCGAGTTTGGCTTTGGGCCAGAGTTTCTTGGGTTCTAGAATCTTGCTTGCTTTTGTACTAGTCAAAACTCACATGCAAAGTTAGGCCAAATGATAAATGGACATATAACCAATCAAGATCAAAAGAACATCAAGCGTTATACTAAGACTAAGCTTCAATGGATATTGTATGTCATTTATCCATACTTCTCCATAATAACATATGATACTAGCTTTGAGGAACTCAAAATATTTTATCTAAGAAAATGCTAAGATTGTAAGTTTTGACAAGTGAAGAAAGTATCAATTAAAGCTGGATTGCGGGAAGAAGCAGAAAAGAATGGCTAAACATTCGTTGGTGGATATGACAGAAAATGATCGGTGTTAGTAATCTTGGAACGATTGGTGAATAAGGTAACAAGAACGATCGGTCAAGAAGATAACTGGAATGTTCGGCGAAGATAGAAAATGGGACGATTGGTTAGGAAGATGACTGGAACGATCGGTGAAAAAAACAATCGTCCATATTCATGTTTTTTGGAATGACCCATGTGAACGATCGGTTAAGAAACTAATCTGGAATGATCGGCTAAGATGCCAACAGGAACGATCGATGAAGATGGCAACTAGATAGATTGGTGAAGAGGTCAACTGGAACGACCGTACAAAAAACGATCGTAAGAAATGATCGGTATGGATAATGATCGCACAGAAGAAACGATCGGCCATGCTCATGTTGGTGGAATGACCAATGTAAACCATCATAAGGATGATCGTACATGATGATGCAGCGTATGGATTTGTAAGGAACGATCATTCATTGAGTATGTATGGGGCATGGCCAATGACCGATCGCCACATATGCTTCAACACTTGAAAATGTATGCACTTTCATCAAACATATGGCTAATCGATCACTGGTATAGTAATTTCCTTCTTCTGCAGGGGAAGTGGACTGGGCTTCCCAGGCCATGGCTAACTGTTTCCTCATAGATCTCTCTCAAATCTGAGTAGAATAGGAAACTTGTCGATCGAAAGCTGGATCTATCTCGCGAGCATGAAAATCCACAAGTAGAAGATGAGATCCAATCGAGATGAGAATCCAATTCTCAGTGAAAGCACCAAAATGTTGACGCTAAAAATGGCATCAACACCCAATAGAAGCTAGTAGAGATTAAATGAAGAATGAAATTAAAATAGAGCAGAAATTATAAATGAACACACAGAATTTTTGTAGTGGTTCGGCAATCTTGGCCAACATCCACTTCATATTTTTATTGATCTTCCACTTGATTATGATTACAAGAATGATTGGATCAGGTGGGATCCATTAGTACAAAAGTGAAGAATAAAAATGGCAGAGCCTCGGTAGAGAAAGTAGGATCCCCTTTTTCTGAAGCTATGACTATTGTATTTATAGGAGAAGACATGCATGGATTGGGTTGACACTTTGCAAGAAGACTCTCTAGGTCCAGAGGGGCCCATCATATCGATCGGGCTTGCTAACTCGAAGATTATGATCGATCGACCTAATGTTGGTCGATCCTTTTTCTTGGCTCCAATCATGGTGTGATCGTTCTTGAGGGGTCCCACATGCCTCTTGAGATTGCTCCTAAAATATAGTATCATTCTGAGTTGTGGATTATGAGATATGGGTTGATCTTGGTTAAAGTTGGATGGTACACTGAACTATGCCGGTCGATACGATGGATCGGCAAGAACGATCGGCAAAAATGAGGTTATCCTCCGTCCTTCACTTTGAGATGCGCGATCATTTTTATATGCTCCCCTCTTCATTTATTTGATGCTCTAAAAGTCTCACATGATTTGGCTTCATGGATTTTGAGATATTGAACGTTCTCCAATGACATAAATTATTTCATGGATCATTCTTTGGTCGATCCATACAAATTCTTGCTTCATCCGTAGCTGAGCATATGAACTTCAATCAACTCCAAACTTGAGATATAAATTCACGGGATCGTGATAGTTACTCCTTGCTAACTACACCTCGATTAGGTCCCGGTTCAAATCTGCTCGACTATCGTCTATAGTACTGTACGTAATTGATTCCTAAGGCTGTTGACCATCCATTCCTAATCAACTCGATGATATTACGGCTTTGCCAAAAGGCGCGATAACACTATTTGTAATGATGCTCTTAAACGATCGCAACCATTCGAAGTGACTTTTAAGAAAATAGTTGTTATAGGGTGATCGGCGACTGAGGATAAAATGTTAGTATACTGAATATAAACAATAAATTCCGGGCCAAATTTAAAAATAAGATTTTACAATAAAATATGCATGTTTAGTCAATTGGAAATATTTTCAATCGACCGCCCTCAGTCGATTGAAAATATTTTTAGTCGACTGAACTATATAAATTTTGTTTTTTATATAGACAGCCTAATTTAAATTGTTTAACTATTTAATTTTTGGTAATCTTTGTATGTAGGTGTGTGTGAATGTGCATGTGAACTATCAAGGAGATTTTACAAGTATATCTAGACCATATACATACTTTTGACTTGACGATCCATATTGGCTATTGATATGTAGACCGCTTTCTTATCTCCTTGATTCTCTGATTCAAGATCTTCTGGAACCTGCATATTATAATTTTATAGATATATACAGAGATATAGTTGTCATCATTAAATCATACAAATAGGGTTCTAGCAATCTCCCCCTTTTGATGATGACAACTATATAAGTTGAGAGAAGATAATATATATAAGTCTCCCCGTTAATACGTGCTCCCTCTATCATTATATCGTCCCCCTTTGTCATCAACAAAAAGAAGAGAATATGACAAAGGTGAGATAAAACAAATAAACAACATAGGGAAAATGAAAATTTTATGAAATGCACACTCATGACATAGAAATCAAACTAAACACATAGTTATACGATATTATCACAACTAACTATCTCCAAACCAAACACAACAAATGGAACATTTCAACAGTCAAGAACACATGAAATATGACAAATAAACATATCAACATGAACAAACACAACATATGTCCATGCATTTTCAAAGCAACAAATACAACTACATAAACACCACCAACAACCACATAAATTCAAATATTGCAAGTTCAACAAATACTTTTTTACCAAAGCAAAAACAAAAAAACATACATACAAAAAATTACCAACCCAAGGCAATATGTAAGATTTAGCCTTCTGGTTTTGAGTCATTGGGAGAAGATGGACGAGAACATGAAGATATTTTGTTTCATATCTTCTCCAAAAAGCCAACCGTGATGTTTTCAAAATTCTTTTGTTGCTTGATTAGTTTTCTTTGTATATTTATTATAGGGTACTTTTGGCACAGGTCCTTATTAAGTTTCAAAATTCACGAAAAGTCCTTCACTAAATTTCAGTGTAAATTAGGTCCCTGTTTTTTATTCACGATTATTGCAGAGCATGATGCAACATTTCATAAAAGTTGCTGACATTTCCGCAATATTTATGTACACTGTGAACATAGTGTATGAAAGTTGCTGAAATATCAACACTTATTTATAAAAGTTGCTGATATTTCAGCAACATTTATGTACACTGTGAACACAATTTATGAAAGTTGCTGAAATATCAGCACTTATTTATAAAAGTTGCTGACATTTCAGCAATAATTTTTCTTTGTTTTTACAATAAAACTTTGACACGGATAGTTGCTGAAATATCAGCACTTATTTATAAAAGTTGCTAACATTTCAGCAATAATTTTTCTTTGTTTTTACAATAAAACTTTGATACAGATAGTTGCTGAAATATCAACACTTATTTATAAAAGTTGCTGACATTTCAGCAATAATTTTTCTTCGTTTCCAAAAAACAGGGACCCGCTTTACAATGAAACTTTGACAGGGACCCGCTTTACAATATGAAAGTATGATAGGGATGCCTCCCTAATTTCCACTTTATTATATATATATATATGTATATGTATATGTATATGTATTTGTATTTATCAAAAACAAGTTTCAAACTTATACAATCAACAGTTTTAAAATATATTTATACCATTAAAACATTCCGATAGGTATATATATTTTTAAGACATAATCTTTTATAGCACTTATACCCATAAATATAATTTTCTTTTAAGACAAATCCTTTATTTCAAAAATATGTATTAGCTTAAAGATAATATTTCTCATAAAATCAAATAAACGATAGGATTATTAAATTTTCTAATTTTTCTGCATTCATAGCTTCATTTCTATATGCATCAGAAAATTAGGAATACATCTCCCCCTCAATATGTGGTGTACCGACAAAAAATAAGACAAAGTTCTGTTACCCACTTCCTACGTTAGGGTCCGGGGGTTAGATTTTTGGTAACCAAACTCAAGAGCATGTGGAACCTTTAGAAATATAATTGCTATTATGAAAACCATTTACTAAATAATCATCTATATATTTCTGTTTAATCAATTTGTTGTTTATTTTAGGAATCCAAATCTTTAAAGAACTTGAATTTAAAATACTTGATTTTTCACTATCTTTGGACTTTTTAAACTTAGTATACAAAGTATTATATTTCTTGTGACTTTGTTTAGCTTTGAAACCAAGTCTGTTTCTGTTGCCAGAAGGTTTTGAAATATTAATTAAATTTGCTAAACTCTGCTTTCCTTTGTTAAATTTTGAGACACTGTTAGTAATTTGTTCCAATTTTTGCTTTAGTTCAACAATTTCATTTCTAGCCGAGTCTAAACTAGATTTTAATCCACAAACCTCATTACTAAGCTTATCATTCTCAGTTTTGCTAGCTTTAATCTCATCGGTTAAAGCAGCATTTTGAGAGGATAAGTTTTCACAGGATTTTTTGAGATTTCTAATTCCTCCTCTAGAATACTTTTCTCATCTTTTAGTATACCAATTTCTAGTTTAACTCTATTTAACTTGCATGCATTCTCTTTATATAATTTCTTTAAATCTCTAAGTCTATTATCTAATTCGATGCTTATTTCCAAAATCTCATTATAAGAGAGTTCAGGACTTACCTTTGTAGTGATGGTCATTAAACAGACGTTTGCTTGTTCTGAGTCACTATCGCTATCGCTGTCTGAAGAAGATTAATCTGAATTGTCTCATGTAACTTGAAAAGCCTTTCTCTTCTTCTTGAACTTTTCGAATTTGTACTTCTTCTTCTTATTATTTAGTTGTGGACAGTCTTTCTTCATATGACCAAATTTGTCACATCCATATCACTTGATTGGCATCGAGTTAGATGAGTTAGTTAAGTTGCCACTGTTTTGAGCTTTGTGAACTTCTTGAATATCTTGAATTTGTTGTAATTTTTGGCAATGAATATGATCTCATCATTATCCAAATCTGTCATCATCATTACCTTAGAAGGCTATACTCTTTTTCTCTTGGTTTTTCTCTTTCCTTGCTTAGAAATTAGCTTCTTATGACATCAAATTTCCAATTTATTCTTTAACTTTAAGTTGAGAAAGATTGTTAGTTGCTTCTATAACTAAAACTTTTCTTTCACATTCAATAATTAAAGAATTCAACATGCGTGTAACAAGATCAAATTCTATAAAAGTAACTCCTAGAGCCATGAGATCATGTTGTATTATTTGAAATCTAGCATATATATCTACAATGGTCCCATTTGCTTTCATTTTAAAGACCATTTAAGAGCATTTCAAAGGGTTGTAATCGTTCGGAACAGCCATTATTATTCGTAGAGATGCTCTTAAATGGTCGCAACCATTCGAATTGACTTTTCAAAAAATAGCCATTATAGGATGATCAGTCGACTAAGGATAAAAAGTCAGTCTATTGAATATAAACAATAAATTATGTGGAAAATTTAAAAATAATATTGTACAATAAAATAAGCATGTTCCGTCGACTGGAAATATTTTTAGTTGACTGCCCTCAATTGACTGAAAATATTTTCAGTTGTTTGAACTATATAAAATTTGTTTTTTCATATAGACGGCCTAATTTAAATTTTTAACTCTTTGATTTTTGGAAATCTCAGTATGCGGGTGTGTGAGTGTGCATGTGAACTATCAAGGAGATTTTACAAGTATATCTAAGACCAAATACATACATTTGACTTGACGATCCATATTTCCTTGGCTATTGGTATGTAGATGATCAGCTTTCTTTTCTCCTTGATTCTTTAATTCAAGATCTTCTAGAACTTGCATATTATAATATTCTAGATATATACAGAGATAAAGTTGTCATCATTAAAACATACAAATAGGGTTCGAATAACTTCTACTAAATTTATAATAAATATACAAGACTAGAAAACTTACAATCGCTTTAGGACTTTTCCAGTAATCATTCAAAGCTTTCCATATGCTTACACTCATCCAGTCAAGCTTTTTTCTTCCTTTTTTAATGCTTGACATTGTATCATGGTAATGTTTCTACATTTTTTCGATCCAGTAATTTCTGCAAATGATATAGTTAGCTTCCTTTAAATCTAATGTCCCATGCACATTGAAAATAAAATAAGTTATACATGTATACTTAGTCAACAAATTGTACAGTTATGGTTGTCTAGTCTCTAATCTATTAGCTATAAAGTATTTTTTATCTCTTCTAAAAGTATGATTAATATGGAGAAAACACCGACGCAATCAAACCATGTAATTTTCTTCCTATGCGGAAAAGAAAATGCTCGTGTTTCGTCCATGCAATAAGGACAAGCTCGACGACCAACCGTACCCCAATCTGAAAACATTACATAAGCAGGAAAATCACCAATAGTCCATAAAAAAGAAGCAAACATACGAGAATTCTTTTTTTCGAAACGTCGCTTGTTTCAACTCCTCCATGCCATAGTGTTTTCAACTCTTTAATCAATGGTTGTAAATAAACATCGATTACTTATATTGGATCATCAGGGTTGGGGATGACAAAAGTAAGAAACATATATGGAGTTTTCATACACATCCATAAAGGCAAATTATACGATGCGATGATAATAGGTCAAGATTGTAAGATTGGAGAATAGGGATCTTAAGGCTAAATTACCACTAGAGGGAGGGTGAACAGTGTTTTCTAATTTATATCAATCTTCTTGAAATCTTTTGAAGTTATACTTAGAATTATGCAATTGTTAATCACAGAAACAATCACAGAATCAAAACATAGATAAATGTAAATGCAGTAAAAGTAAAAGGAAAGAACACACCAAAATTTAAACTGGTTCGGAGTTACCCTACATCCAATCCCGCACAATTCCTTGTACGGATTTCTTTTCAACTAGTAAATGCAAATACAATCTCAATTTCAAGGCCATGAGACACACCCTCTAGAATCTCGACCTCTAGGTAGAGCCACTTGATTTCTGGGCTACAAGCACACACACTACATTTACAGACTACTAAGCATACCCAATTGATTTACGGGCTACAATCTCACCCACAAGTATAGTTGTTTGATTTGATAGAGTTTTACAGACTCGGATCTTCAATCTTGATTACAAATGATCCTATAACTCTTGAATAACACTTTGATCTTAATTGGAGTGAGGGAGATGATAAAAATCAGAGAGCAAATGATAGAGAATCAAACTAATGGTGATTGAGTTTGATTCTGGTTGGAATTCAGCAGTATATGGTTATATTTTTGCTTAGAAAATGACAGAGGATAAGGAGGAGAGAAGAAGTATGAAAATTGATTATAAAATTCATTGGAAAGATAGGTATTTATGAAGGAATAGCTGTCATGCCCATTCGTGAAGAGATACGACGAATAGACACTTCTTTTGAAATTTGATTTTTGAAAATCACAGCTAGGATGTCGACATACTCTTTGTAATTTTGAAAAACACTTTAAAATATCATTTTTAAAATGTATTGCTTTTTAAAATAATTTGATACTTTGTAATAAGTATAATTTATACACTTTTAAATCATAATAAAACTTGAGTAAAATTATATGATAAGATTTTTGAAAAATAAACCAATATAAATCAAAATTTAATAAAAACAATAACTTATTAAAATATTGAAAACTTAAAATAATATTTATAAGTATGAGAAATTGAAAACCATCTAAAAGTTGTTTTGAAAAGTATATTTAAAAACTTATTTAAAAATAGAGAGA
This sequence comes from Allium fistulosum, assembly GCA_030737815.1. NCBI lineage: Eukaryota > Viridiplantae > Streptophyta > Magnoliopsida > Asparagales > Amaryllidaceae > Allium > Allium fistulosum. The sequence goes on from CM060903.1 coordinate 211,253,925, forward strand.
GAGATGAAAGAGAGATCAAATGCTATCGGAATTTTAACACAAATCTATGACTCTATAACTTATCTGGAATATCCTGAAATCTTGAACTCTTCAATACTCATGAGTCTTTATTCTCTAGTTCTTGAGTCTCTATATCAACATCTTGAATTTCTTCAATATTTACTTGATATTGTACAGTCTTCTTAAATCATTACATGTCTAATATCCTGCACTATATACCTTGATAAAACATTAGTATTTATATTTTATATAATTTCCTAAAGTTGTGGTCATCAAAACCAATATCTCGGGTATTAAAAATCTCCCCCTTCTTGATGATGATAACTTTGTATATAAAATATAATATAATCCCCCCTTAATCTATGCCTAGTATTTTATATATTTCTCCCCCTTTGTCATCAATCAAAAATAACTAACTATAACTATAATTCTAACCCTATCTCTTAATATTAATTCTAACTCACCCTAAATAAAACACTATATACTCATAATAATATAAATATATATATATATATAAGTGATAAGTAATATGATCATGAAATACAAAATGACAAGAATGATATATAAGAAATATGATATGTAAAATGAGACAACATTATTCAGTATTTAAATTAATTCCAAGCATACATAATGTCACACACCAAACAATATTCAAATTCAAACAAATTCAAAACCAATCAAATCCAAACAAACCAATCCAACCAAATTTAGTATATACACACACACACACACACAATCAAACATATTTTTAAACAAGACATTTCGTGGGACTTCAGCTCATCCATCAGCACCAAAGATGGGATCCATTTTAATAGCCTCCCAATCTTCATCGTCTTTGTTGATGGTGCACTATGGATTAGCGGTTGGTTCTTCTTTGTTCAGGGCTGAGATCATCCATCAAATCTCGTTGAAATGCCTTTTTTGCTCCCTAATCATCTGCATTTGACTCAATTCTAAGTGTCTCTGGTTTCATAGGATGAAAGAGAGAATGTTTTTGAAAGATTCAAGTGTTTGTTCGAGATTTTTGGTTAATTTTTGAATAAGAGAAGCCATTATATATGATTTGGAGTTTAGGAATTTAAAGGAAGAAGAAAGAGAGTGGAAAATGGGTGATTTTTGGTCAGAATGTGTATTTAAAGAGGTGGAAAGTCGTTGAAATTGAATAGACATTTGTCGTCTATTCAATTTTAAAAATTAAATTTTTTTTGAAAACTTACTGTTGTATGTCGACATACATACCTAGGGTTTGTCGACATATATATACAAATTTTCAAAACTGTTTTGTTTTGATATTCTAATGTATTTAACTTGTACTATTATACTAGTTATGATTTTCAGAGATGATAATCAATGTATAACAGTATGGAAACAAATTTTTCATTAATATTAAGGTAAAGAATACATAGAACATAAGAAAATGAAAAGATACATAGATTCAAACTACACTTAAACTAAAACAACCAAATACAATACACTTAAACAACTACATATTAACTAGAAGAATGTGGATGAAGAGGATGATAAAGAGATTCCAAGCTTGCGTTTCACTTTTCCAAAGAATTTGTCATTTTGTTGGAAATAGTGTTTAAATTCTTACTTATAGAAAGCTTAAGAATCTTTTGGTTTTCAAAAATCTTTTTTTGATTGTTGAGAAGGTCTTGGTTAGTTAGATGGAGTGGATATTCAATGCTTTTTAAGGAGGTTTCTCCTCCTCCTCTTCTTCTTCGATATCCATTTCTTCCCTTTCTTCCTTTTCTTCCTCTTCTTGCATTTCTTCCTCCTCTTCATGTGCTAACCTCTCTTCTTTCTCCACAAGTATTTCATATGGCTCGAAAATTGGTGGAATTTTCATAAGAGCTATATGTTTGATTAAACACTTTACGAGAGACAAATTCCTCCCCTTTAAAGTCAACACCAAAGTAGTTGAAAATACGGCTAAGATAAATACCATGAAATAGTGTATTTTCATGGTTGGAAAGATTTTTGGGATAATATTCATCCAAAATAACTTGTGTCCAATTTATGTCATATTGATCATAAATGGCAAAAAGAGCTTTACCAACTTTCAAGGCAGGATTAGTAAAATTTCCCAAATGAGGAATGATAGTATGTTGCAAAAGAAGATTAAGAATTCTAGCTTTTGGATAGAAATTTTGGTTTTTAAACTCAAAATTATCATCACCGTCGAAAATGTTATGAAAAACCTCACGATCATGTTCATCAATTTTGAAAGAAGTAAGGTCCATTCCGGTAGATTTGCATTCAAGAATGGTACCCAAAGGTTCACAATTTACAACGATTAAAGTTCCTTTAACACTACTCCACACTTCTCCTTCTCCACCTTCATGAAATTTCCCTTTCAAATTTGCATACAACATTTTGACCAAGTGTGGATAGCAACAAAATCGAGAATTCCATTTTGAGAACAAAGTGTATCAGTTTCATAAGTAGAATGATCATTAAAAATAGCAAACTTTCCAGTAAAAACTTTTCCATAATTCATATAGCTAATATAAGCTTTCATGGCTTCTTGATCATGGAAGAGAAAGTTCTTGACAGTTTTGGAGAGTCTCATGGAGGTTGGAGTGCTTGAGGAAACCATTGATGAATGTTTTGAGGAGATAAGAGAGTTGAAGGTTTGAATTTTGAAATGAAAGGTGAATTGAATGAAAAGAGATGGAGATAATAAATAGAGAATCAAATGACATGTTCTCTGGTTACAAGACACCTTTTTAGAATATTGGGATAGGTGGAAAGGTGGAGGGAAAATTCAAATTTTGCACATGTATGTCAACATATGCTAGGGGTGTATGGTGACATGTGCATTGAATTTTTCAAAAGTGGTTTGTTTTTAACTATATTCTATTTTATTTTACATATAACTATTTATAGTTATTCTATTTACTGAAAAATTAATTAAAAATAGTTTAAAATTATTTTAAATTATTTTTTTATTATAAAAAATATATAAATCACACAATATTCGAGCAATATTATTATTAATGTATAGGATATTTCTAACAATCAAAATTTCAAATGATATAAAGCTTTTAATATATTAAATTCGTACCATTTTCTGATCCTATTTCACCAATTATATATGAATTCTGTATTGCTGTGAAGCACATGTTGGCTATTTCCGTACCTGATTCATTTTCACTTGATGGTGTGTCTAAATCATTTAGTGTTGCGGTACAGGCTCTTCTCCATTTTCTAGATGAATTGGTGTTTGGTGTGGTTTTCAGTTTCTCGGGATGCGGACAATCTCTTTTTAGGTGACCAGGTTCATCATAGTTATAACATCAGATGCCATTTCCACTTCCGCTTCTGTTTCCAGGATTTTTGTTGTCTTTCTTTTAAAATTGTTCATCTTTCTATATTTCAGGAATTTTCTGAAGTTCCTTGTTATGAAAGCAATTTCTTTACCATTATCACTATATGAATCCAGATTATCCGTCATTGCATTGAATGCTATGGATTTCTTCTTTATTGCTTTGTTTTCTCTTCTGCCTGCATTCGTACCTCAAAAGATATTAAATTGCCAATTAACTCTTCAATCTTTAGTTTGCTAATATCATTAGCCTCTTTGAGTGCAAGAGTCTTTAGGTCTCATTCAGGAGTAAGTGAATTAAGGATTTTTTCTAACTTGATCCTCCTTAGAGAAACTTTTACCCAATGCAATAAGTGAGTGTACTATATCTCGAAATCTATTATACATATCAGATATGGACTCATTTGGACTCATTTTAAATAATTGAAACTGGTTTGTTAACGTGGAAATCTTGGTCAGTTTAACCTTGCTTGTGCCTTCGCGTGTAACTTGCAAAGTTCTCCAAATTTCAAATGCAAACTTACATATAGATACTCTATTAAATTCATTTCTATCTAGTGAACAAAATATTATATTCCTGACCTTAGAGTTACTTTGTGCAACTGCCTTTTGCTCAGTGGCCCATTATGCAAAATTATTCTCCGGTTCAGTGCACTAGGTTTGTGTGATATTCCAAGTGTCTAATCCAATTGATTATAAATAATTTTCATTCTATATGACCAATAGTGTAGTTATTATCATTAAAAAGTGGTGGTCTAGCAGTAGATTGTCCTTCAATAAATGAATTACTAACAAGTTTACTAACCGTGTTACTAACAGTACTATTACCAGTGTTGGTAGCCATTTAAACTTTTCAAAAATCAGATTATGAACACTTTGAAAACCAATGCTCTGATACCAAATGTAAGATTGTGGAATATGGATCTTAAAGCTAAATTAACACTATAGGAGGGGATAAATAGTGTTTTCTATTTTAATTGAATCTTTTTAAAATATTTTGAAATTATACTTAGAATTATGCAATTATTAATCATAGAAACAACCATGGAATCAAAACATGGATAAAAGTAAATGCAGTAAACGTAAAAGGAAAAAACACATCAGGATTTTATACTGGTTCGGAGTTACCCTACATCTAGTCCCGCACAATTCCTTGTACGTATTTCTTTTCAACTAGTAGATGCAAATACAATATCGATTTCAAGGCCACGAGACACACCCTCCAAAATCCAGACCTCTGAGTAGAGCCACTTGATTTCTAACCTACAAGCACACCCACTAGATTTAAGGGCTACTAAGCACACCCAATTGATTTACGGGCTACAATCTCACCCACAAGTATAGCGGTTTGATTTGATATAGTTTTATAGACTCAAATCTTCAATCTTGATAACACAGAATCCTATAATTCTTTAATAGCATTTTGATCCTGATTGAAGTGAGAGAGATGATAGAAATCAAAGAGAAAATGATAGAGAATCAAACTTATGGTGATTGAGTTTGATTCTGGTTGAAATTCGGCAGAGTATAGTTATATTTTTGTTTAGAAAATGAAATAAGATAAGGAGGAGAGAAGAAGAATGAAAATTGATTATAAAATTCATTGGGAAGACAAGTATTTATAGAGGAATAACGGTCATGTCCGTTCGTGAAGAAATATGACGAATAGACACTTCTTTTGAAATTTGATTTTTGAAAATCACGGTTAGTATGTCGACATATAGGGGTAGAGTATGTTGACATACTCTTTGTAATTTTGAAAAACATTTTAAAATATTGTTATGAAAATGTATTACTTTGTAAAATAATTTAATACTTTGTAAACATGGTTAAATATAATTTATACACTTTTAAATCATAATAAAACTTAAGTAAAATTATATGATAAGATTTTTGAAAAATAAACTAATATAAATCAAAATTTAATAAAAACAATATCTTAGTAAAATATCAAAAACTTAAAATAATATTTGTAAGTATAAGAAATTGAAAACTATTTAAAAGTGGTTTTGAAAAGTATATTTTAAAATAGAGAGAGAGATGAGAGAGAGATTAAGTGATATCAGAATTTTAACATAAATCTATGACTCTATAACTTATCTAGAATATCTTGAAATCTTGATTTCTCCAGTACTCGTAAGTCTTCATTCTCTAACTCATGAATCTCTATATCAACATCTTGAATCTCTTCAATCTATACTTGATACTGTACGGTCTTCTTAAATCATTACCTGTCTAATATTCTGCACTGTATACTATATACCTTGATAAAACATTAGCATTTATATTTTATATGATTTCCTAAAGTAGTTGTCATCAAAACCAATATCTCAGGTACTAGCAAAGATGAATAATTAGAACCAAATTGAGAGAATGGTAAGAATCCATCTGTAAACATCAAGTCTAACATTATAGCTCTCATTAAGATACCTTCTTCTTGTGTTCTCACACTATGCCATCTCATATGAGATTCTATAATAGAAGATGCATATAACTTTTGAAGTCCAGATGTGATGGGAAAGTAATGCATTTTATTGTATGGAACTTCCTTTTTCTTCCTTTTCTTGGTTTTCCTCGTTACATATTCTACACTTTCCAAGATTGATGTTCTCTTTCCAAAATAATATACAACCATTTAAACATATATCTATCTTTTGGTAAGGTAAATCAAAAGCAGACATAAGTTTTTTTGAATTCATAATGATTTTCGCACATTAAATTATCGGATGACATATGTCGTTTTGCAGCTAGTACAACTGCTATAAATCCGGCTTCTGTGAAGTTGAATTAAGATTTCATAGTAATGTATTTGGTAGTTATTGATGATCGGATGCAGCTTTTACAGCCATCCAAAAGGAGCTTCTTAGCAGCGTCCAATAAATCATAAAAAAATTTGCTCCAATATTTGGTTCTTCTTTGACATTTACATCTTCATCATCAGTTTGAACCGTAGGAAACATTAATCGTGCTGCATCTTCAATCATATCTTCTATAGAATTCATCGTAACATTGTCATTATCCACCTCCTCATTTGACACTATAAGATTAGCTGCAACAAGTTCTCCATGAGGATCCCACATATAATTGGACACAAAACCATTTTGACACAAATGTACTATAACAATATCTGGTTTTCAATGCTTCAAATGTTTGCAGTTACTACAAGGGCAACGAACTTCTTTGTCATTTCCATTATTACTTAAAGAGAATTTAATAAATACACGTACACCATTATAAAAATGTTCCTTTAGTGAGTATTTCATTCCCTTTCATTCCTATATCTAGCTCCTTCGGTCGATAAAATAATTGACCATTATTTTCTATTTCAAAAAATATGATAGAAATTTAAAAAATTATAATAAGATTCGAAAAATTATGACTTTTTTGGATTGACATTTTATTTTTTATTTCACATATGCATTTTAATGTTTTATTAATTATACCATATATTATTCTTTTTTTAATAAAATCTTATTTTCAATTTTAGTAAATTATAAATATAATATTATATTTTCACATTATTATTTTTTACTTTTGATGGTCGATCATCCTATTTTCCATTACAAACATGATAATAATTACATTTCGCAAGTCATTTCGTCTTAAACGATTCAATAAAATTTCAACGGCACTTCCCCTTTGTTCCCTATATCATACTCAAATGCGCATACATATGAAACAAAAAGGAAGTGCTGTCAAAATTTGGTGAACCGTTTAAGATAAAATGATTTATGAAATGTAATTATTATATTGTGTTTGTAACTTGTCCAATATTGCGAAAAATCTGACAAATACTATATCACATGAATATTGATGTCTTTTTTGTAGTAAAAACGAATATCAATATAGCAATTCTATACAATACTTGTCAGACAAGGCCAAAAAATCTAAGGGATTTAAAAAATAAAGTACATTATACAATAATTTATTTATATTAACATTATACACTAATTCATTATTTAAATTCGTTAACGATTAAAAGCTAATAAAGAATTGTTTTTTTAACATTTTAGCTATTTTGAATTTATCACACACTAAAAAAAGTTATATTATATGCTAACTTGTTTATATTGCCACATACACGTAAACTAAATTTATGTATAATTAACGTTATCAATTATAAAGGGATTATGTAAATAAATTGTTTTTGCCGATATTTTAGCTAACACATATACTAATTAACACTGAATTATGTTACATTAATAACCACATAAACTAATCAACCCAAATTTGCCCTAATTATATATTAATTTTCGGATTTAAACACCACAAATTAACATTAATTTTACCACAATTTGAATTGTGATAATTAGTTAAGGGAAAGAATATACCTAATTTCCGATGGATTGAAGGCATAAAACCTTGGAGAATCCAATTTGAAGGAGATTGCGATTGTGTGGCGGATTACGACGGCGGATTGGGGGTTTGGGAATTGGATTTGAGGGTTTAGGGAGGATGAAAATGAGGAAGAAACTGGTTCGGCTGAAGCAATATTCGCGATATCCGATGGATTTTGACGATCGTCGATGGCAACATTTCGGCGGCTTTCAACGACATAATTAAGATATTAAATTAAAATTTCTCACTATTTAAAATAAATTTAATTTAATTTGTTATAAAAAATTTAAAAAGTTTACAATAACCCATTTTTGTTTCTAAACATTAAAAACATTATTTTTATTCGTTATACAATACTTTTTTAACGATTTGATAATTAATTGTGAATTTTAAATGTATTTAACATAATAAATTCATATAAAATAAAATGTTTGGTAAAAAAATAAATTTGTTAAATTTTATGTCCATATAATGTATTTTGGGTATACGGTCGAAATATGAAAGGAAAATAAACAGGTTTAAGATATCAATCTTACTTGCCTTTTTAAATCTTTCAATCACTCCTATCTAATCATTTTTTCCATTAGCTATATATGTGTATGTACACACACATTTAGACTGTTAATCAAATAATATGGCTTTCAGTACGATAGATGGTCGAAACTTATTTGAATGCACAAAATTGTTTGATCCAGTTCGTACTGCTCCACCACTTCAGTGCAGGTAGTTTGTTGTACGTAGTACATTTTTGATGATTAAATATTTTTATTATTTTGGTCTGATAATTAATTTATGCAATGCAGTTCTGGTGATTCAAAAGAACTAATTCCCCTACAAGAAAATTTCTTTGACAATGATGTTGTATCACTACAGGAAAGCACGGTTATTTCAACGACTTACATACTAAGTGTTATGCAACTACTTGGAAAATTATATATTTCAGGTCTAGTTTTTTTCCTTCAATCTTTTTTCAGTTCTAGCCGTAAAGATTGGATAAATACATTATAAAGTATATGTGGCATGAATTTCGTCTCGTTTAAAGATAGTTGGCCTTCGAACGAAAGGTTTCTAGTCCGAACGGCTATATATTGAGAATCAAGATCGACACCCTAAATTTATTTACTTTTTTATTATATTTTGGAAGTAGGTTCAAAATACTTTAAATCGACGTAAGATTCAACAAAATTATTTTTCTGCTGAATATTTTCTTTTATATGAATTTATAATGCTAAATACATTTAAAAAATTATAATTAGTTACATGATGGTTAAAAAATATATTTAAATTCAAAACCGTTACACTTCATAAATATCACCCAAGTTGTATAATAGACGGACCGAAAGTTGCATAGATTGATCATGTGCAGTTAAAGCGCTTAGTGGTTTTATAGCGATGGAGATACAAAAAGTTATGGTTGGGATAAAGCGGGGATATAGCGGAAAATAGCGAAGGTGGAAAAAGCTTCATTAAATATAAAACCAAATATTTAAAGTCAATTTATTATCACTCTTTCATTTGTGTAAGAAAAAGAAATATGTTTGAACTTATATAACAAAACTGAAGAATATCATGATTTATGCGATCCAAATTTAGTGACTAAAATATATTTCTAATTTTTATTGAGCACTTATGCCTTAAAATTAGGTTTTTACCCTAACTTTGTTGATTTGGTTCAAAAGAGAATTAGTCAAGTCAACCTTCTTATATTAATGTTGCAAAATTGGATGCTAAAACGTTTTGATTTAGCGGATGTAGTGGAAAATAGCAGGACTTAAAGTGGATGTACTGTTCAATAGCGCTATATCGATAAAGCATAGCGGCCGAAGGGTGCTACACACTGTAGTAGGGATTTTGCGGGGCTTTAGCGGCACATGATTGATCGTTTGAGTTCAATTTTAATTAAGTTAAATATCAAATTACACAACAAAAGACTATCGAAAATACTAATTTAATTAACTACAAACCGTCATAAAGTTGAAGAATTGAATAAAAATATATTCTTTAATTTTTAGGAATTAAATTGGTATATTTAAACAAATTTCAAACTTCTATAATTAATAAGTTAAAATAATACGATAAATTAAATTAATTAAAATAAACAGCCGTCGAAAGTCGTTTAACGACGGAGCCGTCAGCAGCTGTTGGAACGGTCGGTTGCTATTTACCTCCTTTCTAGTAATGTTATAACATCAAATTACACAAGTTCTATTTTTTTCTCCCGACCCTCTTCTAACAAGAAAAAAATGTAGGCTTATGGTAATTTAAAAGGTCACGTCATCTCTTTTCTTTTAGTTCTGTCTCTTCTTTTAGTCAATATATGAACACAAATGTCATCTCTTTTCTTTTAGTTCCGTCTCTTCTTTTAGTCAATTTATAAACACAAATATGTCTTCCACAACTACTTAATTTATATTTGTTGTCGTTGAAATCAATATGGTTCATTTATTTCACAATCACACTTTAATCAATTTTTCATTCTAAATTGATTCAAATATTTCTAACACCAACCAACTAAAAATGAATATTTTAACATTTTCAATACATATATTGGATAACTAATTAATTTTAACGGTCTAACTGTATCAGGTTTGGTGATTTCTTTGCTGATGATGGTGATGACTGGATCACATCTACCAAAAGTTTTTCAATTTTGACAATCTTAAATATCAAAGAGTTGGCTACTAATCAAGTGTATAAAATATTGGGATCTGCGTCCTTTCTCTTTATATACTAAGCCGAGTGTTGTATTTCTATGGTTGGGAATGGTTTGAAAGATTTTGGTTAATCTAATTAAAGTACGTTTGTCTAAAAGAAAATTCTTTATCTAATTCTTTGGATCCTCTAAATCCATTTGCTTAGTTGGAAAGAGAAATTGATCCCAATAACACTCTAGGAAATATTATAATACATGTAGATAAAACCTACTGAATGAACTGTCAAAGTCCTAAAAATGAAAAAACAAAACAATGAACATCATATCTCAAATTGGAATATTGGTTTACAGATTTTGCCTAGCAAGTATTCTTTTTGCTATTTAGCTATCGCTTTATAGTACCATGCTGCTCTTTTCGTTGCATAATAATAATAACACTAATATTAACTGATATTGTAAACTATCTTTGATTAGTTAAGATATCCACTCGCTTTTAGTCATGCATTATTCTTATTCATAAATCTTAGGTTTAAGTTACCTTAACCAAGCGATCTATTTATTCCTCGGTTTCCATTCTAGCTCGTTTTGCGAAGATCAAATCTTATGTCCCACTATTCGTTGTTCTCGTTTAATCCAACAAATCTCAACCATTCATCGCAACAAATTTAATAAATTGACGGAGCCCGCTATATTTAATAAATGGTTGTTAATACCAAATGAATGGCCGAGCTTATTGTGGCACGTGGGATAGATAGGAGGGGGACAGAAAGATTGAACCTCACTTTATGTGTCCATATTAAATTTCAATAACTAAAATTTTCATTTTCCCACTGTTATACGGGTTCAATTCCTCTGTTCCCAAAAGTCATGTCATGTACTGATAAATTTCTCAGCCATGGAAATAAGAAGAAGAAAGTAAAAAACTTTATTTCAGATCTCGTCTCATGATTTTTTTTCACAATGAACCGAATACAAAGTATATATTGACCCAAAACAAAAACGGGCCGAGCCACAAAACCCAATACCGAAAATAAAAGAAATACAAAAACAAAACAGCAAAATACAAAATTGCATATACACCATATCAACTTAACAGCCCCCCCTCAAGATGGACTAGGGTTTAAACAACTAGTCCAATCTTGAACAGGTACATTACACACCAAACCAAGCCTAGAAGATAAAAATTTGTGTTGATCAGCACCTAAAGGCTTTGTCATAATGTCTGCAAGCTGCATTGAAGACTTAACATGTTTACATTGAAGAAAACCTTTCTGTACATGTTCTGTGACATAGTGAACATCAAGTTTTTGATGTTTACTCCGTATATGCTTTGTTTTCTCATGAAAGACAGGTTTTTCAGCTATATGTTGTGCAGAAACATTATCACAATGTAAAATAATTGGAGTAGGAACATGAATACCAATTTCAGAAAGCAATCCTTCAAGCCAAACAATTTCACTTGTCGTGTAGCTCATGCTCCTGTATTCAGACTCTGTAGAACTCTTTGAAACTGATTTCTGCTTCTTTGTTTTTCATGAAATTAAAGAATTACCTAGAAAAATACAATAACCACTCAAAGATCTTCCTGAATCTGGACAAGTACCCCAATCTGCATCACTATATGCAGTTAATATCAAATCTGAACTGGCAGGAAAATGAAGACCAAGATTCAATGTACCCTTAAGGTATTTGTAGAGGGGGGAAATCAAACCCTCTCAGCGGAAAAATAGGATCTTGCAATTTGGCGTGATAGAACAAACATGTAATTATAGATCACAGAAAAAAAATAGAGACAAGAGAGAATACACAGATTTATAGTGGTTCCACTATCGCGAGATAGTGTACGTCCACTTTAATGGGGAAGAGCTTTATTACTATTTGAAGAGGTTACAGAGTTTTTTACAGAAGAGAAAAAGAAATGAAGAAAAATAAACAAGAGATTGTTCTCTTACATCTTCTGTCTTAACTTTCTCTATGCCTCTCTTTATATATAGAGAAAAGTTTCTTAGGGATGAAGCAATTGATTTATATAAATAAATCAATTCATGGAATAATAATATTCCCATTAATTGCTTTGCCATGTAATTGATTGATAATATTCCATCCATCAATCAATTATTTCCCTATTTGATTCCTTTTGTTTCTCCTTTTATAAAATATGGCAATCAAATATATATGGCAAATATCTCCAAATCCCTATTTCGTTAATTTCTCTTTACATTTCCTTCATGCACAAAACGGGTAACTAAATACTGAGAATATCTCCAAAATCTATTAATTTTGGAAATATTGTATCACCAAAAATCCTAATAATCTCCACCTTGATACAATATCTCTTCCAAACCAAGATACTCCAAAATGAATGCTTCCCAATGAGTTCCTGCAAAAGCCACCCCTCATTGCACTTTGTTAATGAACTCCGGTAAGGCCACCACCTATCAACAAAGTGTTGGAAACAATCAAAAAAAAATAAGGCAGACGTTGTGCAACCAAAAGAAAATAACTCATATCTCTTCATACAAGAAGAATGCCACATCTTCTCTTAACTTCAACCAAGTTGCTCTCTTCCGCATAGTGCCACCATGTGGCACCTAGCACTTCATTAAGTGAATCAAGTTCGAGCAATGCTCGAACTTAGTAGCAGGTAAGGCCTTCGTAAACATGTCTGCTGCATTGTCATTTGTATGAACCTTCTGAAGGCGAACTAACTTCTCTTCATTCATGGAGATAAGGAAAGACTCTCTTACCTCTATATGCTTTGTTCTAGAGCTGAAAGCCAGATTTTCAGCTAAATGAATTGCACTCTGACTATCACAATTCACCAAACAATTATCTTGTACAAAGCCCAAATCACACAACAACTTCTTCAAATAAAGTGCCTCCTTAGCTGCCTCAACTGCAGCTATCAACTCTGCCTCTGTAGTAGACAAAGCAACTATAGTCTGCAACCTCGCTCTCCAACTAATAGTCGTTCCTCCAAGAGTGAACACATAGCCTGAGGTTGACTTCCTTCTATCTCTATCTCCGGCATAGTCTGAATCACAAAATCCAATCAAGTTGAAATCTTTATTTCTGCCGCCAAAGACAAGACCATAATCTGATGTTCCTCTAAGATATCTAAAAATATACTTCACTGCCTCCCAATGCGATTTTCCCGGATTTGCTGTATATCTACTAACCAATTCAACAGCCTGAGCAATGTCAGGTCTAGTGCACACCATAGCATACATCAAGCTACCTACCGCACTCGCATAAGGCACCTTTTTCATGTAGGCCTTGTCCTTTTCTGAGATCGGAGAGCCTTTGTTAGAAAGCTGTATATGCAAAGGCATGGGTGTACTGATAGCCTTTGCTCCATCCATGCTAAACCGAGCAAGCACCTTTTTAATATATTCCTTTTGAGTAAGTCTCAAAAGTCCAAGCTTTTTATCTCTTTGGATTTCCACCCAAAATTTTCTTTGCTTCTCCAAGGTCTTTCATTTCGAATTCCGCTTTTAATTTCAACTTCAGCTTTATCCTTAGAAGCAATCAACATATCATCCACATACAAAAGCAAATACACCTAATTACTATTCTTTAAATGCTTGAAATAAACACATGCATCTTTAGTACTATGATTAAAACCATGTGAAAGCATAAAAGAATCGAACCTTTTGTACCATTGTCTAGGCGACTGTTTTAGACCATAAAGAGATTTCTTCAACCTGCATACCCAATCTGGTTTTCCATCTACAATAAATCCTTCCGGCTGCTTCATGTAAATGGTTTCTTCCAAATCACCATGCAAGAAAGCAGTCTTCACATCAAGTTGTTCTAACTCCAAATCGTGAGCAGCAACTATCGCAAGTAGGATTCGAATCGAAGTTTGTCTAACAACTGGAGCAAATATTTCATCATACTCCAACCCTTTTTTTGGTGAAAACCCTTTAGCTACCAATCTTGCCTTGTATCTACCATCGTCTTTCAGCTTGAACACCCACTTGCAACCTATGGCTCGGCTTCCTTGAGGTAGTGGTACCAAATCCCAAGTCTTGTTCCTCTGCAAAGACTGTATCTCCTCTTCCATAGCGCAATTCCACTTTGAATTATTATCCGACTTCATGGCTTCTTCAAGGCTTAATGGTTCATCATGAACAACATGTAAAGCATACTCAAACTGATCATCAAGGCTCAAATTTGCATAATCTCAATCTCCATATCTAATTGGAGCTCTTTTTGGTCTTTGACTAGCCCGAATGACTATGTCGCCTGACTCTCCTTCAGCTCCACCTTGAGCTGAATCCTCTCTAGCTTCATGACCATCTCCATCACTACTAGAGGAAATCTGTGGATTATCATGTGATGTATCATCAACTGTTCTATCACTATTGCCAATAGTAATAGCTGTACTTTGGGTTTGAAAATTGGGAATCTCGGTCTTTTCGGCCTTCTCATCAACTGAATTTGAACCGTCTGATAAACCTTCCAAAGGTTTAAACATTGCTGACTCGTCAAAAGTCACATGTCTGGAGTGTATAACTTTCTTCGTAACTGGATTCCAAATTTTGTATCCTTTTATTCCATCTGTATAACCAAGAAAAACACACTTGGAGGCCCTAGGCTCCAACTTATCTTGTCATGTATTGTGAACATAAACTGGACATCCAAATATACGAAAATAACTTAATAAAGTGCCTTTACCTCTCCATAACTCCTCTGGAATCTTCCCACCAATGGCTGAGCACGGAATCCGATTAATAATATGTGCTGCAGTCGAAACAGCTTCAGCCCAAAAACCCTTAGACATACCCGCAGTCAATATCAAGCAACGGGCCTTCTCAAGTAAAGTCCTATTCTCTCAGCAACCCCATTGGATTGCGGATCACCAGGTGTAGTAAAATGTCTTCTAATATCGCGTTGTCTGCAGTAGTCGAGGAACTCTTTGGAGACATATTCGCCACCATTATCGGATCTAAGAATTTTCAATTTCTTTCCTGTTTGGTTTTCAACAAGAGCTAACCAAACCTTAAAATTCTGAAATACTTCCGACTTAGCTTTCATTACGTACACCCAAACCTTGCGCGAGTAGTCATCAATGAATGAAACAAAATAATAAGCTCCACCAATGGAAGCAGTAGGGTATGGCCCCCAAACATCTGAATGCACATAATCAAGTACCCTCTTAGAAGTATGCATACCGCCACCAAAAGAAATTCTGGTTTGCTTTGCCAATACACACTCCTTGCAAAAGTTCAACTTGTTGAAGATTTCTCCTTTGATCTTTTTCTTCTTACGAAGCAACTCTAAGTTCTTCTCCGAAGTATGACCTAGTCTCAAATGCCAAAGTTTGGTAGCATCCAAACTTTTAGAACTATCAACTCCAACACATAATTCTCCATGAACAGTGGTACCCATCAGCAAATATAGATTTCTTACCATAACACCCTTCATCAATACAAGTGCCTCTCTAGAAACTCTCAAACCATCTTTGATAATGGTTATCTTGCATCCCAATGATGCCAATTGGCCTAATGATATCAATGACTTCCAAAGACCAGGAACATAGCGAACATCTGAAAGTGTGCGAACAATCCCATCATACATGCGAATGCGAACTGAACCAACTCCCATAGACTTACATGTAGCATCGTTCCCCATAAGGATGAAACTTCATTCTTTAGCATCAAAGGAAGAAAAATAATCCTTATTAGGAGTCATGTGAAATGATGCTCCAGAATCTAATATCCAGTGGTCTGCAACATCTGATACAACCGCTGTCAATAAATCACTATCATCTTTCTCCATCGCAATAGATGAAGAACCTTCAGTCTTCTTCTCTAGATCTGGGCAGTCTCTTTTCCAATGGCCTGATTTCTTACAATGATGACACCTTCCATCTTTTGACTTACTCCGCCAATGAGGCTTCCTAGAATTGGAACGCCCTCTATAATTCTTCACTTTCTTCTCTGCTCTACCTCTCTCAACAAATAAACCTGAACTACTATTACTTCCTCCACTACTATCACCAACACCAAACTCTTTCATCTGATCTCTCAACTCCTCACTGAGCAAACCTGTCTTCACGTCATCTAATGTCAATGTATCTCTACCATAGATAAGGCTGTTAGCGAAACCAGTGTATCGTTCTGGAAGCGAACACAACAGAATCATTGCTTTCTGTTCTTCATCAACTTTCAACTCAACAGACTTCATCTTCATCAACAGGTCATCAAACACACTTAGGTGTGTTTTAATTGAAGAACCTTCCTTCATTTTATAAGTGAAAAAAGTCTTCAATAGGATCAGACGGTTAGTTAGGGATTTCTTCATGTAGAGGTCCTCCAACTTCTTCCAAATGCCTTTGGCTGTGGTTTCCTGACTGATTTCAGAAATTACATTCTTTCCCATAGCAAGCTGGAGAGTAGTAAAAGCCCATTCTTCCATCTCTTCTAATTCCACTGATGAAATATCAGCAGGCAGTGTCTCTGTATCAAATACTACCCGATGAACGCGATTTCTCCTCAAAACTGCTTTCATCATCCATTGCCATTTTTCAAAATCCCCTTCACCATTCCACTTCTCTATCGTCAACTGTGATCCTGAAGCCACATAGGAGCCTCTGACGTATGGAGCAACTACTGGCGCTAAAGTACTATTTGTACTATTTTTATCTCCTCTTGCCATTCTACCAAAACACCTTCTTTGCGAATCTAGCTCTGATACCAGTTGTAGAGGGGGGAAATCAAACCCTCTCAGCGGAAAAATAGGATCTTGCAATTTGGCGTGATAGAACAAACATGTAATTATAGATCACAGAAAAAAATATAGAGACAAGAGAGAACACACAGATTTATAGTGGTTCCACTATCGCAAGATAGTGTACGTCCACTTTAATGGGGAAGAGCTTTATTACTATTTGAAGAGGTTACATAGTTTTTTACAGAAGAGAAAAAGAAATGAAGAAAAATAAATTATTCTCTTACATTTTCTGTCTTAACCTTCTCTATGCCTCTCTTTATATATAGAGAAAAGTTACTTAGGGATGAAGCAATTGATTTATATAAATAAATCAATTCATGGAATAATAATATTCCCATTAATTGCTTTGCCATGTAATTGATTGATAATATTCCATCCATCAATCAATTATTTCCCTATTTGATTCCTTTTGTTTCTCCTTTTATAAAATATGGCAATCAAATATATATGGCAAATATTTTCAAATCCCTATCTCGTTAATTTCTCTTTCCATTTCCTTCATGCACAAAACGGGTAACTAAATACTGAGAATATCTCCAAAATCTATTAATTTTGGAAATATTGTATCACCAAAAATCCTAATAGTATTTAAGAATATGTATGGCAGCTTGATAATGTGGAACTCTTGGAACATTAAGAAATTGACTTAGCTGCTGAACAGCAAAAGAGATATCAGGTCGAGTAAGGTTTAAATATAGAAATTTACCAATTAGTCTTCTATAAATTTCAGGATCTTCCAATATGTCTCCATCAGACACACTGAGCTTCAAACCTTTTTGCATTGGAAAAGAAACAGGTTTACAACCTTCCAACTTGTTATCTCTAAGCATATCCAAAATGTATTTCCGTTGATTTAAAAGAATACCTGAATTTGATCTTGATACCTCTATTCCAAGAAAATATTTCAAAACACCTAAATCTTTGATAGTAAAAGTACTATGCAAATCAGTCTTCAAATTGTTGATCATAGTAATATCATTTCCAGTCAATAACAAGTCATCCACATATATGACAACAATTATAAATAAATCACCCTTGTGTATGAAAAACATTGAGTAATCTTGTTTAGATTGAGTAAAACCCCACTGAATCAAAAACTTTGTCAATTCTTTATTCCAGCACCTACTTGCTTGTTTCAAACCATAAATTGATTTTTTAAGTTTGCATACCTGATCTGGTTTGACCTTATCATAGCCAAGAGGAGGAGTCATATAAACTTCTTCATCCAAATATCCATGAAGAAAAGCATTATTAATATCCAATTGTTGAATTTCCCACTTCTTTATAGCAGCGAAAGCTATGATTAACCTAACAGTGGTTAATTTAGCTACTGGACTAAAAGTGTGTTTGTAATCTTTGCCAGATATTTTCTTATCACCTCTAGCAACAAGTCTGCCTTTACATCTTTCAATATCACCATTAGGTTTAAATTTAGTTTTATAAACCCATTTACACCCAATAGCTTTCTTACCAAGAGGTAATTCAGTCAACTCCCATGTATCATTGGCTTCAAGTGCTTGTAACTCTTTACTCATAGCTTCAACCCATTCAGGATGATTTTTTGCTTGATTATATGAAGAAGGTTCATAAGCTACTAGAACATTATTCAGACTATGTAGTTTTTCATTGTTTAAATGAGCAAGACATGGTTCAGCATAAACATTGAAGGAAGCAGAATTTTCTGAATCAAGATTTTGAATAACTCTTGTAGCTGGTTTTGTCATAACAAAATCATCAAATCTTTTAGGTAATTTACTAATTCTGGAAGATGCTCTAATATTTTGAGTTGGTCTGACTTGAGAAACAGGAGAAGGAATAGCAGAAGTTGTTTCTTGAGTTTCAGAATTATCAATACTTTGAATATTCAAATCAAAAAAAATTTGAGGTGAGTGAACAAAATGATCTTGGTTATTTGTGTTTTCAGACAAATTCTGAAAATCAAATGCAGGATTAACTTGAGGAAGAACAGTGTCTGTTACTTGAGGAATAGAAGAAGGAATCATCTTTAAACGGGAAACAATTTTCAACAAAATATACATCTCTACTAAAAAATACTTTATGAGTATTGAGATCATATAATTTGTAACCCTTTTGAGCATATGGATATCCAATTAAAATACATCTTCTTGATCTTGGAGCAAATTTATCAGCTAACTTTTGAGCAGCAAAACATAAACACCCAATAACTCTCAAATAACTATAATCTGGTTGCTTCTTCATGAGAAGTTCATAAGGTGTTTTCCATTTTAAAACTGAACTTGGTAACATGTTTATAATATGAGTAGCAGCAAGCAAACAATCTCCCCAAAATTTATAAGATAAACTAGCATGAAATCTTATGGTTCTAGCTATTTCAAGAAGATGTCTATGTTTTCTCTCCACCCTACCATTTTGTTGTGGGTTTCCTGGAACACTTCTTTGATGAATAATACCTTTATTGGTAAATAAAATTCTGCATGACTCCTGAATTATTTCAGTTCCATTATCACTCCTAATAATTTTCACTTTTTTATTAAAATGAGTGTGAACATATTGAAGAAAACCAGTAAGAACATAATACACTTGAGTTTTTGACTGAATTAAATGAGTCCAAGTGATTCTAGTATGATCATCCACAATAGTCAAGAAGTATTTAGCACCAGATAAAGATGGCCTTGAATATGAACCCCATAAATCAATGTGTATCATATCAAAAGAATCATCAACATGTGAAACAGATTGTAGAAAAGGCATTTTATGTTGTTTTCCAAGAAGACAAGCTTCACAACTAAAATCACAATTATTATTATCATTTTTGCCTGGAATGGTTAAATGTTTCATATGACTAGCAGATATATGACCTAATCTAGCATGAATGATATCAATACTAGGCTTTACATTTGCAGTAATGATATTGTTTGCATAAGCAAAAGAATTATTGGTAAAAACAGATTTAGAAAAACTAACTGAACCATATGAAGAGAAATTTGAAGAAGAATTGGAGAAGAATTTGTATAATCCAAAGTGTCTTGATCCAACAGCACATACTTGGTTAGTTGAAAGGTCCTGGAAATAACATGAGTCTTCTTTAAAATTGGCTATTAGATGATTATCATCTAATAATTTTCCAACAGAAAGTAGATTATGTTTGAATTCCGGAATATAGAAGACATTTTTGAGAAGAATTCTAGAATTTAGATCAACAGTGCCAACATATTTAACTATTATACCAGTTCCATCAGGCAATGATATTTTAATTGGATTATTTAGTTGTTTAAGTGAAGCAAAAAATGATAAATTTGATACCATATGATCTGTAGCACCTGTATCTATAATCCAACTATCATAATCAAATTTTTTTACCATTTGATCAAAATTTGATGCTGAAAATATACCTGCAAAGTTTGCAGCAGTATACAGAGGATTGTCTTCAGAAATATTCCCTTTAGCATTTTGTTGAATCATCTTCAAAACTTCATTATAAAGTACAGAAGCCATAACAGGATCAACAGCCTTGTTTGATGAACTTGATTCTTCAATCTCTTGTGGTCCCTTTTCCAAAATTCCATTAGAATTATTATGAACATTTCCCGCTAGCTTTGTATTCTTCTTTCCTTTTAAATTTGGCCACCATTCTGGATATCCAACAATTTTGAAGCATTGTTCAATAACATGTCCTTTCTTCTTACAATATTCACAAACAGCTTCACCTTTCTACCTCTTAAGCTCTTTCTTAACAGTTTGATAATCAGGTCTTGGAAAAACTTTAAGAGCTTGGGCTTGAAAAGCACTCATTTCATTCAGAGAATTCGTATTATTAAGCTTATTTTGTTGCTCAACTTGCTGTAAAGTATAGTATGCCTTATGAACATATGGAAGAGGATCAGTACTAAGAATATTCAACTTAACTTGATCAAATTCCTTGTTCAAGCCTGAAAGAAATTGCATCAGTTTATTTCTTTGGTCCATTTCAAGAAATTTCTTAAAGATTCCACAAATGCAATTATTTAAAGCACCACAAGAACACTGAGGAAAACCTTCTAACATTTGTAATTGATCCCAAACACTTTTCAGTTTCCCATAATACTTTGCTATTGAAGAATCATTCTGTTGAGTAGATGTAAGACTCTTATGCAACTCAAATATCGTTGGTGCAGTAATCTGACCAAATCTTTCATTAAGATCTTTCCATAATTGATGAGACGAATTCACAAACATAAAACTCTCAGCCAAATTCTTATCTATCGAATTCAAAATCCATGACATAACAATGTAATCATTTCTTATCCATTTTTGAAGATCAACAGAACACTACTAGAAAGGCTTCGTATAGCGACGAAGCCTAGCAACGGTTAGCGACGGCTAAAAAAAGCGGCCGTCGCTAACCGTCGCTAGTCGTCGCTATACGCAGTATACAGATCTGCCGAGAGCAGCAGCTCATTCATTCCCTCTTCCCCAATTTCCACCCCCAAATCACTTCCTCCTTCCCCCCCGACGCCCCCCATCACCATAGCCGCCGCTCCAGCTTTCAACGCCTCCAAATCATCCAAATTTACGTCGGTACGCTTCTAATCTCTTGTTTGAATGTAAATTTGATGTTTTTAGGTTTAGTTTAAACCCTAAGTCAATTATGATTTGTTGTTAAATTGGGTATTAGTAGTGTTGTTAAATTAGGTATTAGTAGTGTTGTATTTTGATTTGATAAATTAATTAGTTTATTATCACGAACTTGAATTATTTCGTATTACATTAACTAGTTTATCATGATCAAGTTGAATAAATGGTTGATGTAGATGATTAGTGTTGGTGATTAACATGGTTAGTTGTTTTAGGTGAAAAAATAGTGTATATTAATGATTAACTTGGTTATTGATAAATTTATATGAAAGTATTTCATAGTTTATGAAATTGATAAATTACAAATTTAAGTGGTTAAAATCTAAATTCTGCAAATATGAGTATTACAAATTACAGTATTGTACAAAAATAAAGTTTATATAGTATTGTACAAATTTAAGTTTGATAAATTACAAATCACGGTATTGTACAAAAATAAAGTTTATATAGAAAATTAAAAAATGAATATGAGAGCCTTAAAAATTCTACAAATATCTAATTTTAAAAAAAAATTAGGAAATGACTTTAAAAAAAACTGATATTGTACTGAAATCTATTTTGTAATGAAATTAAGAAATGAATATAACAACAACAAAGATTACGCTAAAATCTATGTCGTAAAATAAAGAAATGAATATTGAACTAAAATTGTTAATTGAATGTTGAACTAAAATTTAAATATACAAATTTATTAAATAAAATTTAAATAGTTGAAACATTGTCAAAATTTGAAAAGAACAACAATATTTTATAAAATTTAAAGAAATTTTTTTATCTTTTAGATTGGCTTTGGCCCCGTCTGGCAAGTGTTGTATATGATCGTTATATGGATGTTCGTTTTGGTAACGGAACGGACATTTATATTCATCTGATACAATATTTGTCGGATTTGTCCCTGTATTGGACAAGTTACAAACATAATAAAGTAATTACATATTATAAATCATTTCATTTTAAACGGTTACAAAATTTTGATAGCGCTTCCTTTACGTTCCCTGTGTACACGCATTTGTGTACGATACAGGGAACAAAAGGGAAGTGCTGCCGAAATTTTGTTGAACCGTTTAATCTGAAATAATTTATAAAATGTAATTACATTATTGTGTTTGTAATGGGAAGTAGGATGACTGACCACCGAAGTGAAAACCAAAATATTAAAAAATTAAAAAATCCCATGAAGTTTTTATTTTGAATTTTCTGCAACGGTGAACTGTTTACAATGGAGAATGGTTGAAAATTAATGATTTAAACTGTCTAACATACATTTTCAAATCAGGAAAAATGTTCAATTATTTTCTCGACCGTACTTGGATGTACGAAGTCAGAACTGGAAAGAAGGGGTCAATAAAGCAACATTTCTACAACGGTGTACACGAATTTATTAGATTTGCTAAATCTAATAACCGAAACAACACAGAAATTCGTTGCCCGTGTAGTAAGTGCCAACATTTGAAGCATTGGAAACCGGATATAGTTGAAGTACATTTGTATCAATATGGTTTCGTGCCTGATTATTATTTCTGGGATCGTCATGGAGAACTTGTTGAACCTACACCTAATACTGAACTATTAGAGGACGGTAATATGATGACGAATCCGATAGAAAATATGGTGGATGATGCAGCACGATCAATGTTTCCTACAACTGAAGCTGTCGATGAAGACGAAAATGTCGAAGAAGAACCGATTGCGGGAGCTAAAAAAATATACGATTTGTTGGATTCTGCTAAGAGGCCGTTGTGGGACGGATGTAATAGCGGAACCGAACTTTCAGTAACCGCCGAATACATAACTATGAAATCAAAATTCAACCTTACGGAAGCCGCATTTACAGCAGTTGTACAAGCTGCAAAACGACACATGCCACCCAATAATCTGATGTGCGATAGTCATTATAAAGTAAAAAAATTAATGTCTGCTTTCGGTCTACCGTACGAGAAGATAGACGCATGTGTGAAAGGTTGCATGTTGTATTGGAAAGACGACGTTGACCTCAGAAAATGCAAAATATGTAACGAAGAAAGATACAAACCAAGAAAGAAGAAAGGGAAAGAAGTCCCGTACAAGAGAATGCATTATTTACCCATCACTCCCAGACTTCAAAGATTATATGCATCTTCTGCTACGGCCTGTCATATGCGATGGCATAGTGTGAGAACAGCGGAAGAAGGAACTTTGATACATCCATCCGACGGAGAAGCATGGAAACATTTTGATAAGACTTATCCCGCATTTGCTGCGGAAAGCCGTAACGTCAGACTTGGTTTATGTACGGATGGTTTTTCACCATTTTCACAGTTTGGTAGTAAGTATTCATCCTGGCCAATTATCGTTACTCCGTATAATTTACCTCCATGGATGTGTATGAAGACACCATATATGTTTCTCACCACTGTTGTTCCCGGCCCTCATGATCCAACCCAAGGAATTGATGTTTATTTACAACCATTGATCGACGAGTTGAAGAAACTGTGGTATGAAGGAGTCGAAACTTACGATGTATCAAGGAAAAAAAATTGGTTGAACCTTTAGAAAAGGTTGTTTTATTTAAGTGCAATTGGTTCAGTAACATTCCTGGTTCCGGAATCAACGTGCATAAAGAGTACAAACTTATTGAAATAAGGCATACATCACACTACTATAAGTACAATCCTTTTGTATTAGCCAAGCAAGCGTTACAAGTTTATTTTGCTCCGTATCCATCTTTGAAAAGAGATAAAGCGGATTGGTCCGCTGTTTTCAAAATGAAACCAAGGTTTACGTTTGATGGAAATAATATTCCAGATGAAGCAGCATATCAAGCCGATCTTGAAACAAATACAGAAATAATAATAACTGATGATATTGATGTAGGGCCTTTGAATGATGAATCGAACGTCCTATTTGATGCATTCGAAAGTACCGAAGAAAATGAGATAGAATACGAGACTGAGTCTAAATCAGAAAACGACGAAGATTGATCGTTATTGATATAATTGTTATGTGATAGTGATTGAAACTTGCGATGTAATAGTAAATTTCTGTAATTGTTCTGTGATGATCATTTAGTTAATGTTTATCCATGTTTTGTACCAGTAAATGTTTATAACTGTTCTGTTTTGTACCAGTAAATTTCTATAATTGTTCTGTGATGATATTGTTTTTCTATAGTAGATATGTCTGGCAGGAGACGAAGCAAGACAGGCACGCCATCCCCATCTCCTGGTGCAGGTGGCAGTGGCACTGCACCGGACTTACGTCCGATTGCAGAAGTTGTTCCTAGAAGTGCTGGGTAAGTATCAATTTTATTTAAAGTATAATTTTTAAAATGCACTAAACATGTATATCATAACTTTTGCAGTGGCTTTGAGGTGGAACCATCGGATTATATTTTACAGGTTTCGAGAAAGGCATTTCAGAGCCGCATGGATGGTTGTTGGCCTCGCTGGGACGACATCCCCCCGCACGTCAAAAACGCAATACAGGCGGATTTACTTGTAAGTAGTAGTTTGAATTTCAGTTGTAAATTAATATACTGTATATAACTTAAAATAATTTTAATTTACAGGCTACAGTCCGCGTTGACTCTGATGACTTAGACATTTTTTTAAATCACTGGAACAAGCGAATGAGAAAAAATTACAGGGATACATTGTCTAAGGCTAAGAACGCAGGGAAAAAGCCGAATTGGATGGGTGAGAATGTATGGAATGAATTTCTTCGGCTTTGGGATAGTCCGGCAGTAAAAGTAAGTAAAATATGTTTTCTTTATTGTTTAAATCTAATATAAATCTCGCAAGATATATACGTGATAATTTATCTTAATTTGTAGGAGTTATCTGCGCGGAACCGGGCAAACAGGAATAAAAATCCTGCATTGCACCGTGGTGGCTCCAAATCCTTTCAGGAGCACAAGAGAGAGCTGGTAATTAAATTTATAAACTGTGTTTACATTTTATTACAATTTTTTATAATCAGATTAGCAATAATATTTATATATTTTCAGGCCGCGAGATATAACCGCGAGCCCACTATGGCGGAGCTGTTCAAGGCCACGCATGCCGTGGAGAGGACTGACGAAGAGGGCAATGTTTCGTACGAGTGGACGGATGACAAATCACAATCCATTATGGTAAATTAATTTGTTGTTAATAATAATATTTTGTCTTATTTTACTTTCAAAAATTTGAAGTTTGAGGTTTATCGTGTAAAACAATTGTTTGTAATCGCAGGAGAGGTACGAAGCAGAGCGGGCTCATGTAGCACAGTCCACTGGTCGGGAAGAGCTTACGTTAGAGGAGGAGAACCATATTTGGGATGCTATTATTGACCCGCCTTCTCGGACCAGTCGACGGTATAGCTATGGAAATGTGGAGGTAAATTTTGACATGTACTAATATATAAATTTACTTATGCATATGAATAGTTAAATAATTTTAATAATATTACTCATGCATATGAACTATTTTACAGGCGATGAGAATGCAGAGTGCATACAGGAGGTCGCAGCAAGATGCGGAGATTGCTCAGTTGAGGGCGACGGTGGAAGAAATTAATGACTGGAGGAAGAGTTTCTTTGAGCAACAGCTGGATGAGCGGATTGCGGCTTACTTGCAACAGCATGGGACGACGCCTGGAGAGGACGGCAGCGATGGCGAGGAGTAGGTATGTTTGTTTGCTCTTGTTATAGTTTGGTATATACACATTTTGGTTGGTTCGGTGTATATATATTTCAAGATATTATGTACATATTTTGATAACTTCTAGTTGATGGATTTGGTTGGTTATTATGTATATATATGTCGGGATAACTATGTACATATTCTTGGATTTGGTTGGATGTTCTATTGTTTGATTTGGTTGGATTTGAAAATGAGATTTGGATGGATTTTATATTGTTTGAATGTATAGTGATGTTATATGATGGATATATGATGGCTATAGTTGATGAATATGGTGTATATTGGCTGTGATGATGTTATATGATGGTTGTTGTTTGAAGTGAGGAAATGCTTTGGAAATAAAAAAAATTTGTTTCAGATTTGCGACGGCTAGTGACGGCCTGTAGGTTTCCAGATTGCGACGGTTTGCGACGGCTAGTGACGCCTATTTTGCCAAAAAATTGTGTCGCCTAGCGACGCCTAGTGACGCCAGTTAAACGTTGGAAAATTTTCCACGTGTCATATTTGCAGTCGCGAACCGTCGCTATTTTGGTGACAGAGCCGTCGCTAAAACCGTCGCCATACTGTTGGGCGACGAGGCAAATAGCGACGTCAGATAGCGACGGCTTGCGACGGTCGGCGACAGCTAAAAGCCGTCGCTATCTGCTGCCGTCCTTGTAGTGGAAGATTCAATAGGCCTCTGAAGAGTTCCCTCAACAAATTGCAATTTATTTCTAGCTATCAATGCCATTTTAACAGTTCTGGACCAATTTATAAAATTTGAACCCGTAAGAATGTGACTACCGAGTTGCATACCTGGATGATCCGAATTCGAGAGATAATAAGGATCATTGAAATTGATTCCAGAAAATAAGGCGTTGGTGAATTGACCTGAGAACTTGAATCATCGTCGTTCACCATTTTAGGGCAAAATAAGGAAGAAAGAACAATCAAACAGCAGATCTATAGAAGAAATAAAATATCGAAAAACAATCGATCATCCTTGCTCTGATACCATGATAAATTTCTCAGCCATGGAAATAAGAAGAAGAAAGTAAAAAACTTTATTCCAGATCTCCTCTCATGATTTTTTTTCACAATGAACCGAATACAAAGTATATATTGACCCAAAACAAAAACGGGCCGAGCCACAAAGCCCAATACCGAAAATAAAAGAAATACAAAAACAAAACAGCAAAATACAAAATTGCATATACAGCATATTAACTTAACATGTACCATACTTAACGAATTCATTCGGAATAGACCGTATGTGAATCATGAGGAAAAACATCAAAATGCAACTTTTTCATATTAGAACAAACTGTATCTGACTAAAATATTTAAACTTAAATTTAGAATGGCATCATTATACACAGTCATACCAGCTCCAGAATAAAAATGTAAAATAAAATTAAAAAAAAACTATATTTGAATATCAGTTTCCAAACACAATAAAACTTCTGCCAAATAGTTTCATGTAATGCTTACTTCATTCATCACTTCCATACATAAGTCTAGGTCTCGTTCATATACTCAATTTGTATATGGTAGTTACACAACAACAGGTTCCAGAGACTGTGGGTAGATTTTTTTTTCCCTTAAAAAAAGTTTTCAGACAGAGAATTGTAGAATCTTAATCAGATTGTTTAAAAAGCCTAAGGCATTATAGGAATCTGTAATGGTTCCTGACTGACGCTTTGCATCCATATCTTGACTAGTAACTAAAATTTTGAATATTAAACCTTCTAAAATGTTACTTATTGAGTGAAACCAGTCAAAAGGCGTTGCTGAATATACGATGCATGGTAGCTTCATTCTTCCAAAAGTGCTATCTTTTTTAAAATACATAACAAGTATCAGATACATACCATTACTACACGTACAAACAAATATTTTGCATTGTTGGTGAGTGTTGTTTAGGTAAGAAGCTCGTTCATAAATATATAAATACAAAAGGTTGTTATTGGTGGTCAAAAGAATATAATCTAATAAAAGTGGTTGTTACTTGTAAGAATATCCTTGCTAGCCCATCTTTTTGGGAGAGCAAAGTTATCACAGTCTTCATAGAAGAAACAAATATTCTAGCAACATAAGATTTGAATCCTCAAAAAGGAGATTTAATCTAGGGATCGCACGAAAATATTTTTTAAATTCTTATTCCTTATTCATTTTTTGTTTGTGCAATACAAAAATAAACAGCAATCTTATTAGTTAGACGCGGGAGGAAAGTAGGAACTTTATATATGCTAATCCACAAAAGTTGGTTGTAGAACCAGATTTTTCACAAGTACAAAAACAATGCATAAACAAATATTATTCATTCTAATCCTACAAAAATCAAGGAATCTCAGTTTCTTCAAAAGTGAATTAAAGAGACATTGGAGATATGATACATACAATATTTTATTATATTAATCCCACTACTGCAAACAAATTCAAGAAGTGTACCAGGATGCAGATGAGGCCGAGTTCTGGCAGCTTGTAGATTTCTTGGCTTCCTTGGCAAACTTGGAGAAAAGTTATTCCTGTATAATTATTATATACTTAGTTTGATAAGAATAGGATTACAATCATGTACAAACGTACAGAAAGCCTTGGGTGTAGCTCTGTAGTACATCAACATTCTTCATTTCTTCTAAGCAAATTCAACAGCACTGAATTGAATTTATGGAGAAAGCAAACTGATTGCAAATCAATACCAAAATAACGTATATGTTGACAGAATATTCTGATAAACAAATAACAGAATAAAAGTAACTTCCAGAAATAAAATATAACTTCTAAACCTGAACATCGTTAATAGTCATATTCCATATCCATACATTGACACATCCACCACACATTCATCAAAAACATATAAACTTATATCTTAACCACTAGACATAACTAAGTTCATAATCTAGGAGATGACAAAATAGTCAACCTCAAAACACATAACACTTAAACCAAACTAATTAAAACCTAGGAACAGCCTTACAAACCAAAGGATTCTTCATCTCCATAGACATCTTCAAGCACTCTTCAAGATCAACACATCCCTCGGCCGCAGGAACCCACTTGAAGCTCTGAAGCATCTGGGCCAACCAAAGATGCACAGTGGCCAAGCCCATGGCCTTGCCTGGGCAGACTCTACGGCCCGATCCAAATGGAGCAAGCCTCAAGTCCGAGCCCAAGATGGACACATCCTCCTTCATAAACCTCTCAGGATCGAACTCATGAGCATTGGACCATATGGATTCATTGTGGGTTATGCACCACATGTTGACCATAGCGGTCGTGCCAGCAGGCACGAAGTGGTCATTGACTGTAACGTCGTGGATGGCAAGACGGGCCCAAGAGAGAAGTGGGCCGGGTGGGTGTAGCCTGAAGCATTCTTTGACTACCGCTTGCAAGTAGGGTAGGTTTGGAATGTCTGAATTAGATATGAGTCTGGAGTTGGATGTTAAAGATCTGATTTCGGTTTGGATTTTTGATTGAATGTCTGGATGAAGCGCCATTCTAGCTATGATCCATTCAAGTGTGATCGCTACTGTATCGGTTCCTCTGAATATCATTTCCTGAAAATATGGCAATGCAATTTTGATGGGTATACTGGTTTAACTTATTTTCTATGTGTGTCAGTTAAGTTTGGTTCAACACAATTAACTGACTCAAACTATATTCATAACTTGTAGTCTTATACAATGCTCGTTTACCAAGCATAAACGAATTTTAAGCAATAAGCAAAAACTAATCTAGGATAATAAAGAATGACATAGCTAGAAATGATAATCAGATAATTGAATTGAATACATAGAGGCATATTGCTTAAATATGCAAACCACTTTCGGAAGAAGGAAAAAAAAGCACAGTGACCCAAAAAATGTCGCTGCAATTTTGATGAGTAATATAATTTTCCTTATTTTCAATATCTGTGGCAGAGCAGTTAGGGTTTTTGAATAACAAACGATTGAGTAAAACTACACTCCTACAACATAGTTTTATGTTTGGATGTAGTACTAAGCCAAAGAATGGCATAGCTAGAAATGGTAATTAGACAAGTAAACTGAAAGTATAGAGATATATTGCTAAAATAAACATGAAAAAGACAGTTTTGGAAAGAAGAAAAGAAGAAAGCTATCACATACCCAAAGAATAGCAACCATATCAGAATCAGAAAGCTTTTCATCCTTCTCCAAATCAAGCAAAACATCAACAAAGTCACCATCACCACTTAAGCTAACTCCATTCATCCTTTTGATTCTGTGTTCTTCGATGATTTTACGAACAAAAACATTAACTTTTTCAACAGTCTTTCTGCATCTTTTCCTAACTCCTTGAAAATCAAACCAACCCAAAAGAGGCAAATGATCACTCCAATTGAAAACACTAAGCAACTCATAGCCTTCACTAACCAACTCTTCCAATTCTACTCCTTCACCCTTTCCGAAATCGTATTTTTTACCAAAAACACTCATCATAACATTGTTCAAAGACCCAAAATGCAACACTTGCTTTATACCTACAACTCCATTTTTCTCCATTAAGGCCTTAACATCTTCCACCATTTGCAAACCGATAATCTTCCTTGACTCTCCAAAAGCCTGAATTCTTCTAGGACTGAAAAGATATGTTGCACTTATTCTCCTCAAGTTTCTCCAGTACTCGCCAAAAGGAGCGAACCCTATAGCTCTATTGAATAAAAGTTCGTAAGCTGATTCTTTAATAGGACGGTCAGCAAATGCAGAATTGCTAAGTATTTCTTTAGCAGTTTCGGGGTGGCTTGATACGATGAAACGAGTGAAACCGACTGAAAACGCCATTAGGTTGAGTGCTTTCAAGTTGTGAGCAAGTTTAGAAAGATATTGATGTGCTTTGGACGAAGAAAAAGACATCAACACACCAGTCGGTCCAGGTATGTTTGACTTAGAGAAGAACCAAGCCAGGCCACCATTAGAGAAGAAGATGAAAGAAATGAAGACTGTGGCAATGCAGAGAATAGGTGAAAGAGAGATGGGTGGTACAAGAAATGCTAAATCCAGATTGTCGGTAGACATCTTTAGGGATTGTGAACAATGGGCAAATACGAAAATTTATTCTTGATGAGTATTTGCTTACGAGGAAGAAGAGGTGGGTTAGGAGAAGAGTGAATGTATGGGTTTATATAGATCTTTTTGAGTGATTAGGGTAGTGAAATAGATGTCGGCTTCATGTGATATTAAGTTGATAACTTGATATTACAAGGCAAGTTCCGCATAGAAGAAGTTTTTGTTTTGCATGGTATTGGAAATTGTGATTGAAACTGCAAAATTGAAACTTAAATATATTAGAAAAACTGAATATTTAATTAAGAAAAAGGAAGTAACTAATTTCATCAAAGATAAAGAATTCGTTTTTTCTAAGATATCAAAAATAAACCATCTTAGTCCATTCGATAAACTTATTGCTTAACATTTGCAAACTCCTTAGTGGTCGGTGGTTAGATGGTGTGTGCAGCTAAAACATATAAACTTTGCATTACCAACTGGGACGTATCTGATAGATTCATGCAATTGCGTGCGAGATTTAGTAAACTACTCAATTAGAGTAAAATACAATGCAAGTGGAATAAATCTTGTAATTTACATGTCCTTTTTTTACATGGTTTAAATCACATCAGTTCTAAAATCGATTAACTTCCATTCGTAATCTTAACTAATTTTGTGCATATCAGGCTATAAAAGAACTTGAAATTCAAGATTCTAAACCTATACGGTATTCTACTTTTCATGTTAATTTAGAATTTAAATATTCATAAATGATTGAGAAGTATGAATATCAATCGGTATTATCCATTGTAACTGAAAATTATTTTTAAACTTTGTTTGTATATTTACTTAAAAGATAATACGGTCTAAAAGTATGGTTATAACATTAATATATTGGATTGAGTATACAGTTTTTGACCAATGTGTCTGGAATGCTCGACGGATCAGGCTTAGATAATAGATTTGAAATACTCGAGGGTTTGAACTAGGTTTAGGTTACAATAATAGTAACCTCATTCGGGTCTGATTTTTAAACACTAGACCTACTAAAGGGACAAAAAAAGAATGTAAGTAAAGATCTGTCATAGAACGGGTACCTCGATTTAATATTTGTATCTATTATAAATATAAAGATATCATAAGTATATCTATTATATTATATTATAATTATTATAAATAATATAATATTAAGATTATTAAGTACTTAATATGTGCAAAAGGAACGAGAACTAAATGAAAATTTAGTGTACCTATGTTGGGACGGTATTTCAATTGGAGACCACTCAAATCGAAATCCCACAAGCACAGCGGAAGACGGGATCGTGGTAAGAAGTGTAAAAACAACCAATCAGTAACTCAATTCCAATCTCAACCAATCCAAAAACAATCACAATCCCAAACAAGCAATATATAGAAATTAAAGCAATAACGAAAAGTAAATCACACAGTGATTTATAGTGGTTCCACTAACGTTGTGTTAGTGTACATCCACTTTAAGAGAGAGCTTTTATTAATATTG
The DNA here is from genome assembly GCA_030737815.1 of Allium fistulosum. Taxonomy (NCBI): domain Eukaryota; kingdom Viridiplantae; phylum Streptophyta; class Magnoliopsida; order Asparagales; family Amaryllidaceae; genus Allium; species Allium fistulosum. The sequence goes on from CM060903.1 coordinate 211,286,749, forward strand.
ATGAGAAGAGTACAAAAGATTGATTACAATGATCAAAATTCTAATTAGAAATTGATTTGTGGAGAAGAGAATTGAAGAAAATTAGGTTTTGATAAACCCTAATTAGTGGAGGCTAATCTCTTGCAGTTGCTTGCACGCGCCCCATGATCTGGAACCTGAAGCTAGCTTATATAGGAGAATAGAAACCCTGGGCAATGTTCCGAAATTGCTCCTGCAGTTGTCACAAATCTTCACGCCAAGTCCGTACGAAAAAACAGGCAGAAAGTCGCCTCAGACGTCTGGCCAAAATGGTCAGACGTCTGACTGAAGTCACTGGAAAAATTCGCTTAAGCTCAGACGTCTGACCATTTGGTCAGACGTCTGACTGAAGCATCTGGAAGCATCTCTGCCCAGACTCAGACGTTTGACCCTTGGTCAGACGTCTGAGCTGTATCAACTCAGCCCACTTCGCATTTTCCCTTTTAACTTCCACCACCGAACTCCGATTTGCGAACCGTTTTCCCCGTTGCGAAGCTACTTCCGACCTCTAAAATTCTCCATATAGTGTCGCCAGAATTTAACACTCCACCTCGACACTATATCCATCTCCAACTCTAATAGTACCAACTTACCATACCATCAACAACAACCGATAGCACCGACTATCACTTCTTCTACCTTCAACCAAACATGAATGCTTTCCCAATGAGCTCCGGCAAAACCACCGCCCATTGCACTCCACCAACGAGCTCAGGCAAAGCCCCCGCCCGCTAATGAAATGTTGAAAACATCCAAATCCTAAGCTATCTCACCAAAGACTAGCACTTACCAAGAAGATAGAACCTCAATCTCTCACTGATACCCTTCCTCATCTACCACCAAGCTCCTCCCTTAACCGTGCCACCTCGTGGCACCTAGCACTTCTCCAAGCGAATCAAGTTCGAGCAATGCTCGAACTTCCCAACCGGCAATGCCTTAGTGAACATGTCTGCCGCGTTATCCTTTGTGTGCACTTTCCGAAGATATACTTGCTTATCATCATCCATGGCTACTAGAAATGACTTTCTCACCTCAATATGCTTAGTCCGTGAGCTAAACGCCAAATTCTCTGCCAAATGAATAGCACTTTGGCTATCACATCAAACATCATTACTATCATGCCCGAATCCCAAGTCACACAACAATCGCTTCAAATAGAGTGCCTCCTTTGTCGCCTCCACCGCGGCTATCAACTCCGCCTCCGTAGTGGATAAAGCAACTACGGTGTGCAATCTAGATCTCCAACTTATGACTGTACCCCCAAGTGTGAAGACATATCCGAAAGTTGATTTTCTTCGATCCCTTTCACCGGCGTAGTCCGAATCACATTAACCAACCAACTTGCAATCCATCATCTTACTATCGCCAAAAACAAGACCATGAGATGATGTACCTCTAAGGTATCTCAATATAAGCTTCACAGCTTCCCAATGCGATTTCCCCGGATTAGCCATGTATCGACTAACCATCTCGACGGCTTTTGCAATATCGGGCCTTGTACACACCATAGCATACATTAGACTTCCAACCGCACTAGCATATGGCACCTTTGCCATATAAACCTTGTCTTCCTCCAAGATAGGTGATCCTTTACTCGAAAGCTTCATATGCAAAGGTAAAGGTGTATTTGACGCCTTTGCATTCTCCATGCTAAACTGGCAAAGCACTTTCTCAATGTATTCCTTTTGAGTTAGTTTCAACTCAAAATGCTTTCGATCCATTACAATTTCCATGCCCAATATCCTTTTTGCTTCTCCAAGATCCTTCATTTCGAACTCCGATTTCAAACTCAGTTTTAGCTTGTTGATTTCATTCTTATCCTTAGAAGCAATGAGCATATCGTCCACATACAAGAGTAAATACACCCAACAATCATTTTTCAACTTCTTGAAATAAACACAAGCATGATTGATGCTTCTATCAAAACCATTTTCAAGCATAAAATGATCAAACCTCTTGTACCATTGTCTAGGTGATTGCTTTAATCCATATAGTGATTTCTTCAACTTGCAAACCAAATTTGACTTACCATCCACAACAAAACCTTTCGGTTGCTCCATGTAGATGTCTTCATCCAAGTCACCATGCAAGAAGGCGGTTTTCACATCAAGTTGCTCCAACTCCAAGTCGTGAATAGCAACTATAGCAAGTAATATCCGGATAGAAGTATGGCGCACAATCGGTGCGAATATCTCATCATACTCCTTCCCCTTTCTTTGTGCAAACCCCTTAGCCACTAGCCTAGCTTTGTATCTTCCATCGTCCTTCACCTTGTATATCCATTTGCACCCAATAGCACGGTTTTCTTTAGGAAGTGGAACCAAATCCCAAGTTTGATTCTTCAACAATGATTGCATCTCTTCCTCCATGGCACAAATCCATTTCGAGCTATCACTCGACTTCATGACGTCATCAAGGTCCATCGGCTCATCTTGGACTACATGAAGAGCATAGTCCAAATTATCACAAAAGCTAAGATAGTTCCAATCACCATATCTTTCAGGTGGTCTTATAGTACGACGACCAACCCGAGTAGCAATACCATCACCTAAAATCCCTTCGACTCCACCTTGAACCGAATCTTCTCTAGAATCATGCACATCACCAACACTACTAGAGAAACCCTGTGGACTATGTGATGTAACATCAACCGCTACCTCCTCGCAAGCATCTCCAACTACTCTACTCTCTCTACTCCTTGGACAAAATATGGAAATAATTTCCTTCTACTTTGATTCACCATGAATCAAATCTGGAACATCCGATGAGCTTCTATTCTCCTTGAACATCGCCGACTCATCAAAAGTAACATGACAAGAATTCACTACCTTCTTCATTTTCGGATTCCAAATCCGATAGCCTTTTACTCCATCCGTATAGCCAAGCAAAATCCCCTTGAAAGCTCTAGGTTCAAGCTTATCATTTCTTGGATCATGCATATAAACCGGACTTCCAAAAACACGAAGATAACTCAAGTCGATGCTCTTTCCCTTCCACACTTCCTCTGGAATTTTGTTACCAATAGCTGAGCACGGAATTCAATTAATAATATGCACTGCGGTTGACAAAGCTTCAACCCAAAATCCCTTCGCCAAACCCGATGTCAATCTCAAGCATCGAGCTTTCTCAAGTAGAGTACGATTCATCCTCTCCGCAACACCATTCGACTGCGGATCTCCAGGTGTAGTAAAATGCCTCCGAATATCATGATGCTTGCAAAACTCCAAAAATTCTCCGGAAACATACTCTCCGCCATTGTCAAACCTTAGAACCTTCAAAGACTTTCCACTCTCATTTTCAACAAGAGCCTTCCATGCTTTGAACTTTGCAAATACCTCCGACTTGGCCATCATTACATACACCCAAACTTTTCAAGAAAAGTCATCTATGAAAGAAATATAATAGCGAGCTCCACCCAAAGAAGCTATAGGTGCCGGTCCCCAAACATCCGTGTGAACATACTCAAGAACCCTTCTCGAATCATGCTTTCCCTCACCGAATGAAACTTTTGTTTGCTTCCCCATGACGCATTCTTCGCAAAACTCTAACTTGTTGAAACTTTCTTCATCGATCATCTCCCTCTTCTGAAGAATGTCCAAACTCCTCTCCGAGACATGACCTAACCTCAAATGCCACAACCTAGTCGCATCCAAGCCACGAGAACTATCAACTCTTATACAAGTTTCACCTTCTACAGTCACTCCTTGAAGCAAATAAATACCATGAGTCCTAGCACCCTTCATCACCACAAGCGCCCCCTTCGAAACCCGCAAGCTATCACTCTCAATAGTGATCTTACAACCTAAAGAATCCAACTGCCCCCAAAGAGATAAGAGACTTTCTAAGTCCCGGAACATAGCGTACATTAGTGAGAGTACGAACCACTCCATCAAACATCCGAATTTGCACGGAACCAATGCCTTTCAACCTCCAAATAGCACCATTTCCCATAACTATTGAATTTCCTTCTTTGTCGATGTAAGAAGAAAAACAATTCCTATTTGGCGTCATATGATAAGACGCCCTCGAATCGAGCACCCAATCGCTACCCGAAACATCTGATGCTACCGCCAACAAAACATCTACATCTCCCTCACCAACTCCACTCTCCACCGCTATAGATGAAGATGCTACTTCCTTCTTTGCCTTCTCCTTGTCCGGACACTCATTCTTCCAATGACCGGGCTTCTTGCAAATATAGCACCTGCCTTTTCTTTCCTTCGACTTTCCTCTCCAACCGGGGTTCCTTGATTTAGAACGCCCCCGGTTCTCCTTCTTCACATACCTCTCCTTCTCCACAAACAAACCATAACCACTACTAGCACCACTACTTCCATCACCTAACTCCTTCATTTGATCCCGCAACTTCTCGCTAAGAAGACCCGTCTTGACATCATCAAGAGTCAATGTATATCGGCTATAGATCAAACTATTTGAGAAACCTGTATAGCGATCTGGCAACGAACACAACAATATCATCGCCTTTTGCTCTTCCTCAACCTTCAAATCTACCGCCTTCATCTTCATTAGCAAATCATCAAAAGTATTCAAATGCGCCTTTAGCGAAGTACCTTCCTTCATCTTATAGGTGAAAAATGTTCGCAATAAGATCAAACGATTTGTCAGTGACTTCTTCATATGCAGCTCCTCCAACTTGTCCCAAATATCCTTAGCAGTTGTCTCGCCACTAATTTCATAGATAACATTCTCTCCCATAGCAAGTTGAAGTGTAGTGAATGTCCACTCTTCCATCTCCTCTCTCTCAACATCCGAGATGTCTGCTGGCAATAGATGTGTATCAAACACTACCCGATGGACCAGATTTGTCCTTAGAACCGCTTTCATCTTCCATTGCCATTTTTCAAAATCATTATCGCCATTCCACTTGTCTATTACCAATTGTGATCCTGAAGTTGCGTACGAACCACGTACATAAGGAGCTACACCACTTGGATTACCCATTGAGGAACTACTTGAGGTATTATCAGATTCTGGCATTTCTACAACCACCTACCAGCACCAATGCTCTGATACCAAATGTTGGGACGGGATTCCAACTGGAGACCACTCAAATCGAAATCCCACAAGCACAGCAGAAGACGGGATCGTGGTAAGAAGTATAAAAACAACCAATTAATAACTCAATTCCAATCTCAACCAATCCAAAAACAATCATAATCCCAAATAAGCAATATATAAAAATTAAAGCAATAACGAAAAGTAAATCACACAGCGATTTATAGTGGTTCCACTAACGTTGTGTTAGTGTACATCCCTTTAACAGATAGCTTTTATTAATATTGATGAGAAGAGTACAAGAGATTGATTACAACGATCAAAATTGTAATTAGAAATTGATTCGTGGAGAAGAGAATTGAAGAAAATTAGGTTTTGATAAACCCTAATTAGTGGAGGCTAATCTCTTGCAGTTGCTTGCACGTGCCCCATGATTTGGAACCTGAAGCTAGCTTATATAGGAGAATAGAAACCCTAGGCAATGTTCCGAAATTGCCCTTGTAGTTGTCACAAATCATCACGCCAAGTCCGTACGAAAAAACAGGCAGAAAGTCATCTCAGACGTCTGGCCAAAATGGTCAGACGTCTGACTGAAGTCACTAGAAAAATTCGCTTCAGCTCATGGTCAGACGTCTGATTGAAGCCTCTGGAAGCATCTCTGCCCAGACTCAGACGTCTGACCCTTTTGGTCAGACGTCTGAGCTGTATCAACTCAGCCCACTTCACCTTTTCCCTTATAACTTCCACCACCGAACTCCGATTTGCGAACTGTTTTCTCCGTTGCGAATCTACTTCCTACCTCTACAATTCTCCATATAGTGTCGCCAGAATTTAACAACCTATTCATCTTTCTACACGAATATGTATGACAAACCATTTTAAGTTTACGAAATTTTATGAATTCTCCCGTCCTTTCTTTCTATCTTACTAATAAAATAAAGAGTTTTTTTTATATTAAAGATAAAAGAGTTTATTATAAGTTCTCGACTCTAACTAAACTAATTCAACCTAACAAAAAGGGATTAGATTTCTAATAAAAAATGGAAGTTCTTGGTAGGCAAGGCATAGCAATCACTTCTATTTTAATATTTTCGTTTTATTTCTATATTATATATATCTATTTTACCCAAACCGAATCTTCGTTGATCGACCTAGTTGTAAATCTATTTTATACTTTTATCTAATATGAATTTTATTATACCTTATATTAGTGTGCAAGCCGTGCGTTGCATGCGGTAAAGTTGTTAAATTATAATGCTTAAATTTTATTTATATCGTAAAAATATATAATTTGTTATTAATGTATGATGAATTTGTTGAGATAAATTAAATTTAAATAGGGTATGTATACACCCTCATGATTCAAGTATTTGGCACATCTGAAACCATGATATACGTATGTATTTATTTTATTAAAAAAACATGTTCTGGTTCCTCTTAATTTATACATAAATAGTTTTAGAAGTTTTTATTTATTTATAACTTTTATAATTTAATTAACTTATTATATATATATATATATATATATATATATATCTTATTATTAAATCACATTTGATTAATTAATTCTTATTAATTAAATCATATTTAACTAATTTATGTTTATTAATTAAATCATATTTAATTAATTTTATATAAAACTTCACAAATTTGATATTAATCATCTTAAACTATTCAAGATAAATAATTAACTATAACATCTGTAGTTTATATATACATATGGATATATGTATTCATATTCATTAAATAACTTTTGATTAATTTTATTTAATAAATTCATTTATGTAATTAACCAATTTAATTAAATGTTTAAATTAATTAGAAAGTTTAATATAACTTATCTTAAACGAATTTAAGATAAATATATAACTATAACAATTTTAGCTACATACATGTATATCATATATGTATGCGTGCGCGCGTGTGTGTTAATAATTTGATTAATCAAATTAATTAAAATTTTGAAATTAATTATTTTAATTTCTCAAAAAAATTGAAAATTTTGAATTCATTTTGCAACTTTTACAAAAAAATTATTTTATACTTTAAACTTACCTTTTAAATTTAAAATATATCTTAATTTTCAAACTTAATTTTCGAAATTAGCCTAAGGCCCAAATTAATTTGGGGCTTTACAGTTGGGCCAACCTTTGGGCTTACTCGATTACTAAGTTAAGCCAGTAGTCATGGAGGGGAAAATACTTGATTATCCAACCCCAAAATAAGACACTACTGTGTAGAAACCCAAATGATAGGCAGACTTTAGGCCCTAAGGTTTCTAATTTAGACCTCATAGGCCATTAGGGCTCTGATACTGCTAAAGGAACCATATTAGTTTGCAATAGATAGAAAAGGTAGATTACAGAAAAATTTCCTATTTGGATCATAGTGGGCCAATGAATTCTAATGTATAATACTATACCAATCTAGTTTTTTTTAATAAATCAAATTTTATTTTGAATACATGTTACCTTATTTAATTAATCTCATTAATCAAATGCATTTAATGTGAATCAAATTCAATTAAATAAATGAGAGAAATTTTATTTTATTTAGAGAAAGAAACCATTCATTTCTTTCTCTAAAACTCTATCATTAATTAGTGGAAGGCTTTTATTTTATTTTGTTAATCAACCATATTAATTAATTCAACTAAATATTGATTCTGAATATATTAGGTATACATTCAACAACAACATATCATAATAGCATAGCATAATGAAATATAAATGTGTGTGTGTGTGTGCGCGCGCGCGCGCATGCACACATAAATATTAGGATTTATGCCTGTTATATATGCATATACGTTATACTTACATATATAGAAGATAATTTCACATGTGTATCAGGATTATAAATGCCTAAGTATATATATACATACATACATTTGAGTATATTATAATCTGGTTTGTGTGTGTAAAGTGACACACATAAATGTACACATACACATATATGTAGTTTAAACATACATATACACATACATATATGTGATATTTTGTTGCTACTTGTATATATGAAACGAATCTATAAAGTAGAATTAGATATTTTCAAAATAAGGGAATGCTTAAAAATTGAAAAGTTGAAAAAATATATCTTAGTAGATCTAAATCTAATGAAATCAGGATTAATAGTTGAAACCGAATTAATACTATTTGAATTTCCTCTTTATAAACATTAATCAATAATAAGTCCAAAATCGATATAAAAATAATTAAATACTTAATCATAACAAAATATCATAGTTTTAGAACTGCAAATCTATAAACATACATTCAACATGAAACAAAATTGTAAAATATTAAAATCAAATTGTAAGATATCAAAACATATATTCAACGTGAAGTTATACATATATATAGGCATAATTCAACTAATTAAAGAATAAAACCATTTCTGTATGTGAATTAAATTGTAATAACAAAAGTGAAAAAATGTTACTCCAAATTAGATCTATGTTAGCCAATAGTCTTAGATCTAATAAAAAATATCAATACACAAAATAATCAAACACAAATTGTTCTAAATTAATTAATTAATTTAATTATGATAACAAAATAAATTTTGTTGAAAATCAGATATATATCAATTAATGATTTTAAATCCAATAATAAAATCAATAAACAAAACAAATCTACATAAGATAGATATTATATTTAAATAAACGTATATAAGATGTTGAAAATAAATTCGACAAGTGGTAGTTCAATATACATATTTGTGATTAAGGTCATGGTTAATGCATCATGAATGTGTATATATAAAAAGAAAACAAAAATGTCTTGTCTTTTGTAACACCTTGATCTGAGGTTTCTCCTCAGATTTCTAAGATCTACACCCAATCCTTGAAAAAGATGGATAAATCACTTATGTTTGTTTCATTTGATGTTTTCGTTTTAATTTGGAGATGAAAATATTTTGGAATGAGGATGATGAAATTTGACTATGGCAGGAGGATGAGGAAAAGAAAAGTGAATAAAAGAAAGAAAATGGAAGAGAGAATTTGTTTTAATAAGAGAATAAAAACCTTTCTTATTCTCTCTTTGAAACTTTCACTTTTGATTTTCAATTAATTTTTAATCAAATCGCATTCATATCCCTTCCTCTCTTTAGTATGACAGGCTACATCATTTCAACACATGGATAATAATTTCCAGAAGCTTGTTAAGCAATTAAGTATATTTAAAACATAGTTAAATATATACTGATACACGCATATATAACTTTTATATATACACATCCAAATATTTACTAACAATGCAAAAACATCAAATAAATAAATAGTAATCAATATTTCTTAAATACTAATTAATTTACATTATTTTATAAAGTAATTAAATCGTATGGTTTTTGGAGAATTCACAAATACGGTTATGTGACTCATATGTGTGAATTCAGTCAACAATTAATATTGAATAATTCAAATTATAAATTTTTAACAAAGTATGTTTCAAACTAGAATTAGAAAGCCAAAATGAAGATGAGATGAATCGAGAACTTGGAAATACGGCCAGAAGGATAAGATAGTGGAACAAAAACCATCGCTTTTGGAGCTAGGGAAACCAATCGATACCAAGAGGTTTCCTCTTGGTACAAAGTGGTTTTACCACCTACTCTTGCACTATAAACCACATACACTTCATACTCTACTCCAACCACTCGTCATCAAGTGCTTTCTCGGAGAATAGACGAGAAAATCTCAAGATTGATGAGAAGAAAGCAAGGAAAGCATAATAGAATAAGTGATATCAAGTGAACCATTAAAAAGAGATTAACCTTCAAGGAAAAGAGTTCGAAGTGCATCGAATTAAAGATAGAAAGACAAGGCAAGTGAAAGAGTTGACTTTTTAACAACAAAATGCTCTCGGTACCGAGAGGAACCTATCGGTACCAAGTGGTCTTCTTTGGACTTTGGACTAAAGGTGGAACATGAAAGAAACTCTTAATATACTTAAGGAATAAATACATACATAAAAGTACATATACCATGATTTCTGATGTGTCCAACGCTTGAATCATGAGGGAAATCCATTATTCCATAAGTCGATATCACTCAATTAAATATATTGAAGATTATGAATATTTAATATAATTGTTATCCTCTACCATTTATATATTAATAAATTATTTGCATACTCTCTTGTTGTTGAGAAAACTCAACCTAGAGATGTTATGTGTAGGATTGTTAATATATTGACTATACAAGGTAAGATAACTATATGTATTTGTTGAGAAAACTCAAAGTACATATGAACTTATGCTTGATTTCCATATTATAATATTGGTAAAACACTTTTTGAAATACCTTTTAAAAAGTTCTTTCATAAGACAAATTTTATAATACTAAGTGCATTAAAACAAGGGTCAAAAACAAATCTCATTAAAACATTGTTTGCTATAACCCAAACAATTTACACTTAGCTTTATTTATAAATAATTCCTTTTAAAGTATTTTTCTCATTTAAAACCATCATTTGTAAACTTAAAACAATATTTGCTATCCTAAAAGAAAATAAAACAATTTAAATACCTTTATAAATTTAAAACAATATTAATTATCCCGAAAGATAATTAATCGCATTTATAATCTCTTTTAAATAAACAATTTTGTTATCTTTAATAAAATAGTTAATTATTTCCAAACATTGTTATATCATTAGTAAATTAACTTTAAAATCATTATTAAATCAGTTTATTAACTTTAACTTTAAAACACTAAATCAGTTAACTAACTTTAAAACACTTTCATTATATTAGTTAATTTTACTTTAATCGCTTTTATTAAATTAATTAATTAACTTTAAATATCATTAATTAAAAAATGATTTTTAAAATTCAAATAATCATTAATTCAAATGAATAATTAATCTCAAACATCATTAATTAAAATGATTAATAGATTTTAAATACCATTAATCAAAAACAATTAATTAAATTTCAAATATCATTATTTAAAATGATTAATTACCTTTAAACATCATTAATTGAACTGGTTCATTAATTTCAAAATCATTAGTTAAAATGATTAATTAATTTAAATAACCATTAATTAAAATGACTAATAAATTTTAAATGTCACTGATTAAAACAATTAATTAAGTTCAAATAATCATTAATTAAAATGATTAATAAATTTAAAATATCATTAATTAATATGATTAATGAATTTTAAAATTATATTTAATGAAAACACAAGCTCAAGTTCAAAACACGCACGGCAGATTTTTGGGGATGAAAATCATGAAATGACGTTATAACGAAAATCGATATAACAAAACTTAAATAATTTAAATGGAACATCATAATTTATTTCAATTAAATGTCAATATAATAGCATAAGGATGTAAATAAATAATTATTGGCAAGAAACCCCTCAGGGTCTCTCTACAAATTCTCCCTCTAAAACAATGGTTATGGGCATTAGATATAATCATATGGGTTCATGACAATCAAATTAGTATGTCATCCATTTTCCAAAAGGAAATTCAACCAAACAACACTACGCCATAAATGGCCTACTGCAACACAAAAAAAATGTTGGCTCAGGCCCGAAAAATGTTGCCATAGGTCTATGGCAACACTTTTAGGGTGATGCAATTTTTGCCGTTGCCTTAGACCTCAAAGGCAACATTTTGACTATCTAAGGCAACATAAGTAATATTGTTGCAATAGAACCCTATTTGGGTCTATGGCAACACCCATAGGTATCTGTAGCAACATTCCAAAATGTTGCTATAGATATGAACTTTTTGAATTTGTGGGGCCCACAATATAGAGCATATTTGATTTTTTAATAAAAATAAATATTTATTTAATAAAATGCTATTGCACAGAATTTGATATTTAAACAGTAATTTATTTAAATAAATATTTTATTTCAACATTTGAAATAGTACAAATTCCTGACTCCACTATTTTACAATTCAATGATATATAACACTGATATTCACATATACAGATATTCCTCACTACATCACTCAGTTCACTCATTACATATGCAGTTTCAATTTATACAAACACCGACACTGACAAATATATGCCGAGCCGAAGGCGAGCCGAGTGCCGAGCCGAAGGCGAGCCGAGAAGCGGGTCCGGGCGCAGCGCCGGCGGGGGTCCGGGGCACCGCAGTCCGGGGCGCCCGATTCATCCGATTTCGAAAGATCGAGCCTTCTTTGAAACCTGTCTTCAAGCTCATGCACATTGTATTTGACTCTGTCTTCAAGCTTATATCCAGCTGTCCAGTCTTTAATACCTGTCACATATAATTCAAAAGCAGTAATCTGGAAAATAATATTTAACTCGAACAGAAAATGAAAATATTTTTGTTATATTATTTGCCTCAGGTATTTGGGTTGTTTCTTTTCATAAGTGCATAAGCCAAACATGAATGCAACACATGGATACAAGGCAGTATGGAAGACAGCAAGCAACAGTTCAAGCAAAAATGCACAAAGGAGAAGCCAAGTGCACAAAGTAGTACTCAACACAGCAAGCAACATAACATGACCAAGAAATGCATGTACATGGATGAACATACATGCATCATAAGGCTTGGTACAAGAAACTACTCAAGTGCAACTACTCAAGTGCAAGTTCATACTCAAGTGCAGCCAGATATGTACACAAGCCAAAAAAACGGACACGGCACAAGGTCAAACCCGAGTCATCGACTGGATTCAACTCAGGGCCAAGCAACCAACAAAACAAACAAGAACCAGGTTCAGCAAAATATAGACAAGCCAGTGCAAGAAACACAGCAGTACACATAGGCAGCCCATCAAGCAAAAACAGTGAATGCATCAGGCATGTACAAGAGAAACCTAGGCAGTAACATGATATACAGAGGACTTGGAGCATCAGTTCATGTTAAAGAACAAGGTTAGCATGGTACCAGTTCAGTCCAGACCAAGCAAAACCAACAAAGCTCAACACACATATGTTTGTATTCATCATTGCAATCCAACATACCAGATTTCTCAAAGTCCAACAGAAAGATTAAACACGAGATTATAGGAAATAAAGCCTATAAATAAATCCCAATTCATCATCGGCAAAAGCGTGCGAGTGTAACCAAAATCAAGAATATTCAAGTAAACCAGAAGGCAGAAAACATACCAAATAATATCACATCGCACCCGACGACGAAGTCAAAGCAATTCGAGCAATCAATCAAGGAGAACGAAGGAGCAAGCTACCAGGAACGTTTCTCACACTAGATTCGATCAATCAGAGCATCAAAGCAACTGGAATCGCGTGCCCTAGTTTTCACCGAAACCAATTCGACTACCCCCTGCCACTCTGACATCAGGCCCCAACCACGAAATTGCGATCAAATCAGCAACTCCTTGAACCATCGCAATCCCACAGCCTTACCTCGAATCACCAGAATCGCCAAAAACCTGAACAAAATCGCAAATCCGGAAGTAGTGAGGAAAACTGACGCGAGGCGAAAGAAAATAACGGAAATTGATATGGCCGACAAGGGATAAAATCAAAGCCAGTTATTCTCCAGATCGAAGAAACAAGGAGGAGCGGCGTCATTTTTTTTAAAGTCGGAGGAATAAAAATTAGGGATTGGAAAATTGGGGGTGAGAAACGAAAGCGGATGAGTGAAAAGTAAAGCGGGAAATGGAAATTGGTAAGGTGTGGATCGATGGTGTGAATCGACGGTTGAGATTTTGTTTTAAATGGTGGTGTGGATCGCTGAGGTGTAATTTTTTTTTAATTTTTTAATCTGATAACATCTATGGCAACACTATATAAAAATGTTGCATCGTGTTACACTTGTTTAGCTAGAGCAACACATTTCTATGGCTAAGGTAACACCAAAAATACAACGTTGCAGTAGGACCAAAATTCTATAGCTATCGCAACATTTTAGCTGGCAACACCTTGCAAAAATGTTGCAGAAGGTCATTTATGGCGTAGTGCAATCAATCAAACAATTTAACTAACATCCAAGCAATCAATAATAGTTTATAGCATCATAGATATGATATAGTAAAATTGAATGTGAGTTAAACTCACATTGATTCCAGTTTTCGCCGAAGCATTCCAGTTTGAACTAATTAGAACGGACGTTCGATTTTAGCCTAAAATTCAATAAGTTACAAACTCATCCAATCCAACTCCATTACGAGGATAATGTCCATATGAGCGCAACGCAATAAACGGCATTCGAATCCGACCTCGTACGCAAAATTTATTGCATTTATAAGAATTTGAATTAATTAATCAACTAATTAATCAACCTAATTATCCATCAACCAATCTGGGCCATTGAATAACTCATCTCCAATACGATCTCGTCCTCGCTATAAAATCAGCCACCAAAAATTACCTCTGTTCCACCTCGTCTCCCCACCACCAGCGACTAAGTCGTGCCACCGCACTACCGTCAAACAACGCCCAGCCTCATACCATCCTAATGCCACAATCCTGACCACCCTTGACGACCAGAGCCCTACTACAAAACCCATAACCATAACCACCATTGCACCGAGATCTATGCCTCCTCCGTTCGAACTACGACGATCTGACCGTCCACTCCTTCAACGCAAGACGAACAAGTTTCTAGTTGGGGGTTCAGCCTGAAATGGCCTCGGGTGGTCCAAATCGTTCTTGGCCATAGGATGATGGAGCTATGTTTTTCAGAGAATGGCGGCTATAAATGGGGCTAGGGTTTGGGAAAGAATGGGCTTGGGTTCCTTATATAGGATTTCTAACGGATATTATTCACGCCCAAAAACTAATGAACTCATATCGAGGCATGCTCACTGGCATTCTATACTAAATACTCTTATTCCGAACTCAACGGGACTATTATTGGGACTCAATTCCAAAGTATACAAAAGTTAGCCTTTTAAATCAAATTATAATATTTTTAATTCTCTAAAATTAATCGATATGCGTTTCGAGTTCGCATGACCAAACGATACGTCTGATCGTTATGAAACTCGACAATGTACAACAATTCATCATTCCGGATTCAATCACACCAGTTTCATCAAAATCCGAGACAGTGCCCTCGAAAAACTAATTTTACATATTTAAATATCATTTTATATTTTCAATCCAATTATCGATATTTATCTGATCTATTTATATTTGTAAATAAATTTACAAATTGAATTCATCAATATTATTTATTAATTTAAAGGAGTTAAATAATATTATTAAATCCATTTAATTAATATTTAATTTACAATTCAAATATTTAAATGATTAATCATATTTGAATTCAAATTATTAAATTCCAAAAATCTTGTAATTTAAATATTTAAAATTAATTAAACATTT
The DNA here is from genome assembly GCA_030737815.1 of Allium fistulosum. Taxonomy (NCBI): domain Eukaryota; kingdom Viridiplantae; phylum Streptophyta; class Magnoliopsida; order Asparagales; family Amaryllidaceae; genus Allium; species Allium fistulosum. The sequence goes on from CM060903.1 coordinate 211,302,079, forward strand.
AAAACTAAATAACCAAAATTCTGGGATGTTACATTCTCTCTCCTCCCTTTAAAAGAATTTCGTCCTCGAATTTCCGACGGTAGGAAAAATGCTTCAAAACCCTTAAACTTTTCCAAAAAAATCAATTAGTTGAACCTTGTTATCAAAATTCCCAAGTTCTCAAAATTACGGAAAATTTCGACAGTGTCCCATTTGCGCGGCTCGATCGGAAAAACTATAAATTGCCTCTACGGGCCTCAAACCAATAAAAGAAAACAGAAGCCCAGTGGCTTCCCATATCCGGGGCATAAAATCATCAACTAATTTAAATTTCTAACTCTATTCCGTACTTTTTTGCATTCGTTTAATATTTCCGGAAAGCAATTTATTATCTCGATACAAATGCAGGTGGGCAAGAAGTCTAGTAGAAATCTCTTGCTTCCCTATACTTACATAATCCAAAAGAGAATCATGTTGATAAAAACAAATATACTAGATGTCTCTATTATAAACTCAAACAACACAAACAATATAACAACATGTGCAACAAGGTAATATGATGCCATCGATAAAATAAGACAACCCTACATGCAAAAACTTAGCATGGTATAAATCTACATGCAACTCTAGTATGGAATAAAGCTACATGAAACCAACCACAATATCACAATCATATGCAACAAAACACAGAGAATGTTCTGTAATAAATACTACACATCTAGTCCAATTAAAAGATAATTTAAAACTAAATGCCCGGGTTTTTAAATTCAAAATTTTAGTTTCAAATTTCTCAAACGGGCATTAAATCAAATATCAAAATCAAAATGATAAGGAGGGGACTCCTCCTAATAAAGTATGGTGAAACTCTAGAATCAAAACAACATGGAGCATCCAGCGGTATTCCGGTTCCTCCAAAAACAACTAAAGTGAATAAATGTTATTTCTTTCCCAAAATTTTCAAAATCACATTTCTAAAAGTATCAGGATTTAAGTCCTAATAATCAATAATTCAAAAACCTTGGTTTATAAATTTTTTAACTTTATAAACTATGGTATATAAGATCACACAATCAATCAATCAAATCAATCAAATTATGTAAAGGAATAAACTAACATCATCAGTCAATCAAATTCCAGAAGGGAGAATTCTAACACTTATCATTATTTAAAATGTCGAATGACTAACTAACAAATCTTATCTTAGGTTCAAAAACTTTCTTGATTATCCAGAAATACAGATAATTATCTAAGCGTACCGTTTTGCTCATCAGCCTTTGGTTATTGCTTAGAAGATTATCCAAACCCACTCAGACAAAATTAAAAGTAATACTCTAAAATTATTGGTTTCTTAACTATACCAATATTTCTAAATCACTTAAATTTGCATTTAGTATTTTATTCAATACTAAAATTATTTATGAATTATTCATAAATTTTCACATAAGTACAACAATATTTTCTGAAGATGTTCCTTTATAAAACATCAAAACAAAAACTTGCTTTATTTTATTTATTTGTATAATACCCTTCTAGATCCTAAGAGTATATACAAAACACCAATTTTGTTTTTACTTCTCAAAATTTAGATGGAAGCCCAATCAAAAATATGGGTCATTTTAAAACTGAGTCCACCTATCGACCTTTATAACTTAGAGTGTTCGAATGAAAAATGTTGATGGGTTGGCCCAATATCACAAAATAGCTTACACAACTTAGATGTTTTAAACAAATATATGGTTTTAGCAAAACAAAGTTTATCAAAACCTTCCTATCCAATTTAACCCATTTTAAAATTTTAGTCAAAATACCTCCTTTCTATCTAAGTATTTATTTTTTCATTTATCAAATCACCCATTTATCAAAAATACTTTTTATTTGAAATTCAATTCCCTTTAAGGGAACTTAAAAATTGGATACCACGTTTTTCATTTCAAAAACTCCACTTTGAAATCATACTACATATATTTTTATATATAATAGCTTCAAACGATTTATTTATTAAGACTCTCTTTGGGTTTATTCAGATTTGAACTCATTTCGATCACACAATGACAAAGAGAATAATTTACTAAGTACCCTACAACGTTCGCCTAACTGAAAATCCGATCGTCACTTAGAAGATTATTCAGATTACCATAAATAAATTGAGATGATTTCCTCCGACTTATCCCAAAGAAAATGCATTCCATTTAAAATTTTACTTCCCAAAATTTTTTTACTTTTAATTACTTCCAAAAATACTACTATTTCATTTTCAAATCCTTTTGAAATTATTTTCAAAAATTCCAGGATTTAAATTCAAAAATCCTTTATAAGCATATTTTATAAACTAAATTTATATAAAATTTCCTTTATATAAAAATCATTTCATATTATAATAAATTTTCTTTATTATAATAGAATTTTCTCAAATATTTATTCTCTAAAGGTCTTATCCTACCATTTAGATTATATTAAACAACTTTTTATTAAAGTTTAATCCTTTATTCACCATTATTAAAAGGTGAATTTTAAGTTAACATTTACTCCAAACATTTTATAGTCAATTTGTGAAAATTAATTCACAAAGGGGTTCATTTATAAATTTAAACAATGAATGCTCATAAATAAGTCAAACATAAATAAACAACCAATTGCAATCAACGCTTCTAATTAAGTTAAGCATGAGTGATCAAACAACAGTGATAATAAATAAATATTATCACTTTCAAACAGCGCAACACACTCTATAACTATATAAAGTTTTGAAAATTATTTCTTTATATATAAAAAATATAATCCTAGGTAAAACATTTCATTTGCCAAATTTTCAAGTCCGTTGGCCTTTTTCAAGTGTTTAGAAATCTCTATCAACACCATGGCGTCCCACGTCTCGACCAGAATTCATAAACTACTCAATAGATCAATTAACACAATACGTTTTTATAATAATAACAAATATGCTTTCGCATATAATACTCTCAAACTCATTCTAGGGTATTACTAACTCTATCTCTAATGAGCCATACCCTACCAAAGCCAAGGTTTTCGCTTAAACTTCAGCTCTAATACCAAGTTGTAACGACCCACCTATTTGACCATCGAAAGTCGACACCAAATACTACCACTGTGTCCAAATGTCGAACATCCAATTGACAAAAGAGCAGATTGTTAGGGTAAATAAAAAAAGGAAAGAACCGAGAACAGAGAAAATCAGAATCTCACAGGGGAATCGACATCATATAATATAACAAGGATAGTAAAAACCGTCACTCTAAAAATACAGAGTATATCAGAGTTAAAAGCAAACCTCATCAGCTGGACAGTTATAAAATCTTGATCTTACAATTGCTGATATGGATACTATGTAATACAGCGAAAAATAAAACACTACGATAGGTGAACCCCCGGCTCATCTCCACGATCTCCATATACCAAAGCCAACCTAGGAAAATACTCGGTCTGACTCAAGCATTATAATAAAATAACACCCGGATCAATATGGAAATACCAGCGTGAGAAAACTCAAATAATGAGGAACATATAAATGTTCTGTGAGACCACGACGCTAACGCAAAACGGGTTTTTTTACCTTACAAGAAGAACATCCACACGGGAAAGAGTAGAGATAATCAACAGGAAACAAATCCAAATAAGAATGGGCACAAATAGTATTAGAAAATCAAACTTGAAAAAATGGAAATAATCTTAACGCAAATCCAAACTAGACAGAGTGGATAAAACATGATAACAGTCCAAATTTGATAGAATGGTTAAAACCAATATTAAACACCGCGAAGAGTGGTCGACTCTTGTCGTTGCAATTAAAGAAAAATCGATTCAAAGGTTCGAATCAAATAAAGAAAGGAAAATTTCCAACAAATTACTAGGAAGGTTCACCCCCCTTGAAGTATACCTCTAGTAATATACTTCTGAGAAGCTCATATGCTCTGTGACACTTCTCGGACGATACAAAGCCGGACCCCGCCAAACCTTACCAAGTATCTGAATATTTCCACATCTAAGTGCATTACCGAATCCAACCTAGATGAGATGTGGAATTAACCCAATGGGAGCAACCCCATATAACTTGGCTTCCTTTCACGCTTTGGGTTTAGTCATTTCCGATAGAGGATAACAAAGCTCAAAAGAGCAGCAAATCATTTTTAAAGTGACGATGCACCATGAAGAAAGTTGAATCCGAAAACTAATAAATCAACTATCAGGGATAACTAAAATGACCATATATGGAAATTAAATTTCATATATTCACCACTACTTGTTGATTCCAAACAAGTGCTATCCCTTGATTGAAAATGATGCCAGACAAGTTAAAGTAGTGTTACCTCTAGGCATCTCCTTGATGACATTTTTAACCTTCAAGATAGAAACGATTCCAAGCCTCAATGTTTAAAGTTAAAAGTATGACTAAATCTTTTCCATATAAGCGATATCGATTACGAAACTACTTTTCCATAACCGAAATCGAACTTTACTTTTAAAAACTGAACTTGTGCTTGATTTCCATTTTACAATATTAGTAAAACACTTTTAGAAATACCTTATAAAAAATTCTTTCATATGACAAATTTTATAATAGTAAGTGTATTAAAACAAGGGTAAAAAACAAATGTCATTAAAACATTGTTTGCTATAATCCAAACAATTTACACTTAGCTTTATTTATAGGGAATTCCTTTTAAAGAATTTTTCTCATTTAAAACCATCATTTGTAAACTTAAAACAATATTTACTATCCCAAAAGAAAAACAATTTAAATATCTTTATAAATTTAAAACAATATTAATTATCCCGAAAGATAATTAATCACGTTTATAATATCTTTTAAATAAACAATTCCGCTATCTTTAATAAAATAGTTAATTATTTCCAAACACTTTTATATCATTAGTAAATTAACTTTAAAATCTTTATTAAATTAGTTTATTAACTTTAAAACACTAAATCAGTTTATTAACTTTAAAACACTTTCATTATATTAGTTAATTTTACTTTAATCACTTTTATTAAATTAATTAATTAATTTTAAATATCATTAATTAAAAAAAGATTTATTAAATTCAAATAATCATTAATTAAAATGAATAATTAATCTCAAACATCATTAATTAAAATGATTAATAAATTTAAATACCATTAATTAAAAACAATTAATTAAGTTCAAATAATCATAAATTAATTGGATTAATTAAATTCAAACATCATTATTTAAAATGATAAATTAAAACATCAGTTGTTAAAATGATTAATTAACTATAAAAAATCATTAATTAAAATGGTTAACTAAATTTCAAATATCACCAAGTAAAACAATTAATTTAATCTAAAACAATCATTAATTAAAGTGATTAATTAAAATTTAAAATCATTAATTAAAATGATTTAATTAAATTCAAATCTCATTAATCAAATAGATTAATAAATTTCAAAACATCATTAATTAAACTAATTAATTAATTAATTTCAAAATCATTAGTTAACATGACTAGTTAATTTTAAACATCATTAGATAAAACGGTTAATTAAATTTAAAATGATTAATTAAAGTTCAATATCATTAATTAAAATGATATATTTTGAATTCAAATCTCATTAATAAAAAATCTTAATTAATTTCAAAAATCATTAATAAAAATGATTAATTAAATTTCAAATATCATTATTTAAAATGATTAATTACCTTTAAACATCATTAATTGAACTGGTTCATTAATTTCAAAATCATTAGTTAAAATGATTAATTAATTTAAATAACCATTAATTAAAATGACTAATAAATTTTAAATGCCACTGATTAAAACAATTAATTAAGTTCAAATAATCATTAATTAAAATGATTAATAAATTTAAAATATCATTAATTAGTATGATTAATGAATTTTAAAATTATATTTAATGAAAACACAAGCTCAAGTTCAAAACACGTACGGTAGATTTTTGGGGATGAAAATCATGAAATGACGTTATAACGAAAATCGATATAACAAAACTTAAATAATTTAAATGGAACATCATAATTTATTTCAGTTAAATGTCAATATAATAGCATAAGGATGTAAATAAATAATTATTGGCAAGAAACCCCTCAGGGTCTCTCTACAAATTCTCCCTCTAAAACAATGGTTAAGGGCATTAGATATAATCATATGGGTTCATGACAATCAAATTAGTATGTCATCCATTTTCCAAAAGGAAATTCAACCAAACAATCAATCAAATAATTTTACTAACATCCAAGCAATCAATAATAGTTTATAGCATCATAGATATGATATAGTAAAATTGAATGTGAGTTAAACTCACATTGATTCCAGTTTTTGTCGAAGCGTTCCGGTTTGAACTAAAATCGAACGGGCGTTTGATTTTAGCCTAAAATTCAATAAGCTACAAACTCATCCAATCCAACTCCATTGCGAGGATGATGTCCATATGAGTGCAACGCAATAAACGACGTTCGAATCCGACCTCGTACGCAAAGGTTATTGCATTTATAAGAATTTGAATTAATTAAATTAATCAACTAATTAATCAATTAATCAACCTAGTTATCCACCAACCAATCTGGCCACTAAATAACTCATCTTCAATACGATCTCGTCCTCGCTATAAACTCAGCCTCCAAAAACTACCTTCGTTCCACCTCGTCTCCCCACCGCCAGCGACCAAGGCACGCCGCCACACTGCCTCGAACGACGCCCAACCTCAGACCATCCTAATGCCACAATCCCGACCACCCTTCGACGACCAGAGCCCCACTACGAAACCTATAACCACAACCACCTTTTCACCGAGATCTACACCTCCTCTGTTCGAACTACGATGATTTGACCGTCCAACTCCTTCAAAGCAACGAGACAAACAAGTCTGTAGTTGGGGGTTCGGCCTGAAATGGCCTCGGGTGGTCCAAATCTTTCTTGGCCGTAAGATGATGGGGCTATTTTTTTCCGAGAATGGTGGCTATAAATGGGGCTAGGGTTTGGGAAAGAATGGGGCTTGGATTCCTTATATAAGATTTCTAACCGATACTATTCACGCCCAAAAACTAATGAACTCCAATAGAGGTGTGCATACTGGCATTCTATATTAAATACTCTTATTCCAAACTCAATGGGACTATTATCAAGAACCAATTCCAAAGTATACGGAAGTTAATTTTTTAAATCAAATTACAATATTTTAATTCTCTAAAATTAATCGATATGCATTTTGAGTTCGCATGACCAAACGGTACGTCCGATCGTTATGAAACTCGACGAACGTACAATAATTCATCATTCCGGATTCAATGGCATTAGTTTTGTCAAATTCCGAGACGGTGCCCTCGGAAAGCTAATTTTACATATTTAAATCTCGTTTTGTATTTTTAATCCAATTATCGATATTTATTTGATCTATTTATATTTGTAAATAAATTTACAAATTGAATTCATCGATATTATTTATTAATTTGAAGGAGTTAAATAACATTATTAAATCCATTTAATTAATATTTAATTTAGAATTTGAATATTTAAATGATTAATCATATTTGAATTCAAATTGTTAAATTCCAAAAATCCTGTGATTATTTAAAATTAATTAAACATTTAAAATTAAATGACCAAAATTCTGGGATGTTACACTCAAGGTTAGAATCCTAAGTCAGGCGAGGCCTAACACACACTAGCGAAGTCAAAAGATTTCTATGTTTCGTCTTAGGGTTTGGAGAAACATAAAAGACTAGCGGGAGCCTTATTAGAAAAGTGAAATGGTAAGATTTAACATTTCTAATATTATAAGAACATCTGCTATATAAATATATTAATCTACATTGATTAATTTGTGCAATTAATATAATTGATAAAATGTTTATCAATTAAAATATACAAATGAATTGGACAAATAATTGATAAGTAGAAATTAAAAATATACTTACCAATAAATTTTTGTACCTTGACCCATGTAGACGCATATAGCCACTAAGGGCTTGTTTGGATCGAATTAAATAAGTCGCTTTTTGGCTTTTTGAAAGCCAAAATAAATGAATTTTGTCTTTCAAAAAGCAAAAAAACAACTTATTTTAGTCCAGCCAAAAGGAGCATAAATACGTTTGTAACTTGGTCACTTACGAGATTACTTACCCGAGACTATGTACGTCTTCAATGAGTTTTAAACTCGAAAAGCAATATAAGAATTTGGATATTTGATCCATATATGATCACATATAAATGTTATATAGTGAACGATCATAATTCATAATGTACGAAACCTCGATGAAATTGGTTCATGAAATAAGCAAGTAAACTGTATTTTGAGGTCGTGTATTCAATATGATTTGTTACAATAATGGTCTTTTTGTGTTAAATATAACACTGGACTAAAGGCTATAAGATAGATCTAAGAATTCGATACTAAGGTGTCAGTTTGATCAGTTTATGTAAAGTGCAATTTATTTGATATGCTTAAAAGTTAAAGATGACCAAATGCATTTTCGTAAGGAGTTCGTTATGATATTGTAGTAAGGATTTCCTTTGAATGGTTTAACCATTTAGAAAGGAAATCGAATGTATAAGAGTGGATGTAAGCTAAGGCACGGTTGGGATTAAGAGAGTGAATGGTCCCTTCTGCTTCATAAAAAAACATTGGAAACAAGAATTGTAAAACAATAGTCGATACTTAACATTGGGATAAAAAAATATGAATTCTATTCCAAAATGTATTTTCGAATAGAAAATTGTTTTCTATGAGATTTATTTCTTTGAATTTAAGATATTTGATCTGAAAAATCTCGATTGTAAACCAGTTACAACAAATGAAATAAATATCATATATTAAGTGGTTGAATGGAGTCTCATATTTCATATAATATTATAGTAATGACGGAAATAGTGGGAGCATACCAAATAACACTTATTGGCCGCATCAAGTTACGAAAATTATTTTCGTAAAATGTACCAAACATTATTTATGAAATAATAATTATTTTCAGTATTGATTGAGAAATAAACATAGTTTCTTTTCAATGGAATATTATGAATATTTGTTATAAAATAAAACTATAATAGTGGTATTTATGATGCATTGGTAAATATAGAAATATCTAAATTTATTTGCAATTATCATGGAATTATGAACTAAGCCATAGTTTTAAGAAATAATTTTTTTGTATATGATTATAAATTAAAGGTACTAGTAAATTATATCTTAGACAATCAAGGGCAAAACATTCATTCAGTGTGAACATCATAAAAGTCGATGAACTCTTCGGATTGATACATATAGATGTATGCAATCATAAGTCTATTAATACCAAAAAGGTTTCACATACTTTGTTATATTGAACGATGAGTTATCACTGACTTGGATATGTGTATTTGATACATATGTAGTATGTCTATGATAAGCTCATAGAGTATAAAACAAAAGTAAACAAAATAACGTGCAATAGACAATAAATTTTATTCTATCAGATTGAATAGATGAGTATATTGGAAAGAGTTCTGAACGTACCTAAAAATGAATAAATATTCAATTTCAATAGTCACTCCCCCCTATGATACATAATGATGTACCAATAAAGAGTAATTGAACTTTGTTGAACAAAGTATTATTAATGATGAGTGAAGTTGAGTTAACTTCTTTTTATAAGGACGTGTACTTAAAAGTGGTACATAAGGTTAAATTTTTATTTCGTCTGAATAATAGTTTACAAAATCATACAAGATAAGGGTTTATAAGAAACCCCAACATATTCTAAGCCAAGGAGTTGGCAGGTTGTGCGAGTCGAAAGACTGCATGTAATAATTTTACATGGGGAATCTTGTATGAATCATCCCAAAAGAACTTTGGAAATGATAGTCATTGGATGACCAAGTTATGTTTTGAACATGAGTATTGTAAACTAAAAGCAAATCAGTTACATATATAATACAATTCATAAAGTGTTTATGAATACTTATTCCATTGCACTAAGAAACAACTTTTGTTTCAAGAAATACCAACAACTTCATACTGAAGGAATTTCTTTTTGAAATTATTGATAGTAAAATAGATTTGGATACGATCTAGGGATAAAACTAACTATGAATGATGAAATGAAATTAACCAAACCTAAATGAACACAACACATTAAAATGCCTAGTTAATATTCTTGCATATTGAATATAAATTATGAGTTTCTTATCAATTCGAGAAAGATAATCCTCAGCTTTCAATTAAACCATTAAGATATTGACTCCACGATATGGTATGATCCATAAATCCGAAGTCCAAGTACATTATCAAAATATGATTTTGGTAGTTGTACCCGAAGGGATATGCTCCATCGGCCGCTAATGTGTCTTCAAAAGCAAGACTAACGTAGTTGGAATATAATGAGAAACGTTGATAAGAATAACGCCATAAATTTCAATTATTGAAATTAGCATAATAGATTCATTATTTAACGTGCTTAAATTAATTCAGATTTACTCACAACATATTGTTTTGTATGACTTTGTGTTTTGGTATATATGTGTAGAAATGGAAAATTCTAAATAATGATTTAGAATAGACTGTTTGCATATAACAACCAAAGCATCTCAAAGTTAGTGGGAGCAATAATGAGTTTGTAGATTTTGGATATGATCCAAGAAATGATACGTAAGTATCATTCTATAAGCATCAGAATTGAATAAGTATTTTGAGAAATATCGAATAGTTTGATTTTCAGTCACAATGCAGAGGAAGTGTGTGCTATAAGAAAGAACTCTAAAAGGTATATAGATATTTTTAGACTATAAGTAAACAACATACTACTAATATCTAACGATATACTTATGTTTAAAATCAGTAATAGTTTGGTTGTTTAATACTTAGTGTTGGATTTGTAAATTATATCTTTTATATTAAGTATAAAGGATGTTGGAAATGTCCCAACAATATGTAAAGACAGCTTACTAAAATGTTTAATAGAGGACATGTAAGATGGATTCCTTATGCTTTAGCAATAGGAATTATCATACATATTATATTGCCCATAATACCATAATTTGCTTATGTATTTGATGCATGAAGCAAATATCAAATCCATATTAAGATCACTAAATAGTAGTTTCAAGTGTTCTCGGATATTTATGAAATACTAGAGAACCGTTTATAAAAACAACGAACTCCTTGTGAAGGTGTATATGGACTCAAATTTCATAGTGATGTTGAGTATAATATGTCAATATTAAATTTGTGTCCAAACCTTAGTTCAGGAGCTTTAATTTGGAAATGTTTCAAACAAGAAGTTGTGGATAATTCAACAAAAGGCTAAGTTCATCGCCCTGAATAATGCAACAATAAAAGCAATGTATATAAATAATAATGTATAAACTTATAATAGAGCTAGGGGTGATTTCACGTATTAAGAATACTACATCATTGTTATATGATAACAATGTAATAATAACAGCTCACTAGAAGTCGAGAAACATACCCCGAATAGTTCCATATGATAAAGGTAGTTTATCAGCATCGAAGAGAGTTAATTGATAGAGTAGATAATTAAAATAACATAGCAGATCCATTCACGAAGGGTCTAACATGATCAGTTCTCATCAAACTGATCGAAGGGATGGGATATAGATTCTATAATTGGTCCAATTGCAAGTGGGAGATTGATATAGCTATAGGTATGCATAGGGGTAATTACGTAACTGCTACATGTATCTAACTCGATAACCAATCATGTTCGAAACAAAATGTGTTTTCTTTATATTATATACTTGATATAATGTTTTGTATTAATTAATTAATTTAGTTAAAAGCATTTTTAATAGAAAATCCACAAATTGTATGTTTTGTGATAGTGGTTACAAAGTGTTGTAACTATGAGTAATTTATCACAATAAAATTAAACATATTGTTTTACATATTCATAGTCAAGTTGTATCGAGATCGGATATCGATACATCCATTGAGACTAGATTACGTAGTGCTCTTCAAATCTTGGATAGCATATTACCCATGACCGTTGGGGGCATCAAGGGGTTATGTACTGATAGTTATTGGATAGCTATGGAATGACTTCTTGGTAGTTTGTTATTGGTTAATATAACTAAGGTCAAACAGAAAATATCGATGTGATAATATTACACAGTTCTCTACTTGAGAATACCGTTGATCTTCAATGTGGAAGCTCCACTTTGATTATAGTTAAATCATGTTACATCGCCCAATGAATGACTGTAGTTGGGTCGAGTGGGAGCATTGGGAGTGAAACGCTATTCAAGAGAGGATTCGTCTCTTCGGTTGTATGAGGTTAGTATCAAGGTCAACTGAAGTCAACTCAAAATCAAAGTCTCTGTCAAAGTAGTTTGATTAATACTAATTGTTATTATTGAACCAAGGACTTTGTGTTTGGACTATAGAGTTGAATATGGACAATATTGGAATTTTAACCATTACCAAATTCCATAAGTTTAAAGTGATGTATTTTTAACGAAGGGAATTGGTGTAAATAATTATCGTAACCGAATAAGGCTCAAATAAAGTAACATTGGATTTACCGAAGCCAAGGAAGCGATAAATTTGGTCATAATTTCACCATACCAGCTAGGTGATGTGTGAACGTTAATATTCGAATTATTCAATGTTGGTCGCTGACCGAATTTACACCTAAGAGTCACACAACCTGTTACCACTCGATTTAATTAAATTATAGTTGTTATAAATTAATTAAATTAATTGTATTTTTGAAATATCAATTATAAAATTTTATTTGATATTTATTGATCCATATTAGAAGTGTGCATATAATAGTTATAAATACACTAATCGATATACAATATCGGTACGCATTTAAATTGGATTTAAACGTATTATTTATTGATCGGACTTGAAGTGATTTTGAGGCCCATAATGGGACTTGTTGAGTGGGACTATGCTGGCATAGGGAGGCCGACCATATGATGGCTAAGGAGGGCTTGAATTTTGAATTTAAAGAGATGAATAGGTAAGAGAGAAAAGTGAATCTAGATCCTCTTTTTTCTCCTTAGATCTCCACTATATATTCATCTCTAACCCCTCATTTTATTTTTATGCTCTTCCTCCATTTGCTACAGCCATGGCTGATGACTCCCCTTCCCTTCTTCTCAAATATTTCAAGCTTAAAACATTAAATCAAATAAGATTCAAACACCGCTGCATTTATTCTGGTAGTGTTTTCTAGGTTTTGAAATCACTTCAAGGAGTTTTGATTCTACGTTTCAAGGTGTACTATCTAGGCATTAGGTGAAAGGTAAAATTCTCTTTTTACAATGATATATTGATGTATATAATATTCATTATATGATATATGTGTTTAGATATCAGTTGAATATATCATGAATATGTGTAACATTGTGTCGTCTTCATTAGATTGATTGTATATATGTGTATGTATATGAAAAAAATTATATATGTTTTGATTTTGATTTTCTATTCTTTGGATTGTATTTTGAAAATTTACTTGGAATTTTCTATGTTATTTTGTAGGAATGTAAATTCATATACAAGTGGTTTCATGATGATATATGCATGCACAAGAGTGAAGAAAACAAATGAAGATGGAAATAATTCAAAGTGAAGATAATGGAGGACCCCACCTACCCACCTTTCTTCATGTACAAATTAGAGGCTAATGCACATGCTTATGGAATTAATGGCTTCATGTACACTTAAATGATGATTGGTAGAAGCTAATGATTACTTGGCCTCCACACTTTCTCAAGGGTATTTTGGGCATTCCCCAAAAATATGAATTAGGGTTTAACACATGTATAAGTACCCCTTATGTTTCATGTAACCCCCTTCCTTACTCTCTCTTACTTAGTTTTTTGCTTAGCAAATAAATCAAAGCTTTTCTCTCTTCTTTTTCCATGGCTACTTAGCCATTTTATTTCATGTAATTTTTCTTTCTTTTATGCAATGTTAATTCTCTTTTATTTACATGCTTCTTCTCTTCTTATGTTAGTAATGTAGTTTACATTCATGCAAAGTAGATTAGTTTTAATTCTTGTTAATTAGCTTCTCTTTTCCATTAGCTTTCATTTTCCTTTCTTTTTGCTTTCATGTTGCTAGCTACATTTGTTCATATGATAACAAAAATGAGAGCTTAACCCCTTCAATTTAGGGGTAATGAAGCCTCTAATCATGTAGCTTCAACATTTTGATAATTTTGATCTCTTTTGTGCTTAAAGGAATGTTGATGTGATTTATTATTTCATGTTGAATTTGATAGTCTATGTTGTTCATAACAAATAGGCTATGCTTAAACAATCACAAGCAATAATTACCTCTTCATCCATATATAATGATGGTAATGAAGTGAATGTGAAATTAAAATTTGATGGCCTATATTTCTAAATAATAGTTAATAGGTCATGCTTAAAATAGATTTTATTTTCAACTTTGTTGTTGTTTTCATGAGAGTTAGTAAGTGGTTTAAGGGATGTGTTATAGTTTGATGGCTTATGTTGAGCTAATTAATAGCACAAATAAGCCATACTTATGATAAACACATCATTTAAACTCACTTATGACAAAAAAAGAGATCATAATTTCATTAATTGTTGAATTATATGATCTAGAGAGTGGATTTATCTCTAAATTGTCATTTAACTCTCATATTTTTATCTATTTTTCTTTTGCTAGTTTTTGTTAGTTTCTTACATTTTTAACTAATCACACTTTCAACTTTGATTAATTTAATTGAATAGAATTTTAAAATCATTAATTCCCTGCGGATCGACCCGTATTCGCCACGTACTACAAGCGTACGCCGTGCGCTTACGGTAAATTTTATTTCTAAATTTTTCGGCATTTTTCTAATCGATAGAACATTTGCCGTTAAACAAGAATCAAACATATTGCTCACGGCTATATAAAAAAATTTCGAAAATAATAATTATAAATGATTTAAAGAAAAATGTTTTGAAATAAACACTATTAAGTAAAACATGTTTTACACTAATGTATGTGCATTTATACAATTATAGTTTCAAAAAAACAATTTTTTTATACATATAATATTTTATATTTGAATACAATATAGTATTTTATTTAAACTAAATGTTATATCTCTACACACAAACATTATAAATTATATAAAATGTATTTATATAAATATTTAACATAATACATACATATATTGGTCAAAAAAAGTATATAGATTTCCATACGGATATCAATTAAATAAAAAAAATCTATTTTTGATAAAATCAAAGTAAAAGAAGATTTTTTGGTTGAAAAACATATATATTAATCTGTACATATATAAATTTACACAAAATATATTTATAAGTATACATTATATATATATAGTATTTCTAAATATTATTTAATATATACATAGTATATATATTTAAAAAAATGATTTTTGAATTATATATATGTATTTACACAAAATTAATATATTAGTTCAAATTTGGAAATACTAGATATTTCATTTTGTAGATCTAGATCTAAATTTTTAATTTTTAATCTAATAATTGAATTTGAAATTTATAAATTCTTTATATTAAATTTATAATTACTTTATAAACAATGCACACACACACACATATATTGATGGCACATATGTATACAGAGCGGTTAACATGTTAGTTGCGGTATAAATCCCAACATCTATATACGGGAATGTCAAACCATATACACCTTTCATGTTGCATGTGCACGTACACAACTATGTGTATCTGATACACATATTATATTATACAATATAAATTTAAAACAAATAAAACTTTATTTATGAATTAAATAAAATATTGTTTTTATTTAAAACAAATTTAGATAAGATCTAAATAAATTTAAACTTCATAGATCCAATAAGATCCAAAATGATTTTTTTTTTGAAATTTACTCATTTACCCTGCTGTAGCTAGCCCAGTTCCAAATAATGGACCATCAAGAATAGATGTTCTTGAGCTCATGGGTTGGAGAGAACTCTTAATTTGCAAGCTAAACGAATGACCACATCTAAGCATTATGGAATTCTTCCTCGGCTACGCCATTCCTCCACTTTGATTGGATCTTAACCAATGCATGCATCATATCCACATTACTTTAGAAAACTAAGTGTTAAGGTAAATTTAGCACTGTCCCACATCCAAACTTGTTAGAAAGCATGCTTAAAGTAATGAGATGCACCTTGGTTGAACATACACTTCGATCCAAGTTACAAATGAAAATATACGATCATCTTAAATTCGATCCATTACTTAATCACTTTGGGGCCCACCTTGTAGAGCTACTAGCCAGGTCACTCGAATGAAACATCCAGAAGCACTGGAGCGCTCTACCCGATGATAAAAGGCTATTGGTCTAAGTTTGGTCACACTCTAGCTTAGAATGAAGAAGTTATGACTTCTACAATAATAGTTCAACCATCTCATCTTACTCATAAAACGGCTAAGCCTGGAAGTCCAAACACACCAAAGCAGTGCGTCGGAGCAACGCGCATGAAAGGTAAGATGATGCATTAAACATCCGAGGCAAAGCCGGAGGCATCGGAACTGGACCGTAAAAACAGTCCAGTAGGTAGTTTACCAGAACGTGAAAATAGTTCGGTGGGTTGCCTACCGAATTGTTAAAACGGTCTGGTAGGTAGCCTGTTGAACCATATAAATTGTCTGGTAGGTAGCCGACCAGACTGTTAAAACAGTTTAGTATCTTTTCTGATTGGTACTAACTCGACCGGTACAGACAAGTACATTGTTTCTCTATAACCAGGCCCCAATGAACCTGGCCTTCCTCTTTCCGGGTACAAACCTGGATGACTTCCCATCTCCATTTAGTAGCCTCAGAGCCTCCGCCCTTGTGAATACACCTATAAATACTCCATAACAAAATCATTTAAAGGAGAAATTCAAGAGCACATAGATTCTATATAATCAAGGGGAGAAGTTTTTGAAGCATTTTTGGACAGCAAGGAACATCTCAATCATCTCCAATCATCTAGTTTACCATCCAATATCAAGTTGTGGGGGATCAACCTCATGATCTACGACATTACAGTTTTGACAGTTTCGAATTTAGCAACCCATAATTGTTTGTAATCGATTTAGAGAGATCTAACAAGTGTTGTAACAAATGTAAATCAAAGAATCATAATAAAGATATAAAGTGGACGTAGATCAAATATTGCAGAACCACTATAAAAATTTGTTATGTTTTTACTTTTCTTGCATTTTACTTCTCGTTTATATATGTTTGTGATTTATGATCTGAATTAGATTAAGAATACTAAAATATTTGACAACAAGAGATCCCACCTTCTAAAAATTAGCACTAAGATCACACTCAAGATCATACGCTTTATCGGATCTCAGTTCTTGAGTGTCATTTTTGGCACAAATAAATATAAATAATTTTAAGCAATATTAATTACAGAAATTTGAATTTTTAATTGTGAGAGAGAATTTACGAGAGTGAAGAAAAATTGAAGATCGAAGGATCAAAAATCATTTTTCTCTTTCATTATTACTTAATAAATTACTAGATTAACGGATTTATAATATAGTTTCTCTCAATAACATAAAATATTTACCCTCTTTTTTCCTGTTCTAAAATCAGCACAATAAATCGATCAGCATGCTTGGTTCAGTTATTGATTGAAAACCTAAAATATCATGAATTGGAGCTTCAAAAACGATTGTTTGTTTGCATTAACTGATCATTTTTACAAAATACAGCAGAGTGCATGCTCGTTACAGCGATCCCCCAGCTCAAAAATGCTACGGACGGCTCGAGACGGTATTATCATGGAACTGAAAACGCACTCATTGTACAGTACCCACACACCAAGGCACGTGTCAAAGCAGAAAAGACGCAGGTGCAAAGCACGTGTTACATCTGCCCGTTCACATGCTGGAACCTGCCCGCCGTCTCACGCAGCTTTTTTCGTTCCGAAAATCGAGGCGTTTGTACTCTAACGGTCTCGCGCACCAAATCAATGCACGTACGATATTTAACTGCATAAAATTTAATCTACAAAAAAAAAGAAAAAGTGTACTATAAACGCCGTTAAGGGAGCCGTCATTCTGTACTTTAGGACCCCTGGACCAGTCGTCGTTAAAGCGCTGTATGTGTATGTGTATGCTTGTCGCAGGCTTTTGTGCGTTTAAAGCTTTAGGATGTACTTAATTGTCCTCCGTTTGGTAGGATGCAAGGATTGCAGCCGTTGGATCGGTCTTAGAATCTATTTGACGTAGGATGGTCCAAGATGCAAAAGATGACATGAAAGCTTGACAGTTGTTTACTTGTGTATCTATCTAGCTAGGCGTTCAGATGCACCATCTCTTTTTTCTAGCTTTGAGATCTTTTTAAATCTTTCTAGAGACACTGATCCAATTTATTTCATTATTATTCTTATTTCTTATTATTTTTGTTTTTTTCTATACTTTTTTTTTTTTGGTATATATATTTATATGATTTCGATAGTAAGAGGAAAGACTCAACATTCTATGTCCAATTTCGACGTTTAAGAATGCCATTAGCATGCGAACGTTCATTGATATAATTGTATTGTAACGTAACAATTGAAAGAAAAGTACAACTAATAAGATAATTTAGATTCGAAATAAGTGAAGGCACAAAAGATCTTCTACGTTCCTATTGGCTTAGCATTTCAGATGGGCTTCCATTTAATATAGTCCATATCTCTTTTGCCAATTCCAACATTTTGCATACTCCGTAGTAATAACCTTTTATCAATATTCTATAGATTCTAAGACATCTAGTTATCTTTCCTTTTCACAAGTAAAGTAGCGTGCTCTCTTTCATGCGATCTTTATTCTTTTAAGTGTGCCTTTTTTAAGTAAAATCGACATCATTTGAGTTTGGTCTGACCAAAGGTAAAATTCCTTTTGTGATACAAAAATAACATTTAAAAGAGATTGATTATTCGTATTTTTATTGTTTTAGTTTGTTTTTGGTATTTTTGAGTAAACGTTGGTAATTGTTATTAATCTGTAACCTAACGTCGAAAATTTAAAAAAGAAAAGAAAAAGATAGGGTTAGAAAAGAATTGATGCAGTGTAATTGAAATAAAAAGGGAAAATAGAAAGGAGGAAAAAGTTGAACGTAGGGCAGTTGATTGATACCCGAAAAATCCAAGATCCGTCCACATCCGTATTCGAAAAGCGGATAAATATCCGATATCCAAAAAGACGAATGCAAATGTGGATACGAAAACATCCGCATTCGAATATTATCCGTTCGGTTTTTATCAAGATTATAGTTTAAATTATGTGTATTTTAGTACAATGAAAGTTATTTATTTCTTTCTTTATTAAGTTGGTAGTTTATGTTATATGCACTTAACACATATTTACTGTCCAAATCTATTTACTATCATCATATTTGTTTATTTTCAATACTTTTATAATCAATGGGATTGAATTTTTTTTACGATAAATCAAAATTTTTTATTTATGTTTCTTGATTTATCGATCGTTAGCGGATATGATAATTATCCGACATCAGTTCGCATCCGTGGATGCGGATATCCGAAAATAATCTCAAATGCGGATATGGCAATATCCATATTCGAAAATATCCGTTGACAGGCCTAGTTGAACGACTTTTTAAGTGAAGGACGCGGCCTAAAAAATTATATTGAAAAAAGAAAAAGTTGAGATCTGCAGGCGAGGGCGGCAACGTAAGAACAGGCAGCAACAATACAAGCACGTGTGGCGGTTACGCAGGCAAAACAAACTCGTGTAGGCGAAGACGTTGGAGTGTAGCAGCGGCGACGACTTCGAAAGCTTTCGGTGACTTCGACGATGACTTCGAAGAGGGAACTCGAGTGAGCGGCGGTGGAGTGGAGATGAAAGTGGTGGTGAATGTGGCGATGATGATTAAAGGTGTTGAAATGAACTGGGAAAAGGAATGCTATATGAACTTAGCACCCCATATGTGTAATGCTATATTAACTTAACATTATATCTGCGTAATGATGTATCAACATACCATTACGTACGTATAATGCTGTAGGAATATAACATTCTATGTGTGTAATGGTATGTGAATATATCATTCCATATGTGTAAAGCTGTATGAATTTACCATTATGTTGTGTGCTTCGGAATCAATTTTAAAACTTGTGTTCTTCAAATCAAAATTGGGTTCATGTTTTTCTTTTAGACTAATTTTCTCAAATAAAAATGTATTATTTGTTTTGTCATTATAACAACTAGTATAAATCGTACGTACGTGCATCTAATAGCTAGAGATATTTAGTTTTTATTTAATAAAAAATTAATGTATGGATATATGATATAAGTGCAAAATCTTTGGCGATCACGACGTTTTTATTTCAAGTAGTTGTTGGTTGCAAATTGATAGTAAAATTCGCCGATAGGTGATTGAAAAAAGATGGTGGTGAAGATTGTAAACCAATAGTAAGATTCCGTTGATAGAAGAGGGTATTTTTTGAAATTTTAGAAAGACGCCGTGTAAATTCTATTCATTGAATTCTCTTTATTAATAGCTAGATGTATCGTTGTTTTAGGTTTACTTTTAGTTTTTTAAAATTAATGTTATTACTATTTCTTTTTAAATATTATTATGGAAATTAATGTCAATCAACAATCAGTAATTAATATCTAAAAATTAGAATCTTCTCCTTATTTTTAGAATTGATACTTGAAAAATCGTTCTAAATAACTAATCTCACGAAACACCCTTGTTAAAGGTTCCAACAAAATATACATTTTAAACTATACATATGTGTTGCTAGAACCGCAAATATTTGCAGTTTAGACTAAAAAAAATTGCAATTTTAACTACATATTTTTGTGAAATAAAAATTTGTAGTTCGGGCTACACACATGTGCATTTCTAGCTGTAAATATATGCAGTTTGAAAGACACATTTTCGCTAAAAAAGTTGATAGATGTGTTTCGTGAATTTTTTTGAAAGAGGACGTAATAGAATTTTAAAACATTCCAAGGGCGTTTGAAAAAATGTCCTAACTTCTGTATAATAATGTATCACTATTTTAGACTTTTTTTTAATTTAATGTTATAACTAACTTTTTAAATATTATTATGAAAATTTAGTGTCAACTCAACGTAATTAACCATATATATATTAACGTAAGTAATCTTATATATGTGTGTGCATGAGTGTGTTTGTTATTCTTTTGTTTTACATATTAAATATCTAATAATGAGTAATAAACCCGTTAATTTTTTTTTGTCATTAGATAGGTTTACCACTACAAACACTACGCCATAGATGTCCTATTGCAACGAAAATACAAGATGTTGCTTGCTACAATGTAACGATAGCTATGCTGATTTTTGTCTATTACAACATTAGTTTCAGGATGTTAGCATAGATATCAACACTATGTTGTAGTAGCTATAGACTTATAAAAATATTATAAAAAATGAGTGCGGGCTCAAAAAAAAGCGGGCTGAAATAATTTTTAACGCGGGAAGCAAAAACAAAGCGGCAAAAGTTAACAAAATATTAAAGGGTTTCACTCAAACACTTAACAAAATACGTACTCCGCCGCTCAACCTCTCAAACACTCAAACACTCTGCGATTTCAATTAGGGCTAAAAGTTCTAAGTTTACAAGCTTAATTGGGGTTCGATTAGGGCAAGTTCGAGTTCAAGTTCAATTAGGGCTTCGGTGTTTCAATTAGGTCATCAATTGGGGTTCGTTTGGGTTTCGAATTTCAGTCAGGGCTTCGATTTAATCTGCTGCTTAAGGCATCACTCTATGTATATTTCAAGTTTTTCCTGATTTGATTGTTGTGTTGCCTAATTTACTAATTTACTTGTGAGTTCAGGTGTAATCATATTCCTGATTTTATTATTGTGTTTGTCTTTGTATGTTATTTGTGTGTAAATTAGTGATGAACGACGAGGAAAAAATATGGGCAGAACTTCCTAAGTTCAGTGAAGGATATATCAGTGGAGTGAAACGTTTTATTCAAAATACTTTTTCTAGATTCGCGGTAGGTGATGAAATTACATGCTTTTGCAAAAAGTGTCATAATCGCAAGTGGCATCGTCAAGAGGTAGTCTACGACCATCTGATTTGGAATGGTCCATCTGAATTGTACGTGAAATGGATTTGTGAGGTTTCCTGTCTAGATCCTGAAAGGAGCGATAACGATATGGATCGTGAAGCGGGAATAAATTTTGGAGATAATCTCGATGAGATGTTGCATCGTACTTGTGGAAATATGCAGAACAATGAAGGTGGATCTTCTGATGGAGCAAACGGAGTAGATGTCGATGCTAGAAAATTTCATCATCGTGTTGAAGAGGGAAAGCAGCCATTATATCCCGGGTGTACTAAATTTTCGCGATTAATTTTCATCGTCGGGCTTTATTCTTTAAAATGCCTACATGGAATCACCGAGTCTGCATTTACCGATTTATTAGAGTTGCTAAAAGAAGCTTTTCCACAAGCCCACATCCCTTTATCTTTCAATGCTACCAAAAATATCATTAAAGATTTAGGCCTCGATTACCAAAGAATACATGCATGTCCAAATGACTGCATGCTATATTGGGCAGAAAATGAAAAGGAAAATAACTGCAAAACTTGTGGTTTTTCAAGGCGGGCTATACCGGAAAAGAAAGCGGGTGTTGACAATGATCCGGAGCAGCGGATTCACAAAGTACCAGCAAAAGTGATACGTTATTTTCCACTAAAACCAAGGCTGCAAAGGATGTTCATGTCCAAGGAGTATGCAGAACTTATGATATGGCATGCAGTGGGATGAAAAAATGATGGCAGACTTCGACATCCAGCCGATGGCGAGGTTTGGATGACGATGGATGCCAAATATCCTCATTTTTCATCTGAAAACAGAAATACCAGGTTAGGAGTAGCAACTGATGGATTCAGTCCTTTTCGTACAATGGCTATAGCTCACAGCACATGGCCAATCATATTGGTAAATTATAACCTTCCACCTTGGTTATGCATGAAGCCAGAAAATTTGATACTTTCAACCCTTATCCCTAGCCCACAGTCTCCTAAGAATAGCATTGATGTCTACATGCAGCCTCTTATCGTAGAATTGAAAGAATTATGGGGTCTTGGTACACAAACTTATGATGCCTTAACTGGTGCTAATTTCACGTTACGTGCAAGCGTGTTATGGACGATCAGCGACTTTCCGGGCTATGCAATGTTATCCGGCTGGAGCACAAAGGGTTATTTAGCTTGTCCCGTATGCCATTTCGAGACTTCTTCAACTTACTTGAAACATAGTAAAAAATGTGCTACATGAATCATAGGAAATTTTTAGATCCGGAACACAAGTGGAGGTTTGATAAGAAAAGGTTCAATGGTGAAATTGAAATGGGAACATCTTCGGGAATTTTATCCAGGACAGACATTGAAGAATTGTTGGCTGGTTATGAAAATATTTTTGGGCAGAAAGAGGTCAACAAGCATAAAAATGAACCCCCTTTTAAAAAGAAGTCAATATTTTTTAATTTACCATATTGGAGTCACAATGTATGTCGACATAACCTTGATGTTATGCACATAGAGAAAAACATTTGTGATAACATACTTGGTACTTTACTAAATATTGATGGGAAGTCGAAAGACCATTTAAGTGCTCGGTATGATTTACAAGAGATAGGCATCAGGGAGGTCCTTCATCCGGTTCTATCAGCTGATGGGAATTACCTTAAGATCAGGGCTGCCATATTTGCAATGACGAACAAGGAGAAAGAAATATTTTGCTCGGTGTTGGAGAATGCTAAACTGCCTTATGGTTGTGCAGCTAATATCAGCCGGTATGTAAACAAGAAAGAGAGGAAAATTGCAGGGTATAAGAGCCACGATGCTCATTTTCTTCTCCACTACTTGCTGCAATTTGCTGTGAAGAAATCTGTAAAAGCTGAAGTTGCATTACCTATGATAAGATTAGGTGCATTTCTAAGAAGTCTTTGGAGTAAAATTATCAATTTGGCCGATCTCAAGAGGCTACAAAAGGAAATTGTGGAAATTCTTTGTCAATTTGAGATGATATTCCCAAATGCTTTCTTCGATATAATGGTGCACTTGCTAGTTCATTTATGCAAGGAAATTGAATATGGTGGACCTGCACATCTTCATTGTATGTTTCCTATTGAGCGTTATCTTTGTAAACTGAAATCATATGTTCGCAACAAAAGTAAACCTGAGGCGTCCATTGCTGAAGGTTATCTTGCAGAAGAATGTTTGATATTCTGTTCAAGGTTCTTAGGTGGCGATGGAGCAGGAAAAATGAAGTTTGAAACCTGTCCACAGAATCTGGAATATCCTATTAGCACAAGAAGAAACAAAGATGGAAAAGGTATTCATCTTAAAGATTCTCAATGGACGGCATGTCACCGTTACATTCTATTCAATTGTGGTAACAAGGAAATAGAGAGTTTACTTGAGTAAGTTTTTAAGTTTTATTTTTATTTTAGTAATTATTGAAGAATTAGAAAATTTGTTTCTATCATTTATTAACCAGGTCTTTATTCTAGGGAACATCGAGCTTTAATTGATGGTCATGCATTATCAAAAAAATATAAAAGAGAGAGAGAACACAGTGAAGAATTTTGGAAGTGGTTAAAGGAAGAGATTGGGAAAAAGGAGGACATTTCAAAAGAAGTACAACTGCTTGCAATGTGCCCTCTTCCAACGGCTAAGAGGTTTACTGGATATGTTATCAATGGATGCAGATTTTATACAAGGTTCAGAGGTGCCAAATGTACAACACAAAACAGTGGTGTATTTTTGACAGCCTTGACTACTAGCTTTGCAAGTTCGAAAGATCAAAATCAATTGGTTGGTGAAGTTAATTACTGTGGATCAATTGAGGAAATATTAGAACTATATTATTGGGGAGAATTTAGTGTGGTTTTATTTAAGTGTTGTTGGTACCAAGAAGAGAAAGATTTATATGGGCTGACTCGTGTCAATTTTAATCGATTGTGCCAGAAATCTGATCCTTATGTTATGGCTTCACAAGTACAACAGGTGTTTTATATAGAAGATCCAACTGATAAGATGTGCCACAATGTTATCAAGAAATTGCCGAGAGACTGGTGTGAAATCAAAAGAGAAGATGCAAATGAAGATTTGAATGATATCCAGCCTGCTTATGGAATGGGAAATCAAGATTTTGATGTTCGTTGGTGTAGAGATGATGTCCCAATAAGACGAATCCGCCTTCCACCTAGCAGAGTTAAAGAAAATGCTTCTTAATTTCTATGTATCACTATCATATTTAATTAAGTAGCTAATGTACCAAATTTAAGTAAGAAAATGTTGTTTCTGCCTTGATTAAATGTTGTAACTAATGTATCATATTTGTGGCTTTTTTTGTCTCTTTTTTAGTGTTTCTGCTTTTATTACATTTTAGTGAAGTGACTGTTTTATTTTATAATGCAGTTGGTTTATTTTAATTTGTAATTATGTCATTCTAATGTTAATTCCTTCATTTTGTGTAGGATGGAGGCAAATCTTAAATTCAACCACAAGGGAAAATTTGAGAAGAATGGATACGTTGGTGGAGAAGAGACTTCTGTCATGGGCGTTGATCTGGATATGTTTTCTTACACAGTATGATGGAGTATGTGAAGGATGAGCTAAAGTACACTGAAATTGGAGGAGTATATTCATGGAAAGGTCCAATGAGTGGGTGGAAATTGGTGACCAGTGATGCAGATCTGTGGGAATTGATGCAAATAAAAAATAATGGTGATTACATTGATTTCTATGTCGACACCGTGGTCGATGATAAAATTGAGCCAATGAAACAAATGCAGCCACATTTCATCGTACGCCCAAGGAAGAATCTGTTGTCTCCAGGTATAAAAATATCTTCTCATTTGTACTATTTTGATGAATTTGGTCATAAGAAAACTAACGATGAAACAACCTATTTATGATTACTTTCAAATGAATTTAAACCAAGATCCAATTTTGAGCATCCGATTCAAAAATTCATAAATAAATCATACAGAAGTTCGTCCAAAGTAAGTGATAAAAACTGTAAATAGTTAGGTTTTTGACTGGAAGAAGATAAAAATATCTTCTCATTTGTACTATTTTGATGAATTTGGTTCTCGCATGGCTGAATTTGTTTTCATTTTGCTGCTTTTAGCGTACATAAATTTTTTGTGCATTTTTGTTTGAATATTAGGACTTGTTTAATTTTAGTGCACTTAGTAGAATAATAAAGGAACTGGAATATTAGTGTACATGATCAAGTCTTAATTTCTTTAATTAAGTTTAAATAATTATGTTTATGACATGATAAACTTGACTTTTATGTCGTTGTATGTTTGCAGCTGCGAAATCACAGAAACGACAATTTGTCACCACTCACCATCTACAACAGGCAGCAAAAAACTAGAAGCAGACTGAAGTCTTTACTCCGATTCGAAAGTCGGCACGGCTAAACAATCCACTTACCGACGAGATGCAGACTGATCAAGTCTTTAGTCCTAGAAAGTCGGCACGACTAAACAATCCACTTACCAACGAGACACAGACTGATCAAGTCTTTAGTCCTAGAAAGTTGGCACGGCGAAACAATCCACAAGTGAGCGAAGTTGCTGTGAGTCTACGCATGGACAGGAAAAAGGTGATCAGCAAGAATTCATCTGGAGTCGGTAGGTCTACGAAGTTACCAGAGAAAAATCCAACTGAAGTCAGTAGTTCTACGAAGACATCAGAGAAGAAAAATCCAACCGAAGTCAGCGATGCAACTTTGAATATCAACTCAACAAGTGTCAGGAGTAAATTGGATTTCTATAATCCTCCAGATGAAGAGGAAAATATGGATGAAAATGAGATTCTAGTAAGAAGACTACAATCTGATCTTCTAATATGATGTTCTACATATTTTGCTTATATTTACAATAATGTCTTGTTAAATTACTTTCAGGATGATGATCTACCACCTCCGCCACCTCCACCGCTTATAGAATACGAAAGGGAGAGAGCTAAACATGTGTCGCAGAAGAATAGTGTTTTTGAAGCTCTTGGGATGCCTACATTAGTTACTGGACTGATAAATGAATTTGAAAAAAAATAAAGGAAAATCAAAGATGCCAGCTGAAAGCGAAGATTATGCTCCAGAACAAGAGGAACCTAGTGAAGATGATACTTCAAAAAATCCAGTAAAGGTGCGTTATAGCTGAAGATTTAATTTTATGTTGGTAATTATAGACTAGCTTCCTTATTGTTTTATTTTATTGTTTTTGTGTGCGTATTTTAGAGAACCAAAAAGGTTACGATTACAAAGCCTCAGTCTGGACCAACAACTCATTCACGGGCCATTGTTGAATCTGCAACTGATAAGAATGCAACTCCGAAGGCAGGGGAAAATCCAGTTCCTACACAAACTGTTGATCCACCATGTAGCGTTGAGTTACCACACAATGAAGGAATAGGAACAATGGCTGCTTATTTGGCTATGCGAGAACGCCAGAAGAATAACAGTAGTGGAAGTGGAAATGCAAGGAAGAAGGCTGTTGTCGAAAATGTCTCGACAAATATTGAAAACGAAGAAGATGAAGTAGAAGAAGCTGAAGGTATTATCTAATTGAGTTCTGATTTTAATAGTTTAAGTTCTCATTTATGTTATGTCTAGCCTTCTCATTACTATTGTATGTACTTTGTAACAGTAGTGGGAGCTCCCAAAAGGTTCAGGGGAAAAACAAAGATGGATAAAGTTCATTCAAGGTCATATGACAAAAGAGTTCTAATCAAAATGAATCATCGGGGCCAACTTGTTTCAGACGATGACCAAGTAATGTCTGAACTGAGTGTTTTTAGGAACACTGAAGAGGAGTGTTCCACTTACTTACAAGTCTTGGTTTGATGTTCCTTCAAGTTTGAAAGGCACGCTGTGGAACTATGTCAAGGTAATTTGCTAACTTAGCTGAATTTTACTTAAATATATGAAACTTGTCACAAAAGTAGCATGACTGTTCTTTTTAATGTTTGATTTGTATTTAAGCAACTGTATATTATTCCGGATGAATGTAAATATTGGGTTTTGAAGTCAATTCGTGACTCTTGGAGGGGGTACAAGAGTCGTATTAAAAAGGCACATTATACGGCTTATGAAACTGATGAAGGGAGGCTTGAAAATAGGCCGGACGAAATTCCACTTGCGGATTTCAGAGTACTCTTGATGTATTGGGGAGATGAAAAAATTCAGTTATAATTTTAAGTTTTATCATAGAATTTTTTTCTGTTTTTATTCATTCAAATCAGGCAAATAAACATCTTTATTTCATGTTTTTGTAGTCCAAGGCCCTTACAAATTGTGCAGGTCGGAAATCGTATACAGACACACACACTGCTGGTCCAAAACATTTTTCCCAAATTCGGCATAAGATGGTATGTATTTTGCTTATTTTTATGGTTGGCTGGAGGTATGCATTTTATTTTATCTGAAATTCCTCTCCTTATTTAGCAAAGCGATATATGTTCCAAAATAAAAATAAAAATAACTACATATATGTTCCAAAATAAAATATCACCTCACTCAAACAAATAAGCAAAATAAATATTAGTGATATATGTTCTGTTTATGATATAGAAGTTTGTAACTAAAAGAATAACAAGCAGGCTATATAATCTGATCTGTCACATTAATCATCCAGCAAATGTTTTTATTTCAATTTTAATGTATTAATTTTTATTGTATCTGTTTATTATTTTTGCATTTTCACATTAATTTACGACTTAATAGCTACTAATAACATTTGCTAAAAAAGTACATAAAATCTATAAAAATATAAATGAGCCTTTCTTTGCCCCCTTTGGCATAGAAAACTCAATTCTTCTTTTTCAAACCAGTGTTCGTCATGCTCATGCATTTGTACGCATTTGGTCAATATACGTCTGCAAGTTAGATGCATATTAAACATTAAATATGAGTCCAATCCATCTCTGTGGAAATTAATTAATTTGTAAACTATTGGATACACTCTTAACTCTTAAGCATATGGATGTCAAGTTGATGCCTGTCTTTTGTCTACTGTATGTTGATGGCTTTACTGCCTTGCTAAGCTTAAATCGTTTTAGTATTATATATATGTTCATGGCTCATGGGTTAATCACGGGGTAATCTTAGTTTTGCATCAGAATCTAAGATGAATCATGGGATATTTGTTATCTCTGTGCTTACAGTTAATAATCTGAAAGCATAGACATATGGGATATTTACTATGCAAATTTTCCTTAGCTCAGCCTTGAATTTTGCAAAACTGATACATCACTTGATACTATGCTTGAAAAAGCTCTGATATTGTTGCTACATATGTTGTGATTTTATACTTGTTGTTTCTTTATTTTTGCACTTGTAAGCTGCTTGAGAACTTATTGTTGCTCCATTTTTGCATCTATGAGTTGCTCGAAACTTTTAGCTTGTGTGCACTTGTGGTTTCTGTTCTTCATTTGAACCGAGATTTGTTTTTATGTAAAGGCGATCATATTTACCTTATTTTTGCTTTGACTTTGAGTATAATTTCTGAATTGATTAGTGATATATGTTCTGGAAAAATTGGTTTGATATCCTTTTGCTGTCTAACTTTTTTCATTTAATTTGTATCAGTCCAACGAATTAGACGAAGAACTTTTTGTTAAAACTCACAAGCAGAAAGAAGGAAAGGTGTACAAGACTGATACTTCAGTAATGAAGTACAGAATTGTAAGAATTTTATTTTCTCTTCAATCAGATGTCAAAAAAATGCTTCATTTTGCGGATCGACATTTTTGTAGAATTAGATCCTGTTTTGTTGAAATCTATAGGAGGATATTTTCTGAATCCATTTTAAAACTGTTAATAGATATTGCAAAACAATTCTTGTTTAAGAAACTTGTTTCAGAATTGTTAATTTTATTTAATGTCACATTTTGAAACTGCTTTATTTTGCAGGATAAGATTGAAAAAGCAATAGGTGAAGGAGGAAGTGATGGAGTTGTTCAAGAAATGATTTCTGATGGAAAGTCGCACGGTCCATCTTGGCTTATAGGACGGCACACAAAGTCTGCAGAAGTTTCAAAATATGCCCCAACAACAAGCACATACATATAGGAGCTGGCAGCGAAGATAAGGGAAAATATAGCTGACGAAGTCGAAGCAAAGGTGAACAAGAAGGTCCAAAATGAATTTGATGCAAAGGTGAACCGAAAAGTTCGGGAGAACTTGACATGGGTGCTTAAGAAATTAGGCGAAGCAAACCCTGACATGCAAATTGATGTTGGGGATCTTTGTGCGACCGTCTGCAGTGATGGCACTAGAGGCACTGGAGGCACTAGAGGCACTGATGGCACTGGAGGCTCGCAAATATGAATGTACTGTTAATAAGTAGAATTTAGTATGTACTGGCTGTAACTATGAATACACTGGCTATGTTTTTAAGTATGTTTGTTATTTTGTACTTGACTAAGTAAAACTTGTGTTGCTGGTTATTCTGAAATGAAAAGTTCTTTGTTGCAGTGTAATGTTGCCATTAGATATGATATAATGTTGCCATAGATATGATATAATGTTGCAGTAGTATAATGTTGTAGTACATTTCCAATTTAAATTGCAAAAGGTGTTGCCATAGATATGATATAATGTTGCAGCATGTGATGTTAAATGTGGTAATAAACTGGCAAAGTGTTGCCATTGGATGGTAAAAGTGTTACCATAGATTAATGAATATGGGCCCCACAACAGGGTTCCGTAAAGGTGGGCCACAGAATTAATGGGCCCCACAACGTGGGCCCACATGTTGAGGCCCAGATTGTGGGGCCCACTTTTTAGTAAATTTGGTACCTGTGGCAACAACAGAACTGATGTTGCCCTAGGGCCGCAAAGATGTTGCCTTTCACTCTAGGGCAACGCGGCAAAATGCATCACCGAGAAAGTGTTGCCTTTGCCCTTTTTTAGTCTACAGCAATATTTTTTGGCACTTCCTGCATCACTTTTTGGGTGTTGCAGTATGCAATCTATGGCGTAGTGAAAGAAGCGATTGGTGACCCTTGTGATGGTGCATGTGCAACGTCCATGTGGATGGCAGTTCACCTGATCGGCTGGATTAGGAAATTTAGAAGGCAGCGCCACCGGTAGGACGGCTTCCGCTGGAAAACGATATATGTTATCATATATTTCTTAGAAGTATGAAAAGCATAACACTAATATATATATATATATATATATATATACACATACATATACACACACTCACAGATAGACTCTAATAAAATTTTATTTATTTATTAATTATAGTGGACCGTTGGCGTGAGATTGGTTCATTTTCCTTGAGCAGAGCAAATCCATGCCGAATATACCACTGGTTATTCTTTTGCACGCATGTATTGGTAAAACTGTAGTGTATTAATATTTCACGATTGTGTCATGCAATTATATGCTTTCATGCGTATTGCGTAATGCAAACTGTTGTGCATAAACAATTTCGTGTCTTAAAAATAAAGATCCATTCGAGGATCCATTCACAAACTAAATTCCATCAAAAAAAACGTGTTCGGAACAATAACTTGGAAAATAAGTTTTAAAATAAAATAATATTATAATTTGTATTGGTATTTTTGTCGAAAAAAAATCTTAACATATGTAAATTGTTAGGGTACCTGTTTGAACTATTGATGAAATCACTCACTGTGACAACCGGCAACTCCCGCCACATTGATCCAAAGTCTCAAGTAACTTTCAGACTCGCGTCGGTGTCAAGAGATACGAGTTGTCGGAGTTTTTTTAAACATTCCAAAGACTAAAGATGTAAGGATACAATTTAAGACATACTACACTTCAGATCTCACAGCGAAAGACATAAAAATATAAATATTAAAAATAATCATCTCGAAAATTATCTAAACATAGTCTCAAAACAGTACGTAGTCAAATCCACGGTGTATAGAAATACATCACATAGTCTGATAAAATATTAAATACGTTAAACAGTACATGAAGAGTAATAGGAAATAAAAAGCAATTCTGATGCCAAGCTCGCCTCTCCAAGTACTATTACTGGGCCTATCATCTGCTGTCGTGTCCTCCTATGGTGGGGAAAAAGAAAGGAAAAAGGGTGTATTAGAAAATAATCTGATGAATAAGTACATTATTAATATACGGTGATCACATGCAATTGAAAAATTTAGCAATACTTTATGTGATCTAGGATGTCCTACAAATATCCGTGAACTACTTGTTCCTTTATTTAAGGGGTTTAGCTCAATACATACCTACACTAACTGCTTGTGCAGGCTCATACTTAGGGTCAAACAGCTAATCGAACCTCAAGACAGCTAATGATTGGCTAATAACTACTAGAGCTATCCACATAGATTTCCCTATAATTTCCACCATGGGACTACATTTCCCACAACCACGTCTACACGTAACTTTCTAACATAGGTTTCACTACAATTTCCATCATGAGACTACATTTTCCATAACTACAACTACACGTAACCTTGTTACGCATTGAGGGGGAGCCCGCAATGCCGACTCGCCAAAGTGTCTCATCGTCTACATCCATGTCCACCTCTCAATGGTAACGCAACGCCTCTTATCGCACCGCACTGGGATCCGTCAACAACACAACATCACGTAGCGTCACCGTGAATACTAAAGAATGGTAGCATCCTAGAAATTTAATCAAAAGGGAAAACATTAATTATTGTTATACTTAATAAGTTGAATATACTAAAGAAAGAATATATCAATATATTTTAAAAAAGTACAATTTTATTAATGAATATCAATAAATAATAGGAAGCACAAAGAAAGAGGGCATTAGTTATCCTTTTATAGAATTCATTGTTGTAATTAATATGCATTATACGTATTAAGAAGAGAAGATAACAAAATACTTTAAAAAGGGAAGAATACATCTACTTATATATGTTTGAAAAGTAAGAATAACAATGTATCACAAAAGTAAAAGGTTATTTTAAAAAGGAAAGACAACGTAACAAAATATATATAAAAAGAAAACACTTAATAAAAGTTACATATTTTGAAAAGAAATGGATATGTCTAAAATTGTATATTTTTGAAAGATAAATATATATGAAAGTAAAAGATTTTCTTAAGAGAAATGTATAGATAAAGACGTTGATTAATAATGGGATTTATTACTAAACATAGGTAACAAAATATGGAAACGAATTGTTATTTAAAAAGAAAGAAAGAATATGCTATTTCATTATTCATAAAAAGATAACGCCTTTGATTAATACACATATTTACACATTTGAATAGAAATACAGGGTTCCCCACAAAGGTTAATAATATGTGTGTGTAGAATACTAATTAAGGATATTAAATGGGATTATAATTTTTAATCAACTGACTTAAATTATAATTAATAGCACTAATTAAGACAATGTGACTGTTACATTAAGAAGAGAAAATGGAAAGTTTATATATAGGTAAGAGAACATGAATGAAGAAATGATTTTTATAGAAATAAACTACAGTTAAATTCCATCTACAAATAAAAGGCAAAAAAATATTCAATAATAATAAAAGTGAAAATATGAATGAACAATATTGACTGATATGGATGAACGGCTATTAATGACATTAAAAGGGGGGGGGGATTAAATATCCTGCCTTCTTTAAATAAAAAGAAAAAGGAAATAATTTTTTCTTAAGTAAAGGTAAATAATCTGGGGATTTGAGTATATCTTTTGATGGACGCTTGGATGTGTCTCATATCTTTTTGGACGTAGCTGATGGGTCCATATCTTTTTGTCACTGTCATGATTAAAAATGTAATCTATAAATAAACCCTTAATCTAACCCTAAATTCTCCAAAAAGCTTACAACACCAAAACTCTATCACTTTCTTCTCTCCTCCAACATAATTTCTTCAATATAAATTATAATAAAGGAAGAGAGAATAGATCAAAAATTAAAAGAAGGAATTTGGTTAAATCAACAAAGGGGAAATCCACGTGTAGATAAAGATGATTCCAAGCAATCAATTAGGAAGAGCTTAGGCTTTGAGGTGGGAGAGAACAATTTTAATTAGGTGATTAATTAAAGTTAAAATTGATCAATTTTCTATGATCATGGATATTGTTAGAAACCCTAAATTGGAACTTGTAACCTAGATAGAAATGGAAATTACTGTAAATTGCTAAACCTAATTTGATGTCAGCACACCTCTCTTGTGATTAAATCATAAAACCCTAAAACTGAAATCTGTAAGCTAAGGTAGAATTGAAATTATAGTGAATTGTTAAACCCGAAGTTGATCTAGCATACCCATTTAATTTAGTTAACTGTAAGTCCTAAAATCTATAAACCTTAGATTTAAACAACTAAAATTGAAATTTTACAAATCTATGAAATTTAAAAATAACGACCGATCATCTAGTAATTAGCATTCACCAATAATTGCTAATGACATGGATTAAACAATAATAAAATCAACGGTTAAGAAAACGCAGAAATCTTAAATTTTATACGCGCGACCTTTGGACCCTAGCAGTCGACCAGTAGAGGTCGACTGGGTAGGTGTAGTGGTCGATCGATCGGGATGAAAACTGCAGAATTGGACCTTGGTTTAAGGCCCAAGTTTATTAATAAAAAATATATATACGTATATACATGTTAACTATTGGGGGCCTATTTATGGACAATTGGATGTATGTTAGGATTTGTAGGAAGCTAGTTCCCTAAGAGCGGATGCTAGGTCGTGACGGTATTGAGTAAATATTGTTTACCCAATTCAGGATTGAGTAATCGATTGGAGGTGATGTATTTTTGCAAATCGCACTCACGGAAGGTTCCACGGTGGGCCTGCAGCACTGATGAGGATGCCTGATGGAGTGTGTCTGCCATAACGAGAGGTCTATGTATGCACGATGACACATGTGATATAATTCAAATGGAGGACCCGGACTGTGCAATAAGAGGCCAACATCACGATCGAGAGGTGGAAGCAGATGTAGACGATGAGACATACCAACGAGTTGGCATCCCAGGTTCTTCCTCTTCAGGCGCAGTAAAGGAGAATCAGTTCCCAATTGCCTAGTGGCGGTGATAGTAGTGGGAATTTATTTCCACAGTAGCCTAATGGCGGTGTTTTTCATAATTAGTAGCCAAAAGGGCGGTGTCTTACGTATTGAGTAGTTCTAGGAGCGGTGACCGATGTTAGGAGATTCGATCCTTAGTTCGATCCATTGTATTAGCCTACAAAAATTATGATGTAGGAATGTTTTAGATAGGAACCCTTAGGTAACAGACTTTAGGAATTCAGGACACTTGTATTACATCCTATGTCATTCAGAGTGGAGTTAAAGTTAATTGCACATGATCATCACATATTAACTTGTACTCGTTCACCAGACTTTTTGTTCGACCCACCCCCTTCTTTTCATTTTTCCCCACTACAGGATGACACGTTAGCAGTTGATTGGTCATAGTACATAGAGAAAGGAGCTTCACGTTGAAGTTCTCATATCATTTATTGTTCATCATGTAGTTACTTAGTGTACTAAATGTTTGTCAAACCTATATTGTACCTTGGAAAACGGTGTATATGTAAATCAAGTATTCTGGAGACTGTTTTTCTTAAATGTTTATTTCTATACTTATATTTTAATTCCTTATGCTACGAGATCTAAAGTGTAGAATATCTTATAACTTACCCTTATAATTATGCTCTGTAATGTTTTAAAATCCCAACAGCTCGTATTTTACGGCATGACGCGAGTCCAAAGGTCACATTAGGCTTTGAATCAGTGGGTGGGAGGTGCGGGTTGTTACAGGGACTCCCGTTGGTGTCATGCCGCACACTCCATGATGCATCATCACCAGTGTTTTATGTCCGCCATAAAACCTTCTATGAGTGCAATTTGCATTAGAATTGCCCTAGTCAAATATCGACTCTGCTGGATAAATAGCATTTACCCAATCTCACAACGTCCTAGTGTTGTCACATACAAAACTAGCTTCCCCACCTATAATAACATCCACACACGCATCCCACTATTTTATTTATAACTTGGGCCTCAGGCCGAGGTTCATATTGTGCTAAGAAAACGCTAAGCGGTCGATCGCTTGCTCCTGAAGCGGTCGACCGCTTTTTGTTGACCGGATTTTAGTGAGCGGTCGACCGGTCGTCATTGTTTACTGTTTTTAATTTAATTATTGATTATAGTTCCTTTTGTTTATTAGTTTTTCGATTATAGTAAACTTGCAATTTTAAATACAGTCAATCAAACTTGTGAATCTATGATTTGTAACTGTCAAAACTTTATATTAAATTTCAATTTGTAATAAATCAGTTTAACCTAGGTTTAACATCAACATCAATAAGTTATATCAATTCTTATCAATTTGAAAAAAAAGGGTATACTAAGATTTATTGGTTTCTTAATTTACAGGTTAACATTAGTCGGTATCTAGATTAGAAAAGAGAAATCATATTCACATAATAACTATTTAATTTCCAATCCAATTAAACAATGTTTCTAATTTTATTTCTAACAACCTAGATCAAATATGGTATGCTAAAATTAATTGTATATAAATCTTCTAATTAACAATGAACCCACTCACCTCAAACCAAAGCTATTCCCTCTGAGATATGCCTGGAATTTCCTCTGCTCACTATACTTAATCTTCTTCAATTTCTCTAGTTTTATTTTTATTTAATTTTTGAAGAAATTTGTGATTTGAGGAGAAAAGGGATTTCAGTTTTCAAATGAATAGAGTTTGGACGTACCGGTTGTAATTTATGAATTAGGATTTACATTAATGTTCTATTTATAGGTACAAGATTCATTTCCGTCCATCCAAAAATATACGATCACATCCCAAACGCTGAAAACCATACGATCAAACCGGGCTATTCAGCTTAGGCAAACCCTAGTTGGGAATGCCTACTGGTTAGTCGCTGGGGCTTGGGCGGTCGACTGCTAAGTGTCGACCGGCCACATCCAGGGTCTCGACTGTTTTTAATTAATTTTTAATGCCTTTTCCCTTTTCAATTTTACCTTTTTAATTACTTTCGAATCTAAATTTTTAAACGTTCATAACTTCATCATATTAACCCCGATTTCAAAATATTATATATTAAGGTTATCTAGAAAATAGCTACGAACACAGTGGAGAAAGTTTCATGGTCAAATTTGAACATTTGTAAGATTCTATTTTTCCTTTATTTTATTTGAATTTAATTCTTATATTAAATTTCCACTCAAATTTTTGGGGTGTTACATTCTTCCCCCTTAAAAGAATATGGTCCTCGATCTACAACGACGGAAAAATGTAACTCGTACATACAAACATCAATAACTAAAATGTGGGTTGCATAATTATGGATCTTAAGGCTAATTAAACACTGGAGGAGAGATGAATAGCATTTTCTAATTTTTGTAAATATTTTTAAAATTGTTTTAACATTATTATTAAACAATGCAGAATGAACAATCACAGATGCAAACACAGATAAATATAAATCCAACAAAATAAAAAATAGAGAATTAGAGAGATCACACTAGAGATTTTTATACTAGTTCGGAGTTGCCCTACGTCCAGTCCCATACAATTGTTTGTACATATTTCTTTTCAAAATGCCAATTTTCCAATGGGTAGAAGGCAAGCCCAACACAATCTTGATTTCAATGCCATGAGACACACCCTCTTGATTTTCCAGGCTTAGGGTACACCCACTTAATTTGAACGGGCTACAAGAACACCCTCTTGAATTTTCGGGCTACCAAGCACACCCAATTGATTTGAACGGGCTACAATCACACCCACACAAATACAACTTGAATTTGATGGTTTTTCAAAAGTCAAATTCTTGATCTTTGGATACAATGGATCCTATAGACTCTTGGGCAGAATTTTAATCTTTGATTAAGAGCTAGAGATGATCGATATCCAATTGTAAATAGTAGAGAATCAATATAATGAATATTGAATTGATTCTAGTTGAAATTGAGAAGATTTAATTAAGTTTTTATTTCACTAGAAATTTTAGCAGAGTAAGAGGAGAGAAGATAATAAGAAAGTAGTTGCTAAAAATTTATTTGAAAACCCCCGCATACAGAGAATAAACAAACACGTCCATTCGCGAAAAGTTACGACAAAGAGACACTTCATTTCAAATTTGAATTTCAAAATTACTGCATGTATGTCAACATATCATCTGCCTCTATGTCAACATAGGCTAGTGTAATTTAAAACTCTAAAATGTTTTCTTATCAAATCTAAATGATCATTTTGATGCAAAACTCGACGATGACGATCACACCAACATTGCCACCAAATTTTAATCAAAAATATTATGTTGAATCCTTGCAAACATGATAAGCAAATTTACCAACTTTATTCCATCTAGAAAGCATCCCACTGTTAGAACCTCCAATTTTGATGTTTTGATTGTGACAACTATATAAGTAAATATTCTATGAACTAACCAAGTTTGCAGGAGAAGATAATCAAAAACATATGAAGACCAAATTCCAGATTGTTGCTACAACGTATTGTTAAGTATAGAGTCTGAGTCTAGATGTAGAATTATGTTAAAATCTCTCCGAAATGGTATACACATATACACATAACAAAAAAATCAGCAAAACAAAGGAAATGCACAAAAAACACTACATTCAGCCG
Source organism: Allium fistulosum (assembly GCA_030737815.1). Lineage (NCBI taxonomy): Eukaryota > Viridiplantae > Streptophyta > Magnoliopsida > Asparagales > Amaryllidaceae > Allium > Allium fistulosum. The sequence continues at coordinate 211,340,666 of CM060903.1, forward strand.
GCTGAAAGGTCTCCCTCAGCCGTCTGAATGCTGTACATGCACAAAAAAAGAACATTCAGCCGGCTGACTTACAATATTCAAAGGGCTGAATTATGTCTGTTTTGCACTAATTTCTTGCTGTTTCAAATTTTACTCGATTCAGCTGGTTGGAATATTAAATTCAGACGGCTGAAGCTTCATAACGACTAGTTTTTGAAAAGGTGCTTCTCTTCCATGAACAGTAACAACTCTTGATTCAAAAGATACTTCTATATCTCTTCATGGTTGCTCTTCATGAACATATGCAACCTTTTAATTTCCATATATAGCAAAGAAATACAACATCTTAAAAATCAATTTTCTATTTTCTTAACTCTATCCATTCTTGCTATTTACACTCAAAGGCATTCTACGCATACACTCTCTATTGATCACTTATATATTCAAGTTTATTCTTTTATGATTAAATAAACTTCCCTTCTTCACGAAATACGCGATATACCACAAAGGAGAAGATTATTGGAAGGGTGTAACTTATATGTGCTATTCAAAGAGCACAATCAGTCAGATATTTTTTATTATTGAAGTCATGTTCAGTTGCTCAGGGGTTTAAAGTTCTACTCTATTGCTTAGGCGGTTGAAGTCATTTTCAGTTGCTCAGGCGATGTAATACTTGTTCCTCCGGGTTAAGAGGGGGTTGATAGTTGAATTCCAAAAGGAGTCTGGGACTGGACGTAGAATGGGAAGTTCAAACTAGTATAAAAATTCATGGTGTCATTTATTTTACTGCTTTACTTTTATACTTACATTCTATACACGTAGATAGATTGTTTAATATTCTGTATTATACGATCCATAATTACTTTCATTTGGTATCAGAGCAAGGTCATCATATAACCATAGCACGGTTATTTGATATTCAAATAATAAGGAAAATAACACTAGCATAAGTTTTATTGAAGGTCAATCCACTGCACGACCACCACTATTTAATAGATTAAACGATAATTATTGGTCAACTAGAATGAGAATTTATATGCAAGCAAATGGATATGATACTTGGAATATCACTCAGGATGAATATGTTATTTTGTTCATTAGATAAAAATGAGTTTAACAGAGTTCGTATGTGTAGTTCGGCATATGGAATTTGGGGTACACTTAAAGTTACATATGAAGGTACTAACAAAGTTAAACAAAGCAAGATTTTTATGCTTAAGAATCAGTTCCAGAACTTAGAATGAAGCAAGATAAAACTATAAATGAAATATATTCTAGATTTTAAGATATATATCATTCACTTTTGAATTAGGAGAAAAATACGCAGATTTTGATATTGTTTCAAAAATCCTCAACTCTTTAATGGATGAATGGGAAGGAAAAGACTTAGCAATTGAAGAAGCTAATGAAATTTCAATCATAAAATGAGAAGAGTTGATAGGACATCTAATGTCATATGAAGTAAATTTATAGGCAAAAAGAGTTCAGGCATAAGACAAAAAGACAATAGCATTCCAAGCCGAAAAGGAAGAATCAGACTCGGATGAAGATGATATGGTGTTTATAGCTAAAAATTTTAAAAAGTTTTTGAAATTTACAAAGAGCAGTAAATTTGGAAATAACAAGAAACCATCAACTTCAAATCTCGGATGCTATGAATGTCAAAAAAGGGTCACATAAAGAAGGATTGTCCTGATCGTAAGAAAGATAGGTACAACTACAAAAACAAAAGAGACAAATATAAGAAGAGACGAGCATTTTCTGTTACATTGGATGATTCAGAATCGTCTTCCTTATCAGATAGTGATAGTGATAGTGACACAGAACAAGCCAATGTATGCTTTATGGCTATAAATGACGATGTAAGTGATCTTTATTTTGATGATTTAGTAGACATGAACTCGGAACTACTAGATAAACTAAGGAATATCAAAAGAAAATATAAAGATACACTTGAAAAGTTAGATAGAACTGAAATTGAAGTAGATATGCTAAAAGATGAGAAGAAAATTTTAGAAGAAGAACTTGTAATCACTCAAGAATCTTGTTCTAAATGCTAAGTAGGGAAATAGAAACTCAAAAAAAAGAGCGGTATTCTTTTGTCTGAGAATTATGAATTAAAATCTACTGTTAAAATATTAGAATTAGATATCTCTAGTTTTAAAACAAAATTAGAAAATATTACTAAGAATGTTTCTAATTTTAATAAAGGAAGAGAAAGTCTTTCAAGAATTATAAAAAATTCACAGACCACTTCAAATAAAAGTGGATTAGGATATAATAAAATGACCAAAAACTATTCCTAAAGATAATAGTTCTTTATATACAAACTTTAAAAAGAAAGATAATACTTTTGTAAAAACTGTTTTAAAAGACTTTAATCATCCAAAATCTATTAAGATTTGGGTTCCGAAGACAAACAATTATTTGATAAGAAACTAGTATATAAAGACTTTTATAAATATAGTTCATAAAAATGAAAATTTTACTTATAAAGTGAATTCTAAACCCTCTTGAGTTTGGCTTCCTAAGACCTAACTCTTAGGACCCTAACAAAAGGTGGGTACCAACGTCATTTCTATATTTTTCGCAGGTACCGATTAAGAAAAGAGGAAAGTGGATACTTGATAGTGGTTGCTCAAAACACATGATAGGAAACAAAGACATGCTAACTAACATTATCTACTCAGATGGAGGATCTGTCACATTTGGAGATAACTCCAAAGGATATATCATTGGCAAAGGCAATGTGAGCAATGACGGTACATCTATCTTACCTCTTACTACAAATATTTTACTAGTTAAAAATTTAAAACATAATTTGCTTAGTATAAGCCAACTATGCGATTAAGGTTTTAATATATCTTTTTCAAAAAATAAATGTAATATATTTGACCAAAATAAGAATCTTATCTTTGAAGGAACTAGAGAACGTAATATATACATCTTAAATATGAAAGTTAATCATAACACAAATATGTGTCTAATAGCCAAAGAAAATGATCCTTGGTTACGACACAAGAGATTTTGCCATATAAACTTCAAAGCAATAATCAAATTATCTAAAAATAACTTAGTAAAAGGTCCACCAAAGACGAATTTTAAAGTAAACAACATTTGTGATGCTTGTCAGTTAGGAAAATTAGCTAAATCATCTTTTAAATCAAAGAAAATTAATTACATTACAACCACTTGAGTTGTTACATTTAGATCTTTTTGGACCAACTCAAGTTCAATCTATAAATCATAATAAATATGTTTTTATAATTGTAGACGATTTTACGAGATATACTTGGACAATATTTATGAAAAATAAAAGTGATACTTTTGAAAATTTTAAAAACTTTGCTAAAAGAATACAAAATATTAAAAATACAAAAATTAAAAAGATTAGCAGCAATCATAGAGGTGAATTCGATAATGATATTTTTGAAAAATATTGCAATAAGAAATGAATTTTTCACAAATTTTCATTTTCTAGAACTACACAACAAAACAGAGTTGTAGAAAGGAAAAATAGAACACTTCAAGAATGCGCTAGAACCTTATTAAATGGAAGCACTCCACCTAAACATTTTTGGGCACAAGCTGTAGCAACTACTTATTATGTTTTAAATCGAGTCTCCATTAGAACATTAATGATACATACTCCATATGAACTTTGTAATGAAAGAAAACCCAATATATCATATTTAAAAATTTTTAGTTCAAAATGTTTTCTATTAAATACAAAAGGCCAACTTGGTAAATTCGATCCAAAATCCGATGAAGGAATATTCATAGGATACTCGAAACGAAGCAAGGCATATAGAATTTATAATAAAAGAACTAAAATAATCAAAGAAACACTTCATGTGTCATTTGATGAAATTTTCAAACTTAATAGTAAATATGAAGATGAATATATAATTTCAAAATCAAAGATCACAGAAGATGATGATATTGAGAATAATACTGAAATTAAAAACAACTTACCAAATGAAAATGAAATACGATCTCCACATAGATTTTTAAGAAATCACCCAATCGAAAATATTATTGGTGGAATAAATTCTAATGTAAGAACAAGAAATCAGTTAAATAAAATGGGTCTTGTAGCTTTCCTATATAATATTGAACCTAAAAATGCTAAAGAAACCTCAACTGATGACTATTGGATTATAGCTATGCAAGAAGAGCTAAACCAATTTGAACGAAATGAAGTTTGGGACTTAGTTCCTAGACCAAGTGATCAAATAGTCATTGGCACTAAATGAGTTTACAAGAATAAAGCTGATGAGCAAGGAAATATCACTCGAAAAAAAGCTAGATTAGTCGCTCAAGGTTACAATCAAGAAGAAGGAATAGATTACGAAGAAACTTTTGCTCCTGCCGCTCGACTAGAAGTAATGCGTATTTTATTAGCTTTCGCATGTTTTAATAACTTTAAACTATATCAAATGGATGTAAAAAGTGCTTTTCTAAATAGATTTATAAACGAAAATATGTATCTAGAACAACCACCTCTATTTACACGTGAAAAATTTCTAGACCATGTCTATAAATTAAAGAAAGCTTTATACGGTTTAAAACAAGCACCTCGTGCTTGGTATGATCGTCTTAAAAGCCATCTTATAAATTTTGGTTTTAAAATTGGAAAAATAGATCAAACTCTTTTTATAAAACAAGATAAAAAGGATATTTTAATAATAAAAGTTTATGTATATGACATTATTTTTGGTTCCTCGAACAAAAAATTATGTCAAGAATTTTCGAATATTACGACAAGAGAATTTAAAATGTCTCATATGGGAGAACTTTCATATTTTCTTAGATTACAAATCAAACAATTATATAATAGAATTCTTATTAATCAAGAAAAATATTGTAATAATCTAATAAATCGTTTTGGTATGGAAAATACTTTTGCTAAGCCAACACCTATGAGTACTACGGTACATATCGATCGAGATGAAAATGGAAAAAGTATTGGCCAAAAACTATATCGAAGTATGGTTGGATCATTATTATACTTAACAGCTAGTCGACCAGATATAATGATGAGTGTATGCTTATGTGCACAATTTCAAGCAAATCCCAAAGAATCACATTTGCAAGCAGTAAAACGAATTTTGTGCTACTTAAACAAAACTAAAGACCACGGCCTCTTTTACCCGAAAGAATATCCTTTTAAGTTAGTATAATGTAGTGATGCTGACTTTAGAGGATGTTGAACGGATCGAAAGAGTACGAGTGGTACTTGTCACTTCATTGGACAATCTTTAGTATCTTGGTTTAGTAAGAAACAAAATTGTGTTTCACTTTCGACGTGTGAAGCAGAATATATTTCTGCTGCTTTAGCATGTGCTCAAGTAATATATATGTAGCAAACACTTCAAGATTTTGGTATAAATTATCTAAATCAATAATTTATTGTGATAATACGAGTGCTATAAATTTATCTAAAAATCCGATAAACCATTCAAGAACGAAACATATTGACATTCGACATCATTTTCTACGTAATGACATAGAAAAATGTACTATCTCTCTTAATTTTGTATCATCAGAAAATCAAGTTGCAGACATAGTCACTAAGCCTTTAAATGAAAATCTAAATTAAGACATGAACTCGGAATTATGTCATTACATGATTTATAAGTTGATAATAAAGTACATATGAATAAAAGGTTATAAAATGAATAAAAATGTAATAATAAAATGAACAAAAAATGGAGCTGATGGCACTTGAACTCTGCACTCATGGGAGATAGGCATGTGACTTTCCAATATCCTATTTTATTATTTGCATTAGGATCTCTCCTCCTTTCTAATTTATATTCGGTGATAATCATTTTGTATTTTTCACCTTATAAACATACTATTTATAATGTAGAGATAAATTAAAGATTGGCTCAAGTTTAAAGAATAATGTTAACCATGAAATTCAAATTCAGAAATAATTAATGAAATTAATATATATACATGAAGAAAATGTTTTTAAAATTCATATAAAACAAATAAACATCCACTTCAATTCTTATAAAATGTCGTCTTAGGAAAATTCCGACTACTCGTCAATTGTATTCATCATCCCAATTTCGGGTTTGTCTAACAAATCTACTCCAGTTTATGTCCCTGTGAACATTACTCCATCTCCAAATCACCATATCGGATAAACACCGAATGGCAAAAGAACTAGAAGACTTAGAATTCGGGTCACCTTCTACCAAGAAGAAAATCGATGATATTCATCACTAATAGCGTGAAACTTTAAGTATACAACATGAGATGTACTACGAGCAAAAACACCATGGAAGACGTTTAAATTTTCTTGAAAAATTTGCTCTAAAATTCTATGGAGATACCCCTAAAGAAAGTATGCACAATCCATCTCCTCAACAACCTCACGTATCTCTAATCTCTTGGGATCAAGGTGCTACAAATATATCTCCTACTCGACGTAATACTTGGTCTCCTATTAATCCATTATAGGAAGGCACCAAAGTTGAACCAAGCTCATTCGAATTTTTTTCTTCAGACAAATCCTAATCCCGAGAAGATTCAGGCCATTCGTGATATCCAAGCACCAAGAACTATTAAACAAGTACAAAGTCTGAATGGGAAAGTTGCTGCCTTAAGCCGATTCATCTCCAGAGCTACCAACAAATGCATTCCTTTCTTAAATTTGATTAGAAAAGGGAAAAGAAGCTTTGATTGGACGTAGGATTGTAAAGACGCATTTCAAGCTTTGGTGAATCATTTGGAGAGACCCCCTATCTTGTCAAAACCGGCGGATCATGAAGAGTTGTACATTTATTTGGCTGTATCGGCACATGCTATAAGCGTCACATCGCTTCGTGAGGAGAATCAGATTTAGAGACCGGTGTATTACATCAGCAAACGATTAACAGGAGCTGAAAGGAACTATCCGAAGATAAAGAAATTGGCATACTGCTTACTAATTGTATCACGGAAGCTCATCTGTACTTTCAAGCACATCCGATCAATGTTTACACCGACCAGTCGTTACGACAGGTCCTACAGCGATATGAGATGTCTCGAAGGTTACTCAAGTGGAATATTGAACTCAGTCAATTCGACATTACTTATCTCCCTCGGAGGACTATCCAGGGTCAGGCGTTGGTAGACTTTATAGCAGAGTTTATTGTGCAGGATGATTCTCCAGAAGGCAGCGAAATCCTTACCGTACGGTGGAAATTGTATACTGATGGAGCATCTAACGATCATTGTTCCGGAGCTAGGATCGTGCTTGTAACTCATGTCAATCGGTCAATCTGTTATGCATTAATGCTTGATTTCCCAGCAACAAACAACGAAACTAAATATGAAGCTCTAATTGATGGACTTGAACTCGCTAGAGAACTTGAAATAAAATCTCTTGAAATCTTTTGCAATTCGCAGTTGGTGGTGTATCAAGTCAGGGGAGATTATTAGGAAAAGGGACAATGACTTGTCCCATACCTTATCCGAGTCCAAGAGTTGTTGACGAAATTTGAATACTATGACATTTCACATGTTCTACGAGACCAAAACAGAGAAGTTGATTCATTAGCAAAGTTTGCTAATACCGTCGATGCATAGTAGATGGGCTTGGTTCCAATCGAAGTATTAAATACCCCAAGTATAAACATGATGGAAATCGACCAGACACTGGAAGCGGAGCCTAAAAGTGAATCGGGGATGACCCCGATCAAAGACTATTTACTTCACGTAGTCCTACCAGATAAAAGAAATGAAAAGCGACAAGTCCTTCGCAAAGCTTCACGGTATATTATGCAAGAAGAAATTATGTACAGGAAAGGCTCCTTCGTTCCTCTACTTCGGTGTGTCGCTCATGATGAGATAAAACATGTTCTAAGAGAAGTTGATAAAGGGGAATGCGGCGATCACATTAGGGGGCAAACTTCGACAAACAAAATACTTCATTATGGGTATTATTGGCCAACCATAAATCAAGACACTGTTGATTATGAAAGACGATGTGATATATGCTAGATATATGCAAAAGTTCCAAGAGCTCCGCCAATAGAAATCACGCAAATGGTCAGCCCATAGCCGTTCGCCATGTGGGGTATAGACATTATTGGTTCTTTACTGATCTCTAAAGGTGGTGCAAAGTACGCTATCATTGCAGTTGATTACTTCACCAAATGGGCCGAAGCAGAACCTTTTAGCCACAATCATAACCAAGAAAGTAATCAACTTTTTTGTCCGAATCATCATATGCCGCTTCGGTCTTCCACGAACTATTGTAACAGATAATGGGACTCAATTCGACACTATTAAATTCAAGGACTTTTTTCGAAGATATCATATTGAGAAGAGATTTGCAGCGGTCGCTCACCCTTAGGTAAATGGATAGGTTGAAGCTGTAAATAAAATCATAAAGTTCATTCCAAAGAAGTGTTTGGAGAAGGCTAGAGGTAGGTGGGTGGATGAACTCCCTACAGCAATATGGGCTTACAAGACCACCCAAAAGTCCGCGACTGGCCATACTCCATTCCCTCTTGCTTATGGTTCCGAAGCCGTTATTCCTATTGAGCTCAAAGTTCCTTCTCATCGAGTGACTTACTACGATCCCAAAACGAATAAAGATCTCCTCTTGAAATCTCTTGACCTTATAGATGAGAAGCGCAAAGAAGCCGATCTGAGGGTAGTTGCACATCGACATCGAGTTGCCCAGTATTACAACACTAAAGTTCGACCTAGAACCTTCGAAATTGGCGATCTTGTCCTAAAACGGGTTTTTCCTACCCCATTGCACATGAATCCGATCTGGGAAGGGCCATATGTCATTAAACAAAGGCTTGGAGATGGAACTTTCAAGCTAGCCACTGTCGATGGCATTACATTTCCAAAGGCATGGAATAGCGAACATCTACGATGCTATTTCGCTTAGTTTATTTCTTTTACATTTCAGCTGTATTTACTTTCAAAATTTGCTTTAGAATTTGATTTTCCGAATGTGTAATAAGACAGATTATGTTATTCCTTTCCATTTAATGAATAAAGCTTTAGGCTTCCTTTATATTTATGTTTACTGTTGCATTATATGCTAATCAAATAGTGAAACTGATTGATGTCGATATGTATGAACAGACTCCTAGAGTTTGAAATCAATAAATCATGCTAACTCCTAATGGAATTAAACAAGATGAGCTCAATCTACTTGTTAACAACTTTCATTCACAATCTGAAGGATGGGATACACGATAAGGAATAAATATGGCCGACCATTTGATGATCAAATAAATCTAGCCAAACGTGGGATTAGGATAAATTGGGAGTGACCATGACACAACTGATCACTCACTAGATCAAACCCTAGACCCTAGGGGGCAGCTCAATCAATTAAGGCGAGTGCGATCCAACCGCTCTCCGAAATAGCTCTAAGTCCCCGGATTGTGGATTGGAGTATAAACACAAATCGGGTATGAATCATTCACCCACGAGATAACTCTAAATCCCCAGAGTGTAGACCGGAGTATAAACATAAGTTGTGAATCATCCACTCGCGAGATAACTCTAAGTGCCCAGAGTGCGAACTGGAGTATAAACATAAATCGGGCGTGATTCGATCGCTCGCAAGATAACTCTGAGTCCCTAGAGTGCGGACTAGAGTATAAACATAGATTATGTGCGATTCGACAACCCATCAACTAAATCTTATCCCCAGAGTGTGGATACGAACATGAATGAATAGATGAGTGGAGTTCGACCATTCGCTATTTCACGAACTCCGACCTAAAACCGACAGGAGCAGTATAAACTTGCTAAGGATGAAATTCGACCATTCGACATCTAACCCCGCTAACCTAAACCGAGGGCAAGAGTATAGTTGCTCAAAAACTACTGAATTCGACAGCGTAACGCTAAGGCTTGAGCCTAGTGTTTAATATGACTCGAGGCCACGACCACTTGGAGGACTTGGGATAGAGCTGGTGGATTGTTACCATAATTCATGAACAACGAATTACAAGTACATTGAATGGAAAGTAATAATTCAACTATTAAATAGCAATTCACACGAAAGCTCAACAGAAAAAAAAATATATTCACATAACAAGTTTTAAGATTATGGTACAAGTTATTTCAAAAAATCGGGACTCACACCGGTACAACCATAGCTATTGAAAGAAATGATTGTGCAAACGACATACGTATTGAGCCGAAGTAATAACTGCTTCTTTGGCTTTCTCTCTTTATTGGATTTTTCGGGAGTAGTGCCACTTATGCTTCTTTTTCTGGATCCCTTGCTGCCTTTAGCAGGAGAGCTTACATAGATAGGAGGAAGTTCAGTGGGAATCGACTCGCCAGGTGGAATAATTTGCAGTGGCACAAGATGAGGATTGTCAATGTCCACCTCGACGGGCTCAGTTTTAGCTTTTCATTTCTGCAACTCCTTCATTTCAATCTGCTCTTTCAAGCTAATCTTTTCGCTATGTTCGGAGGCGCCGGTGATCATTACATCATCAGATTCATCCGCTGGGAGTGGACCTTCGACCTTATCATCATCAAGAGCTCCAATGACTTAAGCATCGGGCCCTGGTACATCAGCAGTTGTCGGAACCATAGCCAGTTTCTCCTGTTGCTCTATAGCGGCATCGCTCTTAGGTGTTTGGCCAGGGCCCGGAAGACCTGCAAAATTTGTTAAAACAAAGAGATGAGCTTAAAATTATTGGGCACGAAGAACAAAACTTTTCATAAACTGAGGAGTAAAATGCAATACTCGTATCCAGTTGGCTCTTCGTGGTTGCTGGGTTACCTCCTTATAAAATAGGGGACAACATCTTCGACCGGTAGCCGGGCTTGTCTAGATCATAGTCCGAGTCCTGCTCCGTGTCGAGGGAGACTAACGCTCCGGCTGCTTGGGAAGAAGAGGGGCCCTTAGGATCGGCCTCTGAAGATCTAGCAATATGATTCCCTTTCTCGATAGGTGCAGAAACATTAAAGATCGGAGTTTCACGGTAGCCAAATCCAAGGGTTCGTTTCCATGAAAAATCTCTTGCACTAATTCTTCTTCATTGAGCTCCTCTCCACCTAATTCTCTCTTCTTCATCTCAATAATTTGCTCTCCCAAGCTTCAGTAGGTGATTCGAGATAACCCTCACCAAGAAAAACTTAAGTCACGGTGGATGAGGACGTTGGCATTATACTCGATGATCAATGGATTGAACAATTCCTTGATTTCATTCATATCGGACTCTTTAGTGGCTTCCACTTGGGATTCATTTGTTCAATCATTTGTTCACGACCTTCTTCTTGAGCCTCCTCTTTAAGAGCTTCAATTTTAGCGAGCTGATTATCAAGTTTAATTTTTAGGCTCCTAGCTTGGACGGCCTCTTCGCAGTACTTCTGCGATTCTTCGTAGGCTTCAATTTTCTCCTCCCTTTCTTTTTTGAGAAGCTCTTCGAGTTCCTCGACGCGGTGGGCCAAAACATCCTTTTCCTTTTACAAGGAATCTTTTTCTAGAGCAAGTGCCCCGCTATGGTTGAGGGTTGCGTCAAGTTCTTTTTTATGAGAAGTTTCTAAACGGCTCACTACTTCTGCCGTTTCCTTAGCATTTTTCTCTGCTTCAGCGAGTTTTGTTTTCAATTCTAACAATTCAACATCCTGATGTTTGATTATGTCCTTATCGTGTATCACTTCTAACTTGAGGCGGCCTATTCATACTGTCGCTCAATGGACACTTCAGAGATTTTTTCCACCAAATGTTGGAACGATTCATGCTGCACGAACACATCATTGACACATGAAAGAGAACTTGCTTTGGCATGCCCCAGAATCATATGTATTGTAGGAAGAAATTTAAGTCCGTCAAAGCAGATTTTAGAAAAAGTGGCCTTGAGCTCAGCCAATTTCTCTGCAGCAGAAACATCAGGAGCAGCAGTCGGCAAAGGCGGATCAGATGTGGCAATTGGATGTTTACTTGATCTATGTTCGCAAGACTATTTAGAGCTTGAGGAGCCATAATGTTGCTCATGTGGAGGGTCACGGTAAGGAGGCTTGTCTTCACTATAAGAAGGAAAATTGGACTGTTCTCCTTGGTGTGATGTCTGGGACTAGGACTTGCGTTTTGAAGAAGAGGATTCCCTTGAATGGTAGCTTTTATCGCATCCCTCGTCTTTCTCCCCGCGCCGGCCAGATTCTGAATCCCGGCTAGATCGATAATATGATGAAGAACCTCTTAAGCGATCGAAAGCCTGGGACTGAGTCATTGCACCTACAAAGACCAAATGAGAACATGTGAGTAATTATTGTGCGAAATATTAATGAAGAGCGTGTAGTGAAGTGAACGTGGTCATGAGTGTTCTAGTGTTCCCTCCTGACAGACCGGTGGTTGTAGCCTTGCTCATAGGATTTCTTTCTCCTTTATTAGAAGGATGAATGCCTTCACCGCTCCTAGTAGGAGAGTTGAGTCCTTTGATGTTTATATTTGGAAAGTCGTAGGTCATGATATCATCTGGAATTTGGAGATTTGAAAATCCCTTCAGTGAACTTTCAAAGTGTTGAGAAGACGATTCCTCTTCGATGGAAGTAATAACAAATTATGGATCCGCAACGGTTTTTCTTCTACAAAGTCTGTATGCTAGCCTTTTCTTTCTCTTAGTGGGTGTTTGAGATTGCACGCCTTGCAATGGTTCGAGCCTTCCCTGGGCTTACATCAACGTCGCTAGGTTTATTGGCCTGGGAATCCCTAATCTCACCCTCTTCAGTGTCATCCTGAGTCCCCTCGGCTGGGGGCACGACGGGATTGATGGTGTCCCTTCCTTACTCTACAACATTCCTTGGCAATGCTGTATTTCCGAGAAGCCCGATACTACGGCCTTCCTCCAACAGCCTGAATAAAGATAGTAATTCGTCAGTTATAAGAAGTTTGATGTCCCTGTCTTCAACAGCGGTAGCGTGAATAGTAGAGTCTGCTCTTGAAAAATTGACGTCTTTAGGACGTGGGTGGACACCTGAAAGAATCCCAGATGTTAGCAGATTCAAAGGAAATTTTATTACTTGGATTAGCGAGCTTGAGAATAAAATGAAGGTAACACTTACGTCTTTCCAACCATCGCCTCGCAAAGCCAGGTGGACATCGTACATAGAACCACTCGTGTTTAAGCAAAGAAAGTTTATTCCAAGTGCCTATCAAGGCCTAGCCATTCGGCGAATGTTCAAGAAAAACATAAGAAGGACTTTCCGACCACCATTTGAAGTTGTAAATGAATCTTAAGTCTTTGGGAGTTAGCGAACGAAATAGAAAGCATATAAATAGCAAGAAAGTTTCATGTATAAAGGTGTAACTGTTTGGATGAAGATAAGTGGGAGTTATTCCAAGGTATCTCAGCATCTCTCGAATAAACGAACTAAAGGGCGGTATGCATCCAGCCCATCATATAAATTTATTATACGCTGTGTACCCCATTGGAGGCAAGTGATGCCTATCATTTATTAAAGGGACCAAGACGTCTGCAAATGGACCATGAATGGAACATAATCGACGAAGAGCAGCCTCACAAATTTGGGAGGCTTGTGAGTTTGCCGGGTTATTTAGAAGAATATCACCCTCTACTGCATCTGGAGCATGACTTATATCCTCCACCTAGAGGACCAGAACATCTAAGAAAAGGTCAACCGGTGGGCTAGAAACTTCCTTCTATTCTGCTTGATGGCTGGGAGAAAGCCTACCGGATATAGTCGGGGAACTTGATTTTGCTTTAGAGTCGTTGTGTTGCATTGCCGGATCATAAGACATACCAGCTAAATGCTCTGAGCGTCTGGAATCCATATTAGTTATACTCAGTAGATAATCGAGGTTAGAAAAGTTAACCTGTTCCCCAAGCGCTAAGTGTGAACTAGTGCAGTGCAGTATATAACAGATATAAAATCAGAAAAACGAAGTAAAATGACGAGACTTGGAAGTTCGACCAGAGTGACCGTCATCGCTGACCGTCTCCACTGGCAAAAAGATTGATCGGTTATGAAAGCTTTAGGATTGACTATCGGCATATCAGAGTGTGAAGTTTGTCGCTTAAGTCCATATGCAATTTTTTAGTCTATATTAAAAGTTCAAGGAATTTGATTGTTCAACCTCGAGTTCGACAGTGAGTATGCACGTTTTATTGTTCATCATCATCTTATGTCCAAGCTCGTTAAGGTAAATTAACAGTGATTGTTCGAACAAGTTAGGTTGGATTAGTTTACAAGTTCAAAGAGCCAATCCTTAACTTTATGCCAAACCCAACGAATATGCTGCCCTATACCAAAGATCCTATACTGATCCCTTACTTCAACCAGGGAATGACGATCCCGATATTTATGCTGATCCCTGTCCCATGGCTTCAATACCGATCCCTCTATGCTCATCAAGGTAGGGTTCGGCTTAATAATGCTTAAGTCAATACAGTTTAATTCTATTCATGGCCGATCCCTATTCCACCACCACGACCGATCCCTTAGCAAAACATTCCCGAACGATCCCTCACCCAGGATCATTAACACCGATTCCTATCCTACCAAAACACCACCGATCCCTACCTAACCAATCCCTGCCTCTGCAATGTTCTCGTATACCGACCTCTTCATTCTTCTACTCCTAACCTTCCTTCCATTGAAATCCCACGCCGAACCCTCATCTTTTCTCTTCCTTCCCTCTTCCTTCTCCTAAACCATTCCACCGAACCCTATTCGCTAATTATTCATCTCTCCTAGGCCACCTATCGTCACGGCCTCAAATGCTATCACAATTACCAACAATTTAGAGCTTAGAAACCTCATCGTATAATTAATGGTTGTATTTCAAAATCTAACATATACGAATGTTTGAATTAAGATGGAGGCGGGTGTTTGGATATGCTTGAATTCGAAGGGAAGACGAAGCAAATTTATGAAAGGGATGGAAGGTTAGAAGAATCAAGTTTGAGTAAAAGAAAATTTCTATTTGGGTTCATGAGTTAAAAGTAAGGGTTCAGAGCTTTAGGCAAAAGACAAGAAAATGAAACAAGTGAAGGGGAAGGGAGGTAAGAATGCTGTTTTATATACGTGGCCTAAGGGTTCGGCCCAAGTGTTGACGCGCAAAGGCTAAGGGATCAGCAAGAGGAACGTCGATCCCTGTAGCAGTAGTAATAGAAAAGGAGGGATCGACATAGTGCATGCCGACCCCTCTTAGCATGAGAGCAATGCATGGGTCGACATAATGTATGCCGATCCCTAAAAGTTTTTTAGAAAAAAATGGAAAAAAACTAAAATGGTTGTAAGGGTTTGGCTGTAAGCATGAACATACATAATATTATGGAAGTTGGCAATGACCTGTAAGTGTTCAAACACGTCCGGGAGCCAACAACAAAAACGTGTATATGAGCACGCCCATGTAAGTATGACTTAAAGGTTTGATTTTTTGAAATCGACGGAATTAAAATCAAACCCGAAACCTTCAAGTTCAGAGCTGGACCAGACAGCGAAAGCTTATAAGTCTTGCAGAACTGGACTTATATATATTGACAAAATATGACACTGGATTTATATTATTGGAGATCGACCAAGCGTCATGGCAATCCATGAAAAATTCAATGCCTTGAAAAAACAATCTAACAAAGGAATAACAATCATTCGGGAAGCTAGATGGATCTCTTTTCAACAATTCAGACTTGTTCCGATTTAAAGCATGTCATGTTAATCACAAGACGTACTTTGAGGGGCAAGTGTTATCCGACATTCTATCCTGACTATATTGGACTGGTTGCACGAGTTAGATTCGATTGCTATCAAGATTGATGAATCTGGGACAATGATTGTGGGACCCGGAAGTCAAGTGTAGATAGTTATATAAAGTAAGAATTGAATGGAATTGTTAGATAAACAATGTAAAATGCTTAAAGTATGGAATATAGCTTAGTGAATGTGAGGGATCGGTATGGGTTTGGTTCCTTGAGAGGGTTCGGTATGCTTCATCTCATAGAGGAGGATCGGCATAGTTGTGTAAAGGAGGGATCAACATATTTTGAATAAGATGGCTCAGCATATTTTATAGAGGGATGGGCATGCTATATTGGCAAATATGGTTCGGCATACTTCATTTCAGAAAGGAGGGCTTAATATAGTTGGTTAAGATGGCTCGTCATACTTCAGCTCATAGAAAAGGGATCGACATGATTGGTTGCATTGGATCAACGTACTTCATTGGATAGGGTTTGGCGTTCATCAAAGTCCAAGTACATTCTCACACACCACAATCATTATCTTGAGATCTATGAGTTCAAAGCATATGATATTTGGAGAGCAAGGCATATGGACCCTAGGGAACATACCCTATGGATTTCACATCAAATGGAAAAAGATGGAGGGATAGGTATACATCCCATGAGAGGGATCGGCAGAAGATAGCACACAAGCAATGCTGAATAAAAGATCGTGCAATAACTTGAGCTCCTTTGGTCCAAATGATATGAGAATTGAAGGGCCAACATATTTAAGCATGCAGAAGCCACCATAAGGATCACTGCCCAAAAGTCATCCAATGAAGGGATCAGTATTGATCCCTCTTCATTGGGATTTAGGCTTAGTGACCCCTCTGGTGGGCCTATATGGATTAGAAGACCCTATAGCCAAAGTTTCAGATAGATTGGTGGTCATCTTTACCTATAAATACTGGCCTAACGGGTCATTCTAGGGATCTTTACACTGCTTGTTACTTTAGTCTTTATTGTAATCAAGTTTTCTCTATTCCTTGCTGTTGTAATCAGATTTATAAGTGATCAATAAAGATAATCTTCAAAGTAGACGTAGGCATACAACGCCGAACCACTATAAATCTCTGTGTTTATGGTTATTGCTTTTTATTTGCTTTTATCTTGATCTGTTCCTTATTTTAATTTTATTTTCTTCACTTACTTCTATACAAAAATCTGTTCTTGGGTGTTTGTAACCAATTTGGTTGTAAATAGGTATAGAAAAATAACATTTGGATTATTGCCCAATTTGTGCTAGGTTGTAGATTTTCCATAGTTTAATATGTGGGAAGAACATCCGATTTATTTTTATAAATTTGTTTACCTTTTCCACTTTTCATTCAAAAGGCGATGTTTGATTTAATAAGGAATACCCACTAACAAAAAGGAAAGAGATGTGTAAAGT
Source organism: Allium fistulosum (assembly GCA_030737815.1). Taxonomy (NCBI): domain Eukaryota; kingdom Viridiplantae; phylum Streptophyta; class Magnoliopsida; order Asparagales; family Amaryllidaceae; genus Allium; species Allium fistulosum. The sequence continues at coordinate 211,357,772 of CM060903.1, forward strand.
ACATATTTATTCTCCATAGTTTAAACTTTTTATTCCAATTAAATAGAAATTATCCATTCCTTGTAATTTAAAATGGAGTCAATCTTTCTAAATTATGGAAATCATAGCGGAAAATCTCCCAAAGGAATCTAATTCCAGCAAATTAAATATGGAAAGTATATTATAGTTAAATATTTATGACTAGAATATATTTGGATAAGAATAGGTAGTTTATTAGGTAGTTTATAAGTATTTATTGCGTTAATAAAGAACAACGTTTATTCATGCGTTATTTATGCGCAATGTCCGTTAGTTCTTATTATGTTTAAGGAAGCGAATATTTAGAATTAGGAAGTGTAGTAATTTCTATTAATGGAAAATAAATTAGGAATTCCTATTAATTAATTAATAGAAAATGAAAGATTATAACCTAAATTAATGGGCAATCAATGAGAAATAATGGATAGTATTAAATTAAGGGTTACACGTAATAAAGACAAATGGATTGATGAGATTGATAAAAATGGAATAGAAATAAAAAGTGTACTAATTTGAAATTATTAATCATACATAAATGTCTTAGGAAATGTCCATTAGGATTTTATGGACAAGATAACATTTACGAGCATTAAAAAGGGATTTATGGATAGATAAGTATTTAAGGTAAATTTTACTACCTTAAATAAAAAGGAATTAATAAGCTAAATCCAATGTCAACCTAAGATAATATAAGTAAAGACTTAGGATGGTTAACTGGACTTAGTAGGTTAATGATGCGAGGTCTGTAAAGTTACTCGACAGAAGACTGCCCTTCACTTTGAGGCTACCAGCAATCGGGTGCACTTACTACTGATGTGAGATTTCATTAATCGTAGAACCCATGAAGGCATGAGAGATTTTGCCTGCTTTCTTAAATGAAAAGTATTAAATGGTCCAAATTTGAAATTAGGAGCAGTGAGGGATATCTCCATAGGGGTTTGCTTCATGTTTGAGGTATTAAGCGGTTGTAGGGTCCGCCTCTCTCCTAAAAATAAGTATTAAGTAACCTAGTGTGGTTCCAAACAAAAAAGGGCATCTCTAAAAAGGTTTACTTCACTATTGAGGTATTAAGTGGATGTTGTATGGCCCACCTCCCTACCGAAAGGAGTAACCTAATGAGATTCCATATTTATAATTAAGAGCGGTGATGGATATCTCGAGAAAGAGTTCACCTTAGGTTTGAGTTATTAAGTGGCTATAGTGTTCGCTTCTTTCCTATGAAAGAAGTATTATGTAGCTCAATGAGATTTCCAAGCAATGTAAACTAGATAATACAAGTGAGGAGTTCGCCTTGAGGTTAGGTATTAAATGGCAAAAGACCTATCTATAAATAGGTGTTAAATGATCAGAGGCATGCCTAGTCCTTATTAATAAGGTATTAAGTGGCTTGGTTATAGTCTCTCACATTGTTAAAACTTTAATAACACGTCAGTGGTATGGCCATTATAAATTAGAAGGCCATATATGTGGTCAAAGATCTCTATAGCTAGGACTAGTATACCAATAATGACGACGCTGTAAGTCCACCTTAGGAATTGGTCTTAAATGATGTAGTCCACCTCGATTGAGGTCCTAAATGACAAAGTCTGCCTATTTCTATTTTAAAAGTGTTATTTGGTGATAGTAGAAGCCCGTTTCATATTTATAATTATTAAGTGGAAAATCGAAGTATTGAGTGGTTGATTAGGGTTCATCAGTATTTTGTACCTTGGGAATGGGTAGGTAAGTAATCATGTGTGCAATGCAAGGTTAGATTAGAACTGCTAACCTTAATAGACATAACAATTAAACGGAAAACAATCGATGTAAATTTATGTTATGGACAGTTTATAGATTTTCCAGTCACCGGAACGTTGTTCTGACCCCTCCTCATTACCACTCACAGGATAGATTTAAAGGAATGGGTCATTGGAGCTGGATGTTCTTAGTTGTTGGAGAAGTCTTCCTTTCTCTCATGCTCGATGTTGGTGTGGCAATACGATATCCAAGGAATTCCCTTATTTCCAAGGTAGTAGCCATAGTCAGTATTTGTCCTATTATTTGTTTCCGCTGTGAGTTTATATTTCTATCAATCTCCGATAATGCTCATGCTTATTTGCAGGTAGAAAATCCAACGATCTGTACTTTGATGGACTTAGGTTTCGATTTTTATCGGAATTTGGGCCCATTAAGGCATAGGTTGTTACATTTGGTATCAGAATCTAGGTTAATAGATCAGAGGAATCGGGATAAATTTGGAGAATGCATTCGTACTTTCCTATCTAGTATTATTATAGTTTTATGTTGGATTCTAAGAATTTCGACTATAGAAGTAGTTGTAGTTCCACTCCAAAGGAATGGGCAAAGCAACTATGGGTTGGAAATATATTAGAGTTAAAACTTTCACGCCGACTCCGAAGTACCCTACGGAGTGCTGGCGATGCGTAAGGCACTGATGATGAAGAGCATGAATAAGACATATGGTAGAATCCTGGAGACTGGAGAAGTTCGACTTGATGGTTGTGATTCAAGCTACCTTATGATTTTGGATTTTGATGACGAGTTCCAATCGGAGACACACATTTATTCCATATGGGAGGAAAATTAGATTATGTATGTCGCAATTGTCCAAAAGCAAGTTTTTGCTATGGTGCATTCATTGATCACCTATTTGATGGCAAAACCAGACTTTATTTGGATAATTAATGTTAATTCCTTAGTCTCAAACCTATTATGGAATTTTTATAATCCATGTTTTGGAAATGCCAGATTTTGGGAAAAGGGTTTTCAAAGATTTCTTTTACCAAAGATTTATTTTGGAAATTTTGTTTTGGGAAAGTTTTGAAATTTTGATTATCAAAGAAACATGTATACTACTACGTTGATCGTGTTAAGTAATTTTTAGTTTATAAAAGGTTAACTTTTGAAATCCTTGAATATTTATATGTGTATATATCAGTAAAGGCTTGATTTTGATTTTTGGCGAGGAAATAATTTTCCAATTTGAAAATTTTGTGTGTTTAAAAATAAGGGTTTTTTTGGAAACCCTAATTTATATAAGTTTGATTTTAAGGGAAGTTTTGGTATGAAATAGTTTCTATTATTTAGAAACAAGTTAAAGGAGCGTATAGTTAGCTCAGTGGTTTTCGATTTATAAAATCAAGGTTTCTTAAAATCTTCTCTCTTTATGGTATAGATAAAATACGAATGACATTCAATTTATCGGGGTATGTAGTTTGAAGTGTTGTTATACCACCAACTATTGGAAGAAATATTTCCATGCGACATAGGCAGAAATAGTAGTTGGAATATTTTCGAGTTTTTGGAAATGTTGTTGGTCGCAACAATTTTGTTGGGACTACAGTGAATTGTTGGAGCATGCTTCATGATTAGGCGGTAGGCTTTAACATCGCCGTGATAAGGACATCAAATTTTCGGATTGTGTCAAATCGAAGAAGGCGGCGCGAGACGACTATTATTATTTAATCCGAATCTAGTTGGGCCTAGGTTCAATTTACACCCAAAGCTCGTCTAACTATTGACCACCTATCAATAAACCTAGAGTGCTTTGCCATTTAACGAGTTTTGTTACAACTTGAATCTGGAACGGGACTATAAAAGTCGCATCTGAATTCTCGCAGTTGCCTTCTTTCGTTCCTCCTTCCTCAACAAGACGAACCTAATCTCCATCCTCCTCCTCCTCCTCCAAGTATTAGCCTCTCTCTTTCGTTCCTCCCCTAGGTGATGCCATTTTTACCTAGAAGCAGCAACCTTGCCTCCCCCTTGCGCTGGATTTTGCGCATTAGATCTTGCCCTGCCACCACTCCAGATCAAAACCTTATTTCCTCCCTCTGACCAATTTTTAGCCCAAGATACCTTTTCGCACTGCCAGTTTTTCCTCTCACCATTATGGTCTCAACCCACAAGAGGCCACTTGGTTGGACCGGAATGAGCTGAAGGTTTCGCCACCTTTGGCCTGGAAGAGCTATATGTCGCAGTAGGATTTGCACCGATCCTCTGCTTCGAGACTTTTTAGTGGGAATGTTACCCGTGCTGCATCTGCCATTTCAATATCTTGTTGGCGCAGAATTTTGAAGGAGGCAACAATTTATTTCGTTCGAAGTTAAAGGGTGTCTTGATTAAGTTGATTAATGGTGATCTCATTGAGATTTTGGAGGCCTCCATGAAGGACACTGACTTGGTTGATTTACAAGTGACCAACTCAGAGAGTTTGCAGCAGATCTTTCCCAGGATGTCGGTGTTTGAAAGACGGATAATCCACATCTGACTGCTCATCAGGTTGTGCCCATCATTCAGCATAACGTCATCCCTAAGACAGGAATTTACGATCAGATTTATCCGATGGTGCGAAAGACCACCTATGCTAGTATTAATGGCATCGCCGTCAATTGGACCCGCGCCCTCACGATGTAATTATTGATCTAGGATTAGCAATCCACAGAGTCACTTTCTGTATTCTCACCCACCCACTCTCATTTTTAGGTAATACGGGTGAACCTCCATGGAGAGACAATTTAGTAGAAGGTTCCTTCTGCCATTATCAGATCCTACTTTAGGAAGATGACAATTTCAAAACAGTCAGCAACACCAGCAGCGCCAGCGGCATGGGATAGGGTGTATAGCCACCATGTTATGATCTTTCAAGGGTCATAGCAATGGATCGAGCTCCAGCCATGGGGCAAGACGTCTCAATACTGTAGGTGTTGCTTTAGGAGTTATGGTGTTGTTGTTTGTTCCCTTCCAGCATTTGTCCTTTTTTTAAAGTTGTTTGGGTTGTAACTTTTAATTGTCTCTTGTAAAAGGCACGAACTATATTATAATTTCCTATTTATTTACTATGTTATTGTTTATGGTCATGTAAACCGCTCTTATATATGCATAATGAAGAAGCAGTATAAATATGGAAATCTCATAAAAGGCACTTAACTAACAGTAAATGCAATATAAGACCGGAAGTTTAGAATAGTTGGAAATTTTTAGCGAAGGACATGAAAAGGTTATTTTGGTATCACGGGTCATTGCTTATATTCCATAAAAGCTAATTTTTTTGGTAATTGGGCATGATGACATTTTCAAAATAAAATGTCGAGTTTTGTAAGTAAAGTTTAGTTGTAGAATTCTAGAATTTGGTTTATGCATTTAGCGCATAACTGACTTCCAACAATGCTGAACTGTGACTTGATTTATCAAAAATTTTTGTCGAGGAAAAATATTTTGAAAAATTTCCTCTTGATTTGAAAAGTTTCTCTTTTGAAATAAAGCAAATTTTTTTTTGGGTTTTAGTTATCTTGGCTCTTAAATTATTTTTAGAGATTTTTGTCCAAAATTTGGTTTCAAGGGATGTGTGTCTAAATATTTTGGGATATTATTTTTCAAATGACGTACAAATGTGAAAAGCAAGAAAGATTTTTGTGAAATATTTGATTTTTAAGGCCACATGTTAAGTGTAGGGAAGCACATAGATTTAGAATTTTTGAATTTAGTAGTGCATTAAGATCGACGATGCGATAAATGCAAGCAGTAACAAAGGAAAAACTGTTTTAGCCTTGAAATTTCTATTTCCATACCTTATCGACGATGCACGCGAGTCTGGTTTTAGAGCTTGAAAAAAACCTCCTTATGCGTTTTGTATGTGGAAAATTTGGAGTAAATCTAAGGTAGTGGGGAAATTCCACTATACTATGGGAATGAGAAATTTTTAGGGTAGTAAGAATGATAAATTCTCCACCTAAATTCCATTTTCCGGCATAGGAGTAAAATTTAGAAAGTAATTTTTTGATGCGTTAGATTATTGGAGGGTAGGAAGTGGATGCAAAATTGGTTGCTTCATTCATCTATTCGTAGGAATATGGTGGGTTTTGGTTGAAATGATTTTTCAAAAACTGTATACATATAGAACTACCAGCATATATATATATAGGTTGTTTGCATTATATTTTTCAAAAATAAATGTTTTTAAAGAAATGCATTCTTATAGTAGGATCCGATTTAGAATCATTCTGCATACATATTTTCTATGTGGTGATATGGTAATACACTATGCACTTTTGCACGTTGGTTGCAAAATTTGTTCGACGCTCATTGGTTGTGTAGTTTAGGATAATTAAGAGCCAAAATCATGACTTAGCCATTGGTGAAATTTTGGGGACGAATTTCTTTTCAAAAGGGGAAGAATGTAACTCCCCGTCATTTGACGTTAGTTATTTAATTAGTTAGTTAATTAATTAGACTCCAAAAATGAAATTTATGCAAATGATGAATTTTGACTATGAAACTTGCACCATTGCATTTGTGGTGAAATTCTGAGCAACTTTCATATTTGGAGTTTTGCGATCGGAGTCCAAACGAAGAAGTTACGGACAAAAAACGAATTTGGAACGGAAATAATTCAATTAGAAAGTTAATGTTTTTAATTAATTATCTAAGGCCCACAGTTTGAGTCGCATATTGGAGTGGTCAACCAAGGATGGTTGACTCCTAGAAAGGGGCATTCGACCGCTTCATGTGTGGGTGCTCCAATAAACCTAGTCCATGTATGGTGCAGATTTAATATATTTCGATCTAACTGTTCTGGTTGATTCCAGCACCTATAAATTCAGTCTAACCCTTTCTTTTCTTCTCTTATCTTTTTGAAGGCAGTAGCAAAGCTCTGCCATTTCTTCTCCTTCACTTTTTTTCTAAATTATAAAAATAAGATATTTATATCTATATTCATACAAATTGAAGAAGAATAGAAACTAATAAAAAGAAGAAGAGAAGAGAATCAACTATATGCGTATTTGAGGTAATTTATATATTTATATATATTAGTATCTATTTTCTCTTCCAGTCTCAAATCTCTTCTCAGATATGTAATTCTAATGTATGTATATACCCTTATATATATATATATTTCTTGGATTAAAAAGGATTTGGAGATGAATTTAAGGTTCTACTTCAGATTTGGATATTTGAAGCGCTTTTAAAAAGGTGAGTGGGTAATTTTATATATTGTTTATGATTTTAAATCTATTCCGTTGGCGTACTTTTGATTTTTATGCCTACATCAATTTTATTTGTGAGTTGTAGGCTTAAATTAATGTAGAAAACTATTGTCTACATATTCTTGTTTTAGATCTAATTTAAAATGTGTTTACACCTAGATCTGGAAATCAGTCCCAAAGATGTTAGAATTTGAATATTATATATTTTATTCTAGACCTATACTTAGGTGTAAAAATATAATTTTTGGATTATTGCCCACTTTGTGCTAGGTTGTAGATTTTCCATAGTTTAATTTATGGGTAGAACATCCGTTTGATTCTTATAAATCTGTTTACTTTTTCCACTTTTCAACCAAAAGGCGACGTTTGATTTAACAAGGAATACCCACAAACAAAAAGGGAAGAGATGTGTAAACTACAGATTTATTCTCCATAGTTTACACATTCTATTCCAATTAAAAAGAAATTATCCATTTCTTATAATTTCAAACGGAGTCAATCTTTCTAATTTATGGAAATCATAGCGGAAGATCTCCTTAAGGAATCCAATTCCAACAAATTAAATATGGAAAGCATATTCTAGTTAAATATTTATCACTAGAATATATTTGGAAAGAATAGCTAGTTTTATTACATAGTTTATATGTATTTATTGCATTAATAAAGAAGAAGAACGTTTATTCATGCGTTATTTATGTGTGACATCCGTTATTTATTATTATATTTAGAGAAGCATATAGGTAGAATTAGGAAGTGCGGTACTTCCTATTAATGGGAAATAAATTAGGAATTACTATTAATTAATTAATAGGAAATGAAAGATTGTAACCTAAATTAATGGAAAATTAATGAGAAATAATGGATAGTATTAAATTAAGGGTTACAATTAATAAAGACAAATGGATTGATGGGACTGATGAAAATGGAATAGATATAAAAAAATTACTGATTTGAAATTAGTAATCATACATCGATGTCTTAGAAAATGTCCGTTAGGATTTTATGGACAAATTGACATTTATGAGCATTAAAAAGGGATATATGGGTAATTAAGTATTTAAGGTAAATCTTATTGTCTTAAATAAAAAGAAATTAGTAAGCTAAGTCCATCATCTACCTAAGGTAATATTAGTAAAGACTTAGGATGGTTAAATGGACTTAGTAGGTTAGTGATGCGCGGTCAGTAGAGTCACTCGACGGAAGACTACCCTTCACTTTAAGGCTACCAGTAGTCAGGTGCACTTACTACTGATGTGAGATGTCACTAATCCTAGGACCCGTGATGGCGTGAGAGATTGGACCTGCTTTCTTAACTGAAAAGTATTAAATGGTCCAAATTTGGAATTAGGAGCAGTGAGAAATATCTCCATAGGGTTTCACTTTAGGTTTGAGTATTAAGCGGCTGTAGGGTTCGCCTCTCTCCTAAGAAGAAGTATTAAGTAACCTAGTGAGGTTCCAAATAAATAAGGATATCTCTTAAAAGGTTTACTTCACTGTTGAGGTATTACGTGGCTATTGTTTGGCCCACCTCCCTACCGAAAGGAGTAACCTAATGAGATTCTATATTTATAATTAAGAGTGATGATGGATATATCAGGAAAGAGCTCGCCTCATGTTTGAGGTATTAAGGGGCTATAGTGTCCGCTTCTTTCCTATGAAAGAAGTATTAAGTAGCACAATGAGATTTCCAAGCAATGTCGGCTAGATCATACAAGTGAGGAGTCCGCCTTGAGGTAAGGTATTAAATGACAAAGGCCTACCTATAAATAGGTGTTAAATGGTCATAAGCCTGCCTAGTCCTTGTTAAGAGGTATTAAGTGGCTTGGGTATAGTCTCTCATACTACTAAGACTTTAATAACGATAGATGCGCTAGTGGTATGACTATTATAAATTATAAGGCCATATATGTGGTTATAGGTCTCTGTATCTTGAACCAATAGACCAATAATGATGACGCTAGAAGTTCACCTTGTGAATAGGTCTTAAATGACGGAGTCTACCACGATTGAGGTCTTAAATGGCAAAGTATACATATTTCTCTTTTAAAAGTATTATGTGGTGATAGTAGAAGCCCGCTTCATGTTTAGAAGTATTAAGTGGCAAATGGATTTGGAAGTATTGGGTGGTTGATAAAGCTTCGTCGGTATTTTGTACCTTGGGAATGGGTAGGTAAGTAATCGTGTATGCAATGCAAGGTTAGATTAGAATTGCTAACCTTAATAGACATAACAATTAAATGGAAACCAATCAGTATAAATTTATGTTATAGACAGTTTATAGATTTTTCAGTCACCAAAACGTTGTCCTCACCCCCTCCTCATTATAACCCACATGATAGATTTAAAGGAATGGGTCATTAGAGCTGGATGTGCTTAGTTGTTGGAAAAGTTTTCTTTTCTCTCATGCTCGATGCTCATGTGGCAATACGATATCCAAGGAATTCCCTTGATTCCAAGGTAGTAGCCATAGTCAGTATTTATCCTATTATTTGTTTCTTCTGTGAGTTTTGATTTCTATCAATCTCTAATAATGTTCATGCTTATTTGCAGGTACCATATCCAACGATCTGTGCTTTGATGGACTTGGGTTTCAATTTTTGTGGAAATTTGGGCCCATTAAGGTACGAGTTGTTACAGGTATCACATACATTGATTTTTGATATAATTTTGGATTAGAGATAATCATTTGCCATTAGCGGCTAATTATGAAATTTTGGGAATTAGACAGAAAAATAAAGAAAGAGGCGACGGTTAAGGTTTCGTGGCCTCACTTATGTAGTTGTTAGGTTTATCCAATTTAGCCGGAACAACTTACTACATTATTTAAACATTGTAACGCCTCTATTTTGCAAACCATTACTCCAAATCCATCTAAATTATATATCAAACCGATCAACTCAGGAAGACCTATGCAACAGTTACAAACACGATAACCAGTTCGCACATTATTTATAAATCCATTTTAAATTAATTTAGTATTAACATGTCAAATTTTCGGATCGTTATATTTTAGTTCTCTCATTAAAACAAATCCTCTCACTCATTTCTCATTAAATTATCTTTTTCTTTCCTTAACATTCATCCATGGCCTCCTCCATCCGCTCATAGCCAAATTTTGTGCTCCTATTACCAAAAATAAATCAAACTAGTGGTTCAAACAATCGTTGCAAAATTGGACGTTGATTCTACGAATCTAAGGACGAATTTTCAGATCAAGGTGTTACAAAATGATGGATCTACTTTGTTAATTCTTCAACGTGTTACAAAGGGCTGGATCCAACAAAGGCATAATACATTCAAAATATTATAATAATTAAACAGTCCTATATAAAACACAATATATATCAATAAATATGACTTTTCATCAATAAATTTGTAACTTATAATTTAAAATTCAATGAATAAATTAAATAGTTCATAACAACATGCTTTTGCTAACATCCTTTAAACTAAGTAAACCCAGTATAAAATCATCTGAAATTCCACCTCGAGTTCGATAGAAGAAACCACATGTGAATTAGAGTTCGTAAGCAAAAGATACGTGATTAGAATATTTAGAGTTTAAACGCAATTATTAAATGTTTTAACGACCACAATGTAATTACTTATCTCCCTCCCTACCGAGGTCGATGCGAACCCACAAACTACCGATGATGTCTGACCTTTGACCACCAAATTTTTGCTCCATACGCCGCTGAATCTCATGAGACCACCACCAACCGAAAGCAAACGTCACCAGCTATCTCCTGCTCCACCCTGACAGCCCGATCGCTGTTGGTGGCCACCGACGTGGTGAACAAATTAAGGTTTTCGAATCCTAATTTTGAAATTCTGGCCACCTTCGTCAATTCTTGGCCATGAAAACACCACCCATCGATTCCTTTCATCGCGCTCTTCTATCCCATGCCTTCAATTTCTCAAGTTGATGCACGAATCAAAAAGTCCCAAATTGAACCCTAAAATTTTGCCTTCTTCAAGTTTGATTGTGATTCTTGGTTGACTTGAGCATTTATACAACTAATGAACACCATCGTCGACTTCATTCGTCGAGAGCTTCAGAACGACATATAGTTCGATGGGTATCAAATATTTTGATTTTTTAGATAATTTTGGATTGGAGATAATCATCTGCTATTAGCTGTTAGGCTGGGTTATGAGTCTTCTATTAGCTGTTAGGTGACGGTTAGGGTTTCATGGCCTCACTTATATAGTTGTTAGGCTGGGTTATGAGTCTGTATCGAATTTAGCCTGAAACAACTACGTACACTATTTAAACACTGTAACGCCTCTATTTTACAATCCATTGCTCCAAATCCATCGAAATTATATATCAAACTGATCAGCTAAGAAAGACCTATGCAATAGTTACAAATACGATACCCAGTTCATCCATTATTCAAAAATCCATTTTTAATTAATTTAGTATCGACTCTCAAATTTTCGGATAGTTACAATTCTCTTCTCTCATTAAAACAAATCCTCTCATTCATTTCTCATTAAATTCACTTTTTCATTCCTTCACATTCATCCATGGCCTCATCCATCTTTCCATAGCTAAATTTTTTTTATTCCTATTACCAAAAATAAAATAAAATTAAATCAAAACCAATGGTTTGATCAATCCTTGCAAAATTTGATGTTGATTCTAGGAATCTGAGGATGAATTTTCAGATCAAGGTATTACAAAAGGCTGGATCTACTTTGGTAATTCTTCAACATGTTATAAAGGGCTGGATCCAATCAAGGCATAATACATTAAAAATAGTATAATAATTAAACAGTCATATGCAGAACACAATATATATCAATAAATACGACTTTTCATCAATAAATATGTAGCTTATACTTTAAAATTCATTTGATTAAATTAAATAGTTCATAACAACATGCTTTTGCTAACATCCTCTAAACAAAGTAAACCCAGTATAAAATCATTCGAAATTCCACCACGAGTCTAGTGGAAGAAACCATACGTGAATTAAAGTTCATCTGCAAAAGATATGTGATTGGAATATTTATAGTTTAAATGCAATTGTTAGATGTTTTGAGGACCAAAATGTAAATTACCTCTCTCTCACTATCGAGGTGGATACAGACCTATGAACCACCGATGATTTCTGACCTTTGACCACCATATACTCCCTCTATACACCACTGAATCTCATGAGAATACCACCAACTAAAAGCTAATGCCGCCAGCTATCTCCAGCTCGGCCCCAGCAGCCCGATCGTTAAAGGTAGCCACCACATTGGTGAACAAATTAGAGTTTTTGGATCCTAATTTCAAAATTATAACCACCTTCATTAATTCTAGGCAATGAAAACAACATCCTTCGGCTCCCTTCATTGTGCTCTTCCATCCAATGCCTTCAATTCCCCAAATTGGTGCACGAATCAAAAAGTGCCGAATTGAACCCTAAAATTTCGCTTTCTTCAACTTTGATTGTAATTTTTGGTTGACTCGAGCATTTATACGATAAATGAACACCATCTATCAACTTCATTCGCCGAGAGCTTTAAAATGACATACAATTCGATAGGTATCAGATACTTTGATTACTGAAATAATTTTGGATTAGAGATAATCATCTACCATTAGCTGGTGATTAAGGAATTTTGGGAATTAGATAAAATATGAACAAAGAGGTGATGGTTAGGGTTTCATGGGCTCACTTATATAGTTGTTAGGCTGGGTTATGAGTTGTGTAATCAGTTTATATGGGTGAAGGTTTATGGACCGATATGATCTATGGGGATGGATCGGTACCGATCCATCAGTTGGATGGATTTGGCTTCATGATTTCATGAGATGGTCTTTCTTCCATCTAATGACTCTAATTGCACTTATTTTCTAGACTCTATGGCTATCTCTTCGGGATTCCTGCTTTGATAGCTTTCGAGTTCGTCTCATCCAGTCCATTCAAGTACTATCTAGTCAAAAGGCTAAATAACACTATGTATCCATAACGACTTGCAAATAGCTGTGAATCAAGCATTTTGGGAGTTCTTAGCCAAAGTAGAATAGCTGGTGTACTACCAAAAATGGAAAAAGGCTGAAGGCTTTGCTTAATGTGCAAGAATGGTATGTAGTTATGCACATCCCACTAAAGGAAAATCAAAATGTTAAAGGATTAGTTTGAAAGCACTGAGAATAAGTTTTAAGATATGAGCATGGGTTCCCAAATTTAAACGTATTGGTTGAGGAAAATAAGGAAGTGCCTAAGCCAAGAGACAGTAGAAAAAGAAAATTCCAAAGAGTTGAAAAAGGTGGGAAGAAGCAATTGCGGGAATGAGTGGGTGGAAAAAGAAGTTTGACAAAGCCAATGTGGTTTGCCATAATTACAACAAGAAAGGACAAATTTCAAGAAACCGTCCCAAAGAAGTAAGAGATGCCACGAATGTAATCAAGTTCAAATATAAAGAAGGATTATTCAAACATGACCAAGAGTGGATAGGTTGTAAAATATTATGTCTTAAATTCCATTCCAATTTGTTAGGTCCACCACCATTGAAAGAGAAAGAAAAAGGCATCACCATAGAAGGATGACTTTTAGTTCATGATATGCCTGTTAAAGTTCTATTTAATACAATAGTCCCCTACTCCTTTATATCTAGTGACTTGATAGCTAAATTAAATTTTAAAATTAACTAAAGTACCCCTAATGGTGTTGAATCATATTGGAGGTTTTAACATTCCCCATTTTGAGATCCAAAAATGAATGTCAATGATGCTTCAGCCATCAATGGAACTATTTTCAAGTGAAAGACATGATCAGTTTTTTTTCACAACATTAACTAAACAGAGCAACTAAATACTTTCATTATATAAAATTATGTTACATAATTGCCGTTACATTTTCATTAATCCAGTCCATGCCTACGTGGGAGAAAATTTAATAAAACATAAATAGTTGTGTCGAGCCCAACATATGAAGATGCTGACATGAACACTTAACCAGTTATACAATCGAGTTCTCAACGGTGGAAATGTAAAACAATACTATATTATAAAATAAGCCTCCTTCTCCGTATTTAGAGCTTTTATTTATCCTTTCCAAAATCTACTTATCTAAGCCATAAACTCAGCCTACTCTAATAAGTACTCATGAGTTTATGAGAAAATATAAAAACATTTATCATACATAAAGCCTAATATGAGTAAAACTTTACCATGAGTGTAATACCCTGAAAAATTCAAGATATATTATAATTAAATTTAATAATATAACAATGATAATTAATTAGATTAAATTGGTAAATAATCTTTTTTAAATTAAAAGGGACAAAATAACCATTTTTCCAACTTTTGAATTTTACAACGAGAATTGCACCAGCTCGAGTAGCTCATTTTTCCAATCAAAATGGTCTATAAATTTGATCAGTTTTGAGGTCGAAAGGAGATATAGACGAAAATAGCCACGGGAAATTCTAGCATATATATTGACATACATCTAATCATTAACATATGTCTAAGTACATCTTAGGATATGTCGACACACATCCAATCATTACACATATGTTGATATACTCTTAGGTTATGTCGACATACATCTAGTCATTATACCTATGTCGACATATATCTCAGGATATGTCGACATAGAGGCAACAATATTGATTTTTGAATTTTTAAATTTAGGAGAGATTAGTTAATTTAACTCTAAGTGGGAACCATTATTTTAACCAAATTTAACTGTATAAAAAAACCATTATTAACTAGAAAAATTAATTAACCTTCTCTCTTCTCATCAACATTCTTTCTCTTCCATTTCAAAATTTTAAAGTTGCATAAATCTCTCAATTTTCAATGAGTTTTGGCAATATACCCATCAAAACGATCATGGAGACAAGTACTACAATTTAGTGAAAGAATTGATGTAAACTACGGAGGTTTATGTGCAATAAAGGATCGTCATAATGAAAGGCAGAAGTGATTTGGAGCATTTCGAGGGATTTTATGAGTGATTCATTTCCATTTGCAATATAATGCATATATAATATCATGATGATGATTTATGATTTATGGACTATACTTTAAATAATCAAACATTAGTACTATAATTAAGAGATTATATCATGGGTTAGGGTAGAAATAGGTTAAAAAGCAAGTAAAATCAACATATATGAATATAATTATATTATGAATAATTCTTTCTATAGTAACCATATAATCTTTGATAGCGCTTTAAAATGATTAGGGATCCATGTCAAAGGAAACCGAAAAATTTATCCCCGAATTAAATAAACTTTAAATACTTGAAGGATTGACCCTTGAACTGAAATATGCATGAAATAAGATGCGTAATAATGGAGGTATATATTAACACTTATTATTGTATAAAGATGGATGGATATTTGCTTTGCGATAGAATTTTTTTGATGTTGATATGAACAGTACGAACCTATGGCTCAAGTAGGCATCTTAGGATACGAAGCTCCTTGATATTACTTCAGTGTGCCACAAGGAGGACTGGATTGTGCGATCGTGTAAGGTCTCGGGCTATCCATGGCGTGAGTTCAATTTTATTTGGGAAAGGATGTCAAGCATTCATGTAGTGTCTCGGGCTTGTCCAGGACGTGACTCCAATAGGTAGACGATGGTAATACAATCATGTAAGGCCTCAGGCAAGTCCATGATGTATTTACCCATGCTTTAGATATCAAATGGTATTATGATCCTATTGGGCCTCGAGCTAGTCCAAGACGTATCTACTTATGCGTAAGACATTGATCATATTATAGTCGTATCTTTGTAGTATATTTGGTGTAGGCATTACTCACTTACTGCGACATATGTCTGACCTACTCATATTTCCCATTTTATTAATTTCAATAGCTTGATGAAGCTTGGATTCGTATTGGAGCCTGTGATGAGGACCTAGATGTATATGTTATATATATTGTAAAAAATTACTTGATTTGACTTATGCAATATGGATTTGGATATGAGTTCAGATTTGTGTTGTAAAGACGTGTATATGACAATGTTGATACGATATTGTGTTATGAAGCAATGATCGTTATTTTATATTATATTTTGTTTCCTTCTCTATGAGACGAGGAAAGTCTATAGTTAGAATTGTGTTTGATTCTTGTAACGACCTGAAATTTTGAACACTTCGTATTTAAATATCAGGATTATTTAAATATTTGAATCTTAGATTTAATGTGACTAAATTAATTTAATAACCTTGTTAACCCCCTTTTAATTAATAACTAATGATGGTAAACTTGTTTTCAAAAAATATTTAAAAACTAAACAGTTCGAAGAAATATCGATAATGTGACCAAAAATCGTTTTATCGATGATAAGTTGTTTAAAATCTTTTCTACTTATATAATTAACATATGAAGAAATTAGTAACTAAGAAATATACTTTGTTTCATGAAGAAATGGATTTGTTCTGGAAGCTTCCAAAAGGGGAAAAGAGGGTGATTTGTGGAGTGATTAAATGAGGGATTTAAGGGAGACTTTTTCTAAGGCGTGGTTTTGTAAGAAAGGCATATGGAGGGGAACTCCTCTCGCCCACCAAAGGAGGTAGTGGAGGGGGGGTAAGGTCACCATGTAATTTCCTATAGTGCATCTATAGTTCATGAGATCCTCTTTACACTTTTTAGCAACCTAAATCTGATCTCTCCATTCCTTCTCTCTCCATCAGTTCCTAAGAACAAGACAAATCAAAACGAAGGACCTAAATCTAATCTCTTCATTCCTTCTCTCTTCATCAGCTCCTAAGAAAAAAACAAATCAAAACACCACAAACTCTTTCAAAACTCAAGTAGAACTCTTACAACACCATTGAACAAACTATTAGCAATGTGGATGATGAAGAAATGGAGCACAACTCCCCAAAAAAGCATGGGGCCGTGAGCATCTGAGGAAATTCTTGCATTGGGTCGTGAGCAAATGAAGGGTAGGAGGTGGTTGTTTTGGTTGAGGTAGGACTTGGGCTTGTGGTGGTGGCTTGTATTTTGTGTTAACTCTGTATTGGGTGAGCAGATTAACCATTGAAAAAGTATGTGAAGTGTATAATGCTTATGTTATATTATAGTATTTGTTTGATGGTATATTATTGCTTATTCTTTTGTGATTCTTGCTTTGAAAAGCAAATGGCATATGTAATTTGTGTGTTTGGACTTTTATGACTTCTTATATCTTGTGCATAGCCTTGTAACAAAGCATATAGGGTTTGGTTGGAATTTGATTTGAATTGGACTTGATTTGGAAGTGGTTTTATAGCGATAGTTGCTATAAATGCACTTTGAAAATGTCTTGTGTTCGGCATTTTCAATAGAAATTAGTAGAAAGATCCTTAAGGGTTTCTCACCATGGTTGTGATGTATTATGTGTGCAATAGTTACTGTAAAATGATTGGGTGATAAAAAGATTGTGTTCATATCGAAAAATTGCAAAACATTTAAGGATTCAAAACCGCCTAGTTCAGTCATTGATAATAGTAATCCATAGCACTTTAAAAGGCTGTCTTTTCCTAAATCACTTTTTATTGCATTCTATAAATCCTCTTTTCCATTTAAGAGTTTAAGTTACTTTGAAATGACTTAAAATCTAAGTATTTTACTTCAATCTTTTCAGAGATATTTTCAAACTTATATTAGAGTATTCTAAAAGTGGTTTGAAATTTTTATGAATTTATAATAATTTATTAAGAATTATTAAAGTAAGTGGTTTATTTTTAAACAAAGGAAAACATGTTATTTTTTTAAATAAATTGAAAATTAAGTATTTTTAAGCAATATTTTAAATAAATGTTTTAAACTATATTATAAGTAATTTTAAGTAATTTTAAATATGGGATTTTCACTCAAAGGGCTTCTTTGTGCAGGGTAATAAGTTTGAAGGACAACACTTCTGAAAAATTAGTTTTAAGGACTATTTACAGAAAAAAGATAAATGAAGTTATCATTTTCAGTTATACAACAATAATAATAAACTAAATTATCACTTTCCTATATAACTTAAAATGATAAATGAATTTATAATTTTCCTTTGAATTGTCCTTAAAATTAATTATTCATAAGTGTTGTTCTTAAAATTCATTACCCTGGAATGAGAAGCTCTTCAACCTAATTTCCACTTTTAAATATACATAGTTTTTAGAAAATTAGTTAATTATTTTATTAAGGTAATAAAAAGCTTTTGTGATATAATATCTTTTAAATTGATTTTAGAATTTTATTAAACATCTTAGCTTTATAAATAAATTAGTGTGTGTGTGTGTAGATATATCATTTTTAATGGAATTTAGTAATATAAGTTTGAAAAATTAAGTTAAGTCTTTTACAAAAAAATAAAAGGTAGTTTTTATTACAACACTTATGTTATAATTAATGGTTTTGTGAAGTTAACTAAAAGTATATTTGTCACGACCCATCTTTCACTCCACAGAAAGACACATCATGAGTAAGAAAGAAAGGGATAGAAAAGAGAAAAGAAAGGAAAGACCTAAACAATATCAGAATCTCACAGCGGAATGCTATTAATTGATATTATATTTTGATCCGCTGCGAATGTGAGATTCTGTGATTTTTTTTTCTGTCTCTTCTTCTACCACTTTTCTTCTTTACCATAACAATCTGGAATTTCCGGCGTTCGATTGCTCAGCATTTCTAGTGTGAACGTATTAATGTCGAATTTTTGGGGTCGAAAATTCTGGGTTGTTACAATATTACCTTGTTTAATAAGTGTAGATATACTTAAATCTTTAATTGAATATTTTTAAATATATTGACAAATATGAAATTGTTTTGAGTTGTTGTGAAATATGCTAATAATATTTGTCTTTAACCCTTTTGATTATACTAAGTAAAATAATTAGATCTTTTAAAAGAATGTTTTAAAGATAATTATAAGTTAAATGGTTTATGGTTTTGGGTTTATAGTAATGATGTTTTTAATGACATTTGTTTTTATCCCATTAAAGTATGCTTTTGCAAATGTGAAATCCTATTTAAGAATTATGAATATTCTTATACCATTTGGAATAAGAATATGGATACATTTCTAAGTATTGAAATGAGTGTAAATGAATAGTGAAAGAGTAGGAATGAATAGTGAAAAGTAGTATACATATAGATATAATATATATATATATCTTTTGTAATGGTATTTTAAATATATATACAAGTATTTATAACGGGGTTTTAATTAATAAAAGTTTTTATTATCACCATTATTGACTTCGAAGATGTAAAACATAAGACAGAAACGAGGTTGACTTTTATGATGGAGAACCATTCTTTAACCCTATCGACTACCATCATTACTCTTGAAGACATATGACCAGCGAATACACTTGTGGTGCCAGTGATAAACAACGGGAATATAAAGATGGATTGACATCGAAGGAATGGGATGCCACACTTCATCAATAAAAGAATGCAATGGTGTTGAATATGATCAAACATCGTATGCCATCAGTGAATGTCGATGTATAGTATCGCATCTCATTACTATCAGCACCATTGTTCACCTATTATTACCTAAACAAGCTCATCGCCAATGTAACTCCTCCATATCAACTGCCAAGTAATGCTATGTATATTGTTGCAGTTCATTAACCACTAAATATTGATGCCGAGAATCATTAGTGCCAATATTATACTAAAGCAAGTTACTATTTCTCAACATTCACGCCACTCGTTATTAATGCTTAATGTCGCTTCCAAATGATGCTGCTAAGCAATGAAAGCACCATCCGTTATTGATGTGGCCAATGGTCGACATCACACTTCATCCTTCATACAATGCATTTCATCAACATTTGAGGGACATTACGCATTTATGCAAGCGATGTTGATGGTGGACACCGTCAATATCCATAAAACTATCGGTGCCACCTTTTGTTGGTATTGCTTCATACTTGAATCAACTCAAACTGGTATCAACACCCACCCAGGAAGGACATCGACATCATGACAGAAGTCATCAATGCCATAGTCTATTATTACCATGAATCTCCACTAAAGGAACGGAGACGAAGCCCAGCGCTATTCAACATTGATGATTTTTGAAGCTAAGCACGCCGACGCCAGGCATGCTGGAGGCAGTTTGTCGAAGCCCGTATCGCTTTTCTACCACTATAAATACGGACCTATGGGCTTTATGGAAGGGGAAAATCATTCTTATCTTTCTTCTTACATTTTAAACTTCGTAAACCCTAAATCAATTTAGGGACTTTTGTCGATTGTAACACTTAAACATTGTACACCTAAGGAGTTGAATATCAAACAATTGCATAGCATGTTTGACAAATTAAATCTTGAGTTGTGACTTGCATATTGCCTTGCATATTGACTTAGATCATATTGACATTCAACATGACTTTGATGACTATAGAAAGAATTGTTATGAACTTGACATCAAGCATACTTTATCCTAAGAACTTCGTCTGGCATCGACAAAGCCTCTCTTTAATTGACTTTACTTTCTACACACTTTTAGGGCTAAAGAATTTATTCGTTAATAGTATTGATTAAATAAAAAGGGATTGGAAGCTAGTTATGTGACTTAATCGTGCATTGTGTGACTTAATCGTGTTTTATTTATTCGCTTGTTCATGGAAAATATTTATTCGTATACTTAGCACTAAAGCTCCTACTTCACTATCTGTGAGAGTTAATAATGATGTTTGAGTAGGGTTTAGAATCAACAGTGCTTTAACCTACTGGATTCATTTTGAACGAGGGATACTGTAAGTTGAAAAGATCGAAAATGTGATAAGTATATGAGACTTGGTTTCCATTTACGATCGTCTATTTTGTACTTGATAGTCGATTAGTTGACTATCGAAATTGACCAAATTAACTTAAGAAGTATCTAAAAGCTTCACAGTTTCATATGATTTGAGATCCCTCAGGGAGGAGAATCGGTATGAAATGTCTCTAGCTTTAAGAACTTATTTATACGAGATGCCCCGAGGGAGGACTCCTCTTTATATCTTATTAGATTACTTCTAAAAGAACCGAAATTGAGTTAACTGAAAATTCATCGATTTAGTTTGGAAGAGTCTGGGATCGGTATGTATTTTACTTATCGAATACCACTTCAAAACTAGTATACGAGTTCTATGTTTTGGAAGCGGTTGTGAAGTGGAATGTTATAGAGTTGAACTATCTTAGGAGAGCTTAGTGCTAACATTTTAGACTAATGCTATAGAGTTATACTGTCTATCCAGATGTTAAGTCCAGAGGAGAAGTCAACATTAGCATTTGTCGTTCGACTTGTGCTAGGATCCTTATATAGATTTATGGACTATTTGACATGATGGAATCCAGAGAGAGTCAAGATTTGTTTGAGTGATGAAGATCTGTGTTAGCGATGTCAAAGATGACACCAATATTAGAAATGGATAAATATAGAGAAGGTTGCATAATATTGGGTTTAGCTAACCCGAGCCAAGTTATATAACTACATATCTAGATATGATTATTAATCTTACACGTAGGAGTTGATGATACTTGGTTCCACATGGTTCGTACCAATGTTCGTGCATGGGCCGATTGTGTTTTCCTTATAGTATATTTTATCTAGAGATACATGACGCTCGGAAGGTAACTTCTAATCCTTGTGCATGGAGGTAGGATTCGGCTTAACGGAAGAGGTCTCTGTAGAAAATCCATTATATGTACATACCTTAGCAATTTTGACTATACTTCTAATACTGTTGTGTCGTGAGATGCAAGCGACATAACTATTTTCTGATTTATATTCTACAGCCTACACATTATCTATTATACCACCTTATGTACTTATTAGATGGGTGGTTCTTTTGAGGGGATAACCGTTTTGGTGATCCATGCGGTCTCAAAAGTACTATTATATGCTAGCTACATATTTTTTTGAGTTTCTCACACCAGACTTATGTCAAATCTGTGGTTTTATATTTCCTTTATTTCCATGGGTGCTCTTTCGGGTAGTCTGGGAAAGGCAGGTATTCGTCGATGTTCTTTGGAGCTTTTAGAGATGAGTTGAGTGCTTCCATTCACCTACCGTAATATTCTTATTTCCATAAAAATACTATTATGTATATATCAGCATTTGTGAGGACAGGCTGTTATTACTATCTAGGTCGATGATAATACATAGGATTTTAACTCTGAAATAATATGTATCTTAGAATTACGGTTTGCATTATCTTTTGATATTATATGTTTTCAATCCACTAGTGAGATTCTGATATTGTGTTCTCTTCTTTCTCGTTTTATTTCTTTATTGTTTTTTTTTACCCTAACAATTTGCCTTTCCGACACTTGAGTGCTTAGCTCATGAATACCATGGATGTATTAGTGTCGACGTCTGGTGGTCGAAAAGGGTATATCATTAAACTTGGTATCATAGCTGAAGTTGGCGAGAACCTTGCTTTTGGTTAGGTATGGCTCATTAGAGATAGGGTAAGTGACACCCTAGAATGAGTTGAGTGTATTATACATATGAGAGCATATATGTAATTGTTATATACATATAAAAGTGTAAACTGATAACGTAATCTAATTTTCGTAGGGATTAATGATGTTTATCTATTATCCCTAGTAGATTAGCTTAGTCATGCTTGTCCAATTTATGAGCATTGACTATTGTTTGTCAATTATTGGTTTGTGGTCATTAGTTTATGAGCAGTTTTACCTTTCTATTGCATGAGTTGGGTAGATAGTAATTGTGGGTACACAGAAACGAACACCATATGAATTAAGTTTCATAGTTTGACTATAATGCATTGGATGACCATGCTGGGTTAAAAATTAAATTTAGTAAGAGATATTTATTATAATCTAAAGGATAGATAAGATATTTTGTAAATAAACATTTGTGAAAACATTTTATATAAGAAAATAACTTTTTATAAGTATGGTTTATAGGATATATTTATAAAAAAGAGCATTTAAACTAAGAATTTGAGAACTGAAATCCCGGTGTCTTTGAAAATGGTTTTTAAGATTTTGGAAAATAATAATAGTATTATTTGAAAGTACTTGTGAATACTAATATTTTGAAAGTTTTTTTAGATTTGTTCGAGATCAAGGTTACTCTTGAAATCGACAAATCGATTCAAGAATAAAGTATTTTTATGTTATCTAGATTGAGTGGCTCGAAAGCGACTACAAATAGGCAAGAGAGGTGTTCGGTTGGTAAGCACTTCTCATGGACGTTACCCTTCTTAGTAAGGGAATATATGGTACAATTTGGTAGGACCCATTTTCGTAGTATACTTCTGTGTTACTCGGTTTATATTTATATTTTCTATAGATTATAAAGTAAAGAAAATATTTAAGGATTTTGTTTTTGAAATTGAGATCATGATACTTAGTACAATTATACAAAGTATTTGATATCATTTTGAAATTATTTTGATTTAATCCCGAAAGTATAATTTGACATACAAAAGATATAGGTATATATTACTATTTAAATTGATTCGAAATAAAAACCGGTGAAGTTTTCTTTAAGGAAGTTTGAGATAAAATATAGAGTAGTTTAATAGAGATTTTGAAATAAGATTTATATATGGAAAGATAAATAAGTGGTAGTGGCATAACCCAAGTGATTAAGAAACCTTTTCTTGTTTTCTCTTTGTAGTAAAGTATGTTTGATAAATAAGTGAAACTTTGTTAGACTATTTTATGGAAGCATGTGTTCTACGCATTATGACAGTATGGTATGTTCATCATGTTTGTCGTGTGGTTTGGTAGTTTTCATTTGTTAAAATGAAATGGAATTTTCAGTGATGTTGGATAGTCACAAACTTCTGAATCATTATAGAACCCGAAGAAGTGTTTTTGAAATGTAAAGATATGTTTATATAACTTTTGAATTGAGAAGGTAGTAAGTTAAAATACATGTTTTGAATTGGCTTGAACATCTATGTTATATAATCATTCGATGTTATTGGGCCAACTAATAACGTCTTTACCTTAGTGCTGTTTAAGGAAAGTAGACTCTGATCTTAAGTTTGGATACCGGAGTTCTTCTCTTCCTAGCTACTTTCCTAACTCTACGGTTAAAGAATTCGAAAGGTTGGCTTAGTTATAAAACCCGGATTTGTAAGATCCAGATTTATTTTGGGCCTTTATCGAAATTTTTGAAAGAAAAATGAATTTGACGTTTTGTATATACCCTTATGATGTGGTAGAGAATTATACGAGTAATAAAGTGAAGTAAGTTTTTAGTGAAATGTTCTATTTATAGAGTTGTATCTTTTTAAAATGTTTATAAACTTGAAGTTATGTTTTATGAAATGATTCATAAATGGTGTAGTATTGAATAAGACATACTATTTGGATAAATGAATGTAATTAAAAAGTAATTGTATAAGTTAAGTAACCAATAGGATAGACGCATAACTTGTACATAGGTCATTTCATTCGCATGGCTATTCTTGATTTAAGATTCGAGTACATGATTTCTAGTGGTTTACACAGGCCCGAATAAGGATTTTTCACTCATTCTTGATGGCGAACACTTGATATAGATCCTTGGTACAATCCTCAAGTTTTCGGTCATAATATATGGCTACGTAAGGAAAACAGAAGTTTCTAATCAAGGAATCTGATCAGAGTCCGCACTAGAGTGGTTAGGTGATCTATATTGGAAGTGGAATTTACGTGATCAAGTGATCATATTGGACATTGCGTACGGATGATCCATGTGCATTGTACGGCCTTTAGATAATATATGTATACTATGTTTTGTTGGCTTAATGAGAGTTCAGGGATGACTCTTCAATCTATTCTAAGGTAGCATGAATAATTGTCAAAGCAATAACTTAAGGCTGTTGAGCGTAAGGTACGTTTAGTAGATTATTTATCATCCTTATGCGATGATAAGGTTTTGAACCTATGCAAAACGTAAGCTTTATTTGCTAGTGCTTTAAATACTGTTAAGTACTAGATTGTGCTTGTTTTTTTTGTGCCAGTCATGTTGGAATTTCGAAAATGAAATGTTTTAAGTGGGGAAGAATGTAATGACCTAGAATTTCGAACACTTTGTATTTAAATATCTGAATTATTTAAATATTCGAATCCAAGATTTAATATGATTAAATTGATTTAATAACCTTGTTAACCCCTTTTAATTAACTAATAATGGTAAACTAGTTCTTTAAAAATGTTTATAAAAATAAATAGTTCAAAGAATTATCGATAATAAGACCAAAAATCATTTTATCGATGAATGACTTTTTATTCGTTATAGGTTGTTCTAAATCTTTTCTACTCATCTAATTAACATATAAGGACATTAGTAACTAAGAAATACACGTTGTTTCATGAAGAAATGAATTTGTTCTAGAAAATTCTAGAAAGGGACAAGAGTGTGATTTGAAGGGTGATTAAAAGGGGATTTAAGGGAGACTTTTCTAAGGCATGGTTTTGTAAGGTAGGCATATGGGGGGGGGTGAACTCCCTTGGCCCCTCGGAGAAGGTAGTGGAGGGGGGGGGGGAGGGAGTAAGGTCACCACTTAATTGCCTATATAAGTGCATCGATGGTTCATGAGATCCTTTTTACATTTTTTTAGCAACTGAAATCTAAATCTTCATTACTACTCTCTTCATTAGTTCCTAAGAACAAAACAAGTAAAACACCACAAATTCTTACCAAAATCAATTATAACTCTTACAACACCATTGAAACAACTATTAGCAATGTGGATCGTGAAGAAATGGAGCACAACACCCAAACAATCAAGGAGCCATGAGCATCCAAGACAATTCTTGCCTTGGGTCATGGGAATAAAGGGTAGGAGGTGGTTTTGGTGATCATTTTGTTTGAGGTAGGAAGTGGGCTTGTAGTGATGGCTTGTGCTTTATGTTAACTTGGTTTAGGATGAGAAAACTCACCATTTAAAAAGTACATGAAGTGTATAATGCTTGTGTTATATTATAGTATTTGTTTGACCATATATTATTGCTTATTCTCTTGTAATTTTTGCTTTGAAAAGAAAATGACATATGTAAATTTTGTGTTTGGACTTGTATGACTTTCTATAACTTGTTCATAGCCCTGTAACAAAGCACAATGGGTTTGGTTGGACTTTGATTTGAATCGGACTTAATTTGGAAGTGGTTTATAGTGATGGTTGCCATAAATACACTTTGGAAATACCTTGTGTTTGGCATTTTCTATAGAAACTAGTGCGTGGCCCGTGCTACGCACACGGGCATGGTTGGAAATTAAATTGATGTTAAAAGTAACTTTAGAATATAATGTAGTAACATAATTTTACATAGGAGAGGAATGTTGACTTTTACTATATTTTGGTGTGTGTTTGCAAATGTAACACACACATGTTTGTGTGTTTTTTTTAATATAGTAGATTTTTGATATAAATTGACGTGTTCAATTACTTCTTCAAAACCCTTGTTTAAAATATAGTAAAATACAAATAGAATAGCATAGAATGAAAATGCAGAAACGACTAAATTTTGATCAATATTTACGATGTTCGAAAAAAGTCGAATTTGTATACAACTTGCCCTTTTGGAAAAAATCAAATATTGTTGAAGTAAGGGTATACCTTGTTCCAGTATTAATCTTTTTATTAGCAAGTACTAAACATAGAATTGAAATGAAGTATATAAATCGGTTATATACATTCTTAACCGTCAATTACGTGCCACAAAATGTGATATATAAGGAAGAATGACTTCAAATATGGAAAGGTTTTAAAAGCATATGTCAGCTGTGTCTTGTAAATTTACAGTCAGGTATGTCCGAATTTTCCAATTCCAAGTTACAGTTTCATAATCATAGTAGTCTTCTTTTTAATCTTTTGGTAAATATTTTTGCAGTACAGCTAATACCATGCAACACCAATTGAGAATACATATTAAGTGTTAACTGCTTTTGTATTACATGTATACTATCAGATTGAATCATTCTGCCGAAGAAAGAAAATCATAAATATGTTCCAGTAGAATGTATGAAAATAGTAAGTGTAGAGGAAGGAAAATTCATTTAATCGTTAAAAACTCAGTATAATCATCAAATAAATTACAAACAATGAAATTCAACTTTTTTTGGAGACTTTGCCCAATCTCTTTTCATATGCATCTTATCTACTTCATTTCAAAGTCGACTATATCCATTAGGTAAACCTATAATTTTCCAGCTACCCCCACCCCTTCTTCTATGAAGGGACCCAATCATCATAATAGTGATGTTTCAACATTTACTGGTCTGCCTCTAACTTCCTTTATGCCATTTTACTTCAGCTGTTTGCATCTTTCTGAACTCAAGACGATGAAAATATCCATACATAACTGCCACGGAAACTCTTGCAGCACATCCATAACATCCATATCCTTAAATATAAGTTAAAATTCTAAGTCGGAATAATTGCAGAACTCAAGGAGAATATCAAGCAATGTTTTAACAAAACCATCATCAAATTGTTACTTACCTAAATTTTCATGCCCTCCTCATCTTTTTACAACCATAATATAGCATGCACCAGCAAGCTCATGTCATAAGTATTGTTGGAAAATTTCTTCCTAGTATTAACATTTAGACATATATAAAACTAAGCAATTTTATGTATTTGCTTTCCAAATACTCCCTAACCATTTAAAGTTCAAAATTTTATGATACCAATCTATAGAATAAAATGTATCGTATTAGTTGCCATTTTTTGTATCATATTATAAGGCATGTAATGGTCCTTGATTACATGCCTTATACATGCCAGCAACAATACTTTCTCATACTCGCTAAACCTACCGGCATAACTATGACCCTCTCTCTTTCTGGCTATTTTCTTCTCTGGTTTTTCAGAATCCTCAGTCTTTTTAGCATGGCTTTTATACACACCGCCTCCATTGCAAGCGAACATTAATTTGGTTTTGCGTTTAGCTATATTTTCTTCTTCTGATTTTATGATGATGATTATAAAGCCCACTGATTGCCTTCTATACCACATTGGTTCAAAAATATGAATCAAACAAACTTAATTCTAGAGTTAGAAACTAACATAAGGTACATGACATAAAATGCATTTGAAAATAAAAACTGGGATTTTCCATGATGCAATAAATTCTGCATTAACAACAAAATCCACCGATTATTTCAACTGAAACAATATCATAGTATTAGTATTATTTAATAGTCTAAAGGATAGCAATATCTCAATTAGCAAAAAAAAAAGTTTCACAAAAAGCACCATTTATACAAATTGTAGTGTAAACATATAATTTCGATCGATATCCAAAGTGGAATAAGCTATTGCACACTGTTATCTTCATTCAGTTGACCATAAGGCAACCCAAAATATTTAAAATTATACCCAGATTTCCATAGTACATTGCATAATAGATGCTATATGGCGGATGCATTCCTACAACATAAAACAACCATCCAGACTGGCCAACCCATATTTCTAAAGTCTCCATAATATATGGTGTATATTGCAGATGCATTCCAATGACTTAGAACAAACATCCAAACTCGTCGACCACAATCCTATATAGGTCTACGCAAAAATAGTGACTGAGAATCCATCCATGAACATCCCAAAAACATAGGTACAGCAGTGCCATTATCATTGAGTTTCCAAAACCAATGTATTTTTCCATGATTTCTTTTTGACAAACACCTGAAAATAGTCAATTTGATAAATACAGTGTTAGGTTATTTTGAAATTTTATTAACGAAACCAGATCATGAACCTGGAAAAATTAAATAGATTGTAGTATTGTAATGACTGAGCAATTAATCAATTATAAGCAAATGTATGACTAAATTTCAGCGAGCACATTCAACTTGATGAGACTTCTAAATAAAAGAATACAGTAGCATAAACAAACTAATGAACATGACAAATCCCATGAAAGGTTAGACATGGTACCTTCTCTGCTAGCTAGATTAAAGCTTTTAGTGTATCCACAGTTTAACCAAACCTTAACAAACCTGTCATTACATCTATAAAGCTATTGTGAAAGTGGGACACACCTTCAATAAATGATCAGCTAAATTTGTTCATTCCTATCAATTTCCTCAAATGTGTATTGTTGGAATTATAGAAGCATAAAATTATATAATACAAATTCAAATTTCCCAAAGAACTAAAATTAAGTAAGAATAATAAAACAAACCAATTTTTGCATTTTGAGGAAGACAAAGAACAATGTTAACTTCTCATATGCACACCATTATTCCACAATATAATACAATTACAGAATGTTACAATTCGAAGCATACACCGACTTCTATCAAATTTGAAAAAAGAACAAATAATAAAATCTTGAAGCACTACACAGGGATAAGATACCATATTAGATCCACTCTTCCACCTAAAATGTACTTCGACTAAGAATAAACTCACTCACATAAACATGCATGATAATTAAGCCTATACCCCATTTAATAACTAAATTATACTCACCAAGTGATATAAAAGATTTTTCATGCAAACACTTTGTTACCAAATGAAATATACTTAATATTAGTTACAGTTCAACCTCCGTGTAACTTAGATAAAGACAACAGTATCTTTTCTTTACAAATCAATCTTTAAACCACTAAAAAGAGGTAACATAAACCATAATATTTTCGAAAATGAGTTAAATTCCAAGATGATTTTCATCATGAAATAAATTGGACCAAATTTATCAAGCACAATAACAGCTCTCGTATCAATACCAGGTAATAAGTCTATAGTAATAATATAGGCTGCAATTATCCAACAATATGTATTACTGAACATACCGCTGTCATCATCGGAAGAAATGATTTTTTTCTCGATTTTTTCATGGTCCTAGTCCTCTTTTTGAACATCAATAGTGACATGCATATCATACTTACTCCTATGGCCTAGAAGAAACAAAAAGAAGAATCTGATTAGCAGAACTATATAAACTATTACATAAGATGCAAAAGTACTATTTAATTAAAATAAATTTCCACATTGCATCATTTAGCAACCTTGATGAATACTTGCAACATAACCATAAGCTCATCCCTCGTGTGTGCTATTTTCTATCATGCACAGGTCTTATAGTATGCAATGTGTTTAATACCTGATGTAGGTAATTAATTTCCCATTCAGCTGTGTACACAATTTCTTTCAGTCCAGTTCTTTTTCAATGGGCGCAAAAAAAAATGTAGAAAACATTGCTTGTAGCATTCCGTGAATGAATAAAAGTGCAGATTTATTTTTTCTAACAAAAAAGAATTGTGGTATAATTAGAATTTTCCTTGCTTATATTCATGTTACACTTTTGCTCTTTTGTTACTGTAATTTACGGTTATCCACTGAAGACAAAATGAATATTTCATTTTCCACCTCCATTGGATAATATGCTTCTCATTCCTTCCCATAGAATCCATTTACAGATTTTCCCAGAAATTATTTATGGTAGTTGCATGGATATACACATGTTTTATATCATTTGCAAATTTGGCCATAATATATGAATATATAATAAATATTGTTTAGATATATGGATAATAAGTGAGGATGAAGGATTGAAAAAATATTGTTCAAAGAACCAATGAAAGTTGAAAAATAAAATTTCAACAGAGAAAATTATGCTACCAAAATATGCAAACACAAAAAGTTTAAATAAACGGCACATTCTATCTTTCTCCATTGTCACTCTTTGATCTAGCATCAAGTCCTATAAGTTCAAAAATAACATCAAGTCCCAAAAAGAAAGTGATTTTAGTCTAAGATTTTTCACACACTATGAAATAGTTGAAAGCTAAATGAACTTTGACAGTAATAAATTGTTTTTAGCTGAATTTTGAGCATCTGTTAGTTTTGAGCTCCATCAAATTTTGAGGAAATTACAAATTAAGAACTTAATAAAGAAATGGTCTAAAGAAAAAAAATAGAGAGATCATTAATTACTAAGAACTTCGACAGTAATAAATTTTCAATTCTTTGAAGCCATGCGGTTGTAACTAAATGAATGCCATATAATTAATTTAATTCATAGATTAAATATTATTAATTCATTGCCTAAATAGTAGTGCTCTATAAATGCTTATAAATGAAGACAATATCATATACCTAAAAAAGTTTCCATGGATGTTTTTATATAGTATGTGACTGTTAACGAACATCCAAATTAAAAAAACATAAGATGTGAAGAGCATCATATGAGAATCCTTGAGTATTTTGAACTATGAAAGATGAATTAATATTGAATGTGTATCGTTAAAAGTAAAACATATAAAAGTATTTAGTCATGTGCCAGACAAACACATTGAGTTTAATTGCTGCAAATAAGCATTCAAATACTTAAATTACCCATAAATTTAAGTTCATAGTATTGAAATGTGCATAACATTAGATTATATAGTTTGAATAATAATCTGTATTCAATTTGGATTTTGAACCAACTTTGTTGGAGAATGAGTCATAATGGATAAATAAGCACTAATTAATGTTTTTGTTGATTACTTGTAATTTACATGCTTTAAATATAGTGCTCACATTTCTTTATCGTTAGGAAAAACTGTACAAAGAGTAAGTGAAACAACTATATAACAACAAAATCAATGTAGCAAATGTTAATCCCTTATGACCTCAATTCCCTTGTCCCCAATTACTTTGTCCCTAATCTCAACATTTATTATAATTATTTAAGTAATACGCAGAACCCGCCATATTAGAATAGCAGGTGCTGATGGAGACATCAGTAAATGATATGTAACAGGCATATGATATAGCAAAAATTGGGATAGAAGAATAGGATTTCTCACGTGTACAATTGAAAAACGTATCACTCCAAAATATCTACTGATTGGCTGTCAGAATAAAGTAGCACAAAAATATAATGCATGAATAATATATGGTGTAATCTTAATATGAAAGATGTAGTTAAGTTTATTTCTTTAGAAACGTTGCCCTGAGAAAATATACTGCGTCTTGAAATGTATATTCTTTCCTTCTTGGATGACATGCTAAAATATGATTTTGAGATAACATTAAATGACTACGTATTCAAAGAACTCAAATTTTTTATATATTTTACATATAATATGTTAAAAGATACACTTATGAAGTGTAGGAAAGTCAAATATCCCAAATTATTTGGCACTTTGTCTACATCTGTGGTTTATGTTCTTTATGTTCATGGAACCATCTTAGCTCGTTCCGTACACAACGATAAAAGAGGCTAAAAAACAGAGACGGTCATATTTTACCACTAAAACATATAAATACAATATCATTTAGCTCATAGGAAAAAGATCTAGTAAAACAACGTGAATACAAAAATAATCAAGCTGCCTTTGTAATACTTCATTTTAACTTCTTAGGTAAACGTGAATTTGATTGAACTTGACTATCATGTGTAAATTCTATAAACATAGCAGTTTTTCCGATCATTGAAGTTGTAAATTCTAAAATCATAATAGTTCATCTGACTATCATGTGCAAACAGACAAAAATCCTACATGGTTTTATATATAAAAAGTTGTAAATATATAACCTCTTGTTGCTTTAGCATGTCCAAATTAATATTTTTCATCCAATTCTAATTCAAAGATTTTCCATGCAAATAATGCGTTGCTGAAAATTGAAGTTTTTTCCATCAAAAGCCCAATTTTAGTTAATTATATTATGCATTAAAGTTTAGTATCAGAATGGATGAAAACAACACTAACGACAAAGGTTTTGGAAATATACAAATTAATTAGTAAAATTGCGTTTTTCCAACCATTTCAAAAACTGTTGGAAAAAATGATTGATGAATTCACATAGGTTTTCATATCCATAATCATTAACAAATCAAATCCAACTCCACAGATAAAGCAAGGGTAAAATGAGGGTTGAAAGGGAAAGACGTGCAGTATTTAACAGCGAAATCAAAGCTTTTGAAATGATGAATAGAATAATGATGGCAGTATCTATGTCATATAATCGTAATTGCGTAAAAATCAAATAATATTACCTCACAACAGATAGTTAAATCAATATATACATAACCATCTAGATATAATCTATCGAGGAAAACAATTTATTTACAAAGACAAAAAAATCCGTTTGAAATTAATTGATCATCTTGCATAATATAATAACACTATTAGAATTACAAAAACATATTACTTGCTTTTTAAGGCATCTCCAGTCATTACGATTTATTGAAAATAGCCTGAGGTAACATTTGAATAAAAAAGTTGAAATTAGACTCGTATGAACCAATCGGATGAGTAAAACTTTGCAATAGTATATGCATCTCCAACATCCTGTAACACTCTTCATTTTTAAAGCTTAACATATGTGTTTAGTGAGCGTATTATTTTGTTAAAGCTTATAACCTAGCTTAACAGTTTATCAAACAGACAGACAGAACATAACCATAAAAGCATAGAAATATAACACATACCGACCAAAGTATCTAACCTAAGCTTCTAATATCCAATCAATCTGTATATTATCACAGTACAATCTGATATAAAAAATCAAATAATAAAAATAATTACAATAACGATAATAATAGTAATAATAATTTAAAAATGTTTCAGTTAAAAGACATTAACTTCAGAATTAGCTAGAGTAGAAGACGACAACAGTTACATGCTTTTCTTACTAAGCTTATTTCTAGCAAGTCGAATTAAATTTTATTAATATTCAAATAACAGTTGAAAAACAGAAAAGAAAATAAATCATATTTGTTTATTAGTGTAAAGCAAATAGCAGAAAACAATTAGATTTCGTGTCTTGTGGGATGAGAATAAAAAGCTTTTTGGTACGGCAAAATTGTTGTTTTAATTGCACCCGATCGATTTCATCAAAAACAAACATATTGTTAACCCAAGCAATTGTAGTATGGAAAATCCTTAAAATAAAATGAAGTAGAACAATTCAAATTTGTAAATAATTGGAAAGCTTATGAAAAATTTAAGGAAGCATGTGAATCCCATTTGAAGTAGAAATTAGTATTTCAAATTGTACTTCAATTTGCACTGTCCTGTTATGTTTCATACCATTTTATTATAGTGCAAAGGTTGCATTAGGCCAGATTATGTATTACTGAAACTACATGGAAGGTTAGGTATTTGTTGTCCTATCCACAGACAGTAAGCTAATTTTGACAAACGTTATAACATCAAATATATCATACAGGGTCAGATCCCATACAAAATGAGAATAGTAGAACTGAGTAAGTTACCTTAATTTTTTTGCCATTTTTCCAAATTGCCATCTTCTCTAACCTGTCACGTATTAACATAAGTACCAAATAAAGGGAAACCGATCAAAATCAATTCATTTGGTAAATCAGGTATGAGTAGACCTTTTTAAAATAGAATTAGAAGTCGAAGAATTGTGTAAAGTCGTAATCAAGTTTCAAAAGGTTGGGGTTTTCAGGGCGAGGATCAAATCGAATTACTTTAACGATGTGTAGAAAACTTAAAAATTAACTGCGTGGAACAAACAATGTTGATTAGGAAAAAAATAAATCAAGAGTGTCGAAGAGCAGGAAATAACAATTTATATGACATGTTTATATGATTCATTATTAACTACCACACTGTCAAAGGACATTTACAGGAGTAGCAATCATGTGCTTCAAGACCAAAGCAGTAAATGAGAAGTCGATGAAATAGAGTATTTTTTGTACTGTATTGATTGAGAAACCAACATCAACACTTCATCTGAATGTACTGCGCATATCGTTAACCAGAAGTAAAGAAACATGGAAACTAAAGAAATATCGTAAATTCTACCATCTTTCAGGATCCACTTAATTTAACGATATTTTAAGTTTATGCTCATTATCAGCAATTTCATAGAGGGCAAAGTGAATACTATATCATGTTGCACAAAACCATGACTTGAGTCTACCAGCTATAAAGAATAAGTAGATACTTATCAAATATGAGAATATTATGGAACTAAAGTTCAACCAAAATAAGGGTATCATGTAATATTTTTAATCGTAATTGTCGTGTTATTGATACGATTACACATAAAACAACGAAAGAAAAGGAAAGAAAAAACACCCACTTAACAAAATTCTTGTCTTTGCTACATTGGAGGATCTCATAGAAGATTTCCTAAACGATCCATAAAGACTTATTGCACTTTGACTAAAAGATAAGAAGGAAAGGTAATTGTCGTAACCAAACATATCAGCAATCAGAAATCAAGCTCAGTTCGTTATCTAACGGGAACGTTAACAAAGAATGCAACAACTATTGGTAACCAAAATCCTAGCGCTGACAGTTGGTAACTGGGATGTAAGTATCAGCTTATAGTCTATTTATTTTCCTCTTTCTTATGTCAGTACGTGGTTCAGTGGAAAATAAATGATGTCTAGGGGGGAGATAGACTGGTCAATAAAACAATATGCAGTGGGCGAAAAATGATGACCATTGCATCACACAGACACATTGATCTGTAGACAAATGGTCAGTTAGAAATCATTGGATGTCTGTTATGGCAAACAACATGCTTTATGATTAAGCCTCCGGCTTGATTTTTTTTCTTAATCAACCACAACATAAGTATCAAATCTTTTACCTTAAATTTAGCGTTAAATAAACAATTTTTATTTACTACAATATGACTCTTAAATTTGAATAGGATGACAAAAGTCACTAATACAACTTATGTACAGAAATTCAACTTTCACTTCATTTTCCTGATGGTTTCATCAATTTTCATTTCTTAGTGTGTCTTGTGCATTCTTTCCACCATATTTATTTTAAAAGCATCAGATTTATCAAGAAATATCATAGTAGATACTTGTATTTAAGCATTTTACTTCATCAAACTAATTATGGCAATAAAGCTCACAACCTCTCTTTACGTCTTGAACATTGTGAGGTACGACTGGAAATGATTTCCATAGCTACGTGAAATGATAAAATCTAAGTATCCAATCATTATAAATATATCAAACCATGTTAAATTAAGCAAAACATAACACTATACATTAATTTAAAAAGTAACAGGTTATGACTTGCGAATTCAGTGGTTCATACGCAGAGACGTTATATGCGAGCATGTTATATACTTTACTCTAGGTAGGATAAAATAACAATTAAGTATGTGAGAACACAAATTATTCCACCGTACTAATAGTCTATATTTTCAAATTCTAGAACACTGCCTTAGTCCTACATTTAGATATAAAAACTACAACTCTTTAACTTAACACTAATTTTGGTTAGGTTTTGTACAGAAATTTATGAAGAAAAGTAATCATAGTTACTTCGTGTGAAACACAATTCAAGGGTTAACATTAACTACTAATTTTGGTACCACAGTGCCAGCATTACAATTATATGTGCATATTTTCCAAATTTTGAGTGATTGATGCTCTTACATGCACCTTTGCATGTAGTGACAACATAACTCTAGGTTGTTGTAGGGGTATAGAAAACAGACATCAAATCAAACTATGTTGCTGCAAAACCAAAGTTACCCAATAGTATTTCTATCGTACCATAATATTAATTAGTAAAAGGATACCAATTTGTAGTATGTTATCCTTTCCATTACCTTCTCCTTAAAAACCGTCAGGGCACCCATAAACTGGAAAAAAAGAAGTTCCGATGAAAATTTAGGCTTTTTTTAGGAGTATAATGAATCAAATACGGTTCTACCCCATATTCTGTCAACTGCGTTCAACTTTCCATGTGAACGAAAATCCAGTTCAACTACAGTGAGTACAGCCATAAAATGGAAGAAAAGAAGTTCTGATGAACATTTATGTAGTCGTTATGGAATATAAAGAATCAAATATTGTTCTACCCTATATCATGTCAACTGCGTTCGACTGAATTTGAAATCCTTAATTAGATTAAAAAAAAGTAACAAAGTACTGACCTATTTGCACATAAATCCCCAAATCGACTACGGGACTGAAGCAACCGCAGAGCATTACCGTTGTGGACAGGTTTGGGTAAGAGCAGTCGGAGGGAGGAAAATTGTGGAGGGGAGAAGAAAAAGCGATAGCATTTTGGGAATAATCTGGTAATAAAACTGACGGGTGGGGAGAAGGAGTTATTACCGATTAAAAAAGGTATGGTGTAGATAAAAGAGGACAGGTGGCATCGTATAAATGATGTGGTTTCTCTTTTCCTTTTTAAGTAATAGATTTGTAGAGAGATCCTTAAAGGTTTCTTACAATGATTGTGATGTATTATGTGTGTATTAGTTACTGTAAAATAATAGGTGATAAAAAGATTGTTTGCATATTGAAAAATGCCAAAACTTCTAAAGATTCAAAACTGCCCAGTTCATAGTCATTGATAACTGTAATTTGCAGTACTTTTAAAACGCCGTCTTTTCTTTGAATCACTTTTTACAGCATTCTTGAAATGTTATCTTTTATATTTGATAGTTTGATATGATTTGAAATGACTAAATTTAAGTATCTCACTTCAATCTTTTTTGATATGTTTTCTAACTTATATTATAGTACTTTAAAGTGGTTTGTAACTTTTATTAATTTTTAAGAAAAACATGTTATTTTAAAAAAAAACCTACTTCTTCAGGTTATGGATGTTTGTTAGCCCGCTTCAGCCCCACCCGCCCCCTTTTGAGTCAAGCTCTCACAGAGGCACTTTTTGATCCCTAGTGTTTAAACTCATTAAAGGTATTATTGCGTGCCCCCATAAATAGCAAGCCGCTAAAGTGTAGCTGCCAAGGCTCGAACCTTCTCCCTCTACCAAGGAGCTAGGAAGCCTCCCACTCTACTAGGGAACTAGGAACCTTCTCACCCTATTGAGGAGCAAAGAACCCTTGCCAACCATTGGTTTTTAAATAAATTAAGTATGTCTAAATAATGTTTTAAATAAATGTTTTAAACCATACTATAAGTAATATTAAGTATTTTTAAGTATATGTAGTTTTTAGAAAATTAGTTAATTATTTTATTAAAGTAATAAAAAGCTTCTCTAATATAATATCTTTTAAATTATTTTAGAATTTTATTAAATATCTTAGCTTTATAAATAAATCAGTGCGTGCATGTTCGTATATGTACATTATTTTTAAATGTTTTTAGTAAATATATGAGTTTGGAAAAGTAAATTAAGTCTTTCACAAAAGAATAAAAGGCAGTTTTGGATTATAAAAATTATGTTATACTAAATGGTTTTGTGAAGTTAATTAAAAAGTATATTAACTTGTTTAATAATTGTAGATATACTTAGATATTTAGTTGAATGTTTCTAAATATAATGACAAATATGAAATTGTTTTGGTTTGTTGTGACGATGTGTTAATAACATTTGTCTTTAACCCTTTTTAATTATACTTAATAAAGTAATT
Source organism: Allium fistulosum (assembly GCA_030737815.1). Taxonomy (NCBI): domain Eukaryota; kingdom Viridiplantae; phylum Streptophyta; class Magnoliopsida; order Asparagales; family Amaryllidaceae; genus Allium; species Allium fistulosum. The sequence continues at coordinate 211,396,011 of CM060903.1, forward strand.
AGATCTTTAAAAAGAATGTTTTAAAAATAATTATAAGTGAAATGGCTTATGGTTTTGGGTTTATAGTAACGATGTTCTTAATGACATTTGTTTTTAACTCATTAAAGTATACTTGTGCAAATGTGAAATCTTATTTAATATTTATGAATATTCTTATACCATTTGGAATAAGAATGTGGATACATTTTTAAGTATTAAAAAGAGTATAAATGAATAGTGAAAGAATAGGAATGAATAGTGAAATAGTAGTATACATGTAACTATCTTTTGTAAAAGTATTTTAAATATATATATATAAGTATTTACAAAGGAGTTTTAATTAATAAAAGGATTAATTAAACAAAAATGGGTTAGAAGCCGCTTATGTGACTTAATCGTGCTTTGTGTGACTTAATCATGCTTTATTTTTTTGCTTGTTTATGGAAAGTATTTAGTCTTCTACTTAGCGCTAAAAGCCGATGAAGTAGGCTTGCCTATCTATAAGAGTTAAAAATGATGTTCGAGTAGGATTTAGAAGCAATAGCGCTCTCATATACTATCTTCACTCTTGACTAAGGGGTAGTGTAAGTTGAAAAGATCAGATACGTGTAAGTATACGATACTTGATTTCCATTTATGATCATCTATTTTGTACTTGATAGTCTATCAGTAGACTATCGAAATTGATCAAATTAACTTAGGAAGTATCTAAAAGCTTTATGGCTTTATACGATTTTAGAACCCTCGGGAAGGGCATTGGTATGATACGTCTCTAGCTATAAAAACTAATATATACGAGATCCCCCGGGGAGGACTCCTCTTTATATATTTTTCGCTTACTTGTAAAAGAATCAGAATTGAGTTAACCGAAAATTTATCGATTTAGTTTTGAAGAGTCCAGGATCGGTAAGTATTTTACTTACCGAACACCATTTCAAAACTAATCTACAGATTCTATGTTTTAGAAGCAGTTATGAAGTGAAATGTTATATAGTTGAACTGTCTATTCTAAGGTTGAGTTCAAGAGAGAGGTCAGCGTTAACATTTCAGACTAATGTTTTGGAGTTGAATTGTCTATCCCGAGGTTAAGCCTAAGGAGAGGTCAGCATTGACATTTGTCGTTTGACTTATGCTGGGATCCCTGTAGAGATTCATGGACTATTCAAGATGCTGGAATCCAGAGATAGATTTGAGATCTATTTGAGTGATGAAAACTTGTGTAAGAGATGCCGAACTTGACCTCAACATCAAAAATGGCTAAAGATAGAGTAGGCTGCACATTCTTGGGTTTAACTAACCAAAGACAGGGTATATCAACTCCATATCTAGAGATGCTTATCGATGTTGCTTGCGAAAGTTGATGATAATTGGTTCTAGTTGGTTCATATCAATGTTCGTGCGTGGGCCAGTTGTGTTTTCCTTATGGTATATTTTATCTAGAGATATATGACGCTCGAATGGTAACTTTCGATCCTTGTGTGTGGAGGTTGGATTCGGCTTGATCGAAGAGATCTCCATGGAAAATCCATTATGCATACATACCTTAACAGTTTTGATTGTACTACTAATATTTTTATGTCGTGAGATACAAACAGCATAGCTATTTTCTAATTTATATTCTACACCCTAGACATTCTTTATTATATCACCTTATGTACTTATTAGATGGGTGGTTCTTTTGAGGGGATAACCGTTATGATGATTCGTGCGGTCTCAAAAAAACTGTTATACGCTAACTACATATTTTTTAAATTTCTTACACTAGACTTATGTTTGACCCATGGTTTTATATTTCCATTATTTCCATGGGCGCTCTTTCAAGTATTCTGGAAACGGCATGTTTTCATTGATGTTCTTTGAAGCTTCCGAAGATGAATTGGGAGCTTTCATTCACCTTTCGTAGTATTTTTATTTCCGATGCATTACTATTATGTGTGTGTGTGTGTATATATATATATATATATGCATTTGTGAGGATAGACTATTATAATTGTCCAGGCTGAAGATAGTACTTAGAATTATAAATCTAAAATGCTATGTATCCTAAAGTCATAATTTGCACTATTTTTGATATTATGTGTTATCATTCTACTGATGAGATTCTGATATTGTGTTTTCTTCTTTCTCGTTTTGTTTCCTCTCCTTTGTATTTTACCCTAACAATTTTCCTTTTCGAAACTTGAGTGCTTGGAACATAAATATCGTGGATGTATTAATGTCGACATTTGAGGGTCGTAAAAGGTGGAACATTACATTTCTTGTTACCATCTTCCAACGACTTGTCCTTTCGGCTCATCATGGGTTAACGTCGTTTTGGTCATTAAAAAAAGGGTTGAAAAGGCGGGTTACTACATTTGGTATCGAAGCAAAACTCATGCTTAAGTCAAGGATCATGATGTACCGAAAGTGCGTACCCGTATTTTGTACTATATATTATATATAAGAGTCAAGTACGTATGTACACACCATTTACCGTTCCAATTTCACTTATTATCTATTGGGGAATTTCTCATAAATCCCATTTTTCAAATAGTTGAGGATGAGAAATTCAGTCGAAACTGAAATGGCGAGCAACACCGATAAGATGGAAACTAGAGCAGGGACTAGTACTTGAGCGGATGCATTGGATATCCTAAGAGTTAATATCCCTACATGGTTTAGACGTTATATGCAAGCAGTGAGCCAAAATAGTACTGACCCTACTGAATTTGCGGATACTACTACTACTACTCAAGGAGTAGTTCCTATCCAAGAACCACCAACCATGGATTTCCCCAAATTATGTAGGGTGTTTCCCAGCTTAGGAGCAACCCATATGTTGGCGCATAACAATATGCTGGCATGGCTTAATTCTTATGAAAAGATCTTCAATCTGTTAGGACACGATGACATTACTAGGAGGCACCTAGCTTCCTAGCACCTACAAGGCGAGGTAGCGAATTGGTGGGAAATTATTATTGTAGAAATGGAGGAGGAAAGTATTACTTAGGTAGTGTTTAAAATAATGTTTGAAATGAAGTTTTTCTGTGGAGCGGAGAAGGTTTTTTATTGGAGAAGTTCATTTACTTGAAGCGGAGGGACACAAACATCAGTGAATATTTAAGCCAGTTTAATGAATTGGCAAGGTTCGGATTTGACATGATAAATACCCTAGACAAGAATGCAATGAAATTTGCAAAAGGATTGAACATATTACAAAAAGAGTTGGCATTGAAACAGATCCTATGTGCATCTACATTTGAAGGGCTGGTAGAGGTAGCTTTGTTGAACTCAATTAATGGAGGGGTGAATTAGGAACTGTCTAAGATGGAAGAGAATCATCAACAAGGTAAGAGTAATGGACACCAAGGAGGACAAGGCAAGAAACATGTGATCACTTGTAATAGACGTCAGAAGGTGGATCATATTGCAAACAACTGTAGGATGAGTGTTTTGAAAGTCAAGTGCGATAACAATAACCGATTAAGTCATTTGATAAAGAACCGTAGGTTGGAGTTTTAGAAGATAAAGTGTTACAATTATGATCAAATTAACATACAAAGGGAGACTATCCAACTTTGAAGAAGGAAGGTCAAGTGGTTTTGGCATATGCTTTTAATGTCATCCCGACCACCAACATTACACCGCCATCAATTCAAAAGAAAGGAAAGCAGTTTGTGATGGAAGGGGTGTTTTATTATACAATTCTCCTATTTATATTTATTTAATATTGGTAAATCTTAGTCATTCATAGCAAATGCATTGGTTGATAGTTTAGCTTTAAAACCTAACATCGTGCATGAATCCGTTTCGATGTCTAATCCTATTAGGGATCGACCCATCTATCTATGATATGCCATGATTTAAAATTGGTTACACAGGGTATGAGGTTCTTTTGTAAGACATATATACTGTGCCTTTCAGGTTATGGATTAGTTTTGGGAATGGACTGGATGTCTCGATATGGGATGATACTGGATTGTGATAGGAGAGGAGTTCGATTAAGAAGTGATGAAGGGGATGATTTGTTTTTATGATGTGAGCTCGATATTTTCATTATGAAAACCTATTTGTGTTCACTCGACCTATCACAGAATGAGTTGTTTTCTATCCCATAATGAAAGAATTTCCATATGTTTTTTATGATGCTTTTTTTTCCACCTTGAAGAGAAATTAAGATTAGGATTGATCTCAAGAAAGACGTTAGATCGGTAGTGATGCCTATTAGGCATATAGGTCTGAAGGAGAGGAGAGAGTTGAAAAGCAAGTTTTAGAATTATTATAGAAAGGGTTTATTATGAAATGTATTTTGGAGTAGGGAGCTCCTGTCGTTTTTGCCACTAAGGAAAATGATTCCCTTAGGTTGTGCATCGACTGTAGAGAATTAAGTAAGTTAACGAGGAAAATCTATTATTCCTTGTATCGCATTGACGATCTTTTTGATCAACTTGTTGGGGCAAAAAATTTCTCCCGGCTTAACTTGGCTACCGAGTTTCATCAGTTGAGAGTGGCTGAAAATAATATTCCGAAGACTGCATTCTGCACACAAGGTAGATTATATGTATGGGTAGTATGCCATTTAAGCTGACTAATTATTTGGCTTATTTTATTGACTTGATGAGTAGGGTACTCTAGGAGCAGTTGAATAAGTTTTTAGTAGTTTTTATAGATGATATTCTTATATATTCCAAAAGAGAGGAAGAGCATAGGCTACATTTGAGAGACGTATTGGATATTTTAAGGAGGAACCATTTAAAGGAAAAGTTCTCAAAGTATCCCTTTTGGAGGAAGGAAGTTCATTTTCTTAGGCATGTAGTATCGGTAGATGGTTTAGTGGTGGACCCAAGGAGAATAGTAGATGTTAAGAATTAGAAGACGCCAAGAAATGCTTCAGAGGTCCGTAGCTTTTTGGTTTGGTGGGATTCTATAGGAAGTTTATTAAAGACTTCCCAAAGGTTTCAACACCCTTGACTCATCTGACTAAGAAAAACTCGATTTATACTTGGAGTCTAGAGTAAGAAGCATCATTTGTTAGAATAAAGGAGTTATTGATGCGTGCTCCAGTTTTTACTAATTTTGATGGTACCAAGCCTTTCACTATGTATACCAATGTGTGTAGTACTGGTATTAGTGTTGTCTGTATGCAAGAAGGGAACGTGGTGGTATATGCGAGCCGACAAGATTTGTTTGAGGAATTACCTAGCACACGACCTTGAGCTGGCTGCTATAGTGTTTGCACAGAAGTCCTGGAGGCACTATTCGTTAGGAGAAAGATTCAAGCTATTTATAGATCCTAAGTCTCCTTAGTATCTTTTCTCCCAGGAATCTAGGACAACAACGATGGCTAGAGTTCTTATCATCATATGACTTTGGTATTGCTTATACTACAAGGAAAGGAAATGTAGGTTTCAATGCTTTGAGTAGAAGGTGTGTTGAGTTAAATGTTATGCTATTGGAATGGAATGATTTGGAGTTTATTTTAGATTTTGATTTCTGACCTTAGTCGGAATGTACACCTGGCTTGTTGGCAACGATGGAGGTTAGACCTACATTAATGTACCATATTGGATTGAGTCCAGGACTAGACGCATCATTGGTTGGTATCATGGTAAAATTGGAACTGGGTAAACGATCAAGTCATTTGGATCACTACTCCAAGGATAAGAAGGTTTATCTGAGGCAAGATAGGAAATTATGTGTGCAATAGATTAAGGAATTTATAGAGGAGATCATGGATGAGTGTCATCGTTCAAGGATGACTATTCATCTAGGAGGACATAAGACGTATTTGAATACTAAGAGAGTATTATATTGGCTAGGGATGAAGAGAAATGTAGTAGAGTATTTAGAAAGATGTTTAACATGCTAAAGGGTGAATGCAAAATGGAAGAAGCCGAGTGGGCTATTTGTAACGACTCGTATTCTAAGTATCGAAGGATCATAGAATATTTATATTATTTTCATATGAGGTCGTTTGATTCTAAAATTTTGAAAAATGACTCTTGGGGAAATTTTCCATATCTATGATTTCGTTGAATTTCTTTATGACCATTTTGACCCTAAGAATATGACCTATAACTTTTGATAGGAGCAGAATTGGGGTTTAAAACCACTTTCATTAGATCAGAATGATGGTTTCTATTTCTATATAGTGGTCATAACAGGAAGTCAGACTTATTGTTAGGGATATATAGCTATTAGAAGTTCCACTCGATTTTAAACAGCTTAATGGATAATTAGCAAGTTAATGGGTAGGCCCAAAGCCTATTTCGGAATTAGCATGGGGTTAGGACTGTTGGGACTCTCTCTTATCATTTCACTCTTTCCAAAAATAGAGAGAATCCCCTATGTATAGTCTTCTTAGCCTAAAAGTTACCCTAACCCTTACTTTAATTAGCCTAAACAAATAATTAAAAGGAGATTAGCATATTGGATTGCTGCTGGAGATCACCTTGGAGTTGTTGTTCATCCTTAGATTTCGTGCCATTTGGAGTTGCTTTGGATTGCTTAGGATTTAAGTGAGTCGTTTTATGCCTCTACTCACTATTTAGCCCCTATTAGATGGTTAATGATGTTTTAAATGATTTTCAAACTCCAAAACTCGTTTTAAACCCTTTTAAACAACATATATTTATTTCAAGAAATTTCTACGAGTTTTGAAAATTCATGTTCTTATGGATACTATTTGTTCTTAAGGATACCACCCTTAGATTCAGGACTAAAATTGATGCGTTTGCTTGTGTGCTTGTTAGTATAAATTATTTGTGATGATTGCTTGATTTGTGATGCTTGAATGTTTGAAAAGGCCGAATGAAAGGTGACATAGTTTTAGGAACAACTTAAGGATTGGCACTAGAGATCGGTACCAATCCATGAGTTGTATTCCAAACTTGATGTGATCGAATTGGGATGACAAGGAAGGCCCCATGATGCTATTCTCTAAGTTTCAAGCTGTTTGGAGTTCATGTGCTCGAGATGTAGTTGTTTGAAGCAGGGATTGGTGATAATTTTGAAGCTTATGGATAGTTGGACACTTGCCTTGGTTTGTAGACAATAAGGATGGTTCATGAATGGAAGGAGGAGGGATTGCTTGAGTGTGTTTATGGATCACATGAAGAAACGAAGGATATTCTAAGGCACGTATCGGCAAAAGTATTGCCTTATGTTAGAGCAAGGGATTGGGACATGAACCGTAGCTTGAAGCAAATGAAGTGGGGTAAGGATGTGGAGCCTAAATTCTACAATTTTGGCTAAGTTTGGGATTAGACCCTATGGATCAGTACCGATCCATAGGTATTGACCTATACGACTTGCAATCCCTAGGGTATGGCCTAAGGGTGGAAAGAAACCTATATGTGAAGTGTGGGATTGGAGCAAGCAAGAATCGGTGGTGATTAGCATGGTGGAAATTTGACATTGAGTCTTCGAGTGATAGCTTTGGGTTCCCATATGTATGCTCCTGAGGTTATGAGGTTTGACTCGAGTTTAGGTATGTGATTACTCAAGCTTGAGACAAACCAATTATTTAACAAATTTGATTTAGTGTGGGGACCAGTACCGATCCCTAGGTTCGGTAGCGACTGTCAACAAGGATGATGCATGGTTCGACGATGATGACTACATGATGGGAAGTGATGGCATTGGTGATAGATAGCTATACTTCGAGACATGACGATTGAGAGGACTGCTAGAGGAAGGTTACGGGATCTATAACGATATTGTATGACTAATGATGGTTGTCTGGAGTAGTCCCCGACTGTAGTGACTTCATGATGCGAGTCATAGAGACGGTTTAGGATAAGCTATGCTATTGATGACATATGCAAAGTGATCGATGATACTCAAAGGTTCAGAGTGTACTCGTAAAGTAGGGGTACATATGGTGCCTATTTGAGCCATGACGGGCTCTGATCTCCATGAAGGGCGTTACCCCGGATATATGGACATGTTAGGTATGATTTCTCATACCATTTGTCGTATTCTAGTGGCATATTAGTATTTAAATATTTATTATCGCTCACACCAGACTGCTGTCTGATCCGAGGTTTTATACTTTGCTTCATATTACTCTAGGTACTCTTAAAGAAGTGGATTAGGGATATAAGGCCTGCTGAGCACGTAGAGCTGGACATATGGAGAGCAAGAGGCTATTATCTCATATTACTATATTTACTCATTTGCTATTCCACTGCACAGTACTATAGAGCTTGCTAGTGCCTTTATTGCTTACAGATAGTTATTATGAGTAATTATTTGATATATAACTCTATTTCTGATGCTCCATACTGTATGAGTCCATTACTCTGATTTTATGATTCATTAGTTATTTACTGTCTCATATGTTTTATATCTAAGATGTTCCTTACTATTATATTTTACTCGATGCGTTGTGAGATATACAACAGGTTCTATGTTGTTTTATTTTTTACAACCCTTGATGATCGTCCTACATTGACCAAGCACCTCCATAGTGCAAAGTGCAGGTATATTTGGTGTCGTTGGTGTAGAGCATTCGTCACATTTGGTACCGGAGCTTAGGTTGCATTGTTTAACCTAAGGGATACCTTGATGCAGTAGAGATAGGATAGGAGTTCTCACCCTAAACTGGATCGAGAGCGTGTATATATATGGGCACACATACTTGTTATATATTTTGGTTCTCAATACTATATAGTAGTATGTAATATATAAGTCGCACCGCACACACTAGTACTACTTAAGTAGGATTCCAAATAGAGAGACTGATCATCCTTATCATGGATTGAAGGATGAGTGATCAAACAAGGAATGCTGCTAGGAACTCCTTTTTTGGAGTCGAAGATGGCTAGCTCGGGTGCTGCTAATCCGTATTTGCAGACCATGTTTAATACCATGATGCGGAACATGCTGCAAAATGCTCAAGTAGCCGCTCCAAATGTTGCTATTGATGGTAGTGCTCCAGTGCAGGTGCCTAGTGCCGATTGTGACGAGCTGAATAAAGACTTTACTAGTCTTGGAGGCAAACCGTTTCTTGAAACAGAGTCGGAGATGGAAGTTTAGGTCTGGCACGACACTTGTGAGCAGATATTTAATGATCTTTAACTTAATGATGTTATGAAGAGGATGTTAGCCTCGCGTCAACTTTAGGGAAGGGCGATGAACTAGTGGAACACCGTGAAAGTTGCTACACCTTAGGATCGGTTTACTTGGGATCAGTTAATATCCCGTTTTGAAGAGAAATTTATACCAGCAGCTCAGAAGTCGGTCTTGACTCTCCATTAAAGAAGAATGATAAGTTCATCATCGGCTTGGATGATCACTTAGGAGAGAAGCTTATGGGCCACATTGATTAGACTTTTCAGATGGAAATCGAGAAGGCCTTTAGGCATGGAAGTATTTATTCAAAGCTAAGGGCTATTATTCCCGAAGAAGATACAAAGTCACAATTGAGCGGGAGAGGCAAGAAGAAGTGGAACAATAATTGAAGCAGTTTCTGAACAAAGGTGGCTAGAAGAAGAGCAGAACAGCTCTGACTTGCTACGTCGTCTTAAAGAAGGGTCAATATAGTAGAGACTGCAAAGTTGAGGAGAAGAAATGCTATAACTGCAGCAAGCTTGGGCACATTCAGAAGGACTGTCCAAAGTTGCTAAAGCAGAAGCAAGTAATGAAAGCATATGCTATCAATGTCATTCCAACTTCATCGAATGCTCCATCGGTGAAAGTGAAGGGAAAAGGCATCATCCTTCAAGGTATGCTTTCCATTCATGATGTTAGTAAACGAGTTTTATTTGATATCGAGGCTTAACATTGCTTCATATATAGTGACTTAGTAGATAGATTGGGACTAAGACTTAAAATTGTTGACCAACCTTTGATTGTGACGACCCTGTTTGAGGCTCCACTAGCCTATGTATGGTTTGTTATGGTTTTGTCTTATCGACTCATAGATGCTCTTTTGATTGTGATTGCTTTGTTTTCAGTTTCGTTAGGTTTGGTATTATTCTAGGAATGGATTGGCTTTATATATTCGGAGTGATGGGGATTGCGAGAAATCATTAGGGACGATAGGGGTAATGATGGGCAGACGGTATTGTTAGGCTGCCTTACGGATAATGATGTGATGTTGAGTTTTCTATATTCGCTCGATATCCCACATGATGAGTTGTCATTAGTGCCTATTGCCAAGGTGTATCCGGATGTATTTGAGGAGGTGACCGGACTTCCATCACACAGAGAGATTGAGTTCCATATTGATTTAGTTAAAGTGGCTAGACCGATAGTAATGCCTTTGAGGAAGATGGCACCTAGAGAGAAGCAGGAGCTCGAGGTGCAAGTAAATTACCTATTGAGACGAGTGTTTATTCGCAGGAGTATTTCTAAGTGGGGACCACATGTAGTATTCGCCATGAAGGCAGATGGTTCCCTTAAATTATGCATTGGTTACCGTAAGTTGAATAAAGTGACGAAGAAGAACAAGTATCCACTCCCATGTATCAGTAATTTATTCAATCGGCTTCATAGTGGTAGGTTACTTTCTCAGTTGGATCTTGCAATGGGATTTCACCAATTACAAGTAGCAAGGAGAATGTGCCGATTAGAGCGTTTCATACACCATCTGGATTTTATGAGTGGTTAGTCATGCCATTTGGGCTAACCAAAGTGCCGGCATAATTTGTTTATCTCATGAATCGTGTCTTCAAGAATTAGCTAAATAAATTTATGCTTGAGTTCTTTGATTATATTCTTGTCCACTCATAGACAGAGGAAGAACACAAGACACGTTTGAGGATCGTGCTGATGGTGTTAAGAAAACACCAACTAAGGGCAAAATTTACGAAGTGTCACTTATGGAAGAGGGAAGTGATATATTTTAGGTTATTTTGTTTCTAAGTAGGGCATTACCATAGATCCTGCAAAAGTTGAAGCAGTCTAAATTGGACTAGACCTAAAAATGCTATGGATGTGAGAAGTTTCTTGATGTTAGATGGGTATTATATACGACTCATCCAGGACTTCTCTGAAGTAGCTGCACCGTTGATAAAAAAGAACCAGACTTTTACTTGGGAAGCGAAATTTGAGCAAGCATTTGTGAGTCTGAATGAAAAGTTGACGAGTGCACCTATATTGACCATTCCGAGTGAGAATAAAGACATGACGGTATACACTGACGCTTGTGGTATTGAATTGGCGCGGTATCAATGCAGCGAGGCAACGTCGTTGCATATGCTAGTCTACAACTGAAGCCACATGATAAGAAATACCCAACCCATAATTTAGAGTTAGCAACAATTGTGTTTGCACTGAAGATTTAGAGGCACTATCTTTTGGGAGAGAGGTTTGAGCTATTCACCGACCATAAATAATTGAAGTACCTCTTTTCGTAGAAAGATCTTAACCTTTGCCAGCAACAATCATTGGAGTTTCTAGCCTCCTATTACTTTGACATTACTTATACAGTGGGTAAAGGTAATGCAGTTGTTGATGTATTAGGTAGGAGACATGCCAGCTTGGGAGCTATGTTCCCATAGGGGACGCACTTAGAGTATATTACTAGTTATGATTTCCGATCGAGATGTGAGCTAGAGCCAGAGATATCGGCGAACTTGACAATCAAATCTACTCTGATTTAGCGAATCTGTACTAGTCGGAGGCGCGATGCCAAATTAGCTAAGATCATTGCTAAAATTGAAGCTCGAGTAGTGTTTAAGAGTATGAGACAACATGGACTCGACTGAGACGGTTGACTCCGTAAGGATGGTAGATTGTTTGTCTCTGATGTCGATGGGTTGAGAGATGGAATGCTACGAGAGTGCTATCATTTGAGACAGACTATTCATCCCAGTGGTAATAAGATGTACCGTGATACGAGGCAGACCATTTATTGGGAAGGGATGAAGGAATACATGGGGGCATCCATCTAAAAATGCATGAGCTTCCAGTTGGTTAAGGCGGAGCAGAAGAAGCCTAGTGGTTTGATGCAACCGCTAGAATTTCCCGATTAGAAATGGGATTATGTATCGACGGATTTCATCAATGGACTGCTGAGGACTCGATCAGGGTATAATAGCATTTGGATCATAGTCGATCGAATGATCAAAGCGCAGATTTATACTGGTCAAGTCAAGTAGAATGGTAGCCAAACTGATCGAGTTGTATGTGAAGTGGATAATACGATTCCATGTGTGCCGAAGAGCATTGTGAGTGATCGAGACCCGTTGTTCACTAGTGGGTTTTGAAAGAGGTTACAGGAGGCATTGGGGGGGAAAGCTGCATCTCACCATAGCTTATTACCCTTAAACTGATGGCCAAATTGGAAGATTGAATCTTATCTTAGGGGATCTCTTGTGGGCTTGCATACTAGTCTTTGGGGGATCGTGGGATGATCACTTACATCTCGTTGAATTTGCATACAACATGATTATCAGACCAGCATCGGTATGGCACCATTTGAGGCATTATATGATCGACCATGCAATGCTTCTTCGTGTTGGCAGGAAGCGGGCGATAATCTGATACTTGGACCAGATATGATAAGAGAGACCATGGAGAAGATCGAGATCATTGGGCAATGAATGGAAGCTGCCTAAGACATACAAAAAAGCTATGCTGATAAGAGCAATTGAGATTTATAGTTCTTTGTCGGTGACATGGTATTTGTCGAGATATCTCCATTGGAGAATGTAATTCGGTACGGTAGTAAAGGGAAGTTGGCAACGAGATTCATAGGCCTTTTTCGATACTAGAGAGGATTGGAAACCTTGCTTATAGAGTCGACTTACCTCAAAGAATGACGGAGCGAACAATTTCTTTCACGTTTCTCACTTGCGGAAATTTGTGTAAGATTCAGTTGTAACTATCGCACCTGATCAGCTAGATGATATCGAGATTGAAGCATAGGCTTTGAGACCTCATACGCCTGTTTATATCATTGGACATGGAACGAAACAACTTAAAAGGAAGACGATGAAGTTACTGAAAGTTTGGTGGAGTGAAAGTGAAGGCGATTGCACTTGGGAGACTGAGGAGAGCATGATGACAGCTTATCCAGAGCTCTTTACTTAGTGAGACTTCTTATTTATCGCTTTTACATTCACTTATGATATCATGAAGTTTATACCCCAGTATAGTATCCTACATGATAGGATAGGTTTGGATGTTTCCTTTTCTATTTGTTGCCATGTATGCATATTCGATTATGATAGTTGCCTATGATTGTATATGGTTTTAGACATGCAGGTTGACCCCATTAACTTTTATTTGGGATTTCGGGAGCGAAATTCCTAAAGGGGGGAGAAAGTAACGACCCGTATTCTACATGTCGAAGGATCGTAGAATATTTATATTATTTTCATATAAGCTCGTATGATTCTACAATTTTGAGAAACGACTCTTAGAGACATTTCCCACATTTATGATTTTCATTGGATTTGTATATGACCATTTTGACCCTGAGAATCTTGTATCGCAATAACTTTTGATAGGATCCAAATTGGGGTCTGAAACAACTTCCATTAAATCAGGATGATGGTTTCTCTTTTCATAGAGTGGTCATAGTACGGAATCAGACTTATCGTTAGAGAGATATAGCTGTTTGAAGTTCCACTCCATTTTAGGCAGCTTAATGCGTAATTAGGAAGTTAATGGATAGATCCAAAGCCCATTTCAGGATTACCATGGAATTAGGGCTGATGGGACTCTCTCTTATCATTTCACTCTTTCTAAAAATAGAGAGAATCTCCCATTAGCAATCTTCTTAGCCTCAAACTTACCCAAATCCTAACTTTAATTAGCTTAAACAAGCAATTAGAAGGAGATTAGCAAGATTAGCACCTTGGATTGAAGATTTGTTGCTGGAGATTACCTTGGAGCTGCCATTCATCCTTAGATTTCATGCCATTTGGATTTGCTTTGGATTGCTTAGGATTTAGGTGAATGGTTTTGAGCCTCTACTCACTAATTAGCCCCCATTAGACGTTTAACGATGTTTTTGGATGATTTTCAAACTCCAAAACATGTTTTGAACCCTTTTGAACAACTTATATGAGTTTCAAGTAATTTAAATGAGTTTTGAAAATTTGTTTCTTAGGGATACTATGTGTTCTTTAGGGATACTGCCCTTAGATTTAGGACTCATATTGATGTGTTTGCTTGTATGCTTGTTAGTGTAAATTATTTGTGATGATTTCTTGATTTTGTAATGCTTGAATGGTTGAAAACGCCGAACGAACGACCACTTAGTTTTATGAACAAATTGGGGATCAGCATTAGGGATCAGTACCAATCCATGTGTTGTGCCTCAAACTTGATGCGATCGATATGTGATGACAAGGAAGGCCCCATGATGCTATGTTCTAAGTTTCAAGACGTTTGGAGTTCGTTTCCTCAAGATGTAGTCGTTTGAAGCAAGGATCGGTGGTGATTTTGAAACTCATGGAATGGTGGTAACATGCGTTGGTTTGCAAATGCAAAGGATGGTTTGTTAGTGAAAGGAGGAGAGATCGCTTGAGTGTGTGTATGGATCGCATGCATGGATCAGATGAATAAATGGGGAAATTCTAGGGTAGGGATCGATGGAAGAATTGCCTTGGGTTGGAGCATGTGATCGGGATGTGAACCGTAACTTGGAGCAAGAGAAGTTGGGTAAAGGAGGTGGAGCCAAAATTCTACAATTTTGGCTAAGTATGGGATCAGTCCCTCATGGATCAGTATTGATCCATGGGTATTGACCCACACGACTAGCGATCCATAGAGGATGGGCTAGGGGTGAAAAGCAACCAATATGAGAAGTGTGGGATTGGGGCAAGCAGGGATAGATGGTGATTAGCACAGGGGAAGTTGGACGCCGAGTCTTCAAGTGATAGTTTCGGTTTCCCATAGGTATGCTTCTTGACGTTATGAGTTTTGGCTCGAGTTTGTGTACATGATTACTCGAGCTTGAGACAAGCCAATTATTTAACTAAATATGGTTAAGTGTGGGGATCGGTACCGAACCTTGATTTCGATAGCGGTTGTCCACGATGATGACACGTGGTTCGACGATGATGGCGACATGATGGGAAGTGACGACTTTAATGATGGATAGCTATATTTCGAGACATAGAGTAGATGACGATTGAGGGTACTGTTGGAGTAAGGTGATGGGATGTATAACTGTATTCTATGACTAATAATGGTTGTTTAGAATAGTTCTCGAACGTAGTGTGTAACGACCCACTATTTTGGACCATTCAAATCGACAATAATCCACACATGTCAGACTTGAATAATTCAAAACAATAGATTGTTAATTTAAATTGGCAAAACTCAACATATACAATAAATAAATAATCACAGATCACAAACACAGAGTAATATAACAATAATGCAGCGGAAACAAAAGAATAGTAGTTCATGAAGCTACTATATATATATAACAGAGTTAAACAAGATACAACAGAGGTCTCGAATACATAGATATCTCAATACAATAGTCAAATACAAGATCTGAATACATCACTGGAATCAACTGAATAACTGAAAGCTGGATAGATAGCTGGATCTCCAAGCGAAGCTCCAACTCCAAAGGTGAGTCTCGAATACTGTATCACTCAGTCTGACCCGAGCGTAAAGAAAACACAAAACACTCGAGTCAGGATTAACATTCTTATATCAATAAATCCAACTCAAGTGAAATAAAGACTGAAATACAAATAACTCAAAGGATGTTTGGGATAACCATCCCTTAAGGATCCGTTAAACTATCTACTATATAATAGTGTACGCTAAGTATATAATGTCTAATCAGTAAGGTACGATATCAAAATAGCGTTAAGTCATGGCCCATTCCACCCATAACACATTTTTATTCCCAAGAGCATATATAAGACCGTAGTTTCCCCAAAACCGGAAGTCACCAGAGGGCAATCCATATACTAAGGTACAAACCAAAATCGTAGTGGTCGCGAATAGGATAATCAGTATGACAAGGTACATGAGGCAATACCAACTAGGATACTAGTAGTTGCCTGATCCG
The DNA here is from genome assembly GCA_030737815.1 of Allium fistulosum. NCBI lineage: Eukaryota > Viridiplantae > Streptophyta > Magnoliopsida > Asparagales > Amaryllidaceae > Allium > Allium fistulosum. The sequence continues at coordinate 211,411,960 of CM060903.1, forward strand.
GACTGATGTTGGGCATAGCAGCTACTACCTCAACACCACGAAACAACACTCCGAAATCAAGGGGTGCACCCAAATCGAATCACATAAGTAATAGATAAGGTATCGAAGAAGTGTGTCCGCTAGAGATGGCGATCCTCAATGGCCCGGCGCGACTCCTGTTTTAGTCATGTCAAGGGTCATCCAATATCGTTCTCTTTCTTCAGTCAACGCGTTCACCAAACCATCCACTTCATTCTGGATCAACACTCCGCGTATATTAGTTATTAAAGTGGTTTCGGTATCGACAGAGAGTATGTCCATATCCGATCCCGGTCTCTTTAATAACTACGTATTATTACACCGATGGTCATTTAATAAAATTTCAAAATAGTTATATTTGAAAACCGACAGATCATTGCCATTTCAAAACCATATCAATACGATATCACTTTCACTTCAAATAAATCCATTTCCAAAATCATATCACATTACAGAGTTACATCGCTTTTGAAATCGTAAGTCTTTTAAATCAAAACACTTTGGAAATCAAAACCTTGAAATTCATAACACTTTGAAATCCTAGCACTTTCCTCTTAAACAGTTTAGATATTCACAAATCAATTTACATAAACTCAAATTCCAAAATTAAAATTTAATTAAATCTCAATCATCAATTTCAATTCAATTTAGTTTCTCAATAACCCTTTCAAATTATCGATTTCAAATGCCTATTTGAACCATAAATAAACCATTTCAATTTCAATATATTTCAAGTTTAAATATTCGACATTTCAAAACTAAATTTGATAATTTCATTTATATCTCAATTTAATTTCATTACATTTTGTTTCTGAGATATTTCTTTAATCATTTCAATACATCAAAATACAACTTCAATTTACAAATTTATATAGACAAAATATCTCATTTAAATTTATATAAGTTTGAAATATTCATTTAAGCCACTTCTTAATTAATTCAAGTTATAAAACATATCTTAAAATTTCAAATTTAATAGAATTCAAATCAACTTATTTAAGTATAATTCTTAAATAATTAAGAATTCCAAATCAATTCAATTTATCTTTCAACCTGAACATTTTAAATTCTATATTTAAAAATATAAATTTTACATAAATACTTGAACATATTTCCTATTGATTCAAATCAACTTTATTAAATCAACTTTAATAAATCTTTAAAATCATTATTTATTTAAAACCATATATTTCTTTCAAAACCGTAGAAATGTTTTTAAAAACATTTATATATAGACCAACGGTGTCTGTATATAATTTTCTATCCTATGGTCAAGTGATACGGATATTTATCATTTCAATCCGCAATTTAAAATATATTCAGGTATATATCTTTTCAACCCGAAATCCCAAATTCAATCTAATTTGAAAATCGCTTGGGTTTATCATTTCAACCTATAACGATTTTCTCCTATTCTAAAGTCTGTTCGGGTATGTATCATTTCAACCCATAGTGATTCTATACTAACAGGGAACTTGCAGAGTGATAACAGATATGATAATAATATAACAACGGTAACAGGCATATATCATCAGTATAAATAACAGATAATGGTGTCAGATGTCACAGGTGAACAGATACAGATGATGGCATATATATATATATATCAATATAAATAACAGATAATGATGTCAGGTGTCACAGGTGAACAGATACAGATGATGTCATAGATATAGCAATATAAATAACTAACAGCAGCATATTTCAATTGTCGTTTCAATTGAAATCAAATTTAATAAATATAAGAACGTTAATCGTGAGTGATTGCTCACCTTTCGAGGCTAGAGATGCACGAGAAGATGACACAGATACGCACACTGATACGGACATAGAGATTGAGTTACGAATCCAAGCAAAACAAATCGGCACGAATTCAACGATCAAAGCTGATAACAGAAATCGATGAAATCAAATCAAAAAATTCAACATAGCAACAAATAAAACATGTCCTGCGTCAAAGTTTAACAATATAATTCTATGTGCTACCGAGATAGAAATGGTCTGAAATTTGGTATGAATAAAGATCAAAACTTGTATTTCAAACTGCAAAAGATTCACTTGTTTTGGACAAGAGACGAGAAAAGTTACGATGTCACGAACATAGACTCAGGCCATGTTTGCAGCAGTGTAAAATAATTTCAAGTATAAAAGAACAGCTGCCTGGGTCTAACTTCCAGATCCACGACCACTAATCAAACAATGTCGGATTTTGCTGAAATTTGACAGGCATAAACTAGGTAACTTCGACTCTTTTTTAAAAATAAAATCAACCCATTCCGATAAAACATGAGTGAGATATGATATCGTGAACATGTAGTCTAACTGCTGTTATTTCGAAAACTATACATATAAACTCACGTTATCACATACGCAAACAATTAAAAGCAAAAATTTGAAATAGATGACATAAAATCTGAAGCCTTATCAACTGCAAACTGTTGAAAGAAAAGAAAACTATATTTATAAACTCATACCAAATAGAAACATACAACGAACAAATTTCATAAATAGATATATATAAAACTAATATACACAAATATATACGGAATTTATTATATTAATATATATATATATATACTTTACAGAGATCTATATATATATACGTAAAACAGAACATATGAACTAACTTATTAGTATAAAATATACATAGATATAATACTTTTAAAAATACAATACTGTACTCGAGTATATATATAATTCTTTCAAAACCAATGCAACACAAAATATATAATAGACGTGTGTGTATATATATATATATATATATATATATATATACTGGCATACTTTCTAAAACCCAAACTAAAATAGTAATATACATATCCAACATATGGCTTGCAGCTAAATATATGCATGCGTTAAAACATACTGGCAAAGTTTATATATATACTTTTGTAAACCCATATAACAAGTGTTAGAACCAAAGCCTATATACTTGTTTACTTAAAATATCTGTCAATAGGTATATACATAAAATAATATAAACTAGCATACTTTCCTTTTATATATATAGACAACCTCAAATAAAATATACATACGCATGAGATATAAATCACTTTTTTAAGCAAAACTATAGCCGGCCTATGGATAAATAAACAGTAAAAAAAAGTATATAACTAGAACAGACTTATCTAATAAAGCACTTATACTGGACCCATTTCAAAAGCAAATGTGGAAACGCAAACGAAATAAGCAGGCAAAGCTAAACTTACGTTTTCATATAACCAATAGGTTGGCTACAAATATCTTATATAAATTTATATATATAAATACCAAAAAAATTTGAACTTATCTTATAAACCAGTATATATATCCACAACAAATTTCGTATATTAGTTATATACTTAGATATAGATATAATATTTTGCCAATTCATTCCTCAGTTTTAAACATAATTTTACAATAACATGACTATATGGATAACGTGCTAAAACAAAGATAAAAATCAACGTATACTTTTATATAGAAGAGTAATAGGTGACAGCAAAAGAAAGATAGCTTATCGGGGAGAGGCGCACGACTAAGGATGGTTGCATGGCAGTGCACACGTGCCATGACTTCGGCGAGGCAAGCGGTGATACAGGCGACCGCTGTGGTCCAAAGGTGGGGTGAGAAGATTTGGGTCGAAGGAAAAGGGGTCGATGGGTTATTGGATTGTGCCGGAGGGTGGAGGTGGTTGGCGAGCTGTTCACAAGGATGGAGGCGGAGATGAATACTTTGGTGAAGGAGCAGCTGGTTGGCCTGGGGACTAATCATGCAGAGAGGGGATGGGTTGGCAAGGGCTCGACAGGGGAAGGCATGGTTACGTGTGGTGTGAGCTTCGGCCAGAGGAACATGTCAGGGAAGAAGATGCAAATTTTTTTGGAAGAGAGAATGGGAAGTGACCGGCTTTGCAAATGAAATGGAGCTAAAAAAATGAATAAGAATTTTGACCGTTCAAATTTAATGAATGAAGATAAAAAGAAAGAAAAACGTATAAAGTTTTATACGTTAAGACTTTTGAAACGGCATCGGATGGCAACAACTGAAATTTTTTAATAAATGTTGAAATAAATGCTAGTGGCTATTTTATTACAACAGTTTGAAATTTGAAACTGAAGGAAGGAGTAGAGTCGGAAATTTTGGTACCGTTACAACGAACAGTCTATATCGCTTCCGTCGCGCACCGGACCTCAAAATACAAAATAAATATACCATCGAGATCAGCACGTCGAGACGATCAAAACGGTATATAGATATCAGTGGTATGATCGAGTTATAAAAATTCGAATTTTCTAATAGCGGAAAATGCAAGAAAACGCTGAAAAATAAGATCGACGGAGCCAAAGATATCCGAATTTGGAAAAACGACAAACTGAAATCTTGCTCAGAAGATGGTTTAGAATTTTTCTATGTAAAAATATTTAGGTTTCAGAAATATTTTATTTTCATCGCTTTTTAACTGATTAAATTGAAGTAAATTTGCGCGCGAAATAAACTTTCATATTTTCAGACGAAAATTTACCAGTTGCTATGTTTAACTCAACGCATTTCAAATATATAATTTTTTATTTCAAAATTTTATCGTTAAAATTTCACAAAATTTCAACTAATTACGTTATTAAAACAGTTGAAATTTACGGGTCGTTACATAGTGACTTCATGACAAAAGTCGTAGAGACAGTCCAGGATGAGCTCTGCTATTGATGACGTAGGCAAATAAATCAATGATACTCGAAGGTTCAGAGAGTACTTGTAAACTAGGGGTATATATTACCTATTTGAGCCATGACGGGCTCTGATCTCCATGATAGGCGATCTGATCCCCATGACATGTGATCGTTATTCTGGATCAGCCATGACCTGACGATCTAGTTTTCCTTACCTATCGAGTTGCATGGATTCGAGTATTGAGGAACTGGGACGTTGAGTAGTTCTTGACCATGAAGTATTATTTAAGTTATCATGCATCCAACGCACTGAGTGATTAAATGCGAGGATGGGTGATGGATGTTATAATTGCTTGATTGCTTATCACCTTATCACCGTAGATATGTGACATGAGGCAGATTGTAACGAGCCGTATTCTACGTATCGGATGATCATAAAATATTTATATTATTTTCATATGAGGTCGTGTAATTCTAATATTATGACAAATGACTCTTAGGGACATTTCCCACATCCATGATTTTTGATGAATTTCTATATGACGATTTTCACCCTTTAAATCTTGTATGGACTATAACTTTTGATAGGAGCCGAGTTAGGGTCTAAAACCAATTCTATTGGATCTAGATGATGGTTTCCCTTTCCGTAGAGTGGTCATATAAAAAAACCGGACTTACTTTATTCGAGTTTGGGCTATTTAAAGTTCCCTATGATTTTGAGCAGCTTAAGTGGGTAATTAGGGTCATTAGTAACATGGCCCATGACCCATTTCGGGTTTTGAGCATATGGAGGTTGATGGTACCTCATCCCCATTATTTCACTATTCCCAAAAATAGTAAGAACCTCTATTATACTCCCTCTTACTAAAAAGCTACCTTTAAACCTACTTTAACTAGCCAAATTTCATCATTAAGAGGAGATTAGCAAGATCTACACTTGAGATTAGAGATTTTCTATTATCGGAGCATTGGAATCCATGCCTTAGTTGTTCATAGGAGGATTTGGGCTTAGATTTGGATTAAGGTGAGCGATTAGTTCTTTCACATGCTAATTCGCTCATTTTACACCCTAAAGAGGTTTTAAAAGTTATTTAAAAATACAAAAAAAGTTTTTTTACCATATTACACCATATATCTGAATTTTTGATGTAGAATTCTATTACTTACGCTATTTACTAAATGGATCTATATATTCAGATGCTGTGATCTGTTCAATTATTTACCATGTGGCCTGTTTTCTATATCTGGGATGTTTATTATTAAATTTTACTCGATGCATTGTGAGATATACGACAGGTTTTGTGATATGTTATTTACTTTACAACTTATAAATGATCGCTCCGCATCATCGAGCACCGTTGCAGCGCATTATATAGGTACATTGGGTATTAGCGGTGTAGGACGGTTGTCTCATTTGGTATTAGAGCTTAGGTTGCATTGCTTAACCTAAAGGATACCATGATATAGTAGAGATTGGGTAGAAGTTCTCACCTTAGACTGGATCGAGAGAGTATATATACACGAGAGAGCGCATAATTATAATATATCTTGGTTATCAAAACTATATAGTGGTATATATAATATAGAAGCCGCACTTCACACATGAATACTACTTAAATAGAATTCCTTGTAGAGTCTACATATTGAACGATGAGTCGCCAAACATGGAACACTTCTAGGAACTCCATCTCTAGAGTCGAGGAAGGAGCTGGTTTAGGAGATGCTAATCTCCATATTCAGACCTTGTTTAATACTATGATGAGGAACATTATACAAAATGTTCAGCTGAGGGTGGTGCTCCAGTGCAGCCGCCCAAAGCCGATTTCGCTAAGCCGAACAAGGACTTTACCAGTCTTGGTGGCAAACTGTTCCAAAGGATGGAACCAACAATGGAAGTGCAGGATTGGCTGGATATCTACGAAAGGATTTTTAAGTAATTAGAGCTAAATTATGCTATGAAAAGACAGTTGGCTTCCCGATAGCTTCAAGGGCGAGTCATGAACTGGTAGAATGCAGTGAGGGCTGCCACTCCCAAGGATCGGTTCACTTGGGACCAGTTCAAAACCAGGTTTGAGGAGAAACTTATTTCTGCAGCTCAGAGGTCCATTCTCTTCTGTAATTCGCAGATCTAAAGTAAGGAGACATGACTATCTCCGAATATGTTGCTGAGTTCGACGCTCTATCGAAGCATGGGATGTCTTTCATCGACAATCCATTAAAGAAGAATAAGAAATGCATTGTTGGCTTGGAGGACTACTTAGGAGAGAAGCTCGTGAACCATATTGACGAGTCCTTTGAGACAATAGTTGGAAAGGCCCTGAGGCATAAAAGTCTGTATCTAAAACGGAAAGCTATCGTTCCTAAAGTAGAGCCGAAGCCGCAATCGGGCAGGGGAGGCAAGAAGATAGGGAACAACAAGAAGTAGTTCTAGAATAAAGGTGCCTAAAAGAAGAAGGTTAGGCCTGAGGTGACTTGCTACAACTGAGGAGAGAAAGGACACTTTAATAGAGACTGCAAAGCTAAGAGGAAATGGTACAGCTGAAACAAGCTTAGGAATATTCAAAAGAACTGTCCAGAGCCACTAAAACAGAAGCAGGTGGTATAAGCATATGCTATCAACGTTGAAGGCTCCATCGGTGAAAGAGAAGGGAAATGGCAATGTTATTCAAGATATGCTTTCCATTTATGATGTTCCCATATGAGTTTTATTTCATACCGATGATTCACATTCCTTCATATCTAGTAACTTAGTAGATAGATTAGGATTGAGACCTAAAATAATTAACCGACCTTTGATTGCGACGAACCCTATTTGGTCTTATCGAGTCATGGATGCTCTTTTGATTGTAATTGCTTTGTTTTTTGTTCCGTTGGGTTTGTATCATTCTGGGGATGGACTGGCTTTATAGATACAGAGTGATGGTGGATTGTGAGAAGTCAGTGGTAACAATAGGGGTAGATGATGGGCGAATGTATTAGACTGCCTTCCAGATGATGATGTGATGGTCAATTTTCTGTATTCCCTCGACGCCCCCACATGACGGGTTGTCACTAGTTACTATTGCTAGGGAGTATCCAAACATATTTGAGGAGGTGACCGGACTTCCGCCATACAAAGAGATCGAATTCCCTATTGATTTAGTTAAAGATGTCAAACCGATAGTAATTCCTCTAAAGAGGATGGCACCTAGAGAGCGGAGAGAGCTTAAGGTGCAAGTTAATGACCTTTTGCGAAAAAGGTTTATTCGTAGTGTTATATTTGAGTGTGAAGCGCCAGTAGTATTCGCCATGATGGCGGACAACTCCCTTAGATTATGTATTGACTACCATGAGCTGAATAAAGTGGTAAGAAGAACAAGTATCATCTCCCATGTATTGATGACATGTTCGATCAGCTTCATGGTGGTAGAGTATTTTCTCAGTTGAATTTTGCGACTGGATTTCATCAACTGAGAGTAGAGAAGGAGAGTGTGCCGATGACTGCGTTACATACGCCATCTGGTTTCTATGAGTGGTTGGTTATGCTGTTCGGGCTAACCAATGCATCGGCATACTTTGTCGATCTTATGAACCGTTTCTCCAAGGGTCAACTGAATAAATTTATGCTTCTGTTCGTCGACGATATTCTTGTCTATTCATGGATAGAGGAAGAATACAAGACACATTTAAGGATTGTACTGGAGGTGTTGATAGAGCACCGATTGAAGACAAGTTCTCTAAATGTCATTTTTGGAAGAAGGAAGAGAAATTTTTGGGCCATATTGTTTCTGACTAGGGCATTTCCGTTGATCCTGCAAAAGTTGCAGCAGTCCAAGATTGGATTAGACCCAAAAACGCTAAGGATGTAAGAATTTTCTTAGGGTTAGCCGGATATTATAGATGATTCATCTAAGACTTCTCTAAGAGAGAAACACCATTGACTCACTTGACGAAAAAGAATCAGACTTTTACTTGGCATGCGAGATGTGAGCATGTATTTGTGAGTCTGAAAGAAAAGTTGACGAGTGCACGATATTGACTATTTCAAGCAGTAATGAGGAGATGATTATATACACTAATGCTTGTGGCATGGATTAGGCACAGAATTGATGCAGAGAGGCAAGGTTGTTCCATATGCTAGTCGATATCCGAAACTACATGAGAAGAAATACCCGACCTATGATTTAAAGTTATCAGCGATTGCGTTTGCGCTGAAGCTTTGGAGGCACCGTCTTTTAGGAGAGAAGTTCGAGCTGTTCATCGACCATATATCATTGAAGTACCTCTTTTCGCAGGAGGATCTTAATCTTCGCTAGCAGCGGTGGTTGGAGTTCCTGGCCTCCTGTGACTTTAATATTGCATATACACCGAGAAAAGGAAATGCAGTTGCTAATGATTTGAGTAGGAGACATGCTAGCTTGGGAGCATGTTCCTAAAGTGGTATATTGCTGGTTATGATTTTTGACCGATGTGTGAGCTAGAGCCAAAGATGCTAGTGAGCTTGACTATTAGACTTAATCTTATTGAGCGAATTGGTAGTAGTAAAAGGTGCGATGCCAGATTAGTCGAGATCATTCCTAAGATTGACGGGGGAGTAGAGTTTGAGAATATGAGACAACGCAAACTCGATCGAGACGGTTGGCTCTATAGAGATGGGAGATTGTTTGTTCTTACGTCGATGGGTTAAGGGATGAGGTACTTAGAGAGTGCCACCATTCGAGATTGACTATTCATCCCGACAGTAATAAGATGTACCATGATATGAGGCGGACCTACTATGGGGAAGGGATGTAGAAAGACATTGGGACATTTATCTCGAAATGCATGAACCGCCATTTGGTTAAGGAAGAGCAGAAGAAGCCTAGTGGTCTGATGCAACCACTAGAAGCTCTTGAATGGAAATGGGAACAAGTATCGATGAACTACCAAGGACTACAGTAGGGTACAACAACATTTGGGTCGTAGTCGATCGATTGACCAAGAGCATTAGATTTATACCTGTCAAGTCAAGTAGAACAGCAGTCAAACTGGGCGAACTGTATGTGAAATGGATAGTACGATTCCATGGTGTGTAGAAGAGCACTGTGAGTGACCGAGACCTGCTGTCCACTAGTGGGTTTTGGATGAGCTTATAAGAGGCATTAGGGATGAAGCTGCACCTCAGCACAGCTTATCACCCTCAAACTGATGGCTAAACTGAGAGAGTGAATCGTATCTTAGAGGATTTCTTGCATGCTTGCATATTAGACTTTAGGGGCTTGTGGGATGATCACATACATCTTGTTGAATTCGCATACAACAACAGTTATCAGTCTAGCATTGGTATTGCACCATTTGGGACATTGTATGGCTGACCATGCAGTGCTCCTTCTTAATGGTGGGAAGCGGGTGAGAAACTGATATTGGGGCTAGATACGATTAGAGAAACATCAGAGAAGATTGAGATCATTCAGCAACAAATGAAAGCCCAAAACAGATAGAAAAGCTATGCGAATAAGAGACGTTGAGGTTTTGAGTTCTTTGTCTGTGATATGAATTTGTGAAGATCTCTCCATTGAAGAATGTCATTTGGTTCGGTAGTAGATGAAAGTTGGCACCAAGATTTTTTAGTCCTTTTTTGGTATTAGATAGGATTAGGAACCTAGCTTATAGGGTCGACTTACCTCAAAGAATGGCGAGAGTGCACAATGTCTTCCACCTCTCTCATTTGTGGAAATTTATGCATGACTCAGACATTACTATTGCACTGGATCAGCTAGGTGATATCAAGATTGAACCAGAGGCTTCGATACCTCGTAGGACAATTCGTATTATTGGATATGATAAGATGCCGCTCGGGAGGAAGACAGTGAAGTTGGTAAAGTTTTAGTGGAGTGATAGTGAAAGCAATTGCACTTGGGAGATGAAGGAGAATATGAGGACAGCATATCCAAAGCTCTTAACATGGTAAGATTTTTATTTATCGCTTTTACATTCGCTTATGATATCATGAAATAGACTATGGCACAATATCCTACATGCTAGGTTAGGCTTGGAAGATTTCTTTCTCATTTATTGCTATGTATGCATGTTTGATGTATGATGGTTGCCTATGCTTGTATATGATTGTAAGGCATGTAGGATAAACCTTTGACTTGATTATGGGATTTGGGAGGCAAAATTCCTAAAGAGGAGGAAGAATGTAACGACCCATATTCTATGTATCGGAGGATCATATAATATTTGTATTATTTTCATATGAGGTCGTATGATTCCAATATTTTAGGAAATGACTCTTAAGGACATTTCCCACATCCATGATTTTTGGTGAATTTCCATGTGACCATTTTGACCCTTTAAATCTTGTATGGACTATAACTTTTGATAGGAGCCAAGTTAGGGGTCTCAAACCACTTCCATTGAATCAAAATGATAGTTTCCCTTTTCGTAGAGTAGTCATATTAGAAAAACGGACTTACCTTTTCGAGTTATGGCTGTTTGAAGATTCTTATGATTTTGAGCAGCTTAAGTGGGTAATTTGGGTCATTAGTAACATGGCCTATGACCTATTTCAAGATTTGAGCATATGGAGGCCGATGGGACCTCATCCCCATCATATCTATATTCCCAAAAATAGTTAGAACCTCCATTAAACTCCCTTTTGCCAAATGCTACTTTTAAACCTACTTTAATTAGCCAAATTTCATCATAAAGCAGGGATTAGCGAGATCTACAATTGAGATTAGAGATTTGCTATTATAGGAGCATTGTAATCCGTGTCTTTTACTATTCATAGGAGGATTTGGGCTTGGATTTGGATTAAGGTGAGCGAATAGTTCTCCCACTTACTAATTGGGCTATTTTACACCCTAAATGATGTCTTTAAATTATTTAAAAATACTAAATATGTTTTTAGACCATATTACACCATATATGTGAATTTTAGATGTTTTGGATTTGATTTGTGAAAATGTGTTTTTAGGAGTACTTAACTTGTTCTTATGAATCCTAACCTTCACCATAGATTTAGATATATTAAAACGTCCATTGATGTTTGGCTATTGCTATTGCTTATCTATGATGAATGTATGTTTTCATGTTTGAATACGCCGTTCGAATGGCGAATTAGACTAGTAGGAGTTATGAGTCGGTGATGACCCGTAAAATATAACCCAAATTGGATGTGATTGATCTGAAGCAACAAGGAAGGCCTCAAAAGGTCGCATACCAAGTTTCAAGCCAATTAGAGCTCATATGATCGAGTGGGTCTCCAAGGTATGGGTCGGTGTAACTTCAAAGGCTATGGATCGGTGTAACTTCCAAGGGATATGGGTAGGCCTATCAAGGGTACAGGTTTTAGCCAAAACCCGCCCTATAAATGCAGGTATGGGTTTTGACTCTAACTACCCAGGCCCAACCTAGGACCGACCCGGTTACTGTTAGGGCCAGGTATAGTTTAGTCAAAACCCAGCCCGGTTTAGGTCCGACTCGATTATTAGTTTTCCATAGTTTCTAAACATGAGTATATATGTTATTCTTCTACCATTTTGTTTGTTTGCATGCGGTTGTTTTTACATACTATTATTGTGAACTTGGTGGCATCACCACCCAATTTGTCTGTTAACAATTTATTTGACTATAATTGTTATAGAAATCGTAATTTTAGGGTATGTTGTTTTCATAAATATTTTGGGCCAGTTATATGGATATTACTCAATGGGCTTGAAAAGCTCGACGGGTCGGGCTCGGGTATTGGTTTTGAAATACCCAACAGGTTCGGGCCAGGCTCAGGTTGTGATTATGGTAATCGGGCTTGGGTCCGGATTTTAAGATGCACTGTTTGAAACTGGCCCGTTGACATGCCTAACTATGAGTCGGCGTATATTCTAAGTCCTATAGGTTGGTGTAACTCCAAGGTTATGGGTCGGTGTAACTTCTAAAGCTATGAGTCGGTGTGATTTCCAAATTAGAGGTCGGTACCTATCCCCAATCTTTGGCCCAATCAAGGTGTGATTCATGGTTGGGACTAGGGAGGTGTGTAAGAGCTTAGATGTAAAGTATGGGGTCGATAGGGATCCAAATCAGGGGTCGGTACCTATCCCCAATTCTTGTCCCAAACTGGGTAAGATCGATATTGGGTGGTAAGAAAGGCCCTATAAGGCTACGTTTTAAATTTCAAGTCATTTGGAGTCCGTATACTCAAGATGTTGAAGGATCGGTGGTGACTTTGGGGTTATGGGCCGGTAGCAGATTACTTCAAGACACGCTTCGGGTGCCAAAAACGGGAGTCTGACTTGGGGAAATCTCTGAGGAAGAAAAATAGGCTAAGTTGGGGATTGGTACTCTTAAATGGGTAGATTAGGGATATCAGGTCTAATAAGCACATGGAGCTGGACAGGTGGCAAGCAGGAGGCTATTATCGTATTATATGTGTGCTTATTTGCTATTCTACTACACAACGCTATGGAACTTGCTATAGCTTTACTTATTTAGAGATAGCTTTATAAGTTATTATTTGATGTATAACTCTATTACTTATGTTGTTTACTGTATGAATCTATATACTTCAATGTTGTGGTCTATTCAGTTATTTACTATCTCACCTGTTTTATATATCTGAGATGTTTGTTATTATATTTTACTCGATGTGCTGTGAGATATATGATAGGTTCTGTGATATGTTATTTACTTTTACAACTTATATATGATTGCCCCCACATCGGCCGAGCATCGTTGCAGCGCACTATACAAGTACACTGGGTGTCGGCGGTGTAGGGCGGTCGTCTCAATGATATTATTGACATTGATATCTAGACACCTTTTAGTACTTTGATGTGAAGTACACCCATAATGACTATAATGTAGAGTGGCGTATATTTTGTATATATGCTGACTCTATAGATGCAGGGATAGGTCAGGTATGATCTCTCATACCATTTATCCTATTATAGTGGCATATTATTACATAGAAATTTATTTCCGCTCACACCAGACTGTTGTCTGATCCGGGGTATTATGCCTTGCTTCCTATTACTCTGGACACTCTTAAATGAGTAGATTAGGGATATCAGGTCTGGTGCAAGTGGAGCTGGACAAGTGGCAAGCAAGAGTTATTCTCTCGTATTATTATATTTAATCATTTGTTATTTTGCTACATAGCTTTATGGAGCTAGCTAGCACCTTTACTGCTTAGAGACAGTTATTACAAGTTTTTATTTGATGTATAACTCTATTTCTAATGTTGCATATTGTATGAGTTTATTACTCTGATTTTGTGATTCATTAAGTTATTTAATGTCTCGCCTATTTTATATCTGAGATGTTCCTTATTATTATATTTTATTCGATGCCCTGTGAGATATAATACAAGTTCTATGTTGTTTTATTTACTTTACAATCCTTGATGTTTGTCCTGCATCGACCGAGCACCTCTACAGTGCACTATACAGGTATATTGGTTGTCAGTGGTGTAGGAAGGTCGTCACACTATTAATCCCTTTAGATGTTCCACAAAATGGGAGTATATATGTATGGATTTCTTTGATGGATTACCTAAAAGTAGAAGGGTGAATGAAAGCATCTAGATTATAGTGGATCGACTCACAAAAAAATGCCACTTAGTAATGAGTACGAGGACAACAACGACACTGGCGACATTTTATATTAGGAAAGTAGTTCGACTTCATTCCAATGAATATGGTAAGTGACCGAGACCCACTTTTCATGAGTGGTTTCTAGAGGAACCTATAAGATGCATTAGGGACCAAGATAAATCTTAATACGGCTTATCACCTGCAAACCGATGGACAGAGCGATAGGGTGAACTAGGCGTTGGAAGCTTGGTTGAGGGCATGTATATTGGATTTTGAAGGATCTTGGGAGGATTACCTACCTTTTATGTAGTTTGCATATAATAATGCTACCAGACTGGTATAAGCATGGTACCAATCAAAAAATTGTATGGAATGTCATGCAAGTCACCTCGAGTTTGTGGGAGTTAATGGACAAGAACATACTTCGACTGGAAATGATTAGGGATACTACAGAGAAAATAAAGCTTATAAGGAAGAGGATGAAGACCGCACAATATCGAAAAAATTCATATGCCAATAAAAGAAGAATGGATTTGGAATTTGGATTTTGCAATTGGAGATTTGATTTCTGTAAAACTATCCCCATTGAATAGGGTAGTGAGATTCGGAAGTTTGGGAAAGCTAGTATCCCAATTTGTGGTCCTTTCCTAATATTGGAGTAGATTGAGAGTTTGGCATATAGAGTGGAGCTTCCAAGCAAGATGGCAGGAGTCCACAATGTATTTCATGTTTCACATTTGCGAAAATGTGTTCATGATTCTACCACCATAACCGAGCCAAGTCAGTTGGAGGATGTGGACTTAGAGCATGAGCCCAGTTCATCTCATGGTCCGGAATGTATAATTGAACATGGTGTGAAGTGGCTTATGAATAAGATAGTGAAATGGGTAAGCGTAAAATAGAGGAACACTTCCGGCTGAGAGCATGTGGGAGCATGAAATGAAGATGGTCTCTTATCCTGAACTTTTTTCCAATATGTTCTTTAATTTGGTTGTTTTATAGGACTAGGTTTTTAGATAGGTCATTATTCAGAATAGGATTGTTATATATATGTTTGATTATTGTGACATGATTGTTGTATTCATATAGAACTATATGCTGTATTAGGATGTTGTGCATTCATGCTTAAAATGCCATACTATCGCATTTCATATAGGATGTATTAGCTACATTTATGCATTATAAATATAAAACTACAAATTACATATCATCATTTATATCTATATGTTATACATGTTATTAAGTTCTGTGCATTTAAGCATATTGGAAACACTAGATGTTATCGGGGTTAAATTTTTTTAAGGAGGGAGAATGTAGTACCCTAAAAATTAAGATATATTATAATTTAAATTTAATAATATAATAATGATAATTAATTAGATTAATGTAGTAAATAATCTTATTTAAATAAAAAAGGGCAAAATTGTCATTTCCCCTCTTTTGAATTTGACAATGAGACTTCCACCATTGTGGTTGGCTCGTTTTTTGATCAAAATAGGATATAGATTCGCTCAATTTGGAGGTCATATAAAGGAGATATAGATTGAACTAATAGCTGAGTAAAAAATATGGCATGTGTGTTGACATACATGAAATGATATTTTGACTTACATCCAATCATTACACATATTTCAACATACATCTAGGGATTTGTCGAGATAAATAAAATAATTTCACATATATAGACATGCATCATGGGTATATCAACATACATCCAATCATTACACATATGTCGACATACATTTGGGGATATGTCGACATATAGGTGATAGTTTCAAATTTTGAATTTTTAAATTAAGGATATATTAGTTAACTTAAGCTCTAAGTGGGAAAAGTTATTATAACCAAATTTAACGCTATTAAAAGCCTATATTTGATTAGAAAAATTAATTATTCTTCTCTCTTTCCATCACCATTCTTTATCTTCCATTTCACAACTTTAAAGTGGCGAAACTCTATCAATTTTCAATGGATTTTGGTAATCTACCCATCAAAACGATTATGGAGACGTGTCCTATGATCTAGTAAAATAATTAAGGCAAATTATGGAGGTTTCTATGCACTAACGGTAGCGAAAGGCAGAAGTGGTTTGGAGCATTTTGAAAGATTTTGTAAGTGATTAATTCCTTACTTGTGATATAATGCATAGATGGTATCTTGATGAGGATTTGCAATCTATACTCTAATTAATTAAACATTATACTAGAATTAAGAGATTGGATCATGGGTTTGGGTGGAAATAAGATAAAAAGCAAGTAAGATCAACATATGTATAAATCATTATAATATGAATGATTCTTTCTATATTCATAATATAATCATTGATAACACTTTAATGATGCTTAGGAATCCATATATGAAGGAAACATAAAGATTTAGCCCAAAATTAAATAAATTTCAAACACTAGAAGGATTGGCTTATAAACTAAAATACACATGAAATAAGATGCGCTAAGAACGGAGGTATACATTAAAATTTATTGTTGTATAAATATTGATTGATATATTTGCTTTACGAAGGAATTTTTTTGATGGCGAAACGAACGATACGAACCGATGGCTCAATTAGGCGGCCTAGGATATGATGTTAATCGCTATGAACAGGATCGAAGATGGCCAGCAGTAATAAATAATGTAAATGCAGCAGAATAGAATAATAGTAAATCACACAGTCGATTTTATACTGGTTCGAACCTTTCATCCTACGTCCAGTCCCGTAGCTCCCCTTTTGTATTTTACTACTAACAACCTCACTTTACCCAGAGAAATATGTTTACAAACTTTGCCTAAACAACTAAATTGGACTTCAACAACAATTACAAGCAGTGTAACAAATATTACTTTCTAACACAACGTACCTTGATATACAGAATGTCACTTTTATGTATAGTAACTCCTATAAGCAGACCAAACTATATGAGTGGAGGTGTAGAGGCTAACGAATTTATTCGACTAGAATATAGGACGTAGAGATGAAGCACACTAGTCGAAATATCTGAACCACATGAATTTCTTAGAATTCATAGTATTGCTTAGAACTTGAGAGTTTGAAGCCTAGAATTGAAAGCATAGAGTTGTGTTTTGATTCAGGGATTGTTAGGGGTTTATATAGATGTTGTAGGGACGACAAAGTAGGGGTGCAACCTTCCAATTTCTCCATTGATGAAGAGAAGTGGCTGCAAGATCGGAGAGATGCAACTTATGGATCGAAGAGTCACAAAGACACCACTTAGAAAAACTAGCCATTTTACAATAGGTTAGTCGACCGAGAGAAGGCTTCAGTCGATTGGATTGGTTTAAAGATCAATCCCGCAAGCATTGCCAAAAACAGTAGATAAGTTGTTCATATTTAGTCAACTGGTTCAGTCGACTCGACAAGGATTTCAGTTGACTGAATCATAATATTTTTCGAAAGCTTGTGTGGTGCAGTGGTAAGGGCATGTGCTCATATCTAAGCCACCCGGGTTCGAATCCTAGCTTTGCATATTTTTAACCATTTTATTTTATACCTTTTCCATCATCGTTTTGACCTGAAATAACTCAATAAACATATTAGTAGCATCGTTGTACGGTTGTTATCATCAAAACACCACATATATATATATATATATATATATATATATATGTATATGGTTTTTTCATTCTTTCCCTTTTTGATGTTGACAACCACACAACTTTAATATAAAGTAATTGCTCCCTCTAGATATACGTTATGTAAGTTTATTTCTTAAACTTCATATAAATGCCAATATAAAATATGTAAAACACACATTCTTCTCCCCTTTTGTGATCAACAAAAAGGGATAAGAGGATTTGCATCCATATGACAAAATCACCCCCTAAGTATGATGTTTCTCTTTAACTTTTAACCATGTACTCCCCTATTAATATGCTCATTATTTCTCCTCCTTCTGTAACTAACAAAAAGTATGAAAAAATTAAAAATAAATGGATAATATCATAGAAAAGTCAAAAATAAATAATTTTAACATTAATGTAAAGCGATGAGTATCCAATAGATATGTCAAATGTAAGCAAAATGATACTCATTTTACAATTGATATAAGGTTTAAAACTTAGGAAACCATATCCAGTTGGATGTGGTTGAACTCTTTAAAATATAATTTCCACTATTAATCATAGTGTCGTAATAATTGCTAACGTATGATTTTCTATCATAATTAGTTAGATTAGTAGGAACCAATATATCAACATTAATTGTCATTGATTTAGTATTCAAAGGATTTTTCCTATTTCTTAGCATAATAATATTATGACATGGATTGGTTTTAGAACTTTCTCTACTTTTAGTACTAACATTAAAATGTGTATGCAGGAATGCATATCTAGTACTTTTTCTACAATTATCTTGTTGTGTAGTCTAAACCAGTTCTATTATTGTGAGCTTTGCTATTAGTAGTTAAGGAAGGCAAATCATCCTTTCTCTATTAAAATTTGTGTTTTTCTCATTTAATTTATCAAAAACAGCTTTAGAATCACAAATTTCTTTTTGCAACATAATATTATTATCTTTTAGTAATTCACATTCTTTAATTAATTCTAGATTCTTATCATTTAAAGCCCTATTCTCTTTTTCAAGAGACAAAAGTTTAGAAGTAGAATCAATTAACGAATTTTCCAAAGTTATATTTTTATTTTGCAGAACTTCGATTTCCTTTAAAAGATCAGTATTTTTATTGTTTAAGCGCTCATTATCTTTTAATAGAATATCTTTTTGTAAAATAAGTTCTTCCAATGTATTTTAAAAAAATTAGTTTGTTTTACTAAAAACTTATTTTCATCCGTTAAAATACTAGTTTTACGCTCACAATCATCTAATTTAGCCAAAACAATAGAATTAACCTTTTGTGATGCTTTAAAATCTTTTAATAACTTGTTATGCGTTTGTAAAAGATCACTATATACAGAACCTAAGCGTACTGATTTTGATCTGAGATTAGCCACACAACACATGTACCTTGATTCTATAGATTGTTGCTCGTTTCCAGAAATTTGCTTTTTCTTCACTATCTTTGAGCTCTGACTGGATCTTCTCTTTCTAGCCATTATTCTATGATGTTGTGACGATCGATAGATTCTAGGCTCTACCACTTGTTAGTCACTATGCATTGGATCGAAAATGGTAGATAGTAGTAAACAATGTAAATCCAGCGGAATAATATAGTAGATAACACAGTCGATTTTATACTGGTTCTGACATCCCGTCCTACATCTAGTCTCGAAGCTCTCCTTCGGTATTTCACTATCAACATCCTCACTTCACCTGGAGGAACAGGTTTACAAAGTCCGCTTGAACAACCGAGCAGTACTTGAACAACAATTACAGGTTGTGTAACAAATGTTACTTTCTGACATAGTGTATCTTGATATACAGAATGTCACTTTGATGTATAATAACTCCTATAACCAGACTAAACTATATTGAGTGGAGGTGTGGAGGCTAAGGAGTTTATTTGACTAGAATATGAGATGTTGAGATGAAGCACACTAGTCGAAATCTCCGAATCACATGAATTTCTTCGAATTCAGAGTAATGCTTAGGAATTGAGAGTTTGAGGGCTAGAATTCAAAGCATAGAATTGTGTTTTAATTCAGGGATGGTTAGGGGTTTATATAAATGTTGTAAGGATGGTAAAGTAGGGGTGCAACCTTCCAATTTCACCATTTATGAAGAGAAGTGGCTACAGGAGTGGAGATATGCAACTTCTAGAGAGGAGTCATTAAGACACCGCTTAAAAAACTAGCTGTTTTATAATAGGTCGGTTGACTGAGAGAAGGCTTCAGTTGATTGGCTTGGTGTGAAAATCGAGCCTGAGAGAATTGCTAAAAACTGTAGATAAGTTGTTCATATTTAGTTGACTAGTTCAGTCGACTAGACATGGCTTTCAATCGACTGAATCATAGTATGTTTCAAAAGCTTGTGTGGTGCAGTGGTAAGGGCATGTGCTCATCTCTCAGCCAACCTGGGTTTGAATCCTAGCTTTGCATATTTTTAGCAACTTTATTTTACACCTTTTACATCATCGTTTTGACCTAAAATAACTCAATAAACATATTAGTAGCATTGTTGTATGGTTGTTATCATCGAACACAATATATGTATGTATGTGTGTGTATGGTTCTTTCATACGATTCTCCCCAATACTGCTTTGGTGTGCTTGGAGGAGGACTAGATGTTAAGTTGCCCTGTAAGGCTTTGGGCTTGTAACACCCTAGAAATTTTAATAATAAATTAAAATATAAAATAAGGGTAAAATGTAATTTTACATAAAAGGGCAAACTAATAAATTTTCACAGACATTGGAATTAAGCCTTGGAAATTATTCTTCCATTGCGTTCGGAATGTCATTTGCAGTTAGAAAACATACATAACTTGTTAAATTTGATAAAACATGTCAAAATCAGCGAAAACTGTACCCACTGGCATTTTCATAGTTATTAATTTTGGATTTATACCAGATAACACTAGTTTTCAACTATAAATAATGCCCTCACCCTCACTCTTTATCACCCAAAACCCTAGCCGCCAGTTCTTTATTCTGTGCGTACAGTCCTTCTATTTCCTCTAAAAAAACTTGTCAATTCTAAACGATACTTTTATTCTCTTCAAAAATTTCTTCATTGAAAATAAAATAAAACACATCTAATTCAAAGGAGAGAAAGAGAGAATCTTGATTAGAGGATAAAGAGAGATGGAATAATAAACCAATCAACTTGGAGGCCTAGGAAAGGAGGTTCAAAATCAAATTAGAAGAAGGGAAGCTTTGTAAAAGTGAGTGATTTGATTACGACATTACAATGTTTCATAAGTTATTAAATTCCTGTGTAAATTTACCCGATTTAAAAATATAATTGTTGAATTTGAAATAGCAGTTTCAACATAGATTCTATTTGAATTATAATATCATCTATAAAAAATAATAATAGTAATGCTGGAAATCCCAAGGTGTTATTTAATAGAAATAATTATTGAAATGGGGAAAGGATAAATCTTTATTGGTACCGTTTGGTTTGATTGGATGAACAAAGTAGTTGAATATCTCTTTTATCTCACTTTAGATTGATTATATAACTTCAAATACATATACATATAAATACATAAATACATACATACATATACATACACACACACACATAGATATACATATACATATATATATATCTTTAAAGATATATAGGTAGTTTAATTAAAAGTTATATATATAGATAATCATTGAAATTAACTAGTGAATTCGTGTAAACAAAGATAGAGACTATCCGAAGATTCGGTTAAAAATGAACTTTAAATCCTTACTTGAATCAACAAAGAAGAAAAATGAAATAAACAAAAAAAATCATAAAAATCTAGAAAATACCCAGTCCGGATGTCTGGAACATTAATCAGACGTCTTATTTATGGTTCAGACATCTAGATTTCAGGAAATCCTAAACCAAAAGAAACCAGCTTAGATTCGACTTGATTTGGACATTTGAACCCTTTTTCAAACGTATGGAATTAAAGTCAGATGTCTAAAAGGGGAAATCATACGTCTGAGTGCTTGAAATCTATTTTTTTAAAAGAGGGTGAGACAGCTGAATTAAACTTTCAGACGTCTAAACCGTTTCAGCAAGCCCAGGTTAAACCTAGACTTGGTGCAGGCCCAGTAGGGCAAGTAGGAGAACTTGTCCACACTTTCCTGACTTTTAGGAGTTTACATGGCTGCATAGAGAGGGTGCAATGAGCGGTATCAGTTCTATTTTGGATGACGTGCCTAGGTTCACACTTTATTGCAGGCTTAACATTGATCTCGACAAGGCATGTGATAACAGTGCAACAACTAGAAACTCTTACTTTACTGGGCATGCCCGGTCACATGTTAAACAATTAGGAACTAGGTCTATGTGGAAATCTCTATAGTGATTTCTTTAGCTTTAGGTTTCATGATAAAGAGCTTAGGGCACATATACCATTGAGAAGGTGAAACAAATGCTAAGGTGGGCCATAAATTATGGATGTAGTATACTCGGTGCAAGGACATGCATTGTGATGTTCGCTTGGCATGTAAGTGCGGTATATGTGGTTTGTCATTGGGAATGTTAACTCAATGTTGGTTAGGAAGTTAATTATTATGATTACGT